>JARQOD010000005.1:120205939-120350746 GCA_033576555.1 Oophaga sylvatica | reverse complement strand
CCATGTACCTGAGAAAAAAAAAATGGTGTAGAAAAAAGCAGGTATAACCACTTATAAAATATAAAAATATTTCTTTATTCGGTATCCATTAAGAAGTTTCTATGTATTGATGCACATAAACTTCTTTATATACCAAATAAATAAATATTTTTATATTTTATAAGTGGTTCTACCTACCTTTTTTCACACTACTTTTTTTTCTCTTGTTTTTGCTGGCCAGCAGAGCAAGTAGGTCCCACCCGATAATCGGAGTCTGCTATATATGCAGAGTGGTGAGTTCATTTTAACTATATATAGTTTTACTACCATGTACCTGCACTCTGCAGAGTCACACGGAAATCACATGCCAGGCTCTGCTATATCAAGGTGCCCATTTTGCTGGCTCTGCCAAGCCAAGGTGCCAGCCTAACAATTAGGCTCTGCTGTTTCCAGATGTTGTCCACACATTCGACTCTAATGTATCCAGGTGTCTGACTACATACACTGCCCTGCCTCTCCAAAGTGCTATCATCACACTCAACTCTGCTATTCCTTGGGCTATTTTTCATATCTAGCTCTACTGATCCTTGCTGTTCCTCATGCCATCCAACCTAATTGACTTCGCTGCTCACCCTGACCTATGGCTTAGGGAATTTACCTCACCAGGTGAGCCATAGCACTCTTGCTATCTAATTGTAGTAATATTGTGAAAATAAATTGGAGGAGTCTTTGGTATTTCGATGGACCAGTCACAACTTGGGCATGGATAACAGTAAGTGAAAGACGTTGACAATATACTACTGTGCTCATAGCATTAATCTTAAGTTTAGAATTTTCCAGGAGTTGTGCAGCACTGCTCATTTTCACATCAGGTATATGGTGCATGCCGAGCAGGGTAGTGGCCGACTCACCTGCCTGACGGTCACCAGGTATTATTGCCACTTCCAATTAAAATGATAAATGCGCTATACCTGCCGTATGCAAATTGCCTCTTCAAAAAAAAGGACTTGTACTCTATAGCGCCACCTATTGGAAGTAGCGATCCTACAAGTCACAATCAACCCTTTAACGAGTCTTGTAATATGACTTAGGATAAAAGCCAAATCAGTATCTCCATTTGCAGACACGGTGTTTCGGACTATTGGTCCTCGTTAGTGCAAAGTAGGAGAGATCTGATCTGGCTGGATGAGAGGCTCTTCACTAGGGTCTAAAGGGTAAGGTTTCTCCTTGTGGAGAGTGACATACCAGCTCTGGCGTGTCGAGGTAAGGTTTTTTGAAGAGGCAATTTGCATATTAAATTTCCCAGAGGAGCATTGCACGGCGAATAAGCCTCCTTACCTCGACATGCCAGAGCTGGTATGTCACTCTCCACAAGGAGAAACCTTACCCTTTAGACCTTATACCTGCCGGGCATCTTTCGGTTGCCTTATTGCTGCACGCAGCACTTTTTCCTTAACATTTGGTGCAGAAATTAAGGCACTGCACAACTCCTTTAATTTTTCGACATATTTTTTATTATCCTAGAGCTTTCTCTATGCAGCAATCTCATTGAAACCTCTTCCGAACTCCATCATATTACCCATCTGAAGCGCATAAATTCTTCTCCATCCCGGCTCTTAGTAAATCATAATAGGCAACTCTTATAGGTAAGCGTGCCAGCTTCATTGTCATCTGCAAACAAAGGTTATCTTCACCTAATGATCTTGATTTAAGAAGCAAACTGCACAGACTGATGCAATGAGAGGAGATGAAACGATCGAGTTAAGGATGGCATCTGTTTTCTCAAGAATGTTTTCTTTATGAGAGCGTGTTGAGCCTGTGATGGTTGAACCAGATGGCAAGGTATAGAGAAGAAATATTTACTCATGCTGTCGGGATTTTTCCTTTCATCCTTGATCCTTTCTCTTCAGTGAAGGATATTTTCTATTGAAAATTGTATTTTAGAAAATAGACAAATGCATTATATTTGTCATGTGTACACACACCTCACTGCAGGTAATTACTATAACACATAATATTAATGCAATATTTGCACAATAGATGATGCTAATATGTGGCTGATACGGTGTGACTGGTATGCATTGATTTGGCTGGCATGGAATCAATATCCTGGAAATGCCACAGAGAATTTGACACAAAAAGTTGAAGGCATTGAGACAAATAGCAGATATTACCAGTGGTAATGGCTGATAATGAGCGGAGACGGAGCTACCATCTGGTACCACAGTTTAGAGAACTTTTCTCTATTTCCGTTCACTCTGCGGGGGACAAACTGGGGTTGTATGGATAGTAAATACGGTTTATCTAATTCTGTGCTCTAATATTTAAGATTAAATATATAACCTGAGATTTCTATATCTTTCTAGATATAAAAAATAATTTCTGCTTTCTAATGTCCGGTTCTTTAAGCGCTGCCAAACCACTAGACCAATCTCAAATCTGCACCAAATTTTTGCACATAGGTAAACCAGGCTCTTCCAAATGTTGTAGACTGGGATTCAGCAATCTTGGACCTACTGCTCTCAAGATATTAATTTAGAGCCAAACTACTGGAGCAATCTGTCCGAAATTTGCTATATTGATAGATCAGGCATATCAGAAGGTTTTGACTACGTGTTTGGTCTCTCAGACCTACCGTTCTAAAGGTATTTGCCTTAAAAAAAACAACAAACAGAAATATTAATTTACAGCCAAATGACTGGATCAATCTGCCCCAAAGTTGCTAAATAGGTAAATCAGGCGCATCAGATGGTATTATTTCTGGTTTCAGCTCTCTAGGCATACTGTTTTCAAGATACTTTCCAAAAAATGGAATACAAAAGAAAATATTTATTTACATCCAAACAACAGCACCAATCTGGCCACGTTTGTCACATAGGTAAATTTGGAACTTCAACATTTTTTTTTATTTATTTCACTCATTTATATAGCGCCATTAATTTGACAGCACTTTACAGACTTCATTACTGTACCCATTGGGGCTCACAATGTAAATTCCCTATCAATATGTCTTTCGAATGTGGGAGGAAACCCACGCAAACATAGCAACAACATACAGTCTCCTTGTAGATGTTGTGTTTGGTGGGATTTGAACCCAGGACCCCAGCGCTGCAACACAACAGTGCTAACCACTGGGTCACCATGTTGCTCTCACTGACCTACTTGACAAAAAAAATCAAAATATTTAATACAAACGCGTTAAAGATATTCGGAACATGAAAGCAAATATTAATTTACGAATATGCATTTGGACCAACCTGCTTTACATTTGTCACATACATAATTCAGGCACTTTTTATGTTTTAGATGTAAGCTCTTTTGAGCCAACTATTCTTGAGATATTCACCAAAAAAAAGGAACAGAAACGTAAATACAGCCAAACGACTAGACCAGTCTTATTCTAAATTTGTCATGTAGGTAAATCAGTCAATTTGGGAAATTTTACATAGGGTCTCAGCTCTCTAGACTTACCATTCTTAAGATATTTGCCTAAAAAAGGAACACAAAGGAAAATATAAGTTTGTAGCTAAAGGACTGAACCAAACTGCTCAAATTTTTCACCTAACTAAATCAGGAACTTTGGAAGGTTTTAGACCAGGTTTCAGCTTTCTAAGGCCTACAGTTATTGACACGTTTGCAATTACAAAAGTGTTCTTGCGATATTTGCCAAAAAATGGAAGGCAAAAGCACTCATTCCTTTACCGCCAACCAGTAAAACTAATTTTCCCCAAATTTGACACATAGGGAAATCAGGCACTTTGGAAGGTCGTATACTGAGTTTCTGTCTCAAGAACCAATATGTCAGATTCATATCAGTGGCAACTACACATAAATAGTTAAACCTGTACAAGGAAGGGTAATTCTACAAGTATTTCTATAAAAATTAACACAATAGATATGTAAGGTGGTGAAGGAGTATTACTGTTTCGCTCCGCTCCTTAAGCGTACTTAATGTTCCTCATGTAAATAGTCGTTGTTTAGTTATAAACATTCAGTGGTATTGCTATATAAGCTTATGTATTATCGCTGATATTTATGGTACTGCCACAGTCAAGATGTGTTACCATTATGTGTATATATATATATATATACAATATATATATATACATGTTTTTCCTATGTCTTGTGTTCCTTTGTATAACATTGCATTATGTGATGTTCTTTACATATGTACAGCTTAGGGAGAGTTAAGTGCATCCTTTTGGGACAATAGAGGAGGGCACTTTAGTATATAATTTCTATATCTGGGGTAAGTGTAGTTATGTTGCGGGCCACTAGGTGGGGGCATACTAGTGGGCCTTGTTAAGTATAGCTGAAAGGTAGTTTACATAGGGTTAAGTGTAGGAGGGGCTGCGGGTAGTTAGGAGGTTTCAGCGAGATTAGCTCAGATGGGGCCAGCATGCCCAAATGTCCAAAGGGCTTAGGCCTGGACAACCGGCAGCCATGCAACATTTAAGGACAGCAACCCACGTTACCCATGGCCGCTGCATAGTCTCGCAGTGGGCCTAAACAGAGAAGAAAGATGTGGCGTCTTACCGCCTGGGCCAATGCTTTTAGGGCAGAAGTTAGCTGGACCAAGGAAGTGAAGGGAGCTGGAGTTTCGATGAGTTTGGTACAGACGGCCAGATGCATCACCAGGGCCACCAAATGTAGTGATTGATGAATTCAGTTCTGAGGTGAAGCAGGCTGAAGGAAGTGTCATTATAGCGAGGTCAGGCCTGGAAGGAACTGAGGAGCAGTCTAGTACTGGCCGGTCAAGGAGTGTACTGCACAGAAGTGACAGCAAAGCAGGGAAAGATGAGGAAACGAACAAAACACCTGTTGTGCCAACTGTGGATGTAACGTGTGAAGAGTTAAGTAAAGAGTGTGTTCAAGTTATTCTGGACTGTGACACCATTACTGGTGGTCGCCTGGAAGAGGGACTGTCGATGCCTGGGAGGTGCCCAGGAGGAGTAGAATCTGGAGATGCAGGTATGCCAGAGGGAAGAACACAGTTTCATGTAGGGGAAAGGCTGGACATGGATGTTACAGTTATCCAGGTCACGACTACAGTCCTGTCCCTCCCTTACAGATATGGAAAAAAACTTTAAAAAATAACAACACATATTGTTTAATGCCAGATGATCTGTTATATTAAAACATCAAGAAACCAGTCAACTGCAGAATCTGAACCTCTGTAGTGGCATCTAACCAAATACTGAAAAATCTGTTTGCTGGCCGTTGAGATCTTCCAACGCTTTCCACCAAATTTTTCTTACTACAGTTTATTATTTTTAGTGACAGGGTAAAATTTTGGTGGGGTGGGGGAAGTCTTAATGAAGTGTAATACCCATTGAAAACTTCCATAGCCCAACTTCAAACATTTGCAAGTTTCTACATAGATTATTTTACCTTTCATGCACACATGCACGTTCAGATTCAGCATGTACTGTATGTGTTTACCAAGAGAGAAAATGACACCTAGAGAACATTAGTAATGTTATATTTTCAGGGAGATTAAAAGGATCAGGCATTTAAATTCATACAATCTGATCCTTTGCTACAAGACAGCATATGTTGTGAACAATCGTAAGGCTTCTAAACACATTAGATTATTGGCCAATCCAGCTGAAAACTACAAGTTCAGAAGACTTTAATGCAAATCGGATTCTTTAGGCCCACTCATATTTTTTTCTCTGTATTTGCTGTACATAGAGGGTAAAGCTCCTGACATATACTATGGTATTGAAAGTTTGTGAACCCTTAAGTATTTTCTGTATTTCTGCATTAATTTGACCTAAAACTACATCAGATTTTCAAAGTCCTAAAAGTTGATAAAGAAAACCAAATAAAATAAGTGAGTCAAAGAAGTGAGACTTTCTAATGTTTTTAAATCAGGAAAATTATGCAATATCACTTCTATGAGTGAAAAAGTGTGAACTAGAGAAGAATATATCGCTCTGCAGATGATCCACTTTGATTCAAATTTCCTCTAATGCGCAGATCCTTCCAAATTTGAACACTCTGCGATTCGATTCATGAGAATTGCAAAAACAAAAATGACCTGCACTATTTCACATACTGTGAAGACTCAGAGACCAGGCTAATAACAATGACGTTCAGCTATCACATCACATGGTCTAGAGCAGCCAATCATGGGAGTTCATTGCAGAGACTATAAAAGAGGCCAGCAAGAGCTTCATTTTAAGCTTTTCAAGAGAGAGATAGGAGCTTAGAGTGCCATTTATTTCCACATTATTCGCCCACTACCAACAATTAGGGCAATTTCATACCCATTGTCAACATTTTGCTTCTGGAGAAAAACACTGTAAACTAAGGCTTGTGTTTCCTTGTCTTTAAGACAATCAAGATATTTTTTTTAATTAAAAAAGAAAAACTTTCCATAATTCAATAAATAAAAAGCAACTGTAGCTCACAAAGTGTTTCATGTTGTAAAGAACATTTTTGTTTTCACACATACTTGTTGTAATAGTCCAATATTAGACCTGGACACACCACACGAATGCCGGTGTTGGTTACCTCTAGTTACCATCCGTTTTCACCCTAGCCAAATAGATTGAGGTCACATGGAGATTATTAAGGTGGTGTTCACATTGAATAGCTCAAGAGGGGTTCAGTACAGTCTTAATAGACTACTAAGCTTTATAAAAGTACTTTCTGGGCAATTAAAGGGTTTGCAGTATTTTTGTGAAATTTGGCGAAACTGGCAATTTGAGTTTCAATCAATCTGCTCATCTCTAATGTGAACTTTTTGGATTCATTTATAATTTGATGATCAATAAAGAGACTGGTGTTTTCAATCAGTGGAGTGGGCAATCTTTAAACACATGTTTAGGGAAGTGTATCATGGCACAAACAAAGGAGATTTTTGAGGACCTCAGAAAAAGAGTTGTTAATGCTCATAAGGCTGGAAAAGGTTATAAAACCAATTCTAAAGAGTTTGAACCAATCCACTGTCAGACACATTGTGTATGGAGAAAGTCAAAATCCTTTTTACCTTTTCCAGTAATAGATTAACAAAGATTTCTACAAGAGCAAGGCATATAATAGTCCACAAGGTTACAAAATTTGCCAGAAACAGAAAGTTGATATCAGCAACCATTCCCATTTTATTTAGGTGTATAAATGGCCCACCCTGTACAAAAGAATCGTTGAAGAAGAAGTTAAAGGTTTGCAATGGTCAAGTCAAGAACCTGACCTTAATCCTCTAGAAATGTTGTGGATTGTACTGAAGTGAGTAGTTATTGGGAGAAAACCAACCAATATAACAGAGATTAATCTGTTTCTTAGAGCGGAATGGGCCAAAATTCCTCCAAGCCAATGTGCAGGTATAATCAACAATTACTGGAAACTTTTAGATCTAGTCATTGCTTCACAATGGGGTCACACCAGATACTGAAAGCAAATGTTCACATACTTTTGCCACTCAAAGATGGGATATTGAATTATTTTACAACATTTAATATATTTGACTTATTCATTTGATTTGGTTCTCTGTATTTACTTTGTCAAAATCTGTTGTACTTTTAGATCAAATTTAGAAATATGGACAATTCCAAAGGGTTAATTAAACTGGGGGGTGCCTGATGCATTTCTCTGCAGACATGATCTGGCAATGATCCAATGCTACTTAATCCTGATGTTTGATAATTCTTTAGTGTGTATGGAAGACTTAACATAATGATGTACACGGGCCAGGAGGATGTGAACGGACGCTCTTTTAATCACTCTCTAACAAATGTTTAATGTAATTAATTTTGGAGCTCTTCAGACCAACACCCTAAAACAAGGCAATCCCGTTCATCTGACTTTAGCACATGTTGCAGCAACTCCCTTTACATGTATGGAATAGATTTTCGGGTCACAGAAATGTCGGCATCAAGTTTGTTGTGTTTGAACATGCTGTACGCTAAATTAGATATGATAAGGACATGGCGGTTAAAATTAGTTTAACGTTCACATAATGACTGTTAGGCCTCATTCAGATGTCAATTATTTTCTCATACATGAAAAAAATGACAGCTGTAGAAGTATGCTGGATCGGATTTTCGTCAGAGCTTGATCAGTGTATCCCTAAATACCATCAGTGATTTTCTCTTATGACAAAAAAGAAATATCTTAAAAGTTTCTCCTAGATATTACAAGGTTATAAACACAGATGACATTCATTTGCTGTCTGTGATTTTCACGGGCCTATGGAGGTAATTTTGGTCCATGACTCAGCTAAAAAAAATCAGACTTGTATCAGTGATTTTTCTGTGGACACAAGGTCCACAAAAAGACACTGACATGTGAACAGCAATGTAGACTACAAAATGTACATTTACTATCTATGAAAAAAGTAAAGATTACAAAGGTGAAAAATGGACATCTAGACCGGCCTCTGCATGGTGATCATTTTTTTAGATAATGTAGATTTATAGACATTTTGGCCCTGATTCATTAAGAATTGTATTTCGTACGCCAGTCTTAAAGAGGTTGAGAGCAATAACCGTGGCACAACCGTGTAAGTGGTGCACAAGAAGGTACCCAAACCGGTATAATAATAGAGAAGACTTGGCACTCAACCTTAGGTGAAGCAGTAACGAAATAATTTTTAATGCACATCCATAAGTAGTACAACAAACGTTTCGGTCAATCACTGACCTTCTTCAGTGTACTAAAGAGTAACAACAATGTAAAAAAAAAGAAAATACATATACATGAACATGCAAAAATATCTGTCAAAGGAAATTAATACATGATAAAGTGAAAAAAAAGGGAAAATAAAAACTCCATAGAGAGGATAATATGGAAAAAAGGAGGCATAAGATATAGGAAAGCCCCACAGACTGAGGGGTAATTGAGGTAAGAGGAAAGTGGAATATACCAAAAGGCGGGATATATGGAGAGACAGGGATGCATACCTGACTGCATAAACGTGAATAACCAATTTAATGCAGGCTGTTGTATAGAAGAAGAAAAAATAAGTATAAAAAATTATAAAAAGTTAAAAAAATAAAAAAAAATAATAAATAAAAAAAAAAAAAAATAAAATGTATGGTATAATGTACCAACAAGGAAAGTGGTATAATGATGATTAATAGACAAAGGTGTAAAGTATGATGGCCACTGAACTGGTAGTCAAAAGACCTGTGGATGATTAAGGAAAGATGTAATGGATACTTAAGGAGGTAAAATAAAGTATAAGCGGACTATAAATAAATGAAATAGAGTGGAAACAGACCTAGGGGCTCTATCCAGAGTGTCCCTGTAGTGTATGCCGGTCACGGCTGGAATCTGTTATAAATAGAAAAAGCTGTGAATAATCATAGAAGAAAAAGCTGTCCCCATGGTGCTCAAGTTGTATGTTATAATGAGAATGAAAGTGTCTTAAAGAGGTTGTCCGCTACTAGGATAACTCCTTCTTAATCTAAATGTTGGGCCCCGATAAAATAATAAAGCCTATTCTCACCTCCCGTGCCACCTCCGTTCCCATAGTGTCGGCACTCGCTCTCCCGGAATTGTGATGTGGCGTTGTGACACATGACTCCGGAGCCCAAATCGCCGCTGGCGTCACTGTCTCTGGCTTTGGACAAACTGAACATGAAGAGAAGTCCGGGCTGCAGCTGATCCCAGACTTCCTCTTCATGTTCAGGTTGTCCGAAGGCGGAGACAGTGATGCCAGCGTTGATTGAGCGCCAGGAATCACGTGTCCTTCCACCGCACACAGCCTTGGGACCGTAAGTGCAGACATCGCTGGACCATTCATTCAGATGTGAATTATTTACTCATATATGCAGAACTAGCATGAGAGGTGAGTATGGGTTTTAGTATTTTATCAGGGCCAAACATTTGTTTAAGAAGGGGTTGTCCCGGGAGTGGACAACTCCTTTAATGATTGGTGTGCAGTAATAAGATGCGCCAATTCATTAAAAGGTGCACTGCACACCACTTGATGAATTTGGCATTCCTTATCACTAGTGTGTGTCTCATCAGGAATGTTACTCCAGTCATGGACTGGAGTAATGTTTTTGGCTTAAGGCACTATTTTAACGGGAATCTGTCACCAGGTTTTTGCTACCTTATCTAAGGGCAGCATAACATAGGAGCAGAGACCCTGATTCCAGCGATATATTACTTAGATTAATGGGTGCAGTAGTTGAGACACAATCAGAGTCTTTAGATGTAGAATGGAGCAGAGCTGAGAAAGCTGCCCCCCACCCACACCAGGCTATCTGTGTACATAGTCTATTGACAGTGAGCTCCTTATTGAGGAGGTCAGAAAAATTGGCTGGAGGCAGCTAGTCTGGTCAATGGTAATGTCCTAGTGATAACTGCATTGTAGTAAACAACAGCACACAGCCTAATGAATGACACACCGCTGAATTCGGTTTTTAATCCCTACCACATACTGTCATCTGATTACATAGAAAAACCTGCTGACAGATTCCCTTTAATGAATTTCTTGGATACAGGCATTGCCATGACCTTCCTACCCCTGCTTTGCCCATTTTGGCGGAGCTGGTCAAAACTGACGTGAAAATGGCAAAAGTCAAACAAATTTCATGCAACTTTGTTTTGCGCAAAAATTTTGCCATATTTGAAGTTATTTTATTTCTTAAAACTGTTGTAAGCACCTTCATAAATCGGGGCTGTTGTAACACGTCACACTGAGTGCTGCTGGTTCCTACTGTTAACTTTCTCAATTTAAAACCATTTTGCTTTATTATTATATCTGCATTTATACGTCATTTAATAATGTAACAGCAAATATTAATCTCTTATTCATGCAGAGGAGAACAACTTAAAAAGAATAAAATGTGCAAATGTGGCTCACTAGTATATAGGCACAGGGTGAGAGGAAGTGGAGCTCACAGCAGGCTTGCTAATAGCACTGACTAGGACCTTGTGTCTATGATCTGTAGTTATCTGGTCACCTTAACTTCACCTTTTCAGTTCTAAATCCTCTGAAGCAGAGAGAGCTTGTTCCCTGCAATGCTTTATAGTTCAGATGATTGCTCTAACAGTCAGCAGCACTGTAGTTTTTCATGTGTAAATCGCAGAGAGTAGAGAAATTGTTGCTGTCTGGATTATGTTTCAAGATATTTAACCCCATAAGTGTTTATGACTTTTTTTTGTTGAGTAATACATATGTCTTCAGTTAATGGTAACCTCAGGCATTCTTACCAAAAGTCATAACAAGGTTTGTTTGTTTTTATATATTTTTTTAAATTTTTGCCCATAGATTACCAGTTTGCACACAGATGAATAATGTACATGATTTTCTAGCTTCTGTGTAGTTGAGAGACATTCATATGTTCTTTATAAACAACCCCAGACTTGACAATATAGCATATCATTCTCACTGCATCTATCTCTGCTGCCTGACAACATCTTATTTCACAGCAGAGTGCTGGCGCTGCACTCACCTCTCACAGCTTTTATTTCCATGGATCCAGGATGTCTTCAGAGGACGGCGATGCAAAAAACTGTAGTAACTGCAGCGCTGCCCCCTGTGACGTCCTGTTTCAGGAGGGGCTATAGACGCTGCAGGGAAGTGAGTGCAGCCCCAGCCTCCTGTGACATCTTCATTGAGACTTCTCTCAAACGAAACATCACAGGAAGAGCAGTAATAAAAATAAATTTATGGAGTAGGTACATAGGGATAAGCATAGGGTATTTTTTTATGAAGATAATTACAAAAGTGAATAAAAAAAATTGAAGGCAACACACCAGTAGATAGAAATTCACGTGCAGTTTAATGACCCATGTGCAACGTTTCGGACCAAGATGTGGACCTTTTTCACATCTTCAACCGAAATGTCGCACGTGGGCCATTAAACTGCACGTGAATTTCTTTTTTGTGCTGCTTTTTTTTCTAATTACAAAAGTGGTTAGGATGTAAAGATAGATATTTGGAAAGGACATGCTAAGTGCTGGACCTCCAGTTTATAGTTGAAAGAAGACACAAGTCCAGAAAGATCAACCTGTACCCTAATGCAGTGGTGGGCAATTAATTTTCCTTGCGGCCCATATGAGAGACTGTGACTGTTGTGAAGGACCGAACCAATAGGCTGAAATAAATTCTGCTCAATATTAATATTAAAATATTAATTATAATTATTTATATTGATATTAATTGTATCACTTAATATTAAGCAGAATTAAGTATGCTGACAGCCATTATTTACCATATGAATCCACACATAGCCCTTCTATATACCTTATGAGCAGACACATAGCCTCCAATATACAGTATGAGCCCCCACATAGCCTCCATATATGCTTTGTGAGCCCCACATAGTCTCCATATATACATTTTGAGTGCCACATAGCCTCCATATATATAGTATGATCTCCATCTAGCCTCCATATATGCACTGTGAGCCCCACAAAACCTCCATATATACACTGTGAGCCCCTCATAGCCTCCATATATACACTGTGAGCAATGTAATACATTGTATTCAGCGGTGGCAGCAGCGGATGGATGGCGGGCAGGCAAGGGCATGGTGTAGCCCATGGGCCCCTCTTTAATCTCTTCAGCTGTCTCAGTCCTTGGGCCAGACTCGAGCAGCCAGAGGGACGGATGTGGGCCACGGTCTGCAGTTTGCTCAGTTTTGCCCTAATACGTTGATCTAGAGGAAGTCAAAACCCCCATGAGGCAGATGCTACTTGCCTATTTTTGAGGGAAAATTTCCTTCCCGACTCCACATACGGCAATCATACTACTTCCCTGGATCAACATCCCATCACAGAATCTAGTAAACATAACCTGCACTTACAACAGGAAGTTGGGGCAGAAAGTTCCACAATTACGCTGCTTATACAGTAAAGAATCGGAGTCTGTGGTTGTCAAGGGGACGACTGGGAATCCTGCAGATATCTCTGCTGTTGCCCGATGTTCATGAACCAGCACTCCAATCGTTAAGACAGTTACGCAATTGCATGACGATTAATGGACGAGGTCGCTGCTGATTTCACTGCTAGGATATTAGTGAGTCACAGTGAATGTATAGTACGGTATATACATATCCAATTTCAAAGTATGGCATATAATATATACATACTCTGATAGGTCACTGCCAAGCTTCCCAATAAGCCACGAATGACTAGCTGCCACCACCAATCCTTTATACAAAATGATTGAACGCCCGACAGGTAGCATATGGTTTCAAGTGTGCGGTTTACAGAGCAAGAGGAACAGAGGAGTTGGGAGAGATAGGACCTGACTGAACAATCAGAGAAACCATTGTTTAGCTGACAGTTACCTATTGTGTATGGGGTTACCCTGGTACAGTCTGAAACCTACTTAGACTAGTTTGACAGGATGAAAAAGATGAGCAAACACTATTTACTTATTTTATCTATATTGCTTTTTGTGTCCAAAATTTTATTAATTGGCAAACCATTTAAAACCACTGTAGACAGAGGATGTAACAAATGGTAATGTGGAGGCATTATAAGTACCGTAATTGTCCATTGTTTTGACTGTAGATAAAGTTCATATTGCTTCTGTTATTTCCTCAAATCATCAGACTTTAGAAATACAGGAACTCAGAACAATATATTCTCTTTTATCCTCTTTAGCTGACCTTGGCCTCCAAGGTTCCATACTTAATCATTCAATAGTCTTTGGTAAGAAGTTATGGTCATTTTGTACTCTTGTCTCTCAGATATCATAGATTTAAATGTCTTTGAATTAATGAAAAAAGCTCCTGGATAGCAAAAAAAATTATAAATTGTACAGACAGATGGTAATGTATTCAGCACCCAGAAGCCATTTTACACTGATTCAGCAGTATACAGAATGGGATCAAAAACAATGGCAAAACTGATCCTGCTGGATATCATTCTGCTTATTATGAGCAAATTTAAATATTTTATAGAGAGGTGACTATGTATACTGCAAGATCTCTACAAGCATACTGTAGATGGTATTGCCATCCTACAATACATACTTACTATTTCTTAAAACATACAATAAAGTTTTCACTGCATTGGACCAACAAAATACTACATTTCAAAATACACTCAAATATAAAAAATAGTGCAAAAATTTGAAAAAATTTACAGTGAAGGAAATAAGTATTTGATCCCTTGCTGATTTTATAAGTTTTCCCACTGACAAAGACATGAACAGTCTATAATTTTAAGGGTAGGTTAATTTTAACATTGAGAGACAGAATATCAAAAATAAAATCGAGAAAATCACATTGTATAAATTATATAAATGTATTTGCATTTTTCAGTGAGAAATAAGTATTTAATCCCTCAGGCAAACAAGACTTAATACTTGGTCGCAAAACCCTTGTTTGGCAGCACAGCAGTCAGACTTTTCTGTGTTGATGATGAGGTTTGCGCACATGTCAGAAGGAATTTTGGTCCACTCCTCTTTTGCAGATCATCTCTAAATCATTAAGATTTTGAGGCTGTCGCTTGGCAACTCGGAGCTTTAACGCCCTCCATAAGTTTTTTATGGAATTACGGTCTGGAGACTGGCTAGGCCACTTCATGACCTTACATGACCTTAATGTGCTTCTTTTTGAGCCACTCCTTTGTGGCCTTGGCTGTATGTTTTGGGTCATTGTCTTGCTGGAAGACCCAGCCAGAACCCATTTTTAATGTCCTGGCAGAGGGAAGGAGGTTGTCACTCAGGATTTTATGGTACATGGCTCCATCCATTCTCCCATTGATGGGGGTAAAGTAGTCCTCTGCCCTTAGCATAGAAACACCCTAAACCATAATGTTTCCACTTACATGTTTGACAGTGGGGACGGTGTTCTTTGGGTCAGAGGCAGCATTTCTCTTCCTCCAAACACTTCGAGTTGAGTTAATGCCAAAGAGCTCAATTTTTGTCTCATCTGACCACAGCACCTTCTCCCAATCATTCACAGAATCCTCCACGTGTTCATTTGCAAACTTCAGACGGGCCTGAACATGTGGCTTCTTGAGCAGGGGGACCTAGCGGGCACTGCAGGATTTTAAACTTTTACAGAGTAATGTATTACCAATGGTTTTCTTGGTGACTGTGGTCCCAGCTGCCTTGAGATCATTAACAAGTTCCCACCGTGTAGTTTTAGGCTGATCTCTCACCTTCCTCATGATCAAGGATACCCCAGGAGGTGAGATTTTGCATGGTGCCCCAGATTGATGTTGATTGACAGTCATTTTGTATTTCTCCCATTTTCTTACTATTGCATTGAGGAAAATGGGGAAATATACTATATATGTGTATTCAAATTTAGGTTTATAAGTGTATTAAAAGTTAGGTTTTATTAGGAGTTATTTATAATTTGGTGCTATTCGGTGGATTTGATTTTTTCCTTGGTACCCTACATTTGATGTACGGTGATTTAATAATAAAAAGTAATTGTCCAGCAGCGCTGCAGATTGCCAAATTCCAATGCTATTTACAGCAGATAGAGCATTTCAAGACACTCTGGCTGTCACTTGACCTCAAGTATGCAAATCACATAATTGTAGTTGTATGATGAAAACTGGAATTGGCGAGCACAGCCAAATCATAATGGTACATACATTACCAAAATAGTTAGAGATTTCACCAAGGTTATACAATCCCTTTAAATAATAGGAACCATATACAGTGTTTGGCGTATTACAGAATTCTGTATGACTGAATGGAAGGCAATTCCTAATTATTTGGATTGAGTCCTAGATTTCTGAATGAGCCAGAAATTCAGATGAGAATTTAATAAAGCTCAAGGTCTTTTGACCCACAAATCCATTCATGCTTGACAAATACAAAAAGACTCCTTTACAAACACAATTGTGCACTGGACTAAACAGATCATCCGTATCTACACTACAGTACATTTGGAATTTTACTTTAAAAGGATTGCTGATGACTTGACAGATATTGTTAATGGTTCCAGGATGGTGCAAGAACAAAAACAAAAAACAAAACAACAATTCCAACCTATTGGTCTGGCGCTGCTCCTCTGCACTCCATACTTTGTTCCCCACCAGTCTCCTAGCTTCATCTTCTGGCTAAGACAAGCAAAATGTGCCTTCTGCAGCCAAACTGTGGTCGTAAATTGGCTTTAGTGGTCACCTGACCCCCACACACCTTCCACTCACCAGAAGAGAGCGGTGGGGGACACAACATGAAGTTAACTCATACTTTGAATATGAAGTAGAGATCACTGCTTGGAATCTCTGTAAAATGTATTTTTTCTCCCATATATATTGCCATTAAGACATAATCATCATCAATGTCCCCATTGGGGATCACAATTTAAATTCCCTAACAGTATGTCTTTGGAGTGTGGGAGGAAATCAGAGAAACCCAGAGGAAACCCACGAAAACACGTTGAGAACATACAAACTCCTTGCAGATGTTGTGCTTGGTGGGATTTAAACCCAGGTCCCCAGTGCTGCAGAGTGTCAGGAAAATATGAGTATTTCCTTCTGTCCTACGTACACCTCCAACACTGCCACCGCCCTACACCCAGCTGGTTTGTGCATTGCGTTTGTGAATCTGAACATGCAGCTATCTCCCTGCAAAAACTTCCCCCATTCTCTCCTTCTATGCTGTATAATTCTACCCACTTCTCCCTCCCCTCCAGCAGCTGGGCACATTTATTATCCAGACCAGTTCCAGGCAGATTTTCAATCCACAATGTAAATTCCCTTTGTTATTTCAGATCGAATTTAATAACCCACAATAATCCTAGATGCAGGAAACTTATATTTTCAGGATTGGCATAATTAAAGCTACACACAGCAATGTTTCGCAGCCTATGGTTTCTGCCTTCCAGTCACCCGCAGATAGGCCATGATTGGTATCTAAAGAAAGATAAATTCGTAAGAAACATATGAGCCCCAGTCTTCAGTCTATGAGCTTCCCAGTCAGAGATACAAAAAGATAGCATTTTCTAAGAACTTTTTAAGAGGGGGCATATATCTTCTAGCTCACCCCCCAGTGAGGTCAGCAAGAGAAAGTTATAAAGCTCAGATGCTCAATCAGGGGGTGTCACTTGCCTGGAGATTCAGCTACATGAAACTGTGCAGATGTACCCTTTGTTCTGGGACGGTTCTCCTCCCTCCTCATCAACACGTCATACCAGTGACTGAGATGTGTATGTTCTTATTTTAATTCTCTTTATTTTGTAACTGTTTGTATATACTGTATTTTGTCTCCTTTTGCAATACTGCCTATACTTTTGTAGTAAGCGTATAAAATTTACTATTTTTACTATATTTACTATTTTTGTTTTCCTTGCTCTATGAACAAACCGCCATGTCCTCCATGCTACGCTATCTTGTGGATGGGTTCCTGACCCGATATTGGTTTTAATATAAAAAACGATGAGCTGGTGGCAGCAAAGTGTTCTGTGGGGATTTGGGAGACCCTGGCAGTGACAGAACGGAGGTTAATGTGTGTATTACCCACTCTGGGGCTGGGGATATACATACTGCCCTCACTGCAGAGTGCCCAATAGCCAGTACATGACTAGGCAGCCATTCTGGTGACTACTTAACCTGGTGTAGATCCATGACTGACCTGAAGGTGAGGGGGGCGCCAGAGAGCTGAAAGTTCCTAACCAGAACCGAAAGTGGAAACAAAAGTTGTGTGGACTTACATATCCCACAACCATATATACAAACTAAGTAAATTCTTAACCTTTGGGGGCAACCTTCCGCCCGTAAACCCTGACACCCCTTTGGAGTGTGGGAGGAAACCAGCAAAGCACCCCCACACCATCACACCACCTCCTCCATGCTTCACGTGGGAACCAGGCATGTAGAGTCCATCCGTTCACCTTTTCTGCGTGCAAAGCAGTAATCAAAGCAAAAGGTGGCTACTTTTGAAGAATATAAGACATATTTTCAGTTGTTTCACACTTTTTTGTAAAGTGTAATGTATAATTCCACATGTGTTAATTCATAGTTTTGATGCCTTCAGTGTGATTCTACAATTTTCATAGTCATGAAAATACAGAAGAATCTTTGAATGAAAAGGTGTGTCCAAACTTTTGGTCTGTACTGTACATCTAATAAATATTTTGTGTGGATGAAGTCTGTTGATATTTCTTGATGGATCTGCATCAGATGGAAATTTAGACCATTCTATGACTTTTCCAAGCTGTATTCTCTAGGTAAAGTGTTCATTTGAATGTTCCTTTTACTATCTCTTCAATGGGGAAAGTTGATTGTGAAAAGTTCAAATGCAGTTTTGTATTACAAGAGTGTATATACAATGTTAAATTGAAAACTATTAGAGAAGTGAATTGGTTTCTTAGAAACAGCCGAAGGAACATCTTTGAGGATTTCATCCCCAACACCCCTATTCAGGTACATAGAAAAAAGAAGTGTAGGTTCTCCTGTGGAGACCAGCATGAAGCGTCCACTATTCATGGAAATTGTAGAGGTCTCAAAGGTTTGGGTTTCACTGTTCTTACTTTTTGCTCCAGTATGATTGGCAGAAAGATTAGGAAGGTAAAGAAATAGTTGTAAAGGTTACAAATGAAATGGTCACTATTATTTTGATAAGGAAGACCTGAAAATAAACTCTTGTCTCATGGTGAAAATAGTAGTTGAAAGGGATTTTTTAGGATAGAGGTTGCAGGAAAAAAAAAATTAGGAAAGAATTAAAAATGATTAAAACAAAATGTGGCCGCAGAAGGGCCGCATGCAGAGATCTGATAGCAAAACTAAGATAATTAGTTTTTAAGTGAATGCTGTGCCTAAATGCCAACAGAGAGTTCTCCTAATAAATTATAGGCTTAGCAATTCACACAGATAGAAAATCATTCATTTACAATAAATCTGTTGTCTAGAAAACCACCTCTATTTCCGGTCAGTTGTATCGGGATCAGTTTCCTCCCTGAATAAAAATAATACTTAGCACAGGAAAATTATATGAAGTCAATATCGGGAAAAAAAATAAAAATACTAATATGATGTTTTCATATTGGTTATTGGAAAAGTTTATATTTATTTTCATTACTAGGATCAATAAATTTAGGTTCACGTGATGACTAATGTGATGACTAACAAACTGCAGCAATCCTGAAAAAAACATTCAGTCGGGCTGACCATTAGGTCCAAAAAGCAAAAAGTATATAAGCTCACCAGGTGTAGATAGGCTTAATCTAAGGAACGAACAATGCTTCCGTGTAGCATTCCAATGAGAATCCAGAAATGCATCTTTGGCCCAGCCTCATCGAAAGAGCATAAAGTCTTCTTCACCACAAGGAACATAGGACACGCTCTGTCTCCACCATATTGAGCTGTTAAGGGGATCCTCTTTAGAATTCTATGTTGTACATATTCACTATCCAGTGTAGTTTTGACAAAGACCCTGTTAGAGTCGAAATGTTACCCTATCTTCATTAAAAATGTTTGTTCCTGCTGTGATATTACTTACACTTGTAAATAAATATGAATTAATTTTGAAAAGTATTGCATTATTTGAGTGCGGCTGTTTCCTTTTTTCTATTTTACTTTGGGTTCACCCAAGTTCAGCCAGCACCTCTTACCTAAAGCAGAGTGCGCTTCATTTTTCACTTTCCTACCTTTATGCTGATGACACTCAGATCTACTTCTCTGGCCCAGACGTCACCTCTCTGCTGTCCAGAATCCCGGAGTGTCTATCATCCATATCTTCCTTCTTCTCCTCTTGCTTCCTCAAGCTCAATGTGGACAAATCTGAACTCATCATCTTTCCTCCATCTCACAGATCTTCCTTACCTTACCTATCAAAATTAACGACATCACGCTCTCCCCCATACCCCAAGTCCGCTGCCTCGGAGTAACCTTTGACTCTGCCCTGTCCTTCAAACTGCACATCCAAGCTCTTTCTACCTCCTGTCGCCTCCAGCTCAAAAATATTTCCAGAATCCATCCTTTCCTCAACCCTCAATCTACTAAAATGATTGTACATGCCCTCATAATCTCCCGCTTCGACTACTGCAACATCCTTTTCTGTGGCCTCCCTGCTAACACCCTCGCACCTCTCCAGTCCATCCTTAACTCTGCTGTCCGACTAATTCATCTCTCTCCTCGCTACTCCTTCGCTTCTCCCCTCTGCAAATCTCTTCACAGGCTCCCATTCTCTCAGTGTATCCAGTTCCTATTACTAATACTGACCTACAAAGCCATCTATAACCTGTCTCCTCCATATATCTCTGAATTAATCTCCCAATATCTTCCCTCACATAATCTCCAGTCTTCCCAAGATCTCCTCTATACTTATCAGCTCCTCACCCAATCGCCTCCAAGACTTCTCCCGAATATCTCTCTGGAATTCTTTGTCGTAACACGTCTGACTATGAACCACATTCGGATCCTTCAGACGGAACCTGAAAACCCACCTCTTCAGGAAAGCTTACAGCCTGCAATGACCCCGCTACCTCCTCATCACTACCAGAACTACCGCCTCACCAACACCAGAGCTGCTGCAACCCCCCAACCTACTGTCTCCTTCCCCACCATCCTGTAGAATGTAAGCCCGCAAGGGCAGGGTCCTCTCCCATCTGTATCAGTCTCTCATTGTTAGTTTGTTTACTGTAAGTGATATCTGTAATTTGTATGTAACCCCTTCTCATGTACAGCACCATGGAATGAATAGTGCTATATAAATAAATAATAATAATAATTTCTTGTTTCATGCTGTATGCTCCTCTTTTGAAAACTTTAATTGCTGTTGCACTGGAGCAATTCACAAGCTCAGCAGTTTTGTTATTGCTTGCACCCACATTTTTTGGGAGATCATTCCTCATTATGTCTTTCATTAAGTACTTTGGCTGTTACTGAATGCTTAACTGTCAACTTTTCATACTTCCCATACATCTGACGTGATATCACTTAAAGGGGGTTATCCGGGCCTAAATTACAAGTCTGCAGTCATTCTATGTGACTGCAGACTTGTGAATCTTCACATTGCGCGCTCTGTGCGCTGTGAGGATTCTCCGGTGTTTGCAATCATGTGACCACAAGTACATGACTTGCACACTTCCAGACACATTCCAACTGGAATATTATGGTCTTGCTCAATACATTCGCATTGAGGGAGGCCACGCCTATCTAGCCGGAGTTTGGCCGGGAGTATGTACATCAGGTAATTGATGTCACATGATTGCCGGCACCGGAGAATCTACACATAGAGTGACTGCAGACTTGTAATTTGAGATCGGACAACCCCTTTAAAGAACAGCCCTTATATATTGTTAATAAAATTCATAAAAAACTGGTGTTACATGGTGCTGCTGAAGAATAGGAAGAATCATCTCAGATCACTTCTTGGCACATAAAGAGCAGGGCAATGCATTTTGGAACTTAACCAGTGCCTTCTTCAGGCCAATGTATTGTTATAATGTCTGGTCACTTACAGCACCCTGTATTTTGGTGACATAGGACTTACCATTGCATCTTATGTTGGTTGCGGGTATATGAAGAAAGCTATCCCACATAGGGTAGGTGCCAACACTTTCAGCACCAGTAAGCATCCGCCTCTAATAACAGCAGTCTGAGCTATTTTCTGTAGTTGTGAGTTAGCCACTTAAATACCGCTAATCTTTGACAGCAGAATATAAATGATTTGGGTGATCGACACCCATTGCCCTCCATGTAAGGTGATCATGGGATAATGATGGGTTGTCATGGCAGTCAGTGGCCTGCTGAAGGCCCCCATTGCCACCATCTTGATAATCATGTGAAGTTAATCCATAGTTATTTTCATTATATACTGCAATACTTAAGTATTAATACATATAGAAGGCCAAATGGAGTACCACAAACCACACACCAATTATTATATTAATAATATCATTTTTATCAGAATATGATTAATAAATATATACAATAAGAGGTCAGTAGGAGGGTATCAAGACAAGTTGCTGTCACAGAAAAAAAAATATACAGTACAGACCAAAAGTTTGGATTTTTCTGTATTTTCATGACTATGAAAATTGTACATTCACACTGAAGGCATCAACACTATGAATTAACACATGTGGAATTATATACTTAGCAAAAAAGTGGGTAACAACTGAAATTATGTCTTATATTCTAGGTTCTTCAAAGAAGCCACCTTTGCTTTGATGACTGCTTTGCACACTCTTGGCATTCTCTTGATGAGCTTCAAGAGGTAGTCACTGGAAATGGTTTTCACTTCACAGGTGTGCCCTGTAAGGTTTAATAAGTGTGATTTCTTGCCTTATCAATGAGGTTGGAACCATCAGTTGTGTTGTGCAGAAGTCTGGTGGATACACAGCTGATAGTCCTACTGAATAGACTGTTAGAATGTGTATTATGGCAAGAAAAAAGCAGCTAAGTAAAGAAAAACGAGTGGCCATCATTACTTTAAGAAATGAAGGTCAGTCAGTCCGAAAAATTGGTAAAACTTTGAAAGTGTCCCCAAGTGCAGTTGCAAAAACCATCAAGCGCTACAAAGAAAGTGGCTCACATGAGGACCGCCCCAGGAAAGGAAGACCAAGAGTCACCTCTGCTTCTGAGGATAAGTTTATCTGAGTCACCAGCCTCAGAAATCACAGGTTAACAGCAGCAGACACATCTCTACAACAACTGTTAAGAGGAGACTTTGTGCAGCAGGCCTTCATGGGCCTAGCTGCTAGGAAACCACTGCTAAGGACAGGCAACAAGCAGAAGAGACTTGTTTGGGCTAAAGAACACAAGGAATGGACATTAGACCAGTGGAAATATGTGCTTTGGTCTAATGAGTCAAAATTTGAGATCTATGGTTCCAAACACCGTGTCTTTGTGTGACGCAGAAAAGGTGAACGGATGGACTCAACATGCCTGGTTCCCACCGTGAAGCATGGAAGAGGAGGTGTGATGGTGTGGAGGTGCTTTGCTGGTGACACTGTTGGGGATTTATTCAAAATTGAAGGCATACTGAACCAGCATGGCTACCACAGCATCTTGCAGCGGCATGCTATTCCATCCGGTTTGCGTTTAGTTGGACCATCATTTTGTTTTCAACAGGACAATGACCCCAAACACACCTCCAGGCTGTGTAAGGGCTATTTGACCAAGAAGGAAAGTGATGGGGTGCTACGCCAGATGACCTGGCCTCCACAGTCACCAGACCTGAACCCAATCGAGATGGTTTGGGGTGAGCTGGACCGCAGAGTGAAGGCAAAATGGCCACAAGTGCTTAGCATCTCTGGGAACTCCTTCAAGACTGTTGGAAGACCACTTCCAGTGACTACCTCTTGAAGCTCATCAAGAGAATGCCAAGAGTGTGCAAAGCAGTAATCAAAGCAAAAGGTAGCTGCTTTGAAGAACCTAGAATATAAGACATTTTCAGTTGTTTCACACTTTTTTGTTAAGTATGTAATTCCACATGTGTTAATTCATAGTTTTGATGCCTTCAGTGTGATTCTACAATTCTCATATGAAAAAATAACCGTGTGCACAACCAAGAAGGTGCCAGAGTAGGTTCCCACACCGTATCTAATAGAAAATGAACTCGGCACTCAACTTTAGTATAGTGAGAATAAAGATTTTTATTCACAGTAGTAACACGAAACGTTTCGGTCCTATATCATGGACCTTCATCAGTCACTACATTTATAAAAAAACAGAAGAAAAAATTATATTAACAAAATAAAGTATGTACAATCAAAATTTGGTCAATAGTAAAGGTAGAGAGTAGTTGTATACAATGCTTCAGGAGATTTAGGGAGCAATCATAGGTCAGAGTTGTATCAGAGGTATCACAAAGGCAGAAAGAATATATATGGTGAGGACATACCAGATACTACTGGGAAGGGGGTTGATCCACATAGGGAAGAAAAAAAGGGCTGGATTTAGCTGTAGGTGAAAATAAGATAAACGTAAGTGCCGATATACTTTTATGTATAAGTAGATTTTGTGCCTATGCCTGTAGATGTGACATACCCTGTGTTGGTGGGGTGAGATGAGAAGAGGACAATGCCTCTATTGCACTAGTAACCTGTAGAAACAGCGCAAAACATATATACCATAAATATCACAACTATCAATATGATGGTGAAGCGGTGGAGCCGCTATACTTGTCTGTGACTGACCTGTTGTGAAGGAGTCCGGTAGTGAGGATAGGTCTCTGCATTGGACGCGGTGTCCACCGCTAGTCTGAGTGCAGAGAAAGCTAGAAAGCAGCATGTATATGAGAGGAAGAGGCGGGACTATAGTGTCAGTCAAACAGAGCATTAGACAGGAAGTGAGGTGGCAGGAAGTTAATGGACATGCGTTCCAAGGAATACTAGGTAACCAGAGGCCGTCCTACAGGTGGGAGGAGTAAAGGAGCGGCGTGCTGATGGAGATGTGCCCAACAGGATGACGTGGCAGCATTATAGTATTTAATACAAGCGGCTCTAAAGTGAATGAAAGAGAGGCATGTTAGTACAAGCATAAAGGAGTTTACAGCAATAAACATTGCGATCTTATACATTAGCTTAAAGCGATAGGAATACATAACAGGCTTGCAGCATCAGTATGCGTCAAAAGGGGCATAACAGTAATATGAGTACTGATTTAGTACATTATCATAAGACAGTATAGAAGACAAATCTGCAGGCAACAAGGAATAATTAATAACCACCTAACAGAGATCAAAGCAGCATGTGGTAAATGACAGGTGATGTGTAAACATCTGTATGCATCATTTATAAAGTAAAAGGGTGTCACAGCAAAATTCATATTGGTATAGTGCGTTATCAGAAGACAGTATGGGAAAATGGGAGCACGGATTATTAAATAAATAAACACCTGGCTGAGATCAACATATCATGTGGTATATGGCAAGTGATGTATAAAAAAGGGGGGGGTGGGGGAATTATAGCCTCAGTGGTCATATGCAGAATTACATGAAGGAGAGTAAATCGTATTCACGATTAAGACCCTTAGGTGATAGAGTGTCTAGGGTGTGTATCCAATAGGCCTCTCTCCTTTTCAATTGACGTATGCGGTCGCCTCCTCGTCGTGAATGTGGTATTTGTTCCAAAACTTGGTATTTTAATTGGGCTATGGTATGTCCCATTGTGATGAAGTGGTGTGGGATGGGAGTAAGGTATTCTTACATCTTAGGCTAAGTTCACACGTTGCGGAATTGCCGCGGAAATTTCCGCGGCAATCCCGCACTTCTCCCGCAGGAAATACGCACGTTTTTTTTATGCTGATTCCCGCCAGAATAATAGCGTTTTGCAAGCGTAATTAGCTTGCAGAATGCTAGCGTTTTCCTAGCGATCTGTAGCATCGCTTGGAAAACTGATTGACAGGTTGGTCACACGAGTCAAACATAATGTTTGACACGTGTAACCAACTTTTTACTATTGATGCCGCATCAATAGTAAAAAGATCTAATGTAAAAATAATAAAAAAAATAATAAATAATGATATTCTCACCTTCCGGCGGCCCCCGCAGCCTTCCCGCCTCTCAGCGACGCTCCCGGCAACTCGCGGTCCCAGGAGTGCTTTGCGACAAATCACACCGATGACGTAGCATCTCGCGAGACCGCTACGCCATCTGGGTGATTCTCGCAAAGGACTCTTGGGACCGGAAGTTGCCGGGAGCGTCGCTGAAGGCGGGAAGGCTGCGGGGGCCGCGGAAGGCTGCGGGGGCCGCCGGAAGGTGAGAATATCATTATTTTTTATTTTAATTATTGTTTTACCAGGGATATGGTACCCAGGGCCTGGAGGAGAGTCTCCTCTGCTCCAGACCCTGGGTACCATCCGCACATGAACCGCTTACATTGCGCATAGTGGGCATAGCCACATGTGGAAAGTAAGCGGTTCAATGCATTCCTATGGCGGCGGAATCACCGCGGTTACGCTAAATTAATGAACATGTTGCTTTTTTTTCCGCTAAGCGTTTTTTTCGCGGAAAAAAACGCAACATGTGTACAAAACATGCGGAATCAATTAAAACGTATAGAATGCTTAATGCTTGCGTTTTGTTCGCGGTTTAACCGCGGAAAATAGCGGAAAAACCGCGAAAAAAACGCAATTATTCCTGATCGTGTGCACTTAGCCTTATGGTTGATTTGTGTTTTGAAATGCGTTGTTTTACAGGTTGACTAGTTTCCCCAACATATAATAGCCCACAAGGACACTTAATCACATATATCACGAAGGCCGTGTCGCAAGTAAAGAAACCACGGACTCTAAATGTTTTTCCCGTATATGGGTGATGGATGGTTTCTCCTCTGAGTACGTTATTACATTGAGTGCATCCCAGACATGGGAAAGTGCCCGTTCTTGGTTTTTTCAGGAATTGTTGTGTAGTTCCTGATTTTTTAGGGCCTAAGTCAGCTCTGATCAATGCATCCCTTAGGTTGGGTGCACGGCGGAAGCATGGGAGAAAAGGTCTAGAGAATTCTTTAATGTCCGGGTGCGCAGTCTGGAGGAGCGGCCAATGTTGGCGAATGGATTTGTGCAATATATACGCATAGGGGTGGTAATGGTGTACGAAAGCAATTCTGCCCCCCATATCTTGTTTATTGCGAGTGACTGTAGTTCTGGAACGATCCAGGACCCCTTGTGGATAGCCCCTCTCTCTAAATTTTGAATTCATTTCTGAGAGGCGGGTTTCCTGAGTGGTATGATCGGAGACGATCTTTTTGACCCGATAGAATTGGGATGTCGGAATGGATTTCTTCATGGCGACTGGATGGAAGCTATTAAAATGAAGTAAGCTGTTACGATCTGTCGGTTTGACATATAGATCAGTGGATAAACAGCCACTGGAATCCTTTATAATCACAGTGTCTAGGAAATTGATCCTGGAGTGGTCGTGTGAGATGTTAAAGCTGAGTCCGGGCCAAGAGCAATTCAGAAATTGATGAAAGAGTGCTAAGGACTCGAACGTGCCCCCCCATATGCAGAAGACATCGTCTATGTAACGTTTCCAGACAATGGCGTTGTTCTTGAATAGAGGGTTTGTGTAGATCAATGTCTCCTCAAAATGGGCCATGTAGCAATTTGCATATGGGGGTGCTACGTTCGAGCCCATCGCGGTCCCGCGTATCTGCAGGTAGAAATCATCCTGGAACATAAAGTAGTTGTGTTTAAGTACGATGGTTAACAGATCCAGACAGAGAGCGATCTCTGCTGGATTAAAGTCCGATTTTTCAAGTAAGCGTTGGACAGACCGTATACCGTTCTCATGAGGTATGGAAGTGTAGAGGTCTTTTACGTCAAATGTGACTAATAGGGAATTAGCTGGAACTTGATTGATGGAACGGATCATGTCCAGAAACGCTCCAGTGTCCAAAATGAATGATTTGCTAGTTTTGATTAGAGGAGTGAAGATTTTTTCTAGATAAATTGCCAATGGTGAGAAAATGGAGTCCGAGGCGGCCACGATTGGCCTGCCAGGGGGTTGCTGGAGGTTCTTTCCTATGTGGATCAACCCCTTCCCAGTAGTATCTGGTATGTCCTCACCATATATATTCTTTCTGCCTTTGTGATACCTCTGATACAACTCTGACCTATGATTGCTCCCTAAATCTCCTGAAGCATTGTATACAACTACTCTCTACCTTTACTATTGACCAAATTTTGATTGTACATACTTTATTTTGTTAATATAATTTTTTCTTCTGTTTTTTTATAAATGTAGTGACTGATGAAGGTCCATGATATAGGACCGAAACGTTTCGTGTTACTACTGTGAATAAAAATCTTTATTCTCACTATACTAAAGTTGAGTGCCGAGTTCATTTTCTACAATTTTCATAGTCATGAAAATACAGAAAAATCTTTGAATGAGAAGGTGTGTCCAAACTTTTGGACTGTACTGTATATATATATATATATATCTTCTAACATATATTTACCTTGTAATGTCTTCACATCCTGTTCCGTCCAGATGTGTCTGGATCCCAGAATTCCAAGCGGCGGAAGTTCACTGACCTCCATATTGGGACACCCAAGTGATGGGTGTCTCAATATGAAAACTGCTGGTGGTACCAGCCTCTTGCGTGGTACCACCAGAGGAACACCGTCACACCACACACAGACACACACACACTGTATAAGCCGTATGCACCATCACACACATACACACTGTATTCGCCGTACGCACCACACACGCACACTGTGTACGCCATACACACACACACACTGTATATGCCATACGCACCACACACACACTGTATACGCCATACGCACCACACACACACTGTATACAGTGTAGACATACACACTCTGTATACGCCGTACGCACCACACACACTGTATATGCCGTACGCACCATACACACACATACACACTCTGCATATACCATACGCACCACACACACACACACACTCTTTATATGCCGTACGCACCACACACACTGTATACACAAAGATGGCGGCGGTCTGATTTACTGCACCTGAACGAATTCCGCGCAGGTGCAGTGAATCATTCGGCTGATCCTGGCGGCAGATGCGTGACGTGTCTACAGGCAGAGGAAGCCGGTCACATTAAAGGGGTTTTCCCATGAACGAAAGTTCATTTTAAAAATTGTCTGTGTCTGACCGTGTACGGAGCATACCACGTCTCCTGGGTAGGGGAGGAAGCAAAAGACAATACTGACATTACAGCAGGGATCACAGTGGATTCATTTTGTGAGGTAAAATAAATCACTGACTTTTTTTAAACAATATTTTAACTCACAAAATGTATCCTCTGCGATCTCCTGCTGTAATGTCAGTATTGTCACAGAGCACAGGGGGGAGACAGCTCAAACAGGACAGCACATGAGGGGAGAACACAGCACAGGAAGGAGAGAGCCAGCAGACAAGGGGGATAGCACATGGGGTAGACAGGCCAAAGAAGAGAGCACAGACGGGAGAAGTCAGCACATGGGGAAAGAGAGAGTGGAGAGGTGGGTGAGCACATGGGTGGGAGAGAGTCTCAACGCTGCAAAGCCTGCCCCCATCATGACATTACCGCCCTCTCGATAGAATAGCATTGGGCCTCCATCTAGTATATATATAATGTATACGGTATACATATCTATAGAGAGGGAGAGAGGCCCACACAGTTTCAGTATTAAATTAATGCAGAAGTGCATTAATATACTATGTCTATTCAGTATTAGTTAATCCTGAAATATTGCAGTATTTTAGTACAATGGTTCAAACACAGGTCATCCTACCAAAGAATAAAGTGGCAAAAAGTGCAAAAATGAAAATTGTGGCCTTATAAGGGGATTAATGACAGCCTTGGATCTCACAGCCTTTGCTGTGCAGTGATGGGGACTCAACGTTTCTACCAAACTGCAAGTTATCATTGGACTATTCGATGGCTAATGAAAGTGATTCCTAAGTCATCATATTGGGAAGTGCCATTGTCTTACATGACTCCAAGAACGAGCCTTTTTTAGGTTTTGGGTGGTTTATCAATATTTAGAAAACCCTCAGTACAAGCGGCTTATACTGTACATGTAAAAGTGGTAAATAATTGCCTTTCGCATTCCTCACCGATTACTTGACATTGACAACAGTAATGACATATCATACTTGGCATGCGACCATACTAATGTCATTCTTATGGCTGCAGACTGGCTCAGTTGTTTGCTAAAGTAAAAAAAAATACTAGCCGAGAACCAGAAAACTGACAAGGTAGAGGTGGGTAGGAATATGAAAGAAGAGAGTGCGCCAACTTGTTATTTTTACATATACTTACAATACAAGGGGTGGTTGATTTCTGAAAACCCCTTTAATGTGGCTGCACTGGGACAACTTTTTAGACAAGTATTTATATAAAGTAACAGTAAAAAGCTGCAGTAATGCACAATTTCCTCAAATTGTAATAATATTAGTGAGTGTCAATCTTCCTACAAGGATTAACAAAGCTTCTCAATGATATAACTTCTTCTCTTTTTAGTGTCAGTAATTTTATGCGCTGCGATTGAAGGAGAACGCTGGATAACCCAAGATGGCATTAAAGTTATAGGCTGGGCTCCGTGCTCTTTTTATCATAGAAAGCAGCATGTGCTTCACTATTTCACTGCAGGACACTAAAAGTGTCAACATATGTCCTTAAAGGGGTTGTCCAGGATTACATTATATTTGGTTATAGGGCTGTAGTTGTAGAAAATATTAATTACTGAAGTATTCAGTCTCCCCAGGTCCAGTACGGCCTCTCTGCCACTGACCCCGACATTGGTGGATGGGCTGCAGTGGTGATGTAACAAGTACATGATGGCTGCAGACAATTACTGGGCTCAGCTGCTTGTGATATCTGCATCAGTATCACCACCAAGAGACTGGCTGTAGCGGTATCATGTGATCACCGTAATTGTGCTGCCACCTGTCAAAAAAATATGTCCGACTGTGCCCTTATAGGGTATGTTCACATCATTTTTTTTTGTGTTTGTATTCTTTGGTAGAAATGATAGGAAAATATATTCGTAGTATAAAAAATGCAAAAAAAAATCCAAACAGCTAAAACCTCAATGGTGAAATGACTGATGTATGGCTTACTGGTTGGATGAGAGAAGTTGAGGCATAACGGTGCCCGTGCGATGTGAATGGTTAGATGCAGCTGGTGAAGGAGCGCTGGAATTCTTTGTTTCACTGTGTTATACATGTACGACATAAAGGAGGTGTTACGCCATTTTTTAATTTTTTATTTTTTTTTCATTTTAGTTTAATACTGCAGCCTGAAATGAATATGATATGATATGGCAGATGCAGAGTCGCGTTGTCTTCCCGCTTCCAGCCTATATCAGTGTAACTGTGTGTGACCCCCGTATGTGGTGTCAATTCTATTTCCAAGTGTGTAATCAGAGGAGAATCTCGTAACTCAATGCATCGGTGGTATTAGTTTCAGCACTCAGGTAATCTTAATACCGTACATGCCTCATGCTTTATTTCATCATTGGATTAAACAGTACTTAGGAAGAATTAAAGAGGCCGATTTCAATCAAGGAAAGGACAGACAGCGTTGCTCTAACTTAAGTCAACATATTGGCTGAACATTTCAAAACACTGAGTGCTATACAGATGGTTTGTATAGAATAATTGTCTCTGTAACGTAATATTACTTTTACTTGGACTTATCATGGGCTTTCCTTTCATTGAAGCTTTATTACTAAGCAGGCCATTTCCTACCAGGTTCACTTTTTTCTTTTACTTACGATGGATGACAAAACTAAGAAAATACCATGAACTCCTCAGTTTCATCAGTATCAGAGATAGCCACGGTGTCTCTATTGCAGTAACAGCCATAGTGCCGCAACGCAGTGACAGCCTTCGTGTCCCCAGGACAGTAAAAGCACAGAGCCTTCATAACTTCTGACTTCCACAGTGTCTACATAACAGTGACCTTCACTCAGTTCACCAGCAGCCATGTCATTGCCTCCCAGCACAATGGCGACCATGTGTTTGAAACTCACATTGCTCCCCTATTAGTGTCATCCATGATGGCTCCTATAAATCTGGTCAACTCCTCTGGATTCAAGTTTCACTCCCTATCATCAGCAGTGGCGAGAAAAAAATCAGTCTTAGGAGCTTAAACTTATTATTACTTCTTTGGGATGCTACGATAATGATATAGAAAAGGTCATGGACAGTCGGGGACGGGGAAAGTCCAGCCGAGAAGTCATGATTGTTGGCCATACTGGATGGTATTTCTGGTGGCTAGGTAAACTTGCTAGTGGTTTGTTCTATACTACGGCTTCTCGTAACATAAACATCTGGCAACACAAAGCAGAACCCACGTACAATAAATGATAGGTTTCTATTTCTCATTACCCTACCGACCTCAGGAACAAGAGGTATTCTTTCTCTTTTTGCAGTGGAGAAATGGCCTTGCTCTGAAATTTCTGTTATATATTATTCTATGTCCTTGGTGTACAGTGGATTTTTTCAGTAGTTAGAGTTCGGGTTGAGATAACAACAATGCTGGGTTATGATAAGTGGTAAACATAACGTTTATAATGTCACAGACTGAAATGTTATTATATACTAACAACCTCATGTATTGTGCTAGGAAAGTAGATAAAGAATGGAGGCAAGAAGCACCAGCCGTATTCTCATTTCACTATGGCCGCTACCTGACTGTTTTAGTCTTCATACAGACATTCATTTTTCTTGATTACTATCTATGGTTTTCACAGACAGAACTTGTAGCTATCATAGTCTATGGAGTTGCCTATATGACCGTGTATTTTTGAGAACTGAGTGGCGCGCATAAAATCACGGCGACATGTCTGATTTTGATGTAAGTTTTGGATCAAGTTCACCAATGCAAATGAATGGGTCCATATAAAAATCAGACAGCACTTGGATGCCATCTGAGTGGTGTCTGTTTTTCATGGAATGTTTGATATAAGAAGGTTGAGAACCCCCCAAAGTGGGTTTTTTATCTGAGAAAAACTGATGAAACTATGACCAAACTATGATGGCAAAAATTGACACTGACCAAACTCTGATAAAAAAAAAACAATGACCATTTTTTGCGTATGACATCTGAATGAGGGTTTACGGGTGACGATTCACAGCTGGACTCCACAATGCTAACTTGGTTTCCATTTTGTAAATAGACCATTATTACTTGCATTGTTCTGCACTCTGTTAGTACATATATAAAGGTGAATCTCCTATCAAAACATGCCACCATAACACCACATGTACATCGACCCTTAGGCCTACCAGCAAATGAGCTGCTAGACTACATACTGTATATCCAATCAAAAGAGCAGAAGCTGTGAAAGAGTGGCCGGCAAAGGCTGGCAATGGCCACTACAGTTTGAGTGGAGTTTGCACTCAGCAGCTATGATCAAAGTGTTTACATTCGGTCGCCAGAGAAAAAACTCAGCCGATTGGTGTGGACACCAGCTGCCGGACCTCCACTCATCTTCTACTGAAGATCTATCATGTAGATAGGTCATCAAATACTTATGCCCGGACAAACCCGTTAAAGAAAATGTTAAGACGTGAAGATTACATTCTTGAATTTCATCTCATTATGAAAACATGTTTGGACACGTGAAATGTCCAGCAAGACGTTATCCTTTCTGTCTGCTATTATTACTGGATACTATACCATGTAATCACATTTAATAGAAACCAAAAACATTCCACAATTGTGATACCAATGATAAGGCAATAATCAGTTAACGGTATAAGTATAGTGCAAACTAAATATCCTGTGGCCAGAGGGGATTGGAGACAAGCAGTTGTATTTTGCTTCTGGTTCCCATAACCCTATATACAAAAGGGACAACATGGTAAAACTGATATAATGAAGTATATGTTATATAAATTATTTGCTGAGTGAAACTAATACATTTACAGATGTTGAAGTTATTTTAGAACTGGTGCTCAGGGGAATTTTGACCCAAAAAGCACAATGTCTTATAATGACTAGGTGAGAGTTCTGGCATGGTTTTACACTCCATATTATGAAATTTATAGTCTTTATTAACTCTTATAATATAATGACAAGAGAACAACTAGCAGAAAATGACTACCATTATGTTAACTGAGATTTAGGTACTTCCCATTATGGTAATTACATAATATATTTGTACTCTTAAGTTTGATACTAAGATATCAGAATTTAGTAACATAGTTAGCAAGGCCGAAAAAAGACATTTGTCCATCCAGTTCAGCCTATATTCCTTCAGAATAAATCCCCAGATCTACATCTAAAGAACCTAATAACTGCTGTAAGATACAATATTGTTACGCTCCAGGAAGACATCCAGGCTTCTCTTGAACCCCTCGACTGAGTTCGCCATCTCCACCTCCTCAGGCAAGGAATTCCAGATTCTCACTGCCGTAACAGTAAAGAATCCTCTTCTATGTTGGTGGGAAAACCTTCTCTCCTCCAGACGCAGAGAATGCCCCCTTGTGACCGTCACCTTCCTTGGTATAAACAGATCCTCAGAGCAGAGGAATAGCTAGGGTTTGGGTTTAGGGGGGGGCGAAACATCTGAGTGGGCCCCTAACCAGAGAACCTCAGCAAATGACCGCGCTGTTGCCAAAATTAATCTATATATAAAAAGACCAATATTGATATCACCGCCGTATGGTCAGTGGTAAATAATACCAGTCCTACAGAACATATAATAGATTACAGCACAGGTACAGATAATGACTTACCGCTGATGTTCTTTCTAATGGAATTGTTCACTTTTCATGTCTTTTCCATCTGGCCCAACCGACATGACGACTCCTCCAGCCAGGACTCAACTACAGAGAATACAACAAAGACACGTTTCACTTCTCATATTGTCAGCACCGTCACGGTCTCCAATTGGACTATTCTCAACCTGCACAAACACCTCATCCTGCTGATACCCCAATACTGAGCCGCTGCTGCCATATGTGTCCCTATTACTGCACCTCATACCCCAATACTGAGCCGCTGCTGTCGTATGTGTCCCTATTACTGCACCTCATACCCCAATGCTGAGCCTCTGCTGCAGTATGTGCCCGTATTACTACACCTGGTACCCCAATACTGAGCCGCTGCTGCCCTATGTGTCCCTATTACTGCACCTACTGTGTGGTTCTGTGTGACCTCTAAATTCTAAAGCACCCTCTATAATATAGTAATGCCAGGTGCATGGGCCCTAGAAAACAGTGCCCACATGTTGTCCCCTAGAATGTAATAATGCCCTGTGTGTGCCCCTTTGACAGTCACAGTAACCAGAGTTCCCCTATAACAATAAGTACCCACTTTACACTTAATGTCCCGAGTCTCCCCCTGTACAGCTCCCCTATACACAGTATGATGCCCCCTCACTGGATATAAACTGACCCCTTAATATCCCCAAACTATTTAATGGCTCCAACACTGTATGATGGCCCCGCCACTGTAATCTCCATACTGTATGATGGCCCCCTAGATAGCCTCCATATAGCATAATACACCAGATAGTCCTCAATATAGTATAATGCACTCCCCATAGGCAGCCTCTATATTATAATGTACCCCAGAGACAGCCTATGTATTGTAATGCACCCCATAGGCAGCCTTATTTATAATGCACCCAATAGGCAGTCTTATTTATAATGTACCCCATAGGCAGCCTTACTTATAATGCACCCCATATGCAGCCTTACTTATAATGTACCCCATATGCAGCCTTACTTATAATGCACCCCATATGCAGCCTTACTTATAATGCACCCCATATGCAGCCTTACTTATAATGTACCCCATATGCAGCCTTACTTATAATGTACCCCATATGCAGCCTTACTTGAAATGTACCCCATATGCAGTCTTATTTATAATGCACCCCATAGGCAGTCTTATTTATAATGTACTCCATATGCAGCCTTACTTATAATGTACCCCATATGCAGCCTTACTTATAATGTACTCCATATGCAGCCTTACTTATAATGTACTCCATATGCAGCCTTACTTATAATGTACTCCATATGCAGCCTTATTTATAATGTACCCCATATGCAGCCTTATTTATAATGTACTCCATATGTGGCCTTATTTATAATGTACTCCATATGCAGTCGTACTTATAATGCACCCCCATATACAGCCGTACTTATAATGCACCCCCATATGTAGCCGTACTTATAATGCACCCCCATATGCAGCCGTACTTATAATGCACCCCCATATGCAGCCGTACTTATAATGCACCCCCATATGCAGCTGTACTTATAATGCACCCCCATATGCAGCCGTACTTATAATGCACCCCCATATGCAGCCGTACTTATAATGCACCCCCATATGTAGCCGTACTTATAATGCACCCCCATATGCAGCCGTACTTATAATGCACCCCCATATGCAGCCGTACTTATAATGCACCCCCATATGCAGCTGTACTTATAATGCACCCCCATATGCAGCTGTACTTATAATGCACCCCCATATGCAGCTGTACTTATAATGCACCCCCATATGCAGCCGTACTTATAATGCACCCCCATATGCAGCTGTACTTATAATGTACCCCATATGCAGCCTTACTTATAATGTACTCCATATGCAGCCTTACTTATAATGTACTCCATATGCAGTCTTATTTATAATGTACCCCATATGCAGCCTTATTTATAATGTACTCCATATGCGGCCTTATTTATAATGTACTCCATATGCAGTCGTACTTATAATGCACCCCCATATACAGCCGTACTTATAATGCACCCCCATATGCAGCCGTACTTATAATGCACCCCCATATGCAGCCGTACTTATAATGCACCCCCATATGCAGCTGTACTTATAATGCACCCCCATATGCAGCTGTACTTATAATGCACCCCCATATGCAGCTGTACTTATAATGCACCCCCATATGCAGCCGTACTTATAATGCACCCCCATATGCAGCTGTACTTATAATGCACCCCCATATGTAGCCGTACTTATAATGCACCCCCATATGCAGCCGTACTTATAATGCACCCCCATATGCAGCCGTACTTATAATGCACCTCCATATGCAGCCGTACTTATAATGCACCCCATATGCAGCCGTACTTATAATGCACCCCCATATGCAGCCGTACTTATAATGCACCTCCATATGCAGCCAGTACTTATAATGCACCCCCATATGCAGCCGTACTTATAATGCACCCCCATATGCAGCTGTACTTATAATGTACCCCATATGCAGCCGTACTTATAATGCACCCCCATATGCAGCCGTACTTATAATGCACCCCCATATGCAGCCGTACTTATAATGCACCCCATATGCAGCTGTACTTATAATGCACCCCCATATGTAGCCATACTTATAATGCACCCCCATATGCAGCCGTACTTATAATGCACCCCCATATGCAGCCGTACTTATAATGCACCTCCATATGCAGCCGTACTTATAATGCACCCCATATGCAGCTGTACTTATAATGCACCCCCATATGCAGCCGTACTTATAATGCACCTCCATATGCAGCCGTACTTATAATGCACCCCCATATGCAGCCGTACTTATAATGCACCCCCATATGCAGCTGTACTTATAATGTACTCCATATGCAGCCGTACTTATAATGCACCCCCATATGCAGCCGTACTTATAATGTACTCCATATGCAGCCTTACTTATAATGCACCCCCATATGCAGCCGTACTTATAATGTACTCCATATGCAGCCTTACTTATAATGCACCCCCTAATAAATCCAGTACTCACCTCTCTTGCTCCAGGCTCCTGCGCTGCTCACTGCTCTCCCTCTCAGCGTCTGACTGCCGGCGCCGGGCAGTGACGTCAGTGCGCCCGCTGTCAGAGTCAGAAGCTGAGAGGAGGATTATGGGAGAGAAGGAGCGCTCGCTCCTTCTCTCTCAATGCAGTCAGCTGTATTGGCTAGATGCTGATACAGCTGACCCTGCGATGAGGGTGGGGGGCCCACTGCTGGCACCGGGTCCCCCACCGCCTGCTCAGGGGCCCCATAGCGGCCGGGTGGTAGAGCAGGGAGATTGATTCTCCCTGCTCTGCCGCAGAAAGTAACTGTGTCGACGCACTGTGCATGCCGATACAGTTACAGTAGCGTAGCTCCGGGTGGGCCCCCTCAGAGCACGGGGCCCGGGGCCACCGCCCCCTCTGCTCCCCCGGTAGCTACGCTACTGCCTCAGAGAGATATTGGTATTGTCCCCTTATATACTTATACATAGTTATTAGATCGCCCCTCAGTCCTCTTTTTTCTAGACTAAATAATCCTAATTTTGCTAATCTCTCTGGGTGTTGTAGCTCTCCCATCCCCTTTTTTAATTTTGTTGCCCTCCTTTGTACTCGCTCTAGTTCCATTATATCCTTCCTGAGCACAGGTGCTCAAAAATGTACACAATACTCCATGTGCGGTCTAACCAGGGATTAGTACAGAGGCAGTATAATGCTCTCATCATGTGTATCCAGACCTCTTTTAATGCACCCCATGATCCTGTTTGCCTTGGCAGCCGCTGCCTGGCACTGACTGCTCCCGGTAAGTTTATCATTAACTAGGATCCTCAAGTCCTTCTCCATGTCAGATTTACCCAGTGGTTTCCCGTTCAGTGTGTAATGGTGATATTGATTCCTTCTTCCCATGTGTATAACCTTACATTAATCATTGTTAAACCGTATCTGCCATCTTTCGGCCCAAGTTTCCAACTTATCCAGATCCATCTGTAGCAGAATACTATTTTCTCTTGTATTGACTGCTTTACATGGTTTTGTATCATCTGCAAATACCGATATTTTACTGTGTAAACATTCTACCAGATCGTTAATAAATATGTTGAAGAGAATAGGTCCCAAAACCGACCCCTGCGGTACCCCACTGGTCACAGCGACTCAGTTAGAGAATGTACCATTTATAATCACCCTCTGCTTTCTATCTCTAAGCCAGATACTTACCCATTTACATACATTTCCCCCAGACCCAGCATTCTCATTCTGTGTACCAACCTCTTGTGTGGCACGGTATCAAATGCTTTGGAAAAAGTGTTTACAGGTCAGCTGCAGAAATTGGAGGTTTTCTGTCTTCTCTGATCGGGAGCTTTTGAAGTACAGTATGTTTTTCTCTGAAACGCCTCATCGTTTCAGAGTCAAACATTTATGGCTGAAATTGTGCAGCCAGTGTCTGACCGAGGACCAAAAGCATTACTATCAATAACTGTGACCATAGCTTGCTCTGTTCACAAATGGACAAAACCTCACTTTTGAATATTGGTGGAAAGCAATATTTTGAAAGGGATTTTATCACTTGCGGTTCTGATTATGTTACTTATGTAAGTTTTTGTCCTTTGTAATTATTTCTATATAATCAAGATGATTATACCGCTATTCACATGCTTTAGGGAACGTTGTAGATCTATTATTACAGGAAAAGGATACAGTAGGTTCAAAGATCATGTTAGGAAAACGCATAATTCTGATAATGGATAATATTTTGAAAGACTTAAAAGAGTTGATGGCTATTTCAATATATTGGATAGACAGAAAAGACTGCTACAATTACAAACAGATGCATCATTGATTGTAATACTTTGGACCCTCTTGGCTTAAATGAGAACACTGATTATGCTGCATCTTTATAAAAAAATGTATATTTTTTGTTGCTTTTTTCAATAATCGAACAAATTATATTATACTTAGCTTACGTTCACACATTCAGTATTGTTCAGAATTTTACATCAGCAATTGGACACCAAAATCAGGAGTGGGTAAAAAATACAGAAGTGGTGACACGTTTCTATTATACCTTTCCGCTGATCGTTCCATTTCTGATTTTTGCTTATAAATACTTACTTAAAACACTCACCAAATAGTCGTGTGAACATGGCCTTATAGTATTGGTGTGTCCATGACAGTGATTAGTATCCCGAAACAGCGGTATTAATATATTTGCCCATATAGGGTTTTATGTTCTTTTGAAAAGGATATATGAAAATTCAATTCATTTTCTTCTTCCTTTAAAAAGTATTTTAGTATATTAGTCCTTTTTGGATAAATTATTTTCCGACTCTGCTGTCGTACTACCTTTTGTATTGACATGTACATGTTAAACATATAAAACCTGTTCATTGTTTTTCATTGGGCACTCCCTCTGTGGAGGTGATGCAATGAATGTGTATTTAAAATGTGGTCATTTGATATTCCCAAGAGGCCTTGAAAAAGCATATTCACATGCGAAACAGCTATAGGTCGCTTTGGGATACTATACTTCCATGAACCCAGTATCCATAAATAAAGGAAACTGAACGGTCACTTAGTGAGTGATGTGAATTATATTCTCTGAAATTGGATTATTCTATGGTTCTGCTTTGTATTACTGAGTTCCTAACCTAGCCACAAGTAAGTACATTGAATAGTGTGATTGCTGCCTGAGCGTAATGTGAGTGAATTTTCTTTTTCCTCGCTACCAGTACCAGAATTGCTGTTTTTAGCTCAACTAGCCTTAGAAAAAAATTAAATAAAAAGTGACCAAAAAGTCCGCATACAGCCCTGTTTACATAAAAATAAAAATTTCATGGGTCTCGGAATATGGTAAACACCTCCCAAAAATGATTTAAAAAATTGTTTATATCTAAAAATAGCAAATTACTAAAAACCTACATAAGTTGGGTATTGTCATTGTCATGTTAACATGTAGGATAAAGTTAGCAGGTCAAGTAAACTAAATTGTAAACAATATTTAAAAAAAATATCCAGAATTATTGTTTCTTTCGTACATTCAACCTCCCAAAAAAATCTAAAAAAAGCGATCAAAAGGTGATATGCACAAAAAGATGTTACTATTGAAAACTACATTTTTACACAAAAATATAAACCCTCACACAGCTCCTTCAGCGGAAAATTGTAAAACATCACCCTCAGAATATCGTGACACAAAACCAAATTATTTTTCTGCAAACAGTGTATTTATTGTTTATTTATTTAAGTAGTAAAGCATAAATAAATTACATTCATTTGGTATTGTCACACTCAGGGTGACCCATAGAATAAAGCTGACATTTTATTTGTGTAGCATATAAGTAGGGTAAAATTGAAGAATTGCTGTTTTGTTTTTTTTTTCCATTTTTCTCCGTGAAGAGTTAATATAAGTTTGGTAATAAATTATACGTATTCCAAAATTTTGCTCTTGACAATTACAACTGATCACATAAAAACATCTTGCAAATGGCTCCTGAAATGCAACTTAAAAATACAATAAAAAAATGCTGCGCCCTAAAAGACCCAAATATCAGAGTCCATAAGCGGGTCAGATTCTGCTCCATTATTTAGCTCACACCCTGCCTGTGTACTTCACGCCAGCATTTCCAATCTACCATTTAGCATTTTTTTCATTGCTTTCCTCGAGCACAGCGTAGCTTTGTTTATCCCTAGTTTTGATACGTTTTATGGTATTTTTTGCTCTTGTCCACATAGTAAAGACATTGAATTGTGTGGGAGTATAATTAATCAGGCTCAGATAGTGCCAGGCACATTACAATTACATGGAAACTCCATGGGTCCTTTATGAATAACGTCCTCTTTTGTCAGATTTGCACAGCAGCAAATCGTAAAGAACAAAGGAAGCAGCTGTGGCAAAAAATGACTGTAAATTACTGTTTTTAACTATTTTCAGGCCATACACGTCATAGGGAAAAAAAACTTTTATATTACAAAACAAGCAACACTTTATTTTGTGAGGAATCCTGAGGTGCAAGTGACCTCGAATTTTAAGGGCATGTTCACACGTTGCATTTTGGCATCGTTTTTTTATACAAATTTTCAGTTGTTTCACAGTACCAGCAAAGTCTATGTTTTTTTCCTGACTGTTTTGCCAGATAGCTGCGTTTTTGCAAAATGCAGCCTGTCACTTCTTTCAGCTGTAAGATAGTGTGTGGCCCAGCTGCGCTTGGTACACGTCTCCAGGAGAGTGCACAGATAAGGTAATTGTGAAGCCTGATATTCATTCACATCACACACTTTCAACACTGCCACCAAAGGGCAACTTAGACTATTCAAGTTAGTGTGACGAGCAGTAGTGGGTCAGTCAGTAGGGAGATTAGACCAGTTTCCTGTCTCAGGACAGAGCAGTTCAGTCTTGGAGGGAGAGGAGAGAAGACTGATTCCTGACAGAGCTCAGGTAGTTCATTTTGTACTGAAGTGGAGGCTAGTACGAGTGGGAAGGAATCACTCTAGCCTAGTCAGAGCTACATTTGAATATGAAGCTGTTACTCAGAACAAGCTACCTGTGTTCCCTATGAACGTGGAAAGTAACTCTCAGAGCGAGCATGAAATCAGTTTGACAGAAGCTCCTGATAGCCACTCTGGACAGAGTCTTTGAAGGAAAGAAGGAAAGGGATTACAGCAGTTGTAACATCAAGGCAACTGAGAACAGGTCAGTGAGCTTGGAAAAACAACTGACAACTACACCTACTGTTACCCGTGCTTATGTTAAGGGCAAGAGCAGGGCGACAGGCAAGTGGAGAAAGACGGATAAGTGACCAAGGTGACAGATCACTTTCACTTAATTAACCGGACACCGGGTCCGAAGCATTGCTAGTACTTCACGTCTAGTAATAAGATACACCGGAATCCTTGCTGGACTTCAAGTCACAGAAGGTAGCCCTAAGCGTTGATACGTAACTGGAGTCAGGGAGAACAAGGACTTTTAGCTAGGCCAAGCTTAGAGGACTTCGTTCTTGCCAGCCTCTGAGCATCAGAGACAGAAAAGACTCTACCACAATGTCAGCCGGGCGAAGCTGCTATAGAAAGAGTTAAACTTCATGCAAGTTAGGACTCACATACACTTCAAGGAGAAAGGAGGCCTTAAACCTGCTCAGCAATCCCCTGAATGTGCATTCTCCAACCTGACCAGCTTCCCGGGACATACAGTTAGGTCCATAAATATTTGGACAGAGACAACATTTATCTAATTTTGGTTCTAGACATTACCACAATGAATTTGAAACAAAACAAATCAGATGCAGTTGAAGTTCAGACTTTCAGCTTTCATTTGAGGATATCCACATTAAAATTGGATGAAGGGTTTAGGAGTTTCAGCTCCTTAACATGTGCCACCCTGTTTTTAAAGGGACCAAAAGTAATTGGACAAATGACTCCAAGGCTATTTCATGGACAGGTGTGGGCAATCCCTTTGTTATGTCATTCTCAATTAAGCAGATGAAAGGGCCGGAGTTGATTTGAGGTGTGGTGTTTGCATTTGGAAGGTTTTGCTGTGAAGGAAACATGTGGTCACAGGAGCTCTCCATGCAGGTGAAACAAGCCATCCTTAAGCTGCAAGAACAGAAAAAAACCCATCCAAGAAATTGCTACAACATTAGAAGTGGCAAAATCTACAATTTGGTACATCCTGAGAAAGAAAGAAAGCACTGGTGAACTCATCAATCCAAAAAGACCTGGGAGCCCACGGAAGACAACAGTGGTGGATGATCGCCGCATACTTTCTTTGGTGAAGAAGAACCCGTTCACAAAATCAACTGAAGTCCAGAACACTCTCAGTGAAGTAGGTGTATCTGTCTCTAAGTCAACAGTAAAGAGAAGACTCCATGAAAGTAAATACAAAGGGTTCACATCTAGATGCAAACCATTCATCAATTCCAAAAATAGACAGGCGAGAGTTAAATTTGCTGAAAAACACCTCCAGAAGCCAGCTCAGTTCTGGAAAAGTATTCTATGGACAGATGATACAAAGATCAACCTGTACCAGAATGATGGGAAGCCAAAAGTTTGGAGAAGAAAGGGAACGGCACATGATCCAAGGCACACCACATCCTCTGTAAAACATGGTGGAGGCAACGTGATGGCATGGCCATGCATGGCTTTCAATGGCACTGGGTCACTTGTGTTTATTGATGACATAACAGCAGACAAGAGTAGCCGGATGAATTCTGAAGTGTACCGGGATATACTTTCAGCCCAGATTCAGCCAAATGCTGCAAACTTGATTGGACGGCGCTTCATAGTACAGATGGATAATCATAGAATCATAGAATGGTAGAGTTGGAAGGGACCTCCTGGGCCTTCTGGTCCAACCCCCTGCTCAAAGCAGGATTCTCTAAATCATCCCAGACAGATGTCTATCCAGCCTCTGTTTGAAGACTTCCATTGAAGGAGAACTCACCACCTCTCGTGGCAGCCTGTTCCACTCATTGATCACCCTGTCAAAAAGTTTTTTCTAATACCTAATCTGTGTCTCCTCCTGTTATGTTACGGTAGCTGAGGAGTGCAGGTAAAAAAGGAAATACACCAGAGCAGTTGGAATCCATGAGATTGCAGTACCCTGACCAACCACCGCAACCAGAGGCAGCCGTGGAGCGTTCCTACGTTGGTCCTAGACGCCTCGTCACAGCCTGAGAAACTAACTACACCCAAAGATAGAAACAGGAAAGCTATCTGCCCCGGAGCAGAACCCCAAAGATAATAGAAAGCCCCCAAACATGTAATGGCGGCCAGACAAGAGGAAATACCGACACAGAAAGAAAATAGCATGAGCAAACGCTGGGGCCCAAACTATCTAAATAGAAAAGGACAGGAAGGGTACTTACTGCAATCCCAGAAAACCCTGAAAAACACCAACTCTACTAATTTCAAAATCACCCGAGATCACACGACCTCTACCACCTAAATTAGCTCCCCGGTGCAACAAAAACAGCAGCCACTGAAAAAACTGCAAAAAGCAAAAGTACAAAACACAGTGGCTGGACTAAACTGAGAGGGCAAAAGCCCCTGGAGGGGACCCAGAAGGCCCCCACAGAAGTGCAGGACAAAATGCAAAATATAGCAAAAACACAAAATAAGAAATTGTCTTATCTGATAGCAGGAGATGCAGACACGACACAGCAGGCTACAAGGGAAACTGGAAAGAAGGATTCAGACCAGAACAATTGATCACCGGCAACCCTGATGGGAAAATGATTCCCTTAAATAAGACCAATCAGTAACACCTGATTCCAATCCTCACTAGTACCGCTTGTAACCACCAGAGGGAGCCTCTGCTCAGAACTCATCTCAAACCCATTCACAACAGTACCCCCCCCTTGAGGAGGGGTCACCGAACCCTCATTTGAGCAACCAGGTCGGTCAGGATGAGTTCTATGATACGCACGGATAAGTCTCCTAGCATGGATGTCCGAAGCAAACACCCAAGAATTATCTTCCTGACCATAACCTCTCCATTTAACCAAATACTGGAGTCTTCGTCTAGAAAAACGAGAATCCAATATTTTCTCAACCACATACTCCAGATTGCCCTCAACCAAAACAGGGTCAGGAGGCACAGCAGCAGGAACCACTGGCTCAACAAACCTCTTCAACAAGGACTTGTGGAACACGTTATGGATCTTAAATGTCCCTGGAAGAAGCAAACGAAAAGAAACAGGATTAATAATCTCCATGATCTTATAAGGTCCAATGAACCTAGGCTTAAATTTAGGAGATGCTACTCTCATAGGAATATTCTTTGAGGACAACCAGACCAAGTCCCCCACTTTAAACCGAGGACCATCAGTCCTATGCCGGTTAGCAAACCGCTGGGCCTTCTCCTGAGAGAGGGACAACCTCTCCACTACCTGGTCCCAAATCTGCTGCATACGCTCAACAACAGAGTCAACACCTGGACAGACAGAAGCCTCCGTCTGTCCTGAAGAAAATCGAGGGTGAAACCCAGAATTACAGAAAAACGGAGACATCAAAGTGGCAGAGCTAGCCCTATTATTAAGAGCAAACTCAGCCAAAGGCAAAAAAGATACCCAGTCATCCTGATCAGCAGACACAAAGCATCTTAGATAAGTCTCCAATGTCTGGTTTGTTCTCTCAGTTTGACCATTGGTCTGAGGATGAAATGCCGAGGAGAAAGACAATTGAACACCCAGTTTAGAACAAAAAGTCCTCCAAAATCTGGAAACAAACTGGACTCCTCTGTCAGACACAATGTTCTCAGGAATGCCGTGTAAACGAACCACGTGCTGAAGGAACAACGGCACCAATTCAGAGGAGGAAGGCAACTTAGGTAATGGCACAAGATGTATCATTTTGGAAAACCTATCACAAATTACCCAGATGGTGGTCATTCTCTGAGAAACAGGAAGATCGGAAATGAAATCCATAGAGATATGGGTCCATGGTCTCTTGGGCACAGGCAATGGCATCAACAAACCACTAGAGCGAGAGCAAGGCTTGGAGCGAGAGCAAGTCCCGCAGGACTGCACAAATTCCCTGACATCGCGAGACAAGGTAGGCCACCAAAAGGACCGACTAACCAAGTCTCTGGTACCAAAAATTCCGGGATGCCCAGCCAATGCGGAACAATGAATCTCAGACATCACACTCTTTTTCCATTGGTCCGGGACAAACAATTTTCCAACAGGGCAGCGCTCGGGCCTATCCTCCTGACACCCCTCCAGAGCAAGTCTCAAATTAGGCGAGATGGCGGAAAGAACTACACCCTCCTTCAAAATAACAGAGGGATCAGATAGCTCAGGAGAGTCCGCAAGGAAACTCCTCGAGAGGGCATCCGCCTTAACATTCTTAGTGCCAGGAAGAAAGGAAACCACAAAATTAAAACGTGTGAAAAACAAGGCCCACCTGGCCTGTCTAGGATTGAGTCGCTTGGCAGATTCCAGATAGACCAGATTCTTATGGTCCGTAAGGACCACCACCTGATGTTTGGCTCCCTCCAGCCAATGTCTCCACTCTTCAAAAGCCCACTTCATGGCCAATAACTCCCGATTACCCACGTCATAATTACGTTCAGTAGGAGAAAATTTTCGAGAGAAAAAGGCACAAGGGTTACTTTTAGAGGTCTCTGGATCTTTTTGGGACAAAACGGCACCTGCCCCAATTTCAGAGGCATCAACCTCCACCTGAAATGGCAGAGAAACATCAGGCTGCCGTAGAACAGGAGCAGAAGTGAATCTCTGCTTAAGTTCCTGAAACGCAGAGACTGCCTCAGGAGGCCAATTCACCACATCAGAACCCTTTCTGGTCAAATCAGTTAATGGTTTAACAATAACAGAGAAATTACCAATAAATTTACGATAAAAATTGGCAAAACCCAAAAATCTCTGAAGAGCCTTTAATGAAGTAGGTTGGACCCAATCACAGATGGCCTGAACCTTGACCGGGTCCATTTCAATAACAGATGGGGACAAAATGAATCCCAGAAATGAGATCTTCTGTACGCCAAAAAGACACTTTGATCCCTTCACATACAGAGCATTCTCTCTCAAAATCTGGAATACAGTTCGAACATGTTTCACATGAGAGTCCCAGTCATTAGAAAAAATCAAGATATCATCCAAATAAACAATCAGAAACTTGTCCACAAAATCCCTGAAAATGTCATTCATGAAGGACTGGAAGACGGAAGGAGCATTAGTGAGCCCAAAGGGCATCACAAGGTACTCAAAATGCCCTTCAGGGGTGTTAAATGCCGTCTTCCATTCATCCCCGTGCTTAATGCGAATAAGGTTATACGCCCCCCTGAGGTCAAGCTTGGTAAACCAAGTAGCGTTTTTCACCCTGGAAAACAGGTCAGAAATCAAGGGTAACGGGTATTGATATTTCACAGTAATATTGTTCAAGAGACGATAATCAATACACGGCCTTAATGAACCATCTTTTTTGGCCACAAAGAAAAAACCGGCACCTAAGGGTGAAGAGGATGGTCTGATATGACCCTTCTCCAATGATTCCTTGATATAAGACCGCATAGCGTCATGTTCAGGTACAGACAAGCTAAAAAGGCGACCCTTAGGGAATTTACTACCTGGCACTAATTCAATAGCGCAGTCATAGCTCCTATGGGGAGGCAAGGATGCAGATTTACTTTCGCTAAACACACCAGAAAAATCAAACAAAAAGTCAGGAACATCCTCAGCCTGGGGGGAGGCAGAAAAAACAGGAGTGTTGGTATTAACACATTGGCAGCCCCAACTGGTTACAGACACAGATTTCCAATCCAAAACAGGATTATGAGACTGTAACCAAGGGAAACCCAGCACGATAATGTCATGCAGATTATATAGAACCAAAAATTTGCAGCACTCCTGGTGATCAGGTTCAACCCTCATTATCACCTGAGTAGAAAACTGGGGTTTATTCTCAGCCAAAGGGGTAGAATCGATCCCCAGTAGGGGAATAGACTTCTGTAGGGGTATCAAGGGAAATCCACAACGTTTAGCAAAATCATAATCCATCAGGTTAATAGCTGCTCCAGAATCAACGAAAGCCTGAGCAGAAAATGAGGACAGAGAGCATATCAGAGTGACAGTTAATAAAAACTTAGTCTGAACACTACCCAAGACAACTGAGCGTGCAAAACGTCTTCCCCGCTTAGGGAAGACTGAAATAGCATGAGAGGCATCACCACAGTAGAAACATAACCCATTGCGCTTTCGAAACTCATGACGCTGTGCCCCAGACACCACTCCATCACACTGCATGGGCTCAGCAGCTGGCTCACAAGGCAACACCACTCCACGCATACTTCTCCGCTCACGCAAACGTCTGTCAATTTGAATCGCTAATGACATAGAATCATTGAGACCAGAGGGGACAGGGAATCCCACCATAACATCCTTTACATTATCCGACAGACCCTTCCGGAAAAGGGCCGCCAAAGCGTCGTCATTCCATTTGGTCAGGACTGCCCACCTACGGAATCTCTGACAGTATAACTCAGCGTCATCAAGCCCCTGATTCAATGCCAACAAGGCCCTTTCAGCTTGATCAGTGACATTAGGCTCATCGTACAATAACCCCAAAGCCTGAAAAAATGCATCAACATCACTCAAAACAGGATCCCCAGGTGTGAGGGAAAAAGCCCAATCCTGAGGATCGCCGCGCAGGAGAGAGATGATAATTTGAACCTGCTGCGCTGCGTTTCCTGAGGACTTAGATTTTAAGGCAAGAAACAATTTACAATTATTTTTGAAATTCTGAAACTTAGCTCGATCCCCCGAAAACAAATCTGGCATGGGGATCCTAGGTTCCACAACAGGCAACCTAGCAAGATATGCAGCAATACTCCGAACCTCAGTGGCAAGCTGATCCACACGGCCAGACAACTGTGCAAACTCCATTGGGAGAAAAGATCCTCCCCAGCACCCAGAGATACAGAGGGAAAAAAAAAAAAAATGCAACAAACAGAAAAATATCTCTGACAACTTTTCTTCCTTCAAAATATTTTTTCCCTTCTGTGAGTACCATACAATTTTTATGGCCGGTGATACTGTTATGTTACGGTAGCTGAGGAGTGCAGGTAAAAAAGGAAATACACCAGAGCAGTTGGAATCCATGAGATTGCAGTACCCTGACCAACCACCGCAACCAGAGGCAGCCGTGGAGCGTTCCTACGTTGGTCCTAGACGCCTCGTCACAGCCTGAGAAACTAACTACACCCAAAGATAGAAACAGGAAAGCTATCTGCCCCGGAGCAGAACCCCAAAGATAATAGAAAGCCCCCAAACATGTAATGGCGGCCAGACAAGAGGAAATACCGACACAGAAAGAAAATAGCATGAGCAAACGCTGGGGCCCAAACTATCTAAATAGAAAAGGACAGGAAGGGTACTTACTGCAATCCCAGAAAACCCTGAAAAACACCAACTCTACTAATTTCAAAATCACCCGAGATCACACGACCTCTACCACCTAAATTAGCTCCCCGGTGCAACAAAAACAGCAGCCACTGAAAAAACTGCAAAAAGCAAAAGTACAAAACACAGTGGCTGGACTAAACTGAGAGGGCAAAAGCCCCTGGAGGGGACCCAGAAGGCCCCACAGAAGTGCAGGACAAAATGCAAAAATATAGCAAAAACACAAAATAAGAAATTGTCTTATCTGATAGCAGGAGATGCAGACACGACACAGCAGGCTACAAGGGAAACTGGAAAGAAGGATTCAGACCAGAACAATTGATCACCGGCAACCCTGATGGGAAAATGATTCCCTTAAATAAGACCAATCAGTAACACCTGATTCCCAATCCTCACTAGTACCGCTTGTAACCACCAGAGGGAGCCTCTGCTCAGAACTCATCTCAAACCCATTCACAACATCCTCCCATTCAGTTTCATCCCATTGCTTCTAGTCTTTCCTTGTGCAAATGAGAATAAAGATGATCCTTCTACAATGTGACCGCCCTTGAGATATTTGTAGACAGCTATTAAGTCTCCTCTCAGTCTTCTTTTTTGCAAGCTAAACATTCCCAAATCCTGCAACCGTTCCTCATAGGACATGGTTTGCAGACCGGTCACCATTCTGGTGGCTCTTCTCTGAACTTGCTCCAGTTTGTTGATGTCTTTTTTAAAATGTGGTGCCCAAAACTGGACACAGTATTCCAGATGAGGTCTGACCAAAGAGGAGTAGAGGGCAATAATGACCTCACGTGATCTAGACTGTATGCTTCTGTTGATACATCCTAGAATTGCATTTGCCTTTTTTGCTGCTGCATCACACTGTTGACTCATGTTAAGTCTGTGATCAATTAGTATACCCAAGTCTTTTTCACATGTGCTGTTACTTAGCCCTATTCCTCCCATTTTGTATATGCTTTTTTCATTTTTATTGCCCAGATGTAGTACTTTGCATTTTTCCCTGTTAAAATATATTCTGTTAGTTGCTGCCCACTGCTCCAGTTTATGTATATCTTTTTGAATCCTCTCTCTCTCTTCTCTAGTATTAGCTACCCCTCCTAGCTTTGTGTCATCAGCAAATTTGATCAGTTTACCCTCAATTCCTTCATCTAAATCATTGATAAAGATGTTGAACAATACAGGGCCCAAAACAGAGCCTTGTGGTACCCCACTTGAGACATTCTTCCAACTGGATGTGCAGCCATTTACAACCACTCTTTGGGTCCGATCACTAAGCCAGTTATGAATCCACCTAACAGTTGCCTTGTCCATTCCATACTTAGTCATTTTTTCAATAAGGATTGTGTGAGATACTTTGTCAAATGCTTTGCTGAAGTCAAGATATACTATATCTACAGCATTTCCCTGATCCACCCAGTCAGTGATTCTGTCATAGAAGAAATTAAGTTAGTCTGACATGACTTATTAGTTACAAACCCATGCTGACTCTGTTTAATCACTTCATTCTTATCCAGGTACTTGCATACATGTTCTTTAATAATTTGTTCAAAGATCTTTCCTGGTATAGAAGTCAGACTCACCGGCCTGTAGTTCCCTGGGTCCACCTTCTTCCCCTTTTTGAAGATAGGAACAACATTTGCTCTTCTCCAGTCTTCTGGGACTTCTCCTGTTCTCCAAGAATTTTCAAAGATTATGGACAGTGGTTCAAGAATTTCTTCTGCTATCTCCTTCAGTACCCTGGGGTGTAATTCATCTGGACCTGGAGACTTGAATTCATTTATGTTAGCTAAGTGTTTCCTCACTGTCTTTCTGTTTATAGATATCCTGGATTCTTCTATTCCTTTAATAGGACAGTGAAGATCAGTTGATGTTACATTTCCTTTCTGAGAGAAAACAGATGCAAAATAGGAATTTAAAAGTTCAGCCTTCTCAACATCCTGACTTACCATTTCATCATTTTCATCCTGTAAAAATCCTATAGCATCTTTGACTTTTCTTTACTTTTGACGTATCCCCAAAATCCTTTTTTGTTGCTTTTGACGTCACTTGCAAGCCTTAATTCATTGTCAGCTTTAGATAATCTGATTTGTGCCCTGCAGGTTCTGCAGACGGCATTATATTCTTCTTTAGATATGCCTCCCTCTTTCCATTTGATAAACATTTCTTTCTTCCTTTTTAGCATGTGTTTAAGTTCTATGTTCATCCATCCTGGTTTCCTTAAATGCTTCCCATTCTTCCCTCTTTTCGGAATTGTTAACGATTGTGCTTTGAGAATCTCATTTTTCAAGATTTTCCATCCTTCCTGGACATTTTTGTCCTTAAGGATATCCAGCCATTGGATCCCTCCAATTCTCTTTCTGAGTTCCTTAAAATCTGCCTTTCTGAAATCTAACCTTGACGTCTGAGTCTTCACAGGTCTTCCTCCTCTTGTTATCCAAAATTCTAAAATAGCATGGTCATTACCTCCTAGAGTCCCAGCCACTCTTACCTCCTCCACCATTTTCTCCCTGTTTATGAGGATTAGATCCAAGGTAGCAGATCCCCTTGTTTTCTCCATTACCTTTTGGAAGATAAAGTTGTCAGCAAGAGAGGATAAGAATTTCCTGGACCTGTTAGTTTTGCCTGAGAGAGATTCCCAACAAATGTCTGGATAGTTGAAATCTCCCATGACCACTATGTCATATTTTTTGGAGAACTTGGCCATTTGATGCATAAAGAGTTCATCCATATCTTCAGCTTGCACAGGCGGTCTGTAGTAAATGCCTACAATGGTGTCCTTTCCATTGTTCTGTCCTTGTATTCTTACCCAAACAGTTTCCACAGAACTCCCAGTCTCTGAAGCGTCAATCTCTGTGCAGATATACGCTTTTCTAACATACAATGCAACACCTCCTCCTCGTTTATCAAGTCTGTTTCTTGCAAATAAGTTGTATCCTTCTAGCCTTGTATTCCAATCATGTGTATCGTCCCACCAAGTCTCAGTGATTCCAATGACATCATATTTCTTCTCCTGCGTTAGTAGCTCCAGTTCTCCTTGTTTGTTGCCCATGCTTTGTGCATTCGTATAGAAACACTTTAGTTTGTGATTGGTTTCTCTTCCTACAATATTTTTATTATGTAAATTTTTTTGTCTTTGTTCTTCCCCTTCACTTCTAATAGCAGAAATCTCAATAGTATTTGTCAAGTGTATGGCTTTTGCTGGCGTTTTGCTTCCCTTCCCACATTGTTCTAGTTTAAAGCTCTCCTGATGAGTGTAGCAAGGCGACTTCCAAATACATGTTTTCCAGTCTTCGTAAGGTGCACCCCATCTCTAGCAAGTAGTCCATCGTATAGGTAATTCACTCCGTGATCCAGAAATCCAAATCCTTGCTGACGGCACCATCGATGTAGCCAGTTGTTCACCTGCAGAATCTTATTCCACCTCCTTGTTCCATGGCTATCCACTGGGAGGATGGAAGAGAAGACCACCTGCGCTCCCAGTTCTTTCACTTTCTTACCTAAGTTTTCAAAGTCACTGCAGATGGTTTCCAGGTCGTTTCTAGCGGTGTCATTTGTCCCCACATGTATTAGCAGGAATGGGTAGTCATTAGTGTTGAGCATTCCGATACCGCAAGTATCGGGTATCGGCCGATATTCGCGTTATCGGAATTCCGATACTTAATTCCGATACTTTTTCCATATCGTATACCGGAATCGGAAGTTCCCATAATTCTTTGAGAGGCAATGTGATTTTAGTCAGCCAATGAGGAATCCTACGAAGTGTGGGCACATCCTGTAATGCTGCGGTCATCTTAACTAATGGCATGGCTGTGATTGGCTGCTGAAATGATGTCAGAATGCACTATAAAAGGCGCCGCCGCCATTTTAGCGTCACTGTGCTGTGAACTCAGTAAGGGACAGAACGCTACTCTGCTCACTCTGAGGGACAGTTAGATATTGCGATTTTGTGTACTACTGTGCTTGAGGCAGGCTAGTTTACCAACCGCTGTGTAAAGCTTCATTTTGCCAGTGTTGTTTTAACAGCTCTGTGCAAGGTGTGTGTGTGACAGTGCAGGTGACGCTGCAGTTTGCTCTGCATCCACCGCTGTTTGTAGGCATCTGCACGTGTCACTGACTCTTTTTTTTTTTTATTTTATTTAGTGGAATTGGTGCAGCTCCATTATATTAGAAAAAAATCAAATCTATTAGTGTGACGTGCTTCCATCCGTATACAATACATTGGTTGCAAACACTATAGAAGTACACAAAGGAGCTTTTCACAGATAGTGAATAGTTGTGTTTCAGTGTTCACTGCAGTCTGTGAGGTTTTGATTTTTTGAGTGCAGATCACGCTCCAGTTTGTACTTCAACCACTGCCGGTTGTAGTCTGCTGAGCGTGTGTCACTGCCTCATCCTTCACATTTTTCTCTAATTGGTGCTGCTCCATTTTAGTGGAAAAAAATCTAATCTATTAGTGTGACGCGCTTCCATCCGTATACAATACATTGGTTGCAAACACTATAGAAGTACACAAAGGAGCTTTTCACAGATAGTGAATAGTTGTGTTTCAGTGTTCACTGCAGTCTGTGAGGTTTTGATTTTTGAGTGCAGATCACGCTCCAGTTTGTACTTCAACCACTGCCGGTTGTAGTCTGCTGAGCGTGTGTCACTGCCTCATCCTTCACATTTTTCTCTAATTGGTGCTGCTCCATTTTAGTGGAAAAAAATCTAATCTATTAGTGTGACGCGCTTCCATCCGTATACAATACATTGGTTGCAAACACTATAGAAGTACACAAAGGAGCTTTTCACAGATAGTGAATAGTTGTGTTTCAGTGTTCACTGTAGTCTGTGAGCTTTTCATTTTGTGAGTGCAGATTAGCTCCAGTTTGTACTTCAACCACTGCCGGTTGTAGTCTGCTGAGCGTGTGTCACTGCCTCATCCTTCACATTTTTCTCTAATTGGTGCTGCTCCATTTTAGTGGAAAAAAATCTAATCTATTAGTGTGACGCGCTTCCATCCGTATACAATACATTGGTTGCAAACACTATAGAAGTACACAAAGGAGCTTTTCACAGATAGTGAATAGTTGTGTTTCAGTGTTCACTGCAGTCTGTGAGGTTTTGATTTTTTGAGTGCAGATCACGCTCCAGTTTGTACTTCAACCACTGCCGGTTGTAGTCTGCTGAGCGTGTGTCACTGCCTCATCCTTCACATTTTTCTCTAATTGGTGCTGCTCCATTTTAGTGGAAAAAAATCTAATCTATTAGTGTGACGCGCTTCCATCCGTATACAATACATTGGTTGCAAACACTATAGAAGTACACAAAGGAGCTTTTCACAGATAGTGAATAGTTGTGTTTCAGTGTTCACTGTAGTCTGTGAGCTTTTCATTTTGTCAGTGCAGATTACGCTCCAGTTTGTACTTCAACCACTGCCGGTTGTAGTCTGCTGAGCGTGTGTCACTGCCTCATCCTTCACATTTTTCTCTAATTGGTGCTGCTCCATTTTAGTGGAAAAAAATCTAATCTATTAGTGTGACGCGCTTCCATCCGTATACAATACATTGGTTGCAAACACTATAGAAGTACACAAAGGGGCCTTTCACAGATAGTGAACAGTTGTTCAGTGTTCACTGTAGTCTGTGAGTGATTTGATCAATCACCTCAGGCCTTAACTTTGTATCGGGACTTGTATCCTATTATCAATTTTCCAAGGTGAGATCAGTGAGTTAAGGCAATCTAGTCTATTGTGTGAGGCGCTCATTATCAACATGGGAAGACGTGGAGGGCCTTTCACAGATACTGAACAGTTGTCTGCAGGGTTCACTGTAGTCTGTGAGGAATAACCACACTTAGGCCTTAACTTTTCTGACTTTCTTTATCAATCTACCAAGATGAAGAAGTCAGTGAGTAAGGCACGTGGTCGTGGTCGAGGCCGTGGATTTGCAGCAGGGAGAGGACGTGGGGATTCTGTGGCTGCTGCCGCACCCAGTGACACAGCATCCACCAGTTTTCCCGTGAGCGTTCCTTTATGCGCACTTTTGTAGGAGCTCAGCGTACCCCCCTGCTGCGTGAAGAACAAATTGAAGCCGTTGTTGGTTGGATGGCAGCCAATGCATCGACTTCAATACCTTCCACCTCCTCTCAGGACCACAGCACTGTTGAACAACCATCAGTCTCTTCACCGCCTGCCAAATTGCCCAGGCAGTCAGAGAGCTCTGTACAGGAGCCAGCTGAGTCTCTGCTTCTGTTCTCAGAATCTGTTGGCTTGGAAACAGGGGCCCAGCCAAGCAGCATTCTGGAATGTGAAGAAGAGGCAGTATGCAGTGATGCGCAACAGCTGTGTCTCTCTGAATCTGAAGAGGCGGGTGAGCCAGTGCCGATGGTCAGCACACCGCAGAACGCATCTGATGATGATGAGACTCAGTTGCCAGTTTCTGTTGAGCATGGTGCTGGCCAGACCACCCAACAACAGCAGGTGTTGGAAGAGGGTAGTGGTGGAGATGATGAGGTCCAAGACCCAACATGGCGTGAGGAACAGGAAGGTGGTGGGAGCAGCTCTGAGGAAGAGATTGCACCAACGGTCCAAACAGTAGGGAGAGGTAGGCTGCAGACTCGCTTGCCTGTAGCCTCCAGTTTGGCACCCGTTCGGAGCAGTTCTCTTACAACAGCCAAACCGGGCGCTCCCAGGACTTGCTCTGCGTGGTCCTTTTTTGATACAGTTGCAGATGATATTTGCTATGTAAAATGCAAGCTGTGTAATCAAAAAATTAAAAGAGGTAAAAGTGTCAGTAACCTTAATACAACAAATATGTGGAAACATGTGCGGTCAAAGCACTTTGTTGAGTTACAAAGACACACTGGAGATGTAGGCCAACCTACAGCAGCACCTACATCTTCAGCTCCTGTTGGAGCCTCTTCCTCCAGTTCACACACAGCTGGTAAGGCTTCCTCAAAGGATCGCCATGGAAGAACCTCTGTCACTGTTGTCCAGAGACACAGTGTTATTCCACCCACAGCTGCAAGTTCCCTGTCATCCTCACACACCCAGGCCACAAAACAGCCATCGGTAGCACAGGCATGGGATAAAAGACGGCCATACTCGGCAAACCATCCACGAGCACAGGCTCTGAATGCTGGCATTGCAAAACTCCTGTCCCTTGAAATGCTGTCATTCAGGCTGGTGGAGACTGACAGTTTCCGTGAATTAATGGCATTGGCAGTCCCACAATACAATGTGCCCAGCCGATTTTATTTCAGCAGGCAAGCCGTCCCTGGTCTGCAAAAGCATGTTGAGGCAAAAATTAAACATGCGCTACTAAACGCCGTCAGTAGCAAGGTCCACCTGACCACCGATGCGTGGACCAGTACCCATGGCCAGGGACGATACCTTTCACTCACTGCCCATTGGGTGAATGTTGTGGAGCCGGGTACAGATCTTGCGAGTGGCGCTGTACGTGTTCTGCCAACTCCAAGGATTGCCGGAATCAAGTCTGTCCACATTGACTCCTCCTCCTACTCCAGTTCCTCAGAATCATCGCTGCAGGAGCCGTCACGGTCTACCTCCACATGGACCCGTGGACGCTTACCTGATGCGACCGATATGAGCACAGCCGTGGCCAAACGGCAACAGGCCGTTCTGAAATTAATTCCCTATGGGGAATCGAAGCCACACAGCGCAGGAGGTCTGGAATGCCATCAAGCAGGAGAGCGACGTGTGGTTTTTGCCAGCGAATCTCCAGCCAGGCTTGGTAGTGTGTGACAATGGCCGAAATCTGGTGGCAGCTCTGGGCCTTGGCAACCTCACTCACATACCATGTCTGGCACATGTGCTCAACTTGGTCGTGCAGAGTTTTTTGAGGGACTATCCGGATCTTGATGCACTGCTGCACAAGGTCCGCCTAGAGTGCGCTCACTTGCGACGTTCCAGCATGGCCAGATCGCGCATTGCAGCTCTGCAACGCAGATTGCGCCTTCCTGAACATCGCATCATATGTGACGTATCCACCAGGTGGAATTCAACGTTACATATGTTGGAGCGGTTGTGTGAGCAGCAGCCAGCAGTTATGGAGTATCAGCTGCATCAGGCGCAATCAACACGCAATTTGCGCCGTCCACACTTCACCATTAATGAGTGGGCCACTATGAAGGACATGTGCCACGTTTTGCGTGCGTTTGATGAGTCAACGCGGATGGCGAGTGCAGATGATGCACTAGTCAGCCTGACTGTCCCCCTTATCTGCCTGCTTCAAAAAACACTGCAAGCAATAAGGGATGAGGTTTTGGAAGAGGTGGAGGATGAGGAGTCACAAATTCCATCACCTTCTGGAAAGTCAGCGCAACGTGGTTCCTCACAAAGGGCTGGGCAGGGCTCACTTTGTGAGGAGGATGAGGAGGAGGAGTCAATGGAGGAGGAAGACATCGCTCCAGAGGGAGGTACACAACGCTCTAGTCAGTATGTAGAGCGAGGGTGGGGTGATGCAGAGCAGGCAGAGATAACGCCTCTTGCAGAGGACAGCGTTTCTTTGCCAGTTGGGAGTCTGCAGCACATGGTTGATTTCATGCTGCAGTGCCTAAGAAACGACCGCCGCATCGCCCACATTCTCACGACGTCTGATTATTGGGTGTACACCCTCCTAGACCCTCGCTACCGGGACAACGTCAAAAGCCTCATCACACCGTTGAACCGGGAGCGTAAAATGCGGGAGTACCAAGACACACTGGTGCAATCCCTAATGTTCTACCTTACTGCCGAGAGCACTGCTGCTGCTACTGCTTTACAAAGCAGCTCTGTGCGTCGAGGCAGTGTAGAGAGCTCTGCAACAAGAGGGAGCACACGCAGTGCCTCTGCACAGGGAAAGACCAGTATGTTAAAAATGTGGCAAAGTTTTGTGGCAGCGCCACAAATGTCTACACCATCCGAGAGGGCTCCAGTCAGCGGGAGGCAACGTATCCGTCAGATGGTGACAGACTACTTGGCTTTGCCTCTCAGTGTACTCCCAGATGGCTCTTCCCCATTCAAGTTTTGGGTCTCTAAGCTGGATACATGGCCAGAGCTTAGCCAGTATGCATTGGAGGTGCTGGCTTGCCCTGCTGCCAGTGTATTATCGGAGCGCGTCTTTAGTGCTGCAGGTGGTGTACTAACAGACCGTCGCATGCGACTATCCTCCGATAATGTAGACCGGCTTACTTTTCTGAAAATGAACAAGGCATGGATCTCGCCAGAATTTGTCTGTCCGTTTTCAGATTAAATAACTGGTTCGCAACGTTATCCATGTCTCCTGTTATGTTCATCTTTCTACCACCTGAACTCTACTCCCTGGGCTCCAACACTGCCAGTTGCTGCTCAGAAGTGTCGTGTCCACAGAACAAAACACAAGCTCTACTGTTAGTGGGGTTCAGTAACGCCAGCTGTTCCCCTGCTGTGTCAACGGCAAGAAGTGTCCTGTTCCCGACACATGGACAGAAAAACACATGACCAACATGCTCCAAATAGGGAAGAGCCGTCACCCTGCTTGTTATGCTGAAAACATGAAATTGTGAAGTTTTGCAGGCCTAGAATGATAAATTTTTATGACAAATATGGACAAATAATAATTTGTCATCACAGCGCATATCTGCACATGTCTATTAGAAATGGTAACAAAAAATAAAACATAGTCTACTCTTCACATTTTTCAATTAATGCATAAAAGTACATTTCAGACTTATGAATTAATGCTTTTTAAGGAACTTTATCTGTACCTGTAAGATAATGCACTCAATGGATGTACGAATCATTAAATCCTCATCATCATCATCACGAGTTTTATTTATGACAGACATTATAAAATACACATACTGATGCCAACTGTAACTTCAAACACCATATATGAAATGGCCAGCATGTAAACATGGTAATAATGTCCAATAATAAATTATTACATCTAGAAAGTGCATCATGCATACTGACAATAGGTAGTTATACCTGCAAGTGCTGTTGAAACAACCACAAGAGATATAAATTAATACTGGTATATAGGTATCACAGTGCATAGTTACTCATGGACAATGTTGATGTAATACTGTATCTCAATTAAGTCAGCGTCAACCATTAGGCTTGTTAGTCTTGTACATTGTTAAAGAGGGAACGTAATTTTTTGGTTTGTCATAGGTGTAGTATTACACATTAAATTATTACTGCTGTATTTTTTTTTGCGTCCCTAGTGCGCAATAACGCAGCCTAACCTCACATTTGATAGTCAGCTAATTGCCACACGCTACCCTACCCTACGCGTGACAGTAGGAAGGTAGTGTTGACGGATAAAGCTTTGCGCAACCAGACATTCTTTTACCCTCTTCAACACTCTACAAGCAAAAAATGCATGATTTCAGCCGCAGACTTTATTGACGTACAGTATAACATCGGCATTACCCATCAGAGGCTGTCCACTGTCTGATACAGACATAGAATATACCTTTGCTATCCGTAGCCTTTGTTTCACCTACACTTGCAGGCACACACTTAAATTGTGACAAACAATGCCTAATGTTTTTTTAAATGGTTATTTTTTATTGTACATTATTGTGTCATCAATCACATTGATGAGTCCATGCTGGACATGTCATACATGCTATAGAAAGTTACGATTTTATGAACTTAAATAATTGAAATGTCTGTGACTGTCACATAAAATTTGCGATGATGATGATGAGTGACTATTACAAAATCCATTGTCTTCACTATGTTATGGTTTAACATAGCGTTCCTTAAGCATTATTCATAAAAAAAAAAAATTACTTTTATTCTTAAATTTACAACACTATATTTTGTTACCAATTTTTTGGGTGTTGTGTTGTTCCATTTATTTTTGGCATGTGCATATATGCGTTTATATTTGTATTTTCTTTATTTTTCCTTCTTGAAATTAGAAAACATGTGTATCTTTGTACCGTGTTAGCCAGTAGATAGAAAAATATTTAGACTTCAGAGTCAGCAGTGGTTGATACCTTTTAATGGATAACTGAAAAGATGGAAACAAATTGCAAGCTTTCAAGGCTACTCACGTCTCTTCATCAGGGAAAGACTAACTAAAAAAATTAAGCATCACATATTTCTATACACAACAGGACACAGGAATAGTGCAATAGGTAAGACAAGTAAGTGACGTGTATCAGAACTGTCATTATCTCACAGGGATGAACATAAATATTGGAACAGTTCCTAGATAAGGATAGAAAGTTTGATTGCCCTCTCATTGGCGTATTTTTTTGGGTTTTCATGACCCTGGAAGGGCATAGACGCAGATTCCTTAATTGATATAGAATGACATAAATCCATGTGATCTATTCATTCCATCACTAACAGTGTCAAAGGTCATGATGAGCTTATATTCTGAAACCTTTGTACGTTTCTCATATTTGAAGTTATATTTTAATACAGTAATTCCATATCCATGATGCTATGACCGGGCATACAAAAGTCTTTTGCCACAGGTAAATTCATTAATTTATCTGTGATTGTGTGGCGCTGATAATTCATCCTTGTTCTCCTTTTTGTTGCCGGTCTCCCCTCACTTGTCCCTCCCTCACTTGTCTTAGCTATTCCTGTGTCCTGTTGTGTGTAGAAATATGTGATTCTTCATTTTTGGCTTTACTCTTAGCCTGATGAAGACACCTGAGTAGTCTCGAAAGCTTTGAATTTGTTACCATATTTTCAGTTAGCCATTAAACGTTATCAACCACAGAGGACTGTCAAGTATAAATATTTTTCTATTCTTGTAATTGAAATTTATCATTTTATTGTTGTAGTAAAACTTCATTTATTCTTGTTTGAAGTACATACATTTGCAATGGCCACGTAACAAGGCAATAACTCAATATTTTATGCCTACACCCTCCTTGACCCTGGGCTTCAACAGCGCCAGTTGTTGCTTGAAGTGCTGTTAGCACAGTCTACACTTGCTCCTGTGTTACTGGGGTTCAGTAATGTCAGCTGTTCCCCTGCTGTGTGAACGGCAAAAAGTCCTGCTGCCTCCACCCTGTTCTCTTCTCATCCCTGGGTTACAACACCGCCAGTTGTTCTCGGAAGTGCTGTTAGCACAGTCTAACACTTGCTCCTGTGTTACTGGGGTTCAGTAATGTCAGCTGTTCCCCTGCTGTGTGAACGGCAAAAGTCCTGCTGCCTCCACCTGTTCTCTTCTCATCCCTGGGTTACAACACCGCCAGTTGTTTCTCGGAAGTGCTGTTAGCACAGTCTACACTTGCTCCCGTGTTACTGGGGTTCAGTAATGTCAGCTGTTCCCCTGCTGTGTGAACGGCAAAAAGTCCTGCTGCCTCCACCCTGTTCTCTTCTCATCCCTGGGTTACAACACCGCCAGTTGTTTCTCGGAAGTGCTGTTAGCACAGTCTACACTTGCTCCTGTGTTACTGGGGTTCAGTAATGTCAGCTGTTCCCCTGCTGTGTGAACGGCAAATAGTCCTGCTGCCTCCACCCTGTTCTCTTCTCATCCCTGGGTTACAACACCGCCAGTTGTTTCTCGGAAGTGCTGTTAGCACAGTCTACACTTGCTCCCGTGTTACTGGGTTCAGTAATGTCAGCTGTTCCCCTGCTGTGTGAACGGCAAAAAGTCCTGCTGCCTCCACCCTGTTCTCTTCTCATCCCTGGGTTACAACACCGCCAGTTGTTTCTCGGAAGTGCTGTTAGCACAGTCTACACTTGCTCCTGTGTTACTGGGGTTCAGTAATGTCAGCTGTTCCCCTGCTGTGTGAACGGCAAAAAGTCCTGCTGCCTCCACCCTGTTCTCTTCTCATCCCTGGGTTACAACACCGCCAGTTGTTTCTCGGAAGTGCTGTTAGCACAGTCTACACTTGCTCCTGTGTTACTGGGGTTCAGTAATGTCAGCTGTTCCCCTGCTGTGTGAACGGCAAATAGTCCTGCTGCCTCCACCCTGTTCTCTTCTCATCCCTGGGTTACAACACCGCCAGTTGTTTCTCGGAAGTGCTGTTAGCACAGTCTACACTTGCTCCCGTGTTACTGGGGTTCAGTAATGTCAGCTGTTCCCCTGCTGTGTGAACGGCAAAAAGTCCTGCTGCCTCCACCCTGTTCTCTTCTCATCCCTGGGTTACAACACCGCCAGTTGTTTCTCGGAAGTGCTGTTAGCACAGTCTACACTTGCTCCTGTGTTACTGGGGTTCAGTAATGTCAGCTGTTCCCCTGCTGTGTGAACGGCAAACAGTCCTGCTGCCTCAACTTTAATTTCCATGGGTACCTTCTGCTACCCATCCGGGTTCCAGTACCGTCAGCTGGTTCTCCGCAGTACCTTTGGCCTAGGTGCCTCCATGTCGGTATCCGAGTTCCAGCAACGTCTGCTGGTCCTTGGTAGTGCTTTGGAGCACAGGTACCTCCTGCTTAGTAACCCTGTCCCAGTAACGTCAGCTGGTCCTCGGTTGTGCCATTGGCTCTTTTCCTTCTGCTGACCCTCCGGGTTCCAGCACAGTCAGCTGGTCCTCGTTACTTTCATTGGCTCTTGTACCTTCTGCTACCCATCCGGGTTCCAGTACCGTCAGCTGGTTCTCCGCAGTGCCTTTGGCCTAGGTGCCTCCATGTCGGTATCCGAGTTCCAGCAACGTCTGCTGGTCCTTGGTAGTGCTTTGGAGCACAGGTACCTCCTGCTTAGTAACCCTGTCCCAGTAACGTCAGCTGGTCCTCGGTTGTGCCATTGGCTCTTTTCCTTCTGCTGACCCTCCGGGTTCCAGCACAGTCAGCTGGTCCTCGTTACTTCCATTGGCTTTTGTACCATCACCAACAGGACAAAGAAGGTTAAGACAAACTACAAGATACAGAACAAGAGACAGAAGAACAATAAGCAGAAGATCAAAAAGCAGAAGAACATTAAGTATAAGACCAAAATGAAGAGCAAAATATATGCTCTAAATTCTAAGCAGAAGAAGACTAAGCAGTGTATGGGGGTGAGTCCGTTCCTCCTCGTGGTGCCCCTGGAAAATGCCTGATGCTGCTGCAGGCTAAACTGAACGCGGACAAATACTGTTGTAATTAAAATCTTTCGTGACAGCAAGAACGGAAGGATGAAAATTCAGAGTTTTACAGATTACAAGTACAGGAATGTCTGTCACAAATAAGAATATGATGAAAAGGATGAATGGAAGAAGATGAAGAAGTAAATATGAAGAATAATAACTGTTTAATAAGAACAATATAAGTAATGTTAACAAAAAGATGAATAGCAAGAAGTTTTAGAAGATTAAGAAGGTGAAGATGAAGAATAATTTGATGAGAAAGATGATGCTGCTGAAAATTATGAAGGAGAAAGTGTGTGAAAAGTTAAAAAGGTGAAGACCATGGAAGTTGTGAAACAGACATATTTGACAAAATAGAAAAAAGGTTAACAACATTGTCAATTTGTTCATCAATCCGAACGTATTTCCTAAAAAAAAAAAATTAATGCTATTCCATTGGATTGGGTCAAACATCTATGCCTTTAATGTCTCCTCAACCTCCCCCAATACATTCTACATTACTCTTTCTTGTTTTCCTTCATGTACAATTAACCAACAAGGCAAGAATGGGTTTTTTTTAATTTCGATATTTTGTTCCCATAGACTTACATGGGACTTCCGGTATCGGTATCGGGTATCGCCGATATTTTTGTGATATCGGCGATACCATTCCGATTCCGATACTTTAGGATATCGGAAAGTATCGCTCAACTCTAGTAGTCATCTTTAGGTCTGAAGAGTCCTGATATCCTGTCAGACACATCTTTAATTTTTGCACCTGGAAGACAGCACATTTCTCTTGAGGTTATATCCGGTCTGCAGATAGCGGCCTCTGTTCCTCTCAACAGGGAATCGCCCATGACAACAACTCTCCGTTTCTTCTTCACAACAGTTTTCTTTCTCCATTCAGGAGGACTCTGAGGGCGTACAAGGTTGTTTGTGGGCAAAGTCTTATCCTGATGTATTTCTTCATCGTTCTCCTGTGTAAGAGCCTGGTATTGGTTCCTGAGCAGAATTGACCCCAAGCATACAGCCAAAGCTACACAGGAGTTCATGAGTGCAAAAAAGTGGAACATTCTTCAATGGCCAAGTCAATCACCAGATCTTAACCCAATTGAGCATGCATTTCACTTGCTCAAATCCAGACTTAAGAGGGAAAGACCCACAAACAAGCAAGACCTGAAGGCTGCGGCTGTAAAGGCCTGGCAAAGCATTAAGAAGGAGGAAACCCAGCGTTTGGTGATGTCCATGGGTTCCAGACTTAAGGCAGTGATTGCCTCCAAAGGATTCGCCACAAAATTTTGAAATAAAAATATTTTGTTTGGGTTATGTTTATTTGTCCAATTACTTTTGACCTCCTAAAATGTGGAGTGTTTGTAAAGAAATGTGTACAATTCCTACATTTTCTAACACATATTTTTGTTCAACCCTTCAAATTAAACGTTACAATCTGCACTTGAATTCTGTTGTAGAGGTTTCATTTCAAATCCAATGTGGTGGCATGCAGAGCCCAACTCGCGAAAATTGTGTCACTGTCCAAATATTTCTGGCCCTGACTGTACCTGCCAACAACATCAGTAAAGGTATGGAAAGAGACTGAATTGTGTGTGACTGACTTATTCTGCAACACCATTGACTTTGAGGGAACAGTCCCACCTGTGGGGGACTTAACATCTAGCTGCCTAATAACATCCCCTCAGAAGAATAACCCTGCAGCGCTGGTCTATCTGATCAGAAACCACAGGTGGCGTCACGAACTATTACTAAAATCCCCTGTAAATATCCCCCATTGTATGAGCGCCCAGGGCCACGGACCGAGCTCTGCTGCCAGTGACATCTCCCATAGACTTCCATGGGCTCGGTGCCGAGTACCCCATAGCCCTGGTACCCACTTGTGGTGCGACTCATCTCTGGCGTCACGAACAGGATCCGAAGCTTACAATTTGTGAGTCCTGTGTGCCTATTTGGACTGTTTTTGTGCAAAAAGACTGTGAGCAGCTTTTGTGATTTTTGGCGCCATTTTCCGCCATTTTGCCGCCATATTCGCGCCCTGAAGCGCTGGTGAAGAAGGTGGGCGTGCATTCATGGGCGTGTACCCCCCCTGTGGCGCGAAAGTGATGGGCGCCCTGTCAAAATGCTACTATAATGTGAGAGCCTGCCCCACTGCTAAGGAGATCCGCCTCCTCTTCATTTTCTATGCCAAAAAGAGGAAGCGCAAATCCCGCCTCCACGGAAGAGACCAGATTGTTCCAGATGGAAAGCACAGTCTGGCCTGGAGAGAGATGGCGGAAGGACAGGAGACGCTGTGTGGAGGAGCGGCGGCGCGCAGGCCCCGTTCCCCAGAAAAGCTACTGCCTGTGCCGGAGCCGTCCCCAGTTCGGGACACTAACCAAACCATGAAAGAAGTGATGGAGGTGGAAGCGGTGTTAAGGGACCTGGCCCGACACCGAGAAGATATGGAGGAGCTGGAGAAAAAATGGCGTGCCCGGAAACAGCGGCTGCTGTGGGACGCAAAACGTCCAATAAAATAAATTATATTAATGAATCTCAGATTAAAAACCAAAAGGAAACATAAATACAGCAACATAGGACTCAAACCCAGGAAGGGTATCTACAGACTCTTACGAATTCTTTAAAAATGCTGCAATACAGAGGATATCCTATATATACACAAATAAAGTGACAAGTGCAAAGAGGTATATTTTATAAGCGTAATCAATACTTCCCCACTATATTAGGGTAAAAAAATATAACAAGTGACATACTTTAGTGACGAAGGCTACACACAGAAACGCGCGTTGGGGAGGACGCCATCCTGGAGTGTGACGTGCCAATACTATCCAGTGAGTTGAATGCTGCCATATTTCTGATATGATATAATCAAACATACTTATTGATGCACATAGATTCTTAAAATCTTCTGGCACATCATGAAAAATGCTGCTTTGAATAAAGTTATCACACGTTTGAGTCACAGATTAACTTGAGTAGTGTAGAGTGATATATATTTTTTATACCAGTATACCGTATATACTCGCGTATAAGCCGAGATTTTCAGCCCATTTTTTAGGGCTGAAAGTCCCCCTCTCGGCTTATACGCGAGTCATATACCGGGGGGGTCGGAGGGGAGAAGGGGTGTCAGATCATACTTACCCCTCCGCCGGCGCGTCTCTGCAGCCCCCCTGCTTCTCCAACAATCTCAGGCTCCTTCCTGCAGCGGTCACATGGTACCGCTCATTAAAGTCATGAATATGCACATATTCATGACTTTAAAGAGCGGTACAACGTGACCGCTGTAGGAAGGAAGAGCTGCCGGAGACCGCAGGAGAAGAGCAGGGGCTGCAGAGACGTGCCAGCGGGGGGGTGAGTATAAGCAATATTCACCTGTCCCCGGTCCACCGCTGCACGCCGCTGTGTCCTCCGCGTCCTCTGGCTGCGATGTTCAGGCAGAGGGCGCAATGACGTAGTTAGTGCCTAATCTATGGAGCATATGGGGCATAATCTGTGGAGCACATGGGGCATAATCTGTGGAGCATATGGGCATAATCTGTGGTGCATATGGGGCATAATCTGTGGAGCATATGGGGTGAAATCTGTGGAGCATATGGGGCACAATGTATGGAGCATATGGGACCTATACTATGGAGAATATGGGGCATAATGTATGGAGCATATGGGGCATAATGTATGGAACATATAGGGCATAATATATGGAGCATCATATGGGGGCATAATCTTTGGAGCACCATATGGGGGCATAATCTATGGAGCACCATATGGGGGCATAATCTATGGCGCATCATATGGGGGCATAAGCTATGGAGCATCATATGGGGGCATAATCTATGGAGCATCATATGGGGCATAAAATATATGGATCATCTTCTGGGGGCATAAGTTTTATGGAGCAGCATATGGGGCATATTATTCTATGGAGCATCTTATAGGGCCATTATTAACCTTTGTGCAGCATTATATGGGGTGTATTTGGTATGGAACATCTTATGGGGACACCATGAACTGTATGGAGCATTATATTGGGCTCCTGATTCAATATGGATATTCAAAAACATTTAACCTACTGATGTCTCAATTAATTTTACTTTTATTGGTATCCATTTTTATTTTTGTAATTTACCAGTAGCTGCTGCATTTTCCACCCTAGGCTTATACGCGAGTCAATAAGTTTTCCCAGTTTTTTGTGGCAATATAAGGGGGGTCGGCTTATACACGGGTCGGCTTATGCATGAGTATATACGGTATATATTTTTTTGGCACTATTTGTTGTATTTTTTTGCTTATTAGTTGCTTTTTATAACAATTGAGCACAGGTCACTTTATTGTGGTAATATCGGGTGTACTATGTCACTTGTTATATTTTTTCTACCCTAAAATATTGGGGAAGTATTGATTACACTTATAAAATATACCTCTTTGCACTTGTCACTTTATTTGAGTATATATAGGATATCTTCTGTATTGCAGCATTTTTAAAGAATTCGGAAGAGTCTGTAGAAAACCTTCCTGGGTTTGAGTCCTATCTTGATGTATTTATGTTTCCATTTGGTTTTTAATCTGAGATTCATTAATAAAATTTATTTTATTGGACGTTTTGGTCGAATTGTTTTCTTGTGGTTGGATGAATTTTATACAGCATAATATTGCAATAGTTACATTTACTCCACTTCTGGAATAAAAAAAAGTTGTAAATTATGGCACAGCCCATATGTATTCCATAATGTAGGATTTTTTAAACTTTCACCATCTACTAATACAGCTTTACTTAAAAAAAATTCTCACAAAAAAATCACAACAAAACAGGGAGTTTTGCAAAAGGGGGCTTGGCCACAAGGGACCCATAAATTTACTATAATGTATGCCAGAAAGTGGCATAAATTATAGTGCACAATCTACAACACTCAGCTTGTGCCATTTAATTTTTTATAAAACCACACGAATCTTAATAACTTGCCCCCATTGCAGTTACAAGTCGCGTAACATTTTTAATTCAACTCTCCATTAGGGATTATTCCCCATTGGGGACAATTTTTGTTTTTTCTTTATTTAAATGCATGTATTTGGGGATAAAAATCAGTTTTACAATTAGGTATCATTATTATTTGGCAATTACTTATTTTGGTATGTTACATATGTGGTATCCCACAAAGTGGCCATTTGTATGGGATACCGGTTTATACAGTGTGTTTTCATATAAATGCTGTGAATTTTTATGTGGACTGTGCATTTTAAATACATTGTGAGACCTGCTGACAGGCAGCACAAAAAGGGTTAATCTTCTCCTCCCAGGCTTGATCAGGTGACCCAGTTCTGTTTTAATTTGGAGAAGGTTCTGAAAAAATGCCTCAGGGTAGTCAGCCAATGACTGCAGCTCTACAGTCACATGGAAGGGGGAGGAGCCAAGTCCTGGGGGATAGTTTTAAATTTGAAGTGGCAGTTGGTGGTCGGACATCTTGAGAAGAGGAAGCCATTTTGTAGGTGAAGGAATTACCTACTTTCTCCCTGCCGGCTTTGCTTAAGAAGGGGACTGGCACGATAAGGGAGTTAATATTCTTCATATGAGGAAGACTACCATTGCACCTCTAGGAGGAAGAATTACCTTAGAGCAGAAACAAAGCACAGTGCTGAAGAAGAGATATTCAGACTTAATAAAACCATCTGCCTGTCTGCAGGTACACAGCAATCATCAACCACGAGTGTAATCCTGTACCTCAGTTTACTGCTGTTTGTAAATAATAATTCACCCCATTACCTTCAGTAAAAAGACTTCTGTTTCAAATTCTTATGGCTGCTTCATGATTGGGGCTCAAATGCACCAACTACTGCCACCATCATCATCTTCTGCCATCTTCTGTGCAAACATTGTATTGTGGAGTTTCCTGTGTGTGTGTGTGCAATTTGAGAAGGAAAGATTCTTCTCTTCACAGATAGCTTGGCCACCATAAGATATGTCATACCCTGTAAGGAGTACAACCCTCAGCCATACACCACATGAGAACGCCACACATACATGATCTAAACTCCTTATTACCATTGATGTGTTCTCCGTCATGTGGTTTTCCTCTTAATTGTATTTGCATCATGAATTAGCTGTTTGTTTTTCAGCTCCAAATATATGCTTTTAAGTAAAAAAAAATTGTCCTCAAAGGTGGAAAGCCTTCCATTACTGTTAAAGGAGTGCAAATCTCAAGATATTACATAGTGAGTATGTAGTTACTGTGGGGAAAAAAGTATTTAGCCAGCCACCAATTGTGCAAGTTCAAGATGAGAGAGACCTTTAATTGACATCATAGGTAGACCACAACTATGAGAGTCAAAATGAGAAAACAAATCCAGAAAATTATCTTGTCTGATTTAATGACTGTTAGACAGACACAAAACGTGCTGGGATTGCCCATGTTTTTCAGGCAAAAATGTGGCCGTGAGGATACAAACATGTTACTCAAGCTGCCACGATACTCGGTGCATACCCGAGCACCCTAGGCAAACTCGAGTACCGAGCACTTGCATTCATCACTACTCAGCACCTTTGGGAATTCCTTCATGACTGCTGGAAACCCATTCCAAGTGACTACTTGATGAAGCTGTTTGAGAGAATACCACAGCATTATAAAGCTGTCATCAGAGTAAAATAGCGTCTTTTGAGGAATCTAACACACATTCTGGTCAGTTTCACACGTTTCTTTGCTCCTTGCTTCCATATGTGTTCTTTCATTGTTTTGCTGCCTTCATTCTGAATCCACAATGTGCAGATTCTAATAAGATCCAGAAAAACCATTGCAAAGAGCAAGTGTGTCCAAATTTTTGACTGGTACTGTATGTAATATGGATACCTGTATACTATGAAAAATCGAGTGGAGGAGGAGGCTAAAGTAGCAGCCATAGAAGCGGTGGCATAACTTGAGGGCTGTTTGTGTAAGTAGTGAAAACTTCAGAGTAACTTTTTACAAACAGTTATGTCCTCCTCTAGTACATTAACCTTTTACAAACAGTTATGTCCTCCTCTATTATATTTATCCTTTAGAAATAGCTCTATTCCCCTCCTTTGTTTGGGCTGTATAATACATACATTCATCTTCACTTTAGTGAAGATGAAGTCTGATATGTGTTTTGTTGGTTCACTGTTTATCGGTTTATGATAATAAATCCAATATACTGTATTTGCATTTCATCTTGGTGAAATTTTGAGAAAAATATGTGAATGAGTGTTGTACTACACATAAGTGCTTGAGAAAAGATTTATAACCTATCTACTGTCACTTCTTGTTTCTTTCTCAGAAATGATAAATGCTTTTTCAGCCAGCAAAGAATTCCAACATTTTTAAGAGACTAGATCAAAGTTGAAATGTGTTACTCGTTAGAGACTGTTCACACTATTGGACTTGTTATATTCATTATTGATAATAAAAAAAAACAGAAATGTTTTCTGTGGGGAAAATCCTTTAAGCATAGTATTTTTGGTAGCTACAGAAATTCAACTTTATGTTGAATGATTTAGTTGGAAGTTACTGTTCTTTAAGCTCAACTGTTTCCTTCATCCTTGTCCTGCTGCACAAGGTCCATTGCTCGAAGGCTTTGAAAGGAAACGTCTATTTTTAGAATCCTGACAATTCTGTCTGTGAATCAAAATGTTTCCTCACATTACGATGGTGTATTTCATGACATTTGTAAATGTGTAAATGCATTAACATTAGACCTTGTTTTTTTTCCTTCAGGCGCTTTCCATTCACACTAGACGCTTATTTTAGAGTCATAGGATACAGTTACGGTATGTGTTTTGACATGTAGCAAGGTTTGTGGGTATGATCAATCATAGGTTGGCTTGCCATTACTGGGATAAGAACTCAGTTTACTACCCTAGTTTTGCATCTTATAAACCAGGCTAACGTGCCTTCTTGGCAACTTCCTTGGCATCCAACCAGGTACAAGAGGTCTCCTGTGCAAGAACAATCTATGGGTCTAAGTCTTACTCTGTACTATGGGGTATGAACGCCAATTTCTTGGATTGTGGTGTTTATGTACAGCGCCACAATACAGACATATCCGCTAGTTATGTATATACTCAAGAGACCAACCAATCACTATAAAAAAGAATGCGATTAAAGACGCGGTGTGCAGACTTATGTTTGCCTATTGAATACATTATAGAGATTAACGATTTAATGAATTAACTGAGATTCATAGCGGCAATTGATATTTTGAAAACACACTTATAATATCTGTGTTGGAAATCATGCTGCTTCTCGGATAAATATGGAAAAACAACATTATGACTTACACATTTCATTTTTTTCTGATTAATGAAATCTGTACAATATACTGTAAATATTCAGTAAGGAAAACGACAGACTGCATAAAACGTAAAGTGCTAGCGCTGGAAGGTGAATATCATCATTGCCTGATTTGCAGATTTATTTTAGACAACTTGTTGGATTTTTAAGTTCCTGGTGTCAGCAAATCAGCAGTTTGAAGCATGACACTGTTCACAGGTTACATGTGCCGCTGGCAGGCTCCTCGCTCGCTCATGACGTGTTGACATTTAATTAAATATGACAAAGGTGAAATATTCTTTCATCAGCTGATTCATGTTTTATATATCGGACATGATGACAAGCTAAAACGTATAGAAATTGCGAGTCTACCTTTAAGGGCATAAGCTTTTGCTGATTAACCAGTTCAAGACTGAGCCATTAATTCCTGTACCTGGCCAGGCACATTTCATTTTTTTTGTTGTGTATGTGGATTAAAGAGCTGTAAAAAATATTTCTCATTCAAATATTCAAATAATTTTGCAGGTTTTTTTGTGATAATTTTTACGTTATTTTCATACTCTATTTTTTTATTGTTGATGTTAGGCGATAGTGGTGGGAAAATAAAGGAAATTTGTATCTGTGGTTGAAATGTATTAGCTTTTTTAAGAGCAAAAAGGACTGTTAAAGTACATTTTAAAATGTGTTCCTGTTTTGTAACCATTATTTTTATATACCGTATATGTTTTTTGACTGGGTGGGGCTAGTAACAGCAATATCGATTGGCCTTAGCTTTAATTTATTTTCTGCTTCTTACTTTTATTTGTTTATTTTTTATTTATTTCACACCTTGTACTCCACCCACCCACCACCCCACTCCCCGTAAGGTCATAAAATACCACTGGGGTACACTTCAACATTTATATATTTTTTTGTTCAATTGATTTCCACTGCAACAGAAGCTGGTATATTAGCCCCAGTTACAGAGGAAAATCAGCCTCCTGTCTGCACAGCAGAGCTGACTAAGTTTACTAGGACCCAGCAGCTCCTGCTCCTACTCCAGATCACATGATCACTGGATCCAGTGGAGGAAGCACCATCAGCGCTTCCTATTCTGTAAACTCAGCATTTGCTCATTGCTGTATACAGTAATAGAGAAGGCAGAAAGGGTAATAAATGTCTCTGCCTTCTCTATTGTGAGTCTGGCTGTCTGATTATTGTGCGACTGCTTTACTATGTAGTGAAATATTAGAATACCACTGCAGAGTATAATGCAGTCTGTCACAATCTTTATCATCTATGAACAGTATGAACATAGTTAATAAATAAAACTAAGCAGAGAAATTGTTTTTAAATTATCAATTACTGATTTGAACTGACATGCCACCAATATTCACAGCATGAGATAAGATGTTTTATCTAAATTACAGGAAGTGTGAGCAATGGGGGCCCCAGAGCAATATTTGAATCAAGGCCCCCCTATCCTGATTATATATACCATATATATGTATATACAGTATATATATATAAATATATATAGCCTCCATCCTGGTATCTATGTTCCTTATCCTAGACCCATCCTGGTATATATATCCCCCATCCTAGTATATGTCTCAGCCCCATCCTGATATATACATCCCCCATCCTGGTATATATCCCCTGTTCGCTGCTGTTCTTTAATGTATAGAAAAAAATAAAACTTTATATTCATATATTTATATTCATCAGGAATGAAAAGTATACTGCACTCCCCATAGTCCTCCATATAGTATAATGCACCCCACAGTCCTCCATATACAGTGTTAAGTTTGGGCATCCTTGGTCAAAATTACTGTTATTGTGAACAGTTAAGCAAGTTGAAGATGAAATGATCTCTAAAAGGCCTAAAGTTAAAGATGACACATTTTATTTGTACTGTAGTTTAGGCAAAAAAGACGCACATTCAGCTGAAGCAGGGGCTGGCAAAAGCGGGCCCCTTGCCTGCCGGACCTGGTTGCAGTGGATACCACTGTGACCGCCAACTTTACGCCCTTGAGTGTGAGCCTATGTTAGGGCTCAGTGGTAGTATGAAATATTCAACAATACAGGATTTGTTTTTCAGGGCAGATATTAGAAAAAATGTAAGATTTCTGTTTTTAAACTTGTTTAAAGGATTTTCCATCAAACAATAAAAATGTCACAATAAATGCATTATACATTTTTAAATTACCTAGTGCCATGACTGCCATGGTACCCATTGGTACTCTGTAATCGCACCATGAGGATCTGATGGCCAGACAGAGGAGATTTGCCTCTGCAGCATCAGATGTACAGTGAATCTAAAGCTGGCTTGGATCATGAACTAACATCGTGTTTGGCCAGCCCCAGTGCAGTGCTTACAATCTCATTATGAAAGAGCTTGTAAGAAGTGAACATGTTCGGACAGTGTTGCTAAACACCAGTGTTGAAGGGTCCCCTTGGCAATAAGCTTTAAAGAGTAAGATAAAAAAAAAGTTAAAGGGGTTTTACACTGCTAGGACAACATCATTTCAATCTGAATATTTGAATTTATTAAAATAATAACACTTAAACTCATCTTCCATTCCGGCGCCATTCCAGAGGTGTCAGGAATTGTATTGTATGTGCGCTCCCGCTAAAAATGGTGATGATATGGAATTAAGATAAGTACCTTTTATTGAGGAGCTTTGAAATCACAAACCAATTTTCAGCTCCGTACCGGAGATTATCAGGTGATGCAACGGTTTAATGAATTAGACCTCTGATTTATTTGGCGCTGCACCTTACTACCTTCCTACCGCGTGCATAACTGCACATTAAAAGACTCACTTGCAGCAATAGAGCTACCTAATATAACTTAGTTTCTGAGGTGTTGGCATTGTCTCTCCTGGGGGTCACGTATTATGTCACATGAGCCGTGTGTAAGGTGCCAGAGAGCAGTGGCCTTGGTCAAGCTGATGTTCCATGTCATCCTAAAACTTTACAGGAAAATTGTGTTCCAGACCCTCACATACTGCAACATGTAGTATTAGGCACACTACTTTCAGTTTCTTCTTTGTATAATACAGTACGCTTCTAGATTTTCCTTACCTTCTACCTAGACTATCCCTTCACCCACTGATCCTGTCTGCCCCAGGGATTCACAGTCCAGATCTGCAGTATACCTGAGATCCATTACCTTTTCCACTTGCGGTTCCATATCCATCTTCCTCTCAATGGAAGGGGTTGAGCTACTCTCCATAGCACTTGTCTCGAGCCTTGAGCTCTGGATGTTGCAGAAATGTCTGGAGGGAATTTCATAAGGGTTAGTACTGCCTAGAACAATCTGTACTCTTTGTGCAGTCTACCCATTGAACCTTGAACTTGACTTTGTCACATTACTCAATGAACTCTAACTCGATCTCCCTTCAAGCAGGAAGCAGTCTCTACTCCCTGGCACTAGCACCTCCCACAGTGGGCTAGTCCGAAACAATAACTGTATCTGTCCCTGCAGTCTGCTGCTGGGTAGATCTCCCTTACAAACAGTTTGCCTCTTAAAATAGTATGCACTAAGCATAGTACACCTACAGCACACTCTATCTAATATCCTAAATCTTAATCTGTATCTTACCCTATGCAGTCCTATGCTGTACACTACCAGCACTTTGCATTACCTTTACACTATGCATATTACTATATCAAAGTCTATGTCGCAATACACACTAAAAACCGCAGGACATAGTTTACACAATACCCGTAAAAGAGGCACGACGTTATTCATATTATGTGATTGGTGTCTTTAGAGGCAGGAAAGCAACAGTACAGCCCACGAATAAGTAATCAAGAGGAAGTGAGAGCTGTGACTAGCTGCCAGTTTTTGCAGGTAAATGTCAGTTTTACCCACAAAATGGCAATTAATCAATCTGAAAACTGTAGCAGTGGAGAAGAGGATCCTGTGGCGATGGTGAGAAAGCAGGGACCGGGAATTGATAATACTTGTAATCTGATACTGCTCTTTTATGTCACCTCATATGAGTCTATATACTGTAATAACAAACTGGGTAGATTGCTAAGGATGTGATGAATTGCTGCCCTTAGTTTTACAAAGTGAATCATCACTGGCCTAGTACTGTGCCAAGCACTGCTCATGCAGGATGTAGCATCCACTTTTTCACAGAAGCCCACCCGGGGGTTCTCCTATTCCTATGGGTCAATCCGAGCGTAGTTGTAGGGTTGCAATTACTGTCATTGGCAGCCCCTTCTAATGAAACCTGAAATGTTCTTATGACATGTTTGCATTTTTGCACCATTTTTAGTCACAGTTAAACATTTTTCTGGTCTTTTAAAATTAAGTTTATGAAAGTATTAATCTTCTTAACACATTTTATATCAGACCTCATCATACTTTTCATAATTTATGATCACTCAAGCATGGTGGCAGTATATTGCAATTCAATTATTTGCCATGTTAAATTTTTAATTTGATGAATGATTTGATGAATAGATGTTGTCTAATATTGCCAGCAATTCATCATCATCATTTTTACGTATAATATTAACTTTTTGATTAAACACTCCACGAAGATCTGCCTTATAAGTTCATGAATATAATTATGTGATCTTTGCTGTTCAAAGCAAATATGAATATCAGTCATCAATATAAATGCAAACTTCTATTCTTTCCTAAATTTAGTTTAGGGCCATCAAGGAGAGGCAGCAGTGAATGAACAAAGCCTTGTTAAAATTGGACCTCTGTGTGATCATTGTAATGATTGGATTCCTAAAATACCCAGAAGAAGAAGCAACTGGATGCGTCAATCTAAATCACAGCACCAACTTTTCCAAAACTTCATTTGGGGTTGAGATATTGCCCTATAACTTAGGTACCTCTACCCAGCAGAGTGGTTTAAGGGGGTTTCCACCCAGAGATTGACAGCAACATTTAAGGTATCCACTGGAATAAATAATAATCTTTATTTATATAGGAAGCGAGATACCTCCAGTCGGCATCCACCATATGTTAAGGGGGCCCAGCTCTTAAGCCTTTCCATACACATTAGGTAGAGGATAAAAATGACATGGAGAAAGGCCTTGGCTATTGTTCTAGCCATTGATCGCCCACCTCGGTTGGAAGAAGCGACAGGGAATCGTTTAACAGGTATGATTTTTAGAGCATGCTGCATTTTTTCTTTAAGAAAATAATCTAAAGTGAACAAACTTTTTTTAATTCCTTGGATAAAATTAGCCCAATAGTAAGAGGGATCTGAGATATGGATTGTATGGTCCTCATCAGATGTTAGGTGTAGAAGAACGTTCTGCCCGTAGAAATAAGATTGGTGAAAAGCAGATTCCTGAAACCTAACATAAGAAGTGTGAAGTTCATTGACTGACTACTGAAATATTCTATTGATCTGGTATCCCAGCTTGATGCCATATCTATATCTGTTTCTCTACTTAGTCAATAGTTATTTCCAGATACACACAGGAAGTACATAAACATGAGAAATCATCATTCCTGACACATTATCCATATAAAAAGGTCACAAACAAAACAACGTTAAACCGCGGTATTTATGAAAAGGTTACATTATACAATTATAATATCAATACTAGTTGCCTTTTATGTGCTAAATCAGAGTATTTTAGCTACATGAACACTTATGTGCTCTCAATACGAGGGATTGAGGCAGTCCTACAGCAAGGCGTATCCTGGTCAGACAGAAGCTGAAACAATCAGGTCTCAGTAATAGTACCTGAGATAAAGGATGTTAGGCCTGGGTCTCACATAGCGATACACCAGCGATCCCGACAACGATATGCACTTGTCAGGATCGCTGGTGTATCGCTACATGATCGCTGCTGAGCTGCCAAACAGGCAGCTCAGGCAGCGATCTGGGACAGCGACACTGCGGGTAACATCGCTTAGTTACCCGCAGTGTACCTTGGATACCAGCGCCCTGATGCAGGGAGCTGGTAACCAAGGTACACATCGGGTTTCCAGGCGCTGCGCGGTGCCTGGAAACCCGCTGTGTACCTTGGTTACCAGCTCCCTGCATCAGGGCGCTGGTATTCAAGGTACACATCGGGTTTCCAGGCACAGCCCCGCACCTGGAAACCCGCTGTGTACCTTAGTTACCAGCGGATCGCTGGTCTCCCGCCTGTCACACGCAGCGATGCGTGCCTGTCAGCGGGAGACCAGCGATCAAAAAAATGTCCAGGACATTCAGCGACGATCAGCGATACCCGGCAGGGGGGCTGATCGTCACTGAATGTCACACACAGCGGTATCGCTGGGGAGATCGCTGCTGCGTCACAAAACTAGTGACTCAGCAGCGATCTCGCTAGCGAGATCGTTGTGTGAGGCGGGGGCTTTAGTCTGGGCACACCATGTAACAAAAATGTCACCGTTAGACGGGGAATGTGGACTATAAATATAGAGCAGTCCTGTACAGTGGCATGTAAAAGTTTGGGCACCCCTGGTCAAAATAACTGTTATTGTCAACAGTTAAAGTCGTAGATGAAATGATCCCTAAAAGGTCTAAAGGTAAAGATGACACATTTCCTCTGTATTTTAGGCAAACACAACTTACAAAAAGGAGAATGGGTCAATGCAAAAGTTTGGGCACCCTTGGAGATTTGTGTGCTCGGATAACTTTGACCAAGGTTTCAGACCTTAATTTGCTTGTTAGGGTTATGTCTTGTTCACTATCATTGTTAGGAAAGGCCAGGTGATGCAAATTTTCCAGCTTTATAAAAACCCAGCCTCCTCTAACATTGTGCCAAAAAACAGCAGCCATGGGTTCTTCTAAGCAGCTGCCTAGCACTCTGAAAATGAAAATGGTGGAGGCCTACAAAGCAGATGAAGGCTATAAGAAGCTATCAGGGGACACATCAAAATCCACAATAGGCTACCTCAAAAGGTACAAGCTGAATGTTTTACAATGGCCCTCAGTCTCCTGATCTGAACATCATTGAAAATCTGTGGCTAGACCTCAAAATAGCAGTGCATGGAAGACGACCCAGGAATCTCACAGAACTCGTTTAGCTTGCAAAAAAGAGGCTAAGAGGAGACTTAATAGCTGTCTACAAATATCTGAAGGGATTTCACAGTGTAGAGGGATCATCCTTATTCTCATTTGCACATGGAAACATGAGAAACAATAGAATGAAACTGAAAGGGAAAATATACAGATTAGATCAATGAGTGGAACAGGCTGCCACAGGAGGTGGTGAGTGCTCCTTCAATAGAAGTCTTCAAACAGAGACTGGACAGATATCTGTCTGAGATGGTTTAGTGAATCTTGTATTAAGCAGAGGGTTGGACATGATGACCCTGGAGGTCCCTTCCAACTCTAACATTCTATGATTCAATGACTTTTGGCTGGCTACAAAAAGCGTTTACAAGCTGTGATACTTTCAAAAGGGGGTGCTTATTAGGTACTAACCATTCAGGGTGCCCAAACTTTTGTATTGGCCCATTTTCCTTTTTGTAATTTTTAAAATGTAAAAGATGACAATATACTGTATTTATATATTTTTGCCTAATCTTAGCCCTTTTAGAGATCATTTAATCTTCAACTTGCTTAATTGTTCACAATAACAGTAATTTTGAACAGCGTTGTCCAAACTTTTACATGCCACTGTAGACTGACATGTAGAGTCAGAAGTAGAGATGAGCGAACGTCGTTGGCTCCCTGCTTATTGGGCAAGATATAGCGCTTACCCAAGAAGCTGCATCGGGAACTCGGAGCGCTCCCGATAATCAGCTGTTCGTCTCCGCAGCTGCATGTGTCGCGGCTGTGTGACTGTTTGTTGGGCTCTCCATGCATGTGTTGTGAATGTCACAGAACCGCGACACATGGAGCTGCGGAGCCGAACAGATGATTATCAGGAGCGCTTCACGTATCCGGGTTCGCCATGCAGCTTCTTCGGTAAGCGCTATTGCTCGCCGAATAAGGAGGGAGCCGACGATGTTCGCTCATCTCTAGTCAGGAGCAGACTGATCAAGACTTTATCTAAATTTCCTACATTTTTGAGGCACTGGATCGATACCAAATGTTTGCAGTGGTGGACACTTGTCTTGTACAGTATGCAGTGAAACACTTCATATGATAAAGAGGCTCACGATGAGTATTTGGTTCATTTTTGAAGTTGCAGATTTTCTGCAACTATTAGCTGATCAACATGAGTTGTGTTTTTTTGTGCTTTTTTATAACTTGCATTTTAGCACTTTTTTTCAGCTGCAGTTTTTGTCTCTTTCTGGTGTATCATGTTTTAAATAAAACTGCTTTGTCTTAGATACTTCCTGTTACTTAGCTTTGATAACACTATTGATAAAGTCATGTGGGGATCACATACGTATTCAGTTCATGTAATAAAAACTCATATGCGTTACTAATCTGCAGAATTTTCACATCTCATTCCAGCCTATGGAGAAAATCCAAGTATAAAACATATATTAGTCATCGTAGTGATTGACATGCTGTGGATTCCAAAATCGCACCTCAGGTTAGTTCCCACAGCATTAAAAAGCACTGTGGAGATGAGATTTCTATAAATCCCAAATACTTTGCTTTAACTGTAAGACGCTGCATTTTTTGCACATGAAAATACTCAGCAGAAAATAACGTAACAAATACTCATTGTGGGAACATAATTGCTAGACACAGAGCAAATAGCAAGTGGCTGACAATGAATTGATCTCAAACTCTATTTCCACTTTGGCCGCAAGGCAACAACGCGCCTTTGTTGCTCGTGATGCGTAATAGCGCCAGTCCCATTTTTTCCCTGGGATATTTGTTTCTGCCTTACAAAGGAACTATAGGGTTAATTTATGTTTAGGTTTTTATCATTCCATGGAAAGGGCCCTGGGCCGGGTAGTCAGCTATTTAAACATCTGAAGCTCTGACCTCACTGTTAGTCAATAGCATTGCTGTCCTGTGTATACTGCTGTGCTGAGCTCCTGTTTGTTATTCTGATTATTCCTATTCTTTGAACTTGACTTACCGTATTTACTCGTGTATAAGCTGAGATTTTTAGCACCTTTTTTTGTGCTGAAAATGCCCCCTCGGCTTATACACGAGTCATTGGGCAGAAACCAGCGGGGGAGGGGGTGCCGCGGCAGGAGTCGGTGGCTGGAACATCATACTCACCCTCCCCGTGCCATCATTGAACGTCCCGGCAATCCTCCGTTGTACCTGGCTTCATGCAGCTCTCCTGTGCTGAGCGGTGACGTAATACCGCTCATTAAGGCCCATAGGCGTGGCATCCATATTCATAGCCTTAATGAGCGGTATTACGTCACCGCTCAGCACAGGAGAGCTGCAGGAAGCAGGGTACAACGCAGGATTGCCAGGACGTTCAGCGATGGCACGGGGAGGGTGAGTATGATGGAGGAGGATGGGGGGAGCATGGAGGAGGACAAGGAGAACGGAGCAGGACGGGGGAGGACGGAGAGCAGAGGAGCCCAGAGCAGGACGGGGGGAGGATGGAGGGCACAGAGGAGCACAGAGCAGGACGGGAGGAGGACGGAGAGCACAGAGGAGCATGGAGCAGGACGGGGGAGGATGGAGAGCACGGAGCAGGACGAGGTGGAGGATGGAAAGCACAGAGGAGCACGGAGCAGGACGGGGGAGGATGGAAAGCACAGAGGAGCACGGAGCAGGACGGGGGAGGATCACGGAGCAGGATGGGGGGGTACAGGAGGACGGAGCAGGAAGGGGGTAGCACAGAAGAGGGTGGAGCAGGAGGGGGGAGCACAGAGGAGGACGGAGCAGGAAGGGGGTAGCACAGCGGAGGATGGAGCAGGAGGGGGGAGCACAGAGGAGAATGGGGGAGCACAGAGCTGGATGGGGGAGCACGGAGCAGGACGGGGGGAGCACAGCAGGACCGCAGTTTATACACCCAGCTTATACTCGAGTCAATAGTCTTACCCAGTTTTCCGTGGCAAAATTAGGGGCCTCGGCTTATACTCGGGTCGGCTTATACTCGAGTATATACAGTAACTTTTAACTACCCGCTTGGTCTATGGTTTTGTCCCTCACGTTACCTCTTGGCTTTGATCCTGCTTGATGACCCTTCATGCCTCTGGTTCGCCTCTTAGGATGGCAGCCCTTCTGTGGATGCCAACCACTGGACCCTGTTGTAAGACCAGATCTTTGGGCAGTGGTTAAAGTGTAACGTGGTGTGGGGCAGTAGCCATGGGCGAGGGATTGACTCCAGATGCCTTGGCATGCTACATGAAAGACAAGGTCCTGGGTGGGTGTGTTTGGCTTGTGCAGAGAGAGCGCTATGCCTGTGCAGTTCACATGTTGCCATTAATTTCGACTAGTCAAGACCCATTGATGACTCATTCCCACAAGGAGACCACCAGTTCATTTTAAACAACAGTATTTTACTCAACAGTTCGTCATCATCAAATTTATACACCAGATAGTGCAAGGTTCCCCAACTACAGTCCTCAAGGCCCACCAACAGGTCATATTTTCAGGATTTCCTTAGTATTGCCCAGGTGATAATTTCATCACCTGTGCAATACGAAGGAAATCCTGAGAACATGACCTGTTGGTGGGCCTTGAGGACTGGAGTTGGGGAACCCTGAGATAGTGGACACATCTTCCAGCATGTTTCGGTTGTACAGAGCATATTCAGACACATGTGCAGTTTCATCTAGATTGTTTCCATTCTTGCTGGTCCAGAGTCCCAGCACAACCCAGCCTAGCTCAACAGTTCAATGTGTAGCATTCACTTTGCCTTTCTGCAGCTCCATGTCTATTCTCCTCATAGTAAAAGGGTAAGGGATTTGGTTACTATGGCCAGAGAAGAGCCTTGCGCTCCCAGATGTATCAGTATCCATGTCGCTTCTCCTCATGGAGGAGGGGGTTGGGTGCAGCCAGAAGTGCCCAAGTAGAGACTTGCACTCTCAGACTCTGAGAGAATCTGCACAGGAAATTAGTTTCACTTGAACTTATGTATTTATTATTCAACAATGAGTATATATACTTATTCCACGGGTTACTGTGAAATATAATCTATTTTTGAGACTATCCTGCAGTGTAATTCCTGCACGCCATCTATTGATTACGTGTTTATGGTATTTTATATTTTTGGGAATGCCGTCAATGTGAAAAAATAGTTTTGAGTACACGAACAACTGAGGATTTCTTTTTTAATGTTGTACTTAGTAGCTTTTCTGGGAGGTGGGGTGAGGGATAAAAATAAAACCAGAGTAATACATATCTCTCATTACATTGTAGTATATTCTTTTTGCCCCAACCATATCCATATTCACATGTTTTTATAACTTTACCATTGTATTTTAAATATTAGTTAGTCTTATTGTGCTATATACAGTTGTGTGTCTACTTCACTTTGTCAGGCAGGCCCTATTTAAGTGATTTCTTGATTGAGAATAGGTGTGGCAGTAATCAGGCTGGAGTGTGGCTAGGGAATTTGAACTCTGCTTCCCAACAGTGTGATAAACCACAATTAATTTATATTTTAAGGGGGGAAAATCACTTTTTCACACAGGGCCTTGTAGGTTTGGATTTCTTTTTCCCTTAATAATAAAGACCTTCATTTAAAAACTGCATTTTGTGTTTACTTGTATTCTTTGCCTAATATTTAAAATTTTAGGTAATCTGAAACATTTAGGCTTGACAAGCATGCAAAAGATTAGGGAATGAAGAAGGGGTAAGCACTTTTTCACACAACTGTACCCTATAAAACTACAGCTGCACTTAGAAATGATCACAAAAATAACAAATGTGCCAATATTGTTAGAAACAAGTGGTGTTAAGCGTTCAGTTAAACCTATTAAAAGAGAAATGTGCCTTTAGGAAGACACAGGAGCCTGCGGCTCACACCACTTTAGCAAAAACACAAATTCTAGGTTCCTAATGCACCAGGTTGTCAGTTTTCCATGCTTCACAACCTTTTAAAAGTAAAACAAGCAAAAAATGGAAGCTTCAGACATCTCTAGGGGACAGGATGTTAAATCAGTGCAATAATGCGGAGCCTTACTGGGAACAGAAAGAAGCTAGGGCAGAAGATTGTGTGACCTGGACATGCTGTACGGACAATTAAATAATATACAATCACATATGGAGAATGATCTGCTACAAAATGTAAGGCGGTAGCAAGTAATGTATGACATCATTAAAGGGACAAATAAATGAAATGTTGTTATTTAGGTACGTGGTATGTGTCTCCACCAACTTGCCTTCTTCTCACGTGCCATCCTGGTGCCAGTTCTTCCCCTGGAAAGCAATCCACATGCACTATCCACATGATGTAAAAAAACGCGTGATTTTTCAGACCAGACCACCTTTTTTATGACTCCCTGGCCTGGTACTAGTGCTCGAGTTGCTATTGTAGGCACTTTTGAAAATATTCTGGTCTTTCAGGGGCTGAAATGTTCCTCTCATTTATAGACTTCTCTCTACATTTGTACATGATACTGGGGATGAATCGGGGGTCATTTTATCAGTATTAATTATCTGTGTTCATGAATCCACCCATCAGTCATTATGATTATGTTACAGATATTACACTTGTTAAACTGTAGGTCATATTTTTCTGTGCTATTTGTGAACCCCTCTTTAGCATTTATTCAATTGGAAAACTAATTTGCAATTATAAGAAAGCACCATGAAGGCTAAAATTAGCTTTCCTTTATATAGTAACCTTTCCTATCTATTTTTTCTCCTGGATTCCGTTCAAACAATGCTTTTCTACTCTCTGTTTACTATTGTCTGAACATATTTCAGAGGACACAAGGTTCCTTAGGGAAAATGCTACAGGTTAGAGCTGAGAGGGAAAGCAGCTCAGCCAGTAATTGTGAGGCTATAGCTTTATATTTGTCATTATTCACTCGTCTCCCTGGAATATGTTTAGCTAAAGTTCAGTTAAAGATAAAGGTACAGTCAAAGAGCTACTCTCACAGTTGTCTACCAGTTGCATTGAGCAGAATAGTTATTTTTGAAAATGATTAGCCTAAAAAAAGTTGCATAATGCCCATATAGATTGATTTGCGGCACTCACCCGTACATTAAAATTCAGCAACTTTTATATGAAAAGTATACAACTAGATGTAGAAGGCTTGTGGAATACTAAGGCTATGTGCACACGTTAATACAAATGCAACTCCCTATTCAATTCATATCAAATGGAATGAGGAAAAAGAAGTTACCAAAAGAGTTTTCTTGAAAAAATATAAATTTTATTACACAGATAAATGCATAAAAAAGTAGGAGCACCACAAACCAAAAGAAAACCAGGCAAATATTATAGGGGAATTATTATATACACTGCCAAAATTTATACAGACTGTGACATTAACATTATCAATTTCAATTATATCACAATTTAATCAATCATATAAATATATGGCTTGACTTAGGTTTCAAAAATTGAAACATATAATACTAGTTTATGTAAATATTATTACAATTGTGCATGTACAAATGTCACCATAAAATACAATCAGTGCCAAACCAGTTATTTCGAAACGTGCGTAGGGGCGCCGGGCTCGGGGAACACTGCTTTCGGTTTCACTCCAGTAAGTACTTGTTGGTATTTCGCCCTGATATATTCTATTCTTTTAGTGCTTGTCACAGGATTAATTAGTCTATCTCATTTATATCTATGGCAGCTGCAGTATAATATATTAGTGAATAGTGCAGGTGCTGATATTTATCTATTTTTGGAGGCTAATTTATGTCATTGACACCTTGCACTAGTTATCCTGGTATTATTTTTTCAGCTGCCTATCTGATTTTTGGGTAGTTATATGGTAGTTATAAATTTCTAACACCGTTTAAAGCGCTTATACATATATAATTATGGGCTGGTTTGGCACTGATTGTATTTTATGGTGTCATTTGTACATGTACAATTGTAATAATATTTACATAAACTAGTATTATATGTTTCAATTTTTGAAACCTAATTCAAGCCATATATTTATATGATTGATTAAATTGTGATATAATTGAAATTGATAATGTTAATGTCCCAGTCTGTATAAATTTTGGCAGTGTATATAATAATTCCCCTATAATATTTGCCTGGTTTTCTTTTGGTTTGTGGTGCTCCTAATTTTCTATGTATTTATCTGTGTAATAAAATTTATATTTTTTCAAGAAAACTCTTTTGGTAACTTCTTTTTCCTCATTCCATTTGATATGAATTGAATAGGGAGTTGCGTTTGTATTATCAGTATGTATTGAGTTATTGGACTGTGATTGGTTCATTGAAGTTGAATAAGGAATTATCGTATGTTTAATATGTGCACACGTTGCAGATTTGGCTCAGGAATTTCCTGAGCGGATTCTGCAACTCTTGCTAGAAAACGCATGTCAAAATCCGAGCCTTTTTTTTGCGTATTTTGTGCTTTTTTGTGCAGATTGTGTGTGGATTGGCATGCGTTTTTAGCCCTTTTTAATGGAATGGGTGTAAGAACACAGCAGATCCGCAAAAAGAATTGACATGATGCGGAAAATAAACAGCTGCGGATTCCGTGCAGAATTTTCCGCAGCATGTGCACAGCCATTTTTTTCCTTATTGAAATACATTGGTTGGTTAAACACTTGCAGATCTGCAGCAAATCCGCAACGTGTGCACACAGCCTAAGAGTTCATGGACAACAGCCTATTCGCACCTGACATGCGCTGCTTCCTGATCCCGTTTCTGTCACCCTCAGGGGACGTTCATTTTGGTGCCATTTTTGAATATACTTAAACCCACCTTATCTGTCTTGTTCTCTCATTGTGATTTTTGTTTTTATTAAAGAAGTCCAGTTTTGAAACACGTAGGAAATAAAAACCTCTCTACTTCATCTTCATGTCCGATGACCCCTTATCTCAGCAGCGCAGCTCATTTACTATGTTAACCCCTTACCGACATGCGCTGTATATATGGCGCAGCGGCAGTTGCGTTCACGCAAAGCTCCATATATATACGGCACCGCTACTTCCGGTCACCACACTGCATCGTGTCTCTGACAGCAGGCCATCTCTGCACATTGCACCGGCGATAGCTTTGATTGGCTGTTCAATTCTGACCAGCCAATCACAGCAATGTGACAATAACATTGGAAAAAAAAAAACATGTGACATGCTGTGATCGATAGCACCAATCATAGCAGTCACAATGGGTTGGGTGATCGCAACGTCACCTCTATTGAGAAACCCCTTTGGAGCTGATTGGCTGAACAATAGTTCTTGACCAATCAGCGCCAAAGGGGTTAATCTAAAATAGCGATCCACACGCTCTACGTCATCTTTACCTCAGCGTTGGCATGCAGAGTGGTTGTAGACACCCCTGTTAGCTGAAAGAAAGAAAAAATCATTGGTGGAGAGTGCGATCCTCCTGGAGTCTGTGTCGTGCTCCTGCGATCCCCTGTGCTTCGATCTCCTCCCGTACTGTGAGCTGTGTGCTGGCTGCTGTAAGACTGACCTGTGATCACAGCAGCAGCACCAGTTCCCCTATCCCTGTCCCAGTTTCCCCCTCCCCAATCCATCCCACTCCCAATTGTATTTTTTGTGCACTTTTTTGTGCTTTTTCCGTTTGCGCGACGTCTTGCGCTGAGTATACCTGCAGATCAGAGACTGCGCCACGGGACTGTTTTTTAGCTAGTTACAGTAGTGGACATTCCAGTGTAAGTGATGTCTGATTTTTTTTTTAGAAATAAAAAAAACAATAGTAGTTAGTGTAGTTTCATACATAGCGAGGTAGTGTATTAGAGTTGTGGACGTCACGCTGTTAGCAAGACGCAAGTCGAAACGCGTAGTTCCTATCAATACCTAATGTGCACTCTTGCCAATATATGAATTGGAGTTTTCCTTTAAAATAGCTCAATAAAAGCTATGTTTTATATAAAAAAGATTGCTTGCCTCTCATCGCTGGATTGTACCCCTCTTTCATCTGCATCTGCTATGGCTGCTCGGCCCAGATCCGTTCGTGGCTTTGGAGAACTCCGATGACTATACCCATATTGCTGAGCTGTCTATTTCTATTTCTTTTTCCAGAAAGCCATAAACTTCCAGCACAGAACAATATAATGTGGATTTTACAACTCCAGAAACAGAAGACTGTAAGGTATAACCAGTTAGTAATCACATTTTGTGTTTTCTTCACTTAGATTATATTACCAGTGCTTTTTTTATACATTTTTCTTCGGCTGGTTATGTGACCTTTTATACCTTTTATACCCCAAAAAAAGTATTGTTGGAGTTATTGACTAACCAGACAAATTATATTTGCAAGGTTTCAGCGCACAGAGGCTCCTTTATCAGGCGAGTTTACAAATCAATGAGACAAGAGCCCAACATTTAAGAGATGTTACAATAAGACGTTTGCGCCGGGGGATGCTGTAACATCTAATAAATGTCGTGCTCTTGCACATTCACCTGATGAAGGAGCCTCAGTACTCCCAAAGCTTGCAAACAGAATTTTTCTGGTTAACTACTAAATGTATCACTGCCAGAATAATTTTGTCTTTTTGGGCCTAGATAAATAACACAGATACGGATATCACAATATAATTGTTATTGTACATTATGACTATGGCTGGTTAATAACGCAGAATGAATGATAATTCTATCTGGTCACCATGTAAAAAGAAGGAAGATACAGTCAAAGATTGTTCATTGAAGAATATTTATTAAAATGACAGCAAGTTTAGAAAAAGAACTTTGTAATAGAAACAGAAACTGTATAAATGTAACTATTTTTGCATATTACAAAGCATCAGTGCATACAATATTTTCATCGCGTTCAGTAAAATGCATCAGCTTAAAAACGGAAAAAAAGAATAATAAGAATAACCTGTAAGTATTATGTAGGGATCATTACATTGTTGTTCAGAATTTTTGCAATAAAGTGGTGAATTATATGGTGCATAATAAAGCTATATTACCATCTATACATGAGAAGACATTCCAGCTGCCAATTTGCATTTACAAAGTAAAGCTACTTTTCACATTAGACCTTGTTTTATTACCACATACCGTAGGAAAATGTGACACAGCGTCATATAAACTGTATTGTATTGAAGCAAACTCATTGCTTTGCCGCATGTACGGCTCCAATATTACAGTCTGCTGAAACAGTTACTGAGAGCTGAAATCCTGGACTCTCTCTGCCAGGGGAGGTGCTTGTTTGAAGACACAAGAATGGTCCATATGGATGGGATACATCAGATGCATCTATACAAACCGATGTAAAGTGCATCCTATCCGGCTGAGCAGTAGTGATGAGCAACGTGCTCGGACAAGGTGTTATCTGAGCATGCTCGGGTACTAACAGCCTGCATGTCTCACCGCTGTTCGACAGCCGCACCACATCCAGGGATTGACTAACAGCTGTTGAACAGCCGCGAGACATGCAGCAGCGGGGACTCAAACATATTTTTTCAAGCAAGCCATAGATACTTGGATAACACACGAGCATGCTCAGATAACACCTTATCCGAGCACGTTCGCTCATCACTACTGGACAGTCAGTTCTTAAAGGAAATGGATAATGCTATTAACCTGTAGATATAGGGTTAATCTGCGGGTTAATTGCATTAGGAAGGTGCCCGGCCATCACACTGAAAGCATGGCACCTGGTAGAATAAGAAATTATTGCTCCTGTGAGGAGCAGCTACGGTCACTGCTCAGTACACAGTGAGTGACAGCTGGAAGCACGCCCTGACAGTCTGACTGACAGCCAGCTATGCGAAGCAATCCGTCAGTCAAAGTAACGGGGTGTGCTCACACCTGCCACTCACTGGTTACTGAGCGGTGATCGTTTCCACCCCAGCACACCAGCATGACTGAAAGCCGGCGGCTCCCAGGAGGAATAAAGTTTGTTTTCTCCTGGTAGCCACACTCTCAGTACAGTGGCCGAAGATGTTCCCAACGCTTTCAACCTGCTGATTAACCTCATATGTATAGACTGACAGCATTATCCAAGGTGACTGGTTTCCTTTAAAATAAGAAGTCAGAGAGTAGGTGTTCATCTTTGTAACTAATATACAAGGAACCATAGGACATCGGAGAATACGCATGCGGGCAGTTCACGGATATTGCAAATTTAGGATATATCAACTACCGCGCTGCTCACAGCTGCCCTCTAACAATAGGAGGTGTCCATTCACATTTGAATCTTACAGTATGTAACCCGACAATTGTAATAAATCTTTATTTTCCGTATCAGTGTATATATTTTTCCCATAAGCGCTAGAAAAATGGACAAGGCGGTGATAAAAGTCAAAAAGTGGAAAATGATGGGTCCTACAGTTCAGCTCCTACTCACTTCGATAGGAGTTGTGCTGCTGTACCTCAGAATAAATGGAGCTGCGCAGTTCAGCTTTGCTCCCCGATTTTTTCCTGGAGCTAAAAAAAAAGTTATATGTGGGGGTGCCAGCTATAAGACCACCACTGATCTGATATCAATTACCTATTTTATAGAAGTTGTCCTCTACTGGGACATCTCCTTCTCATAGTCCTCGCTTGGCCCCGATAAAATAAAAAAAATCTTATACTCTCCTACTGTGCCGGCACCAATCCAGCAGTGTCAGCACTCACTCCCTCTGGGGCTCTCGTGCAGTTTTTGTGACATGTGACCTAGGCGCCCAATCAGTGCTGCTGTCACTGTCACCGCCTTTGGATGAATTGAACATGAAGAGGAAGTCAGAGATCAGCTGCAGCCTAGTAGAGGACAAGCCCTTTAAGGATAGGTCGTCAATATCTTAAGTCTTGAAAACCCTTTCCATACTACACACACATGTTCCTCCTAAGTAAGAAAGAATTACAGGCAAGAGGAAGAGAATAAATCACAGGCGGGACACTGAAAGCTTTCCCTACTCGGCTGGAGGCATGCCTAGAAGAATATTTTTGTGCCTGTCATAATTATACGTTCCTTATATTTCCTTCTTTTAAGTCTACCCTTATTTATAACAGCCGGAGGCCAAAGATGGCTGTGTCAGGGTGAACACTATGTAATTAATGTTATGAGAGTAATTGTATATTTTATTAAAAAAATACTATAAATTGTGTACAACATATCACGTTCTAGAATCTTTATAAATTTATAGCACAGGTCATGAAATAAATGCTAGTTGGTGAAAGAGTTCATTCTAAGGGCTCGCTCACACTAGCGTATATGTCGGATGAGTGCTGTACGATTTTTTTTTATCAGATAGCACTTGGACCAATGTTATTCTATGGGGTGAGCTAATCTGCTTTTTTTTCGCTGTCAGAGCTGGTCTGTGAAACGGTCGCAGCATTCTGCAATTTCACTTTGAAATCGGATGCCACTCACCCATTCAAGTCTATGGGTGCAGAGAAAACATCGGGCTGCACTCGGATGACATCTGAGTGCAGTCTGATTTCCATGGACACATGATGAGAAGATGGAGAAATTTTGTTATCCATCTTCTCCGCACCTGTGCTGCGATTCTATCATGCGAGAGAATAGGATCTTACTATGATGACATTCGAATCAAACGCTAATCAGAATTTTTCCCAAGTGTAATTTGCATAATCATCCCAATTCTCTCGGGGGACAGAATCTACGGCCGTCTGACATTAGCCTAAAATTTAAAATTGCATGATCCCATTTTCATAAAAAATACTGATTTTATCACATATTATTTTATTTATCACTCAACTTTAATGATAGATGCTGAAGTACAGCAATGGCAGACAAGCAGAACTGTAGATGAACTGTTATGTGCACACGACAGCCAAAGACATTTTTAACAGGAAACCGCTTTATGACATGCTTTGCTTATGTAGTGCTTTCCAGGCTTTTTTTTGTCCTGAAGTGTTTTTTTTGTTAACATTTCCCTGATGCATTTTCTGTAAACTTTTTGTTAACTTTTCTTAAACTTTTGTTTGTGGCTAATTTTGTACCTTTTGTTTAAAAATATCCAGTAAGCAACACAAAAACACCTGAAAAACTCTTACAAAATGCCCGTCCATGGGTCTTTGTGGTGTTTTACTAGCCTTCCCGTTAACTACTATTGTAAAGTACACAGCTGCTTCATAGCAGAAAATGCCTGAAAATTGCCGGGATCTTCTTTTAAATGTGTTATAAATGTTTGGCGTTTTTGGAAACCTGGAACTACTGTATTTTGCGGATTATAAGACGCACCCCAAATTTTGAGGAGAAAAATAGGAAAAAAACTTTTTAATAAAATGGTGGTGCTTCTTATAATCCATGCACCTTATTGCTTACCGGGGGAGGTGGCTGCGGTGAAGCGGGGTCCCAGGTTCGCTGCTGGAGGAGGCAATAGTGGAGCATTGCTGCATGCCGCAGGCTAGGATGAGGGGTGTTAGACGTGCGGCGCGCCGCTGCGGGTGTCCGGTGCTGCTGTGTGGGCTCTGCCGACATTTTGTGAAAGGCCAGAGCCCCCGCAGTTCCATGGTTTCCTATGCGGTGGACTCCGGGAGAATGGCTGCCGGGGTTGGCGCATGCGCAGATGAAGATCTCGGCACCAAGATCTCGGAAGATGAGATCTCTGCGCTGAAATCTCATCTCCCGAGATCTTGGTGCTGAGATCTCCATCTTCACATGCGCCGCCCCGGCAGACATTTTCCCGGAGTCCACCGCATAGGAAACCATGGAACTGCGGGGGCTCTGGCCTTTCACAAAATGTCGGCAGAGCCCCTGAAGCAGTACCGGACACCTGCAGCAGCACCGGACACTCACATTGGCGCGCTGCACATCTGAACACCCCCACATATAAGCCTGCTGCCTGCAGCAACACTCCACTCTTTCCTCCTCTGACCCTGATCCACCACGTCTGGTAAGGTATATCCGCATTATAAGATGCACCCCCATTTTCCCCCAAATTTTGGGGAAAAAAAGTGCGTCTTATAATCCGAAAAATACGGTAATTAACAACACTCAAAAGATTTAGATGAAGGAATTGAGGGTAAACTGATTAAATTTGCTGATGACACAAAGCTAGGAGGGATAGCTAATACTAGAGAAGAGAGAGGATTCAAAAAGATATAAATAAACTGGAGCAGTGGGCAGCAACTAACAGAATGGTTTTTAACAGGGAAAAATGCAAAGTACTTACATCTGGGAAATAAAAATGAAAAAAGCGAATGCAGAATGGGAGGAATAGGGCTAAGCAACAGCACATGTGAAAAAGACTTGGGTATACTAATAGATCACAGACTGAACATGAGTCAACAGTGTGATGCAGCAGCAAAAAAGGCAAATACAATTCTAGGATGTATTAACAGAAGCATACAGTCTAGATCACGTGAGGTCATTATTGCCCTCTACTCCTCTTTGGTCAGACCTCATCTGGAATACTGTGTCCAGTTTTGGGTACCACATTTTAAAAAAGACATCAACAAACTGGAGCAAGATCAGAGAAGAGCCACCAGAATGGTGACCGGTCTGCAAACAAATATCTCAAGGGCTGTCACATTGTAGAAGGATCATCTTTATTCTCATTTGCACAAGGAAAGACTAGAAGCAATGGGATGAAACTGAATGGGAGGAGACACAGATTAGATATTAGAAAAAACTTTTTGACAGTTAGGGTGATCAATGAGTGGAACAGGCTGCCACAAGAGGTGGGGAGTTCTCCTTCAATGGAAGTCTTCAAACAGAGGCTGGACAGACATCTGTCTGGGATGATTTAATGAATCCTGCTTTGAGTAGGGGGTTGGACCAGATGACCCAGGAGGTCCCTTCCAACTCTTCCATTCTATGATTCTATGACTGAACATCTTAACAGAAAGTTTGTTTCCAATGAACAGACATAGTCTTTCAAGCATTTTTTTGAGAGATTTTTTTCTGGAACTTTTTTATGTTAACTCGCTTCAAAAGATTCCGTAAAAACTGCGTGCACATAGATAGGCTGGGTCCACATGATTGTTTGCAAAATCGACAATTTTACGTCCAGAAAATCTGACAATTTTTCATCTCTATTGTCATCCGTATGCAATCCGTGTGTCTGTTTTTAACGTCAGTGTGCAATTTACATGTCTGCTTTGGATATCTGCATGGCATACGGTACATTTTTTATATGAATAATTTAATAAATAATAAAGGTCAAATACAGTTTCCTATATATATAGAAAACTGTAATGTATCTATTAAAACTGCATGATATATGGATGGTCACCCATATGCGATCCATTATGTACCTAATGACTTATACTGGGCGAGTCTGATCCAGAATACAGACCACAGCAGTTCATGCTGCGATTATCTACGTGCAATCATTCCACATTGCTTCTTGTGCTGTCTATAAGCTATTAGTTTTGCACACAGGCAGCACATGGACATTTAGTACATTCATCTGAATGAGCCCTTACTGTAATTCCTCATGAGACAGGACAATCTGCTGCAAATCTGCCTGTGAATGTCACCACAAACAAGTGCGGAGTCTGCTGTAAGATCGGCATGTGTAACATGCAGTGTCTGCTGTGAATTTGCCAAAGAATTTGCAGGAGAGTCACAGCAAACTCTTCTTTAGGGTTTGTTCACACATATCTTTTTGATGATTTTTTTCTTGAATTTAAAATGCAGAATACGACCAGAAAGACTGAGTTTAAAATATTATTTTTTGTGCATTTTGGATGCATTCTTGTTGGTAATCCCATAAATCGCTATTACAATGTAAACCTAAAGAGCCATTTTCTGACGCTTCTTAGAATTTGTAAAAACGACTTCTGGCTTACTTTGTATGTGAGTCAGAAGTCACTTTTAGACTATAAGTCTATGCAGCCTCAGAATGAGGCCATCTTCTGAGTCAAATGACTTCTATTCCAGTGAGATCCCGCGAGTCACAAAAGTGGTGTGACCCGGAAGCGGAGCGGTACTGGAAGTGTATTACTGTACTTGCACTACATATACATTTAGACAGGTTTAGGCAATACAAAGTTTTCTGGGAATGCTGCTTCTTTGAAGAGGCGCTATAACAATATTTTCTTTTATTTCAGACTGTGAATGTCACTATAAAGATTCAGAGCGGCTGCTCATTTTTATTTCTCCAAAGCATTGCAGAGATATGGGTTATCGAAGTTTAAGGCACCCTAATGCAAATTTCCCCTTAATGGGGCATTAACAGAGATTCTTCTCTGAGGGCATTTACTCAAATCCCAAAGAAAAAGTCTAAACAGACTTCTTCAGGGGTGATCTAGGCAGAATGATGAGCCTCATTTGATCACTGAAAACTCCTCACTCCCATCGCTTCCCGCCTTTACAGTGCTGGAAGAAGAGAACTGCAGCAGCGAGAGCAGGAGCAGTGAAGATTGTCGGGGGAGCAGCATTTGTCACATAAATCTACTAAAGATATCCTGGATTAATGCCTAATGCCCCCTGCTCTTGCTTCCATCAATCTTGTCTTTTTTCTGACTTCTGTAAAGCCAGAGCTGTCAATCATGGAAGAGAAGGGCAGAGACCGATGGAAAACAAGTAGGTGGGAAGGTGAACTGAACTGCAAAATTGTATTCCTTCGTTAAAAACATGCATCAAAAGAGAGTTCACATCATCAATTATTCGGCTAAATCATCTGAGGAAAAATCTTGAAGAGAATTAAAGTCTAGGTTGACGCGTTTCAAAGTAACACTTCTTACTCATATGAGGTTATAAGGAAGAATTGTTGCTTTAAAACGCATCAGCCTAGACCTTAGTTCTCTTTGGGAATTTTCCTCAGATGATTTAGCCGAATAATTGATGATGTGGACTCTGTTTTGACACGTTTTTAACAAAAGAATACAATTTTTCATTTTATCTGACGTGCTGGGTCAACCTCTATTTGTGGATTGTCCATCCTTTCGATTTAGGATCCTGTGCACTCGTGGATAGGTGAGCTGATCACACCTTTCACGGTCTCTAAGGTGTGGTTTTTATTAGGGTTAGGTCCCCTACAAGCTGCTGCGCTTGGTTTAAAGAGTCATTGATGTCTGGCAGACCCTCTTCAAAAATACAAACACCTAGTAATAGTCCTGAAAACTGAAGGTTCCAGTTGACAAATGGAGGCACCAAGTAGGTGACTACAGAGATTTTCTTTATATTTCATATCAGATATTGCCTAATTTCATTTGCAAGTTGATGCCATTTTTGGGGCATCCTATATTATACAACTGAGTAAGTAACATTACAGATGAGGCTCCGCAAAACATAAATCTGCACTGGACATAGAGAAAATATGACACTTAACAAAAAAGCTCCTTTCCATAGAAACCTATATATTTGTGGATATATTACAAATTACTTCATTTTGCTTACATTCCCTTAAATGTTTACATGCATGGATATATTATCACATATCACAAGCAGAATCATTATTATCTGCAAACTCGGAGGCAATGCTGCCAACAATGTCGTTAAAAATTGGGGCAATCTGTTTTCTGCGCTGCTCCCCCCATCTCGCCTCTCATACTTAGACCAATATGACAAGTTACTTGGCAAGAGAAATATGGTTATATCGACTTCAAAGTCGCTGACAACAGTAAATCAGAAGACAATTCTATTACTAGGTGCAAGCGCCTCTGCCGACCTATTGTACTGTATCACCGCGTTACAATGGCCCTTCCTTTTCTATTTGTTCAGTTGGAATACATTTTGCACTTCTGCATAAAGAAAATCCACAAATTATGGTCAAAAACTACTCTGATCAATGTGGTCACTGTGTCTCTGCCATTCACATTAAAGGTCAGATTAAAATCAATGACGAATAACATCTAGTAACAGTCCAGAATTGAACGAGGTGAATTCTTTGAGGTCCATATTTTTTTGGATGGGGTCTTTTTTTTATTATTCTGCCTCCAATTTATTCACTAGACAAATCTGATGCATTTCCCAAACTGAAAATTCTCCGAAAGTTGACAAGATACTATTTCAATAATGAAAAAAAAACATTGATATCAATAGGAAGACTTTTTAAGGAGCAATTAAATGAATCTGTTCTATAATTCATATTAGGTTAGTTTCACACTAGCGTATGGCTGCGTTGCGGACGGCTGCGGACTTCCTCTGTGAAGCTCCACCCACCGCCGCATCCCCTCCGGTCAGCTCCGCCTATGTCTGCAAGCGGCCTGCGTACCTATAATTAACATTAGGTACGCAGGCCGTGCAGATGTATGTGGATGCTGCCGCATGCGTCACTTTGACGGTGCGGCGACCGCAACAAAATGCAACATGTTACGTTCGGCGCAGGTCGCCGCACCTTCAAAATGACGCATGCGGCGGCATCTGCACGGCCTGCGTACCTAATGTTAAATATAGGTACGCAGGCTGCATGCAGGCCGCTTGCAGACATAGGCGGAGCTGACCGGAGGAGGTGCGGCAGTGGGCGGAGTTTCACAGAGGAAGTCCGCAGCCATACGCTAGTGTGAAACTAGCCTAAATAATACATATGTTCTGCTAGTGGAATAATTCTATATTTCAATTACATATTACGGGAGGGATTACCTTTTAGAGTTACTGTTTATTTACCCTTTATATTAGTTTAAATTTTCATATTTTTTATTTCATAGACTTAAACCATAACATTCAGGTTACCTGTAGTTACCACAATATTGTGATTTAGAGCTTTGCAAACAAGTATTTATAATTAAAGAGAATCTGTCTCCAGCTTTTTGCTTCATCCATCTCGGTGGAGCATGATGTAGAGGCAGAAACCCTGATTCCAGAGATTTATTACTTACTAGGCTGCCTGCTGCAGATGTAGCAGTTCTCTGAATGTGGAACCCCGCCCACACCAGTGATTGGCATCTTTCTGTGTAGGATGTGCATAGGCAGAAAACTGCTAATCAGTGATGGGGCGTGGTTATACACAGCTCCTGAATGTGGAGGACTACATGGCATCCTCTAGCAATAATCTCCTGCAGATAAAACAGTGATTTTATCAAAACTACAAAAAGTAGCCCAATAAGTGACACATCACTGGAATCAGAGTCTCTTTATTCTATGTGTGCTGTGCTCTGATTAGGTGGCTAAAACCTGATGCTTGAGTTCCTTTAAGTTTAATGAGTATTGTATAAATCTGCATTTTATACCCTTCAGCTACTTCAGGCTGCAGGTGAATGCAGTTGTATCATTTAATTCTACAGCTGTTTTAAGAGAAGTATTGGGATTTTAATTGGAGTAAGGTCAGAAAAAACTAAACAGATAAAATAAACTTAACATAAAAGTGTCGTATCTAAAGGCTATCCGGTTACATTGCACTCCTAGTTATTTCTTACATTCTTGAAGAGTCCACTGAATTCACAGTTTCTTTAAACAACTAGGGTGATTCTGGAATTGAGTACGACAGATGACAAATGTACTGCCATCTCTAGTGTCAGGAACTGATCATTTTAATCTACTAAATCCCTGATTTTACTTCTACGGTTTTTAATACACAATTTACGCAGCTGTTTATTTTATGGAAGGAATTAATCGTTTAGCGATGGTATTTATGGATTTTCTTACACTTGTTAGCATATGCCCCATTAATTCAGTTTACAGTTTTAATCTTTAGATTCAGATTTATTTTCTATTTTAAAATGAAGAAGCATAAAATTTATAAATGTAAAATAAAAGAATTCATTTATCTACGGTGCTCGGCGGAGGTTTACTGTGGGTCATATATAATAAGTGATACAAGTAATATTTTAGAGGAAAAGTACAAAAAACATTGCACATTTCTTCATCCCTTACAATATGATGTTCTTTTGTATACATTCAATCTCTGGGACCCCCGTCAACCATATGAATATTTGGATCCTCGTACAGTTAAATGGCCTGGCCACCCCACATCTCATCTAGTACCCTATTATACACAATTGGTGGGCACGTGAGAAAGAGCTTGTGAGTAACATGATTAAACTGTAACATAAAGATTGTGTTCCCCCACTTCCCATGTACATTGCATTAAAAAGCTTGCAATATGTCGTCTTCACTGAGGGAACGGGAGAGGATAATTAGTCTAGGCATTCACTATAATAACATGATCGTTCCCTAGGAAGGGGCTGAAAAGTAAGTGGCGCTTTGTGTCTAGAGCTTGGTCAAGTTTTTCATCAGAGCATTGTCTTCTGAGTCCAATACTATTTGTATTGTCCTGATGAAGGCCCACCCTGATAATCTCATACATTGTCCTGATGAAGGCCCACCCTGATAATCCCATACATTGTCCTGATGAAGGCCCACCTGATAATCCCATATATTATCCTGATGAAGGCCCACCCTGATAATCCCATACATTGTCCTGATGAAGGCCCACCCTGATAATCCCATACATTGTCCTGATGAAGGCCCACCCTGATAATCCCATACATTGTCCTGATGAAGGCCCACCCTGATAATCCCATACATTGTCCTGATGAAAGCCCACCCTGATAATCCATATATTATCCTGATGAAGGCCCACCCTGATAATCCCATACATTGTCCTGATGAAGGCCCATCCTGATAATCCCATACATTATCCTGATGAAGGCCCACCCTGATAATCTCATACATTGTCCTGATGAGCCCCCACTGATAATCAAACATGTGTTCCTGAGAAGGGCTGAAAGTAACAGCTTGTCTGATGGTAAGTTCCACATGCTCTGATAATACTATTATTGTCCTGATGAAGGCCCACCCTGATAATCCATACATTTCCTGATGAAGGCCCACCCTGATAATCCCATACATTGTCCTGATGAAGGCCCACCCTGATAATCCCATAATTGTCCTGATAAAGGCCCACCCTGATAATCCCATACATTGTCCTGATGAAGGCCCACCCTGATAATCCCATACATTGTCCTGATGAAGGCCCACCCTGATAATCCCATACATTGTCCTGATGAAGGCCCACCCTGATAATCCCATATATTTCCTGATGAAGGCCCACCCTGATAATCCCATACATTGTCCTGATGAAGGCCCACCCTGATAATCCCATACATTGTCCTGATGAAGCCCACCCTGATAATCCCATACATTATCTGATGAAGGCCCACCCTGATAATCCCATACATTGTCCTGATGAAGGCCCATCCTGATAATCCCATACATTATCCTGATGAAGGCCCACCCTGATAATCCATAATTGATCCTGATGAAGGCCCACCCTGATAATCCCATACATTGTCCTGATGAAGGCCCACCCTGATAATCCATACATTGTCCTGATGAAGGCCCACCCTGATAATCCCATACATTGTCCTGATGAAGGCCCACCCTGATAATCCCATACATTGTCCTGATGAAGGCCCACCTGATAATCCCATACATTAGTCCTGATGAAGGCCCACCCTGATAATCCATACATTGTCCTGATGAAGGCCCACCCTGATAATCCCATACATTGTCCTGATGAAGGCCCACCCTGATAATCCCATAACCAAAGGGACTGAATTCTAGTAAGTAGTGCCCTATTACAGTGTCCTGTAACAAAGCAGTTAGGGCCGCACTTTTATAATAACGGCTATATAAAGCTGTAGAGTTTATCGGGTGCTGTGCCCCCTCATTCTGGAGTTCTGGTGCAGTCCTGTGAGTTGGATCACCACTGACTGGGAACTCATGTCCTACCCAGCGAACACCTCCAGGACCTCATAGTCATCTTTATTAGTCCTGTATGTTACAGTGCTTTTAGTGAGATTTACTCCAAGTTCTAATTTCTTGTCTGAATACACATCAGCCACAAAACACATGACCATAAATCTCTTTCTATTAATGTTTGCTGCAATATAAAGAAATGTTCACATTTGGATTTCCTTTAAAATTTATAATAGAAGCCGCAATACTGAGCGCGATCTGTCGCTTGTCACACACTAACATGCGTCATCCACAGAGACGTGTAATGGGGTCCACTGGGTTCTATCGAGGCATCTGCCATTTTGACGGAAAAAAAAAGATGCATCTGCAATTATATTTCACACTGAACATAAAGAAGTCTGAGCTAGAGTTTCTCAAAGGAGCCCCCGATGCAGATGTGAACAAAGCCTTAAATTTATACTTTTTAAAAAAAAATTACATTCATATATCGTTTAATAGGCTACATTTATATGTCATGTTTGCTAATCTCCGTAACTGAGCATACATCCTAAGCCCCCTTCACATGTCCGTGTTTGCTGTGCGTGGGCATCAGTTTTTTCATGGACCCAACACATACCCATGATATTCTATGCTGCTGTGCACATTCCGTGTTTTTACTGGCAGCAGGATGACAAGGGCCAATACTAGTCTATGGGTTAGTGTAAAACACATACAGCACACAGATGGCACCGGTACTGTTTTTTCCAGTATCGTTTTATACGGCGGTGTGAAAGAGACCTTATAGACATTTATGAAGCTGTTAGTTCAGGCCAGAGACCTGCGGCCAGGTTGTGATTGCGGTCCGTATACAGACTGTGATACATGGACATCTGAATCCAGCCTTACTTAAAGTTAATATTCAATAATCAGATATTTCTACATACTTCTAAATCTGTTATATGTCTTCTATCTATACTTCGAGGTATACATTCAATCTTATATCAAATATTACAGGTCATTACGGATTTCATATATAAAAATAGGCGTGTGCACAGCGTGTAGAGGTGCCAGAGTAGGTTCCCACACCATAGAATATAGCAAAAAACTCGGCACTCAACTTAACGTGATCAGTCAGGTATTTAGACAAGCGGTGGATACCGCGTCTTGCACGACACGGCGTTCATTTCAGGTTCACCATCTTACCCGGAGGGTAAAGCCCTCTGACAGGCAGCGCTCAGACATAAGCTTGATTTTCCTAATTCACTATCAGTTTGTGGCTCCACTTGCTCAATTACACCAATCTACTGTGACTGATGAAGGTCCAGATTTAGGACCGAAACGTTTCCTTTGTTACTTTTTTGTGGACACCATTAAATACCTGACCGATCACGTTAAGTTGAGTGCCGAGTTTTTTGCTATATTGCGGATTTCATAACACAAAAAAAGAAACATGGAGACAGTTTTACTTTGGGTTTACATGGGTAGAGTTCTACGGTTATAATATATACAATATAATTAGTTCATTGGCATTTGTTTAAAGGGATTTTCCCACAAACAAAGTACATTTTAATCAGTAGATCTCGGAATAATAATAATTTCCAGAATTGCATGTGTTAAAAAAATGTTCCTGTGCTGAGATAATCTTATAAGTGTGCCTCCGCTATGTACTGTGTAATATCTGTATCTGACCGTACAGGGACATGGTCTGATCATACCACAGCTCCTGGGCAGGGGAGGATGCAAAAGAGAGGATACAGAAATTACAGCATGGGATCACAGATGCTGCTTTCTGTGAGGTTAAAATATTTCGAGTCTGTTTACAAACATGTTTATCTCACAGAAATAATCAGCTGTGTTCCCATGCTGTCCTGTCTGTATACTCTCTTCTGCTTTGTCCTGTCTAGGATACATGGTATGATCAGATCATGGTCCTGCACTGTAAGACACAGCCATTACACAGTACGCAGCAGGGGCACATTTATAAGATTATCTCAGCACAGGAACATTTTTAAACACATCTAATTGTGGAAATTATTATTATTCCAAGGTCTATTGAAGAAAATGTACTTTGTTTGTGGGAAACCCCCTTTAAGGCCCTTTTACATCAATAATGCAAACACTATGTAGGTAGATTACGTGCAAAGATATGTTGCCGACAACAACAATGATTTTGAGGCTGCTTAACCTATCCAATCAGCTGATGAACAAGGTTTGTGCTTGTTTGCCGTCTGACCGGTGACATCTTTTATGAGCCAGTGATTGGGTAGGACAAGTACTTATAATCTGCCAGGGTTGCGTAGGATTTAGCCTGAGGTACATGAAATTCTACAGTATATGTAAATTACTGTGACAATTATATAAAGACATGTTGTGGTATGAAAGTGCACCTTTATATAGAAGATAAAGGAATGGAGACTTTACTGGCAGGAAAAATAGTAACTAACCAGAAACCAAAGACAACAACATGTATGTACCCCTGGTGAGAGCACCGCAGATTGTTCTAGTGATTGGTGGAAGTCTCAACACCAAGACCCCCATCTCCCAAAGGAGACCTCATTCTATCAAATTCTGCACATCATAAAAAGCCACTTTTGAGGCATTATAAGGGTTTTCACATGACAAAAGTTCATTTTATTCAATAGACCTTGGAATAATAAAAAGTTCCACAATTGTGGTTAATAAAAATTTTCCTGTGCTGAGATAATCTTATAAATGTGCCCCTGCTGTGTACTGTGTGATGGCTGTATCTGATCGTGCAGGAACATGGTCTGATCATACCACAACTCCTGGGCAGGGGAGGAAGCAAAAGAGAGGATACAGATAGGACAGCATGGGATCACAGCTGATTATTTTTGTAAGGTAAAAAAACATTTCCATGCCTGATTTTAAACAATGTTTTACTTCAAAGAAATAATCATTTGTGATCCTGTGCTGTAATCTTTGTATACTTTTTCTACCTCCCCTGCCCAGGAGATGTGGTATGATCAGACCATGTTTATCCATGGTCAGACACAGCCATTACACAGTACACAGCAGGGGCACATTTATAAGGTTATCTCAGCACAGGAACATTTTATTTAAACACATACAATTGTGGAAATTATTATTATTCCAAAATCTATTGATTAACATTGAACTTTTGTTTATGGGAAAACCCCTTGAAATTATGTTACTGATCCAAAGTAAACCGACTAGTTACATTTTAGGACTATTGACTACAAAATGTCTGGCTCCGTGTCAGTGCAATATGTTTAGCTAAATAAAAAAAAAATCCCTTCTTTCACCTAGGACATAGAATATATCCAGTAATATCTGCATTTAAATAGCAAACTATATGTGTAGATTTCCCCCAGGCTGGCTGAAACGAGGGGGATATGATCCTCTGCCAAGTGAAAAGTCATATCTCCCAAGTCCTAGATCTCCCTCCTGTACATTATCTGTACCCTCGGTCTGTGCAGGCTCATCCCTGTCCTGCTGTGCTGTAGGGGCTGGATGGTGGCCGATAAGGTGTCTTCATACGATGCGGTCAGTTCATCATGGCTAACAATGCAGTCCATGCCATCATCTTTAAGCTCTTCCTGCTTAAAAAGAAATACAGAAAAGATTATATTTTAACTACAAGTACTTACATAGCTATTCAATGTTATATGTCATTAATAGGTAGCTCCATTGTATCCCACTCTTAATTGCTCTATAAAATCCAACTATTAAAGGATGTACCTGCCAATTCAAAAAAATATTAGTAGCGGCTGGAATTGCTATAAGGCCAAACATTACTTATCTATTTAATCACTCAGGCACGTTGACCTGTTGTACATCCATGTGACTGCTTCAGTCAACAGCTGGCTTCAGTGGTGATGCTTTCACGTATGGCACAAGATCACTTTGAAACGCCAGAGTCCAGACTAGTCCGGCTTCTTCCCCAGCCGGCTTTCCCCAACACCGTTGCAGGTGATTGAAAGGTCTGGCCTCTGCGAGTACATAGGGAGAGACCTGTCAATCACCTGGAGCTGCGCTGGGAAATGCTGGACTAGTATCGTCCCTCTCCAGATCGCCAAAGTATATTTCTCTGAAATGCTGAAGCATTTAAAAGGGAACCTGTTACCAGTTTTTTCCCATATAAAGTACAGCCAGCTTCTGTAAGCCCTTATATATAGCATTCTAGAATGCTGTATGTATGTCGCCAATGTGCCCTGCATAACACCAAAAAGAGCTTTCATTATACTTACCTATGGGCGGTCCGGTCCAATGGGTGTCGCTGGTCTTGAACTGGCTCCTCCACTCTTCTTGCGATGCCGTCCTCCTTCTTGCTTTGTTTGGATGACGCATTTTACGTCATCCACAGTGTCCTCCATTGTGCTCCTGCGTAGGCGTACTTCTCTCTGAATTGCCAAGGGCAGAATAAAGTAATATAATGCGCATGTGAAGGAAAAGGCCAAAGAGCGTCGGCACATACGCACTTCAGTACTTCGCTCTGCCTTTGGCAGGCCAGAGAGGAATATGACTGTAAAAGGGTGCAATAGAGGTCACTGTAGGGATGACATAGGACGTATCATCCACATGAAGCAAGAAGAGATGAGTCACGGGATCAATGCCAGTGACAGCCATCAGACCAGAGCGCCCTGTAGGTGAATATAATAAAAGCTCTTTTTTATGTTATCCACAGCGCATTTTGTTATCCATTGTCTGTGGAAACTTCACACTAGACCTTGGGAATCAAGGTCCCACAGTCTGAAGGAAGAGTGGAGAGGCCACAATTCAAGCTGCTGGAGGTCTAGTGTGAAGTTTCCATAATCAGTGATGGTTTCGGGAGCCATGTCATCTGCTGGTGTAGGTCCACTGTGTTTTATCAAGACCAAACTCAGCACAGCCGTCTTCCAGGAAATTTTAGAGCACTTCATGCTTCCCTCTGCCGACAAGCTTTTTGGAGATGGAAATTTCATTCTCCAGCAGGACTTGGCACCTGTCCACACTGCCAAATGTACCAATACCTGGTTTAAAAACAACAGTATCACTGTGCATGATTGGCAAGCAAACTTGCCTGACCTTAACCCCATGGAGAATCTATGGGGTATTGTCAAGAGGAAGATGAGACACCAGATCCAACGATGCAGAAGAGCTGAAGGCTGCTACCAAAAAAACCTGGGCTTCCATAACACCTTAGCAGTGCCACAGACGGATCGCCTCCATGCAACGCCACATGGATGCAGTAATTGATGCCAAATGAGCCCCGACCAAGTACTGAGTGCATTTACTGAACATACATTTCAGTAGGCCAACATTTCGGATTTTTTCAAGCTGGTGTTATAAAGTATTCCAATTTACTGAGATAATGACTTTTGGGTTTTCATTGGCTGTAAGCCATAATCATTAACATTAACAGAAATAAACACTTGAAATATATCACTCTGCTTGTAATGACTTTATATAATATATGAGTGTCACTTTTTGTATTGAAGAACTGAAATAAATTAATATTTTGATCATATTCTAATTTTGTGAGATGCACCTGTATATACAGCTCTGGCAAAAAGAGACCACTGCACAGTTTTATAAAAATCAGCTTCTCTACATGTCTGACAGCCATTCCATTCCAGTGTCAGTTGAATTCCAACCAGAGTACACCTCATTCTACTTAATGTGCTTCTGATTAGGTGATCACCTGAACCCAATCTTATTTAACGAAGGAAAGTATAAAAAAACACTGCTGTGGTGTTCACAATCCTCTTGCACTAGGACAAGCTGGATGGCAAAACAAGTGCTAGTAATATCCCAAAAGTAATAGGAATGAAAAAATAATTTTTAACCATGCCAAAGGAGTTGAAAAGAAAAGTCTTGAGTGAGGAAAAGAATGGCTCAATTCTGGCTTTACTAGCAGAGGGATACAGTGAGCGTCATGCTGCCTCCATCCTTAAAATTTCTAAGACGGCAGTCCATTACAACAAGGTCAAGAAGCAAACATTGGGGACAACAAAGCAACAGACCGGCTGAGGGTGAAAACGACACTCCACTGATCGGGATGACCACCATCTTATTTGAATGTCACTCAGCAACCACAGGATGACATCATGTGACCTACAAAAGGAATGGCAAATGGCAGCTGTGGTGAAGTACATGGCAAGAACAGTTCGTAACAGGCTCCTAGAGGCAGGGCTCAAGTCATGTAAAGCTAGAAAAAAGTTTTTCATCAATGAGAAGCAAAGGAGAGCCAGGCAGAAGTTTGCCAAAGACCATAAGGATTGGACCATAGAGGACTGGAGTAAGGTAATCTTCTCTGATGAGTCTAATTTTCAGCTTTGCCCAACACCTGGTCGTCTAATGGTTAGATGGAGACCTGGAGAAGCGTACAAGCCACAGTGTCTTGCACCCACTGTGAAATTTGGTGGAGGATCGGTGATGATCTGGGGATGCTTCAGCAAGGCTGGAATTGGGCAGATTACTCTTTGTGAAGGACGTATGAATCAAGCCGCATACAAGGTTATCCTGGAAAAACAATTGATTCCTTCTGCTCAGGCAATGTTCCCTAACTCTGAGAACTGTTTTTTCCAGCAGGACAATGCGCCATGCCACACAGCTAGGTCAACCAATGTGTGGATGAAGGACCACCACATCAAATCACTGTCATAGCCAGCCCAATCTCCAGACCTGAACACCATTGAAAACCTCTGGAATTTAATCAAGAGGAAGATTGATAGTCACAAGCCAACAAACAAAGAAGAACTGCTTAAATTTTTTTTACCAGGAGTGGCATAAGGTCACCCAAAAGCAGTGTGAAAGACTGGTGGAAAGCATGCCAAGACACATGAAAGCTGTGATTAAAAATCATGGTTATTCGACAAAATATTGATTTCTGAACTCTTCCTGAATGAAAACATTAGTATTGTTGTTTCTAAATGATTATGAACTTGTTTTCTTAGCATTATTTGAGGTCTGCAAGCACTGCATTTTTTTGTTATTTTGACCATTTCTCATTTTCTGAAAATAAATATAAAATGTATTGCTTGAAAATTCGGAGACATGTTGTCAGTAGTTTATAGAATAAAAGAGCAATTTACATTTTACTCAAAAATATACCTATAAAGAGAAAAATCAAACTGAAAATTTTGCAGTGGCCTCTTAATTTTTGCCAGAGCTGTATACATATATACACACACACGCACGCATTTATGATATTTTTAATTCATGCCTTTTATTTCATAAGAAAACGAGGGTTTTTCAATGTTATTTCTTTTTTTTAATTAAAGTAAAGTTCCAACATTGCGTAAGACTGTACATGCCAACCTTTATTACATATTCACACAATGATTTCCATTTTGCAGAGAAACTGATGTGTTAAAAATGACAACTTTCCTATATCTTCTATTTTTTTAAATAAAGATTTATACACAACATGAAATAAAAGGATCAGAAAAACACATACACCAAGTAGAATTTTGTAAAAAAACAACAAGCCATAAAATTGAAAATTTACGAAAGATATGGAATTAGATAAGCTGACTTTTGACATCTTTTTTAATCATATCATAGCGCGGATTATCATATATTTATAGACTTACTGCGTAGGCCTTGGGGCTGGTCAGCACTCTGGCAATGGGGCTGCACCACTGTGGCAATGTGCTTGTGAGAGGAGGACCACTGTGGGTTAATATTGGCTTGAGGTATCTATTTATTAATTAAGGATTGCAAATGATAATAAAAACAGTAATTGATACACACATCAACCTATGGAAAAAATTTTTAGCAAGTCATAAAAAATAACAATCCACCCATCTCAACTCTATTGAGCTTTATTCTCTAAGAACATTACCACCAATTTGCTAAGAATCTCGATCTTCCCAAAAATATAAGGGGTTATATAATGTATCAATCAAGATGCTGCATGTCACTGCTACAAGCCTCTGATAACGTAGTCAGAGCCAAAGTATTGTTTTCTTGTGTGTTGAAAAGTTGAGTGTGAAAGATGAGTTGACAAGACACTTACAGACATGGACAAAATTGTTGTTACCCTTATGCTAAAGTAAGAAAAACCCACAATGGTCACTGAAATTACATGAAATTGACAAATGTAATTTTCTATTTAAATTCACTAAATATCAACTAATGAAAATCAGATATTGTGTCATGATCCAGACCAGGTTTTTCCTGTCTCTCCTTTTCCTGGTCTGGTCATTCAGGGGTTAACTTTACTCTGCCTCGTTCTGGTGTCAGGTTGGCTATTTCTCTGCGCTGCTTCCTGCAGCCAGTGTCAGTTATATTTCCTGCCTATGGTTTGTGTAGCTGACTCTGGAGAACCCCTGGTTTGTCCTGCTGTGTTTAGCTGACTTTGCTTGTGTCTGTGTCCTCCGTCCCTGTGTGTCCTTGTGTGTTGGGATTCCCCAGTACCCGACTCTGCTTTGGCTCTAACCTGCTCTTGTCTCTTGCTTCTGGTATTTCTGCTTCTGACCAGTACTAACCCTTTTGGCATGTCTCTGACAATGAGTTTTGATATTTCCCTTTGTACTGCGCTAACCACTGGTATCGACCCGGCTTGTTTGACTATTCTGCTGCCACCTGGTGGTAGTCTCGCTGCAGTGCTGCTGGTCTGAGCAGTATTCCACTCTTCCCTCCACTCCGCTGCCATCTTGTGGAGTTTGTATTTACCTGCAGACCTGCAGCGTGAAATATTGCTTTTGAATTGTGGTTCATCAGGAAAAAAATGAAAAACAAAATAACTAATGAAAATGGCCTGGACTAAAATGATGATTCCTTTAGAAAGGATAGAAAATAATTATTTGACCATAAGTAAATGTTAAATTAAGGTGTGTTGTGTGCCTATTTAAATGGTGAAAAATAGTCACTGTGCTGTTTGGTATCATGGTGTATACCACATTGAACTTGTACCAAAGACGGTTAAGGAGAGAGTTGTCTCAGGAGAATAGAAAAAAATTTTAAACAAACATTTTGAAAGACAAGGCTATACAATCATCTCAAAACAGCTTGATGCTCCTGTTACTAAAGTTGCACGTATTATTCAGAAGTTTAAGGTCTATGGGACTGTAGCCAACCTCCCCGGACATAGCCACAAGAGGAAAATTGATGACAAATTGAAGAGAAGGATAAAACAAATAGTAAACATAGAGCCAAAAACAACTTCTAAAATTATTAGAGGTGAACTCCAAGGTCAAAACTATATCAGTGTCAGATTCCATCTGTCGCTATCTTGGCCAAAGTGATCTTCATGGAAGACGATAAAAGAGGAAACCACTGTTGAAAGTAAATCATAAAAAAGAGAGACTGGAATTCACCGAAACTCATAATGACAAATCACAAAGCTTCATGGAGAATTTTCTTTGGTAAATTAGACAAAACTGGATCTTTTTTGCAAGTCACATCAGCTCTATGTCCACAGACCCAAAAATAAGCATACAAAGAATAGAACATTTGCCTACTGAGAAACATGGAGGAGGCTTGGTTATTTTTTTTTAACTGCTTTTTGCATTTGGTACTGTGTTTCTTTAATCTGTGCAGGGTACAATAAAATCTTAAGACTACAAACAAATTCTGTAGCAAAATATGTCGTCCAGTATCAGACAGCTTGGTCTGAGTTATAGGTCATGGGTCCTCCAAAAGGATAATGACCCAAAACACATAGCTAAAACAGTCCAAGAATGACCAAGAGTAAAGAACGGGATTATTCTGAAGTGATCCTCTATGAATAATTAACTAAACCTTATTCAATATTTGTGGAAGGAGCTTTAACATGCAGTCTGGAGAACACACCTTCAAATCTGAGGCAACTGGAGCAGTTTGCTCAAGGGGAGTGGCCAAAATACCTGTGGACAGGGGCAGAAGTCTCATTGAGTGTTACATAAATTGTTTATTTACAGTGATGGCTTCAAAAGGTTATACAAGAAAATACTAAGCTAAGGGTGCCATCAGTTTTGTCCAGGCCATTTTAATTATTTTATTTTTTTAAATGTTTATATTATACCAAAACTCAAAAACAATGTTTAATTTCAATTAGTTTAAATTCAGTAAATTTAACTAAAAAATTACTTTTTTCAGTTTCAAGTTGTTTCAGTGACCATTGTGAGTTTTTCTTACTTCAAAGTGAACCTGTTAGCGGGATTTTACTAAACAGTCTGCCTCTATGATGAGGAACACGTTTGTGCTTCGGGGCAGCTTGTTGGCAGGTATCTCCTTGGTTTCTCTGGCTTAGAGCAGGAAGATAAGACTCTGCCTACAGTCTAGCCCCGGAACACGGACATCTCATTAACTGAAAACTTCTAACAGCGATTACACAAGAACCACAAGACGGATTTCTTCACCCCAGGTATCATTTTAATCAGTTTTCCAGCGCCAACCTGTCAGAGTCTGTAGGTTACATAGCAAAATACTGTTGACAGGCTCCCGTTAACCCCTTTCCAACATTGGGCATAATAGTATGCCGATGTCGGACACCCTCCCTTTGATGTTGACTGCGACACTGAGCCTACATCTTTTCCGACACATGTCAGCTGTTTTGAACAGCTGACATGTGCCATTAACAGTCGTGGGAGGAAGCGCAATCCGTTAAATGCCTCTGTCTAACTCTGACAAGCGCACCGGAAATCCCTCCCATCGGCGCCCGTGTCACAGCTCATAGCAAGACAGCAATTCTGCTACATACAGGCGATCTGATCATCGCCTGTATTTAGCAGAGACAATCGGGTTATGCCAGCTTCTAGTCTACCATGGAGACTATTGAAGCATGCCAAAAGTAAAAAAAAAATGTTTTTCAAAATATAAAACAAAATAAAAAATATATAAAAGTTCAACTCATCCCCTTTTCGCCCCATTCAAAATAAAACAATAAAAACAAAATCAAACATACACATATTTGGTATAGTTGCAGTCAGAAACGCCTGATCTATCAATGTAAAAAATGAATTAATCCGATTGCTGAACGGCGTAACGAGAAAAAAAATCAAAATGCCAGAATTTTTTTTTTGGTCGCTGCAACAATGCATTAAAATGCAATAACGGCGATGAAAAGATGGTATCTGCACCAAAATAGTATCTTTAAAAACATCAGCTTGGTGGGCAAAAAATAAGCCCTCAGCCAACCCGAGATCAAGAAAAATTGAGACGCTACGAGTATCGCAAAACGGCACAATTTTTTTTATTTTTTACAAACTTTGGAATTTTTTTTTACCACTTAGATAAAAAAGAACCTAGACATGTTTGTTGTCTATGAACTTGTCATAACCTGGAGAATCCTAATGGCAGGTCAGTTTTAGCATTTAGTGAACAAGTGGAATTGCTCTTTTTTTGCAATTTCACCGCAGTTGGCATTTTTTTTCCAGTTTTCCAGGACACGATATGTTAAAACCAATGGAGTCATTCCAAAGTACAACTCGTCCGGCAAAAAAACAAGCCCTCACATGGCCATATTGACCAAAAAATAAAAAAGTTATGGCTCTGTGAAAAAGGGGAGCAAAAAAGAAAACGCAAAAACGAAAATACCTCCAGTCATGAAGGGGTTAAAACAAGGTAACCAAAAATTTTGTCTCCTTCTGTACTAATGAACAAGAAATTGCTTTTATATAGTCATCAATAATAAAATTTAGCATATAACCATAAACAAGAAATTCTACACTACAACATGAGACAATACATGCAAGACAAGTGTACTAAGTCGTTAAAGACTCTGCATAAGATTGAGCTGATAGGGAATGCATAGTGTGGCAAGGCTTGTATTTTATGCTCCTTAACCCATGGGACATTAACACTCCCTAAGCACCTTCACCACCAGTCCAGTATTGAACACTTTATACAAGTGCCGGACAGGGGTGGCGCTGGACTAGTCTCATCCTTGTCTGGATCTCCAAAGTATACCCCAAGCACATGTATTGGACTTTAGTATTTTCGTAATATATGTAGAATTTCTCCTTTGATCCTCTAGTTATTTTCTGATTTAATGCTAAAATCTGACATAATATTTTAAAATAAAAAGTTATAGATTCTTACATATTTTTTTATAAAATTTTCATTACATTTGTTTTTTAATGTAACTATTTTATTACTTTAGCCCTAAACCTCACCTATTCCAATCCCCAGTCCTATTCCTAAACTTATTTCTAATCCTGACCTGAACCCTAGTCCTAGCTCAAACCATAAACTTAGTTTTCACCCTAAGTTAGGGTTAGAAAAAGTATGCAAAACTCAAAGTTTATTATAATGTAAGTGGTTTGTTTGGTTGTTTTTTTAACAAGAGACAAGTAAACGTCTTAAAATTTGATACAGTTCCTCATTTAGGTCCATGTCTCTATTCTCAGAAAATTACAAGTGAGGTGAGAGGCAAAGAGTTGTGAGAAAATACACTGCAGCTCTTGTCATCTCTGTCACTGCCCATGCAGAGCACAGCAGTCGAGATACGTTTCTCCATCAAACTAAGAGCTTTGTCATCTCAGTTGCTGCCTATACAGAGCACATCTGGTCATATACAGTGGGTTCGGAAAGTATTCAGACCTCTTTAAATTTTTCACTCTTTGTTTCATTGCAGCCATTTGGTAAATGCAAAAAAGTTAATTTTTTTTTCTCAGTAATGTACACTCTGCACCCCATCTTGACTGATAAAAACCGGAAATTAAGAAATAATTGCAAATTTATTAAAAAAGAAAAACTGAAACATCACATGGTCATAAGTATTCAGACCCTTTGCTCAGACACTCATTTAAGTCACATGCTGTCCATTTCCTTGTGATTCTCCTTGAGATGGTTCTACTCCTTCATTGGAGTCCAGCTGTGTTTAATTAAACTGATAGGACTTGATTTGTAAAGGCACACACCTGTCTATATAAGAAGTCACAGCTCACAGTGCATGTCAGACCAAATGAGAATCATGAGTTGAAAGGAACTGGCCAAGGAGCACAGAGTCAGAATTGTGGCAAGGCACAGATCTGGCCAAGATTACAAAAGAATTTTTGCAGTACTCAAGGTTCCTAAAAGCACAGTGGCCTCCATAATCCTTAACTGGAAGAAGTTTGGGACCACCAGAAGTCTTCCTAGACCTGGCCGTCCTGCCAAACTGAGCAATCGTGGGAGAAGAGCCTTGGTGAGAGAGGTAAAGAAGAACCTCAAGATCACTGTGGCTGAGCTCCACAGATGCAGCAGGAAGATGGGAGAAAGTTCCACAAAGTCAACTATCACTGCAGCTCTCCACCACTTAGGCCTTCATGGTAAAGTGGCCCGACGGAAGCCTCTCCTCAGTGCAAGACATGAAAGCCCGCATAGAGTTTGCTAAAAAAAACACATGAAAGACTCCCAGACTATGAAAAATAAGATTCTCTGGTCTGATGAGACGAAGATAGAACTTTTTGGTGATAATTCTAAGCAGTATGTGTGGAGAAAACTAGGCACTGCTCATAACCTGCCCAATACAATCCCAACAGTGAAACATGGTGGTGGCAGCATCATGCTATGGGGGTGTTTTTCAGCTGCAGGGACAGGACGACTGGTTGCAATTGAATTAAACATAAATGCGGCCAAGTACAGAGATATCTTGAATGAAAACCTCTTCCAGAGTGCTCTGGATCTCAGACTTGGCCGAAGGTTCACCTTCCAACAAGACAATGACCTTAAGCACACAGTTAAAATGGCAAAGGAGTGGCTTCAGAACAACTCTGTGACCATTCTTGACTGGCCCAGCCAGAGCCCTGACTTAGACCCAATTGAGTATCTTTGGAGACATCTGAAAATGGCTGTCCACCAACGTTCACCATCCAATCTGATGGAACTGGAGAAGATCAGCAAGGAAGAATGGCAGAGGATCCCCAAATCCAGGTGTGAAAAACTTGTTGCATCATTCACAAGAAGACTCATCATGGCTGTACTAGCTCAAAAGGGTGCTTCTACTCAATACTGAGCAGAGGTTCTGAATACTTATGACCATGTGATATTTCAGTTTTTATTTTTAATAAATTTGCAAAAATTTCTACATTTCTGTTTTTCTCAGTAAAGATGGGGTGCAGAGTGTACATTAATTAGATTTTTTTTTTTACTTTTTTGCATTTACCAAATGGCTGCAATTGAAGCAAAGAGTGAAAAATGTAAAGGGGTCTGAATACTTTCCAAACCCACTGCATATTTTTTTTAATTCTCACCACACAGCTAGCAAAAACCAGTCTAATACTGTGTCAGTGAATTATGTAAATTAAGATTCAAATTTAGAGACAATAAAAAATATTTTTTAAGGCTACTTTGTGAAGTAGAGACTTAACTGGTATTTTAAAGCAAATTTATCCATTTTATCTATTAAAATACAGTACCGTATATTTGAACCAAATATAGCTTTTCCTATGCGGCTCTGAAGCTTTTTGCTATAGCTCATTAATCATTAAATGAGAGAAAGTATGTCCATTATATGCAGTAAATGGTCATATAATATGCTTAAAAGGTATGACAAACTAACAGTTAATTTCTTTTAACAAAGACTGAAGCACCCACCTGCATAAATCTTGGCACCAGTGCATAAATGCATAAGACGGACCATTTCATCTCCACAGTGCTTACAATAGTATAGGTCATTAATATGTTTGCCTTTAGCATACGTTCCATAACTAATGGAAATGTATCCAAACAAGAAGTTCTTTCTTTTATAGATACATTTTACTGCCAGTTACATAAAGCAATGTCTAAAATAATAGGCCAACACAAAATGCATTTTTCTTTTTTTCATTAGCCATCAAAGCAACCGAGTCACACAGCAGCTGCAAATTGCAATTTTAGTAATAGTTCTCATCAAAAATACTAAAATATACAGTAATGTGAAAATTTTCTATTTTCAAAAATAGAACTGTTAATAATTTATTTTTATCAATCAACAAAATGCAAAGTTAATGAACAAACAAGAAATATATATCTAATCAACATTTGGTGTGAACAGCTTTTGCCTTCAGAACAGCATCAAATCTTCCAAGGACGATTGCATACAGGGATTTTGTAAGATTATAGTCAGGTGTACGCAAAAGCAATTTATAAAACATGATAATTATCATCATTTTCATATGTAGGTTGAAACTCAGTAGGTTGAAGCAGAGAAATCTGTATATGAAGCTTAAAACTCGATCAGAAACAGCCAAATTCTGCTATAAAGGTGAGATTGTGGACTACAATTTCATGTCACAGGTCATAAATCATGGCAAGACTGAGCACAGCAACAAGACACAAGGTAGTTCTACTGCATCAGCAAGGTCTCTCCCAGGCAAAGATTCCAGAGCAACTAGGGTTTTAAGATGGGCTGTTCAAGCTACTTCCAGGAAGCTCCAATAAATGGGCAACATTGAGGACTATACAGTGCCTACAAGTAGTATTCAACCCCCTGCAGATTTAGCTGGTTGACACATGCGGAATTAACTTGACATTGTGACATTTGTACTGTAGATCAGCCTGGAAGTGGGAAATGCACTGCAGCAAAATTGTTTGTTTTATTTTATTTATTTTTTTTAAAAATCGTTAAAAGTTAATTCAGAGTGTCATTTATTATTCAACCCCTCAAACCACAAGAATTCTGTTTGGTCCCCCTAAAGTATTAAGAAGTAGTTGAGGCACCAAGAATAATGAGCTTCACATGTGTGGATTAATGATCTCTTTTGCCAGCCTTTTCTGACTATTTAAGACCCTCCCCAAACTTGTGAACAGCACTCATACATGGTCAACATGGGAAAGACAAAGGAGCATTCCAAGGCCATCAGAGACAAGATCGTGGAGTGTCACAAGGCTGGCAAGGGGTACAAAACCCTTTCCAAGGAGTTGGCCCTACCTGTCTCCACTGTTGGGAGCATCATCCGTAAGTGGAAGGCTTATGGAACTACTGTTAGCCTTCCACGGCCTGGACAGCCTTTGAAAGTTTCCTCCCGTGCCGAGGCCAGGCTTGTCCGAAGAGTCAAGGCTAACCCAAGGACAACAAGGAAGGAGCTCCGGGAAGATCTCATGGCAGTGGGGACATTGGTTTCAGTCAATACCATAAGTAACGTACTCCACCGCAATGGTCTCCGTTCCAGACGAGCCTGTAAGGTACCTTTACTTTCAAAGCGTCATGTCAAGGCTCGTCTACAGTTTGCTCATGATCACTTGGAGGACTCTGAGACAGACTGGTTCAAGGTTCTATGGTCTGATGAGACCAAGATTGAGATCTTTGGTGCCAACCACACACGTGACGTTTGGAGACTGGATGGCACTGCATACGACCCCAAGAATACCATCCCTACAGTCAAGCATGGTGGTGGCAGCATCATGCTGTGGGGCTGTTTCTCAGCCAAGGGGCCTGGCCATCTGGTCCGCATCCATGGGAGGATGGATAGCACGGCCTACCTGGAGATTTTGGCCAAGAACCTCCGCTCCTCCATCAAGGATCTTAAGATGGGTCGTAATTTCATCTTCCAACAAGACAACGACCCAAAGCACACAGCCAAGAAAACCAAGGCCTGGTTCAAGAGGGAAAAAGTCAAGGTGTTGGAGTGGCCTAGTCAGTCTCCTGACCTTAACCCAATTGAAAACTTGTGGAAGGAGCTCAAGATTAAAGTCCACATGAGACACCCAAAGAACCTAGATAACTTGGAGAAGATCTGCATGGAGGAGTGGGCCAAGATAACTCCACAGACCTGTGCCGGCCTGATCAGGTCTTATAAAAGACGATTATTAGCTGTAATTGCAAACAAGGGTTATTCCACGAAATATTAAACATAGGGGTTATATAATAATTGACCCACACTTTTATGTTTAAAATTTATTAAAATTCAACTGAGCAACATAACTTTTTGTTTTGTAAGATTTATGCTTCTGTTAATAAATCCTACTCTCGTTTGCAGTTTGAAGGCTCTAACTTATTTGCATCTTATCAAACCAGCTAAATCTGCAGGGGTTGAATACTACTTGTAGGCACTGTATGTTCGACCAAAGAAACTTCATGCAGCAGATAAAAGATACATCATGCTTCATGAAAATTGAACGATATCCAGCAGTGCTATCAACTGAGAACTGGTAGCAAAAAGTGGTACCCAGCTACACCCATCTACTGTTCAGAGAAGTTTGACCAGACATGGTTATCCTGGAAGAATTGTGGCCAAAAAGCCATACCTTTGACATAAAAGCAAAGCCAAGTCCTTCAACTATGCTTGTAAAATAGGAACTGGGGAGCAGAAAAATGGCAGTAGGAGCTTTGGACTGATGACTTAAAATTTCAGTTATTTAGTTTCAGAAGGCAGTTTGTTCATAGAATTTAGACTTTGTTTTTCATTAACTTTGCATTGTAACTTACTTCTACCATAAAAACTATTACACCATGCTAAATTAAACTATGAACACTTGTTTTATTCTTTAGAATGCAAGTACGAATTCCAGTAGCATTCTTACTTGCTACTTCTATTTCCTTTTTCCACACCTGCCTAAAACTTTTGCACAATTCTGTAAATGCAAAAAATTCCATCACATTCTGGTTTTAAATTTTTGTACTGCAATATGTTAGGGAAAAGAGACATAATGGGGAAATTTCTCAAGACTGACATTTTGTAAGCTGCTCTTGAATCTATTGTCAAGTAATGCGAGTCAAATTTATTAAGAGACCTCTTAATAAATTTGGTGCATCTTTTCGGATGCACATGTGCCAGGAATAAAATGTACATATTCCATGAGCTCACGTCGAGTCTAGCTACAATGTATGACAGTTCTCTGGTGTCCATTATCGTACATTTTTCATGTAATAATATTTTGAAAAAGTGCTAGGACCAAAGCGAAAACGCAAAACAGTTGTAAAATTTTTAGCAAAACACCAATTGTATCAAATTTTGTGAGTTTTAGATCCAAGTTTTTTGGCCATAGAGGGAAGAATAATTTCCTATCAATATTTCTGGATTGCACAAGTAACTACTGTAATATTTTCTAATATGATCGGTATGAGAACTAAACAGTCTTTAAATGACCTAAATGGTAAAGTTAAGCCCGGAATTGCTTTAAATGGAGAATATGTGTCACCAGCACATGTACATACACAAATGAAGCCGATGGAAAGAACACCTCATTGTGCAGCTGCTAGGAGTGTACGCATGAGATTTTTTGAATTTCTTAGAAATATACAGCAAGAGATTGGAGACAGTAGTCGTGGATTGTCTGACTCTTCCACATTGCGTCTACACTCCGGTAACCTGCAGACAACCAGCGGCATTTTTGAAAGTTTTCAAGAATAGTTCAATGCTCTAAATATACAAAGAGCCTAAGGGGTAATATTTTTATTTGTGTAGAGTGCAACAATGACGTAGGGAAATTTATAAGCTGTGCAATGCTCCTCTGGATATTTAAATGTGCAATTTGCGTCTTCAGAGAACAAGGAGACAAAAAAAGTTATGCCACCTATTGGAGGTACCAATTCTAAAGAGTCAACAGTGACCCTTTAACCTTTTACCAATGAGTGCTGTATATTTTTAATTATAAAATAAATAAATAAACATGTGTTATTGCTGCATCTGTAAAAGCCTGATGTTGCAATATATAAAATTAATTAACTTGATCAGTACAAACTGTAAAGAGAAAAAAATTGAAATGTCACAATTTTGTTTCCTGAGTTGTCGCAATTTTGCAAAAAATGCCCTAAGAAACGACCAAAACGTTGTATGCACCCCAAATTGGTATCAATAAAAATGATAGCGTGACATGCAAAAAGTAAGCTTTAACACGGTTTTTCATTAATTTTTAACATTTTTTTCACCACTTAAATGAAAAAAAGATATGCAAGTTTAATATCGCCATAATCATAATAACCTGGACAATCATATTGCCAGTTTATTTTTACAGCACAATGAACACCATAATAACCCCCCCCACAAAAAAAAATAAATTGTGGAATTGCATTTTTTTTCGCAATTTATTATTATTATTATACATTTTTATAGTGCCATTTGTTCCATGGCGCTTTACATGTGAAGAGGGGCAAATATAGACAAGTACAGTAAACATGAGCAATACAAGGCACACACAAGTACAGAAGGAGAGAGGACCCTGCCCGCAAGGGCTCACAGTCTACAGGGATGGGTGAGGATACACTAGGAGAGGGTAGAGCTGGTCGTGCGGTGGTTCAGCAGACTGATGATCACTGCGGGTTGTAGGCTTGTCGGAAGAGGTGGGTCTTCAGGTTCTTTTTGAAGGTTTCCATGGTAGGCGCGAGTCTGATGTGTTGGGGTAGAGAGTTCCAGAGTATGGGAGAGGCACGGGAGAAGTCTTGTATGCGGTGGTGGGAAGAAGAGATAAGAGGGGAGTAGAGGAGGAGATCTTGTGAGGATCGAAGGTTGTGTGTGGGTATGTACCGGGAGACCATGTCACAGATGTATGGAGGAGACAGATTGTGGATGGCTTTGTAGGTCATGGTTAGGGTTTTGAACTGGAGCCTCTGAATGATAGGAAGCCAATGAAGGGCTTGGCAGAGAGGAGAGGCTGGGGAATAACGGGGAGATAGGTGTATTAGTCGGGCAGCAGAGTGCAGGATGTATTGAAGTGGTGCCAGAGTGCTAGAGGGAAGGCCAGAGAGTAGGAGGTTGCAGTAGTCAAGGCGGGAGATGATGAGGGCATGCACTAGTGTTTTTGTAGTTTCATGGTCAAGGAATGCCCGGATCCGGGAAATATTTTAGAGTTTGAGACGGCAGGAGGAAGCAAGGGTTTGGACATGTCGCTTGAAAGAGAGGGCAGAGTCGAGGATCACTCCGAGGCACCGAGCATGCGGGACTGGGGAAAGTGAGCAGCCATTGACGTTGATGGACAGGTCTGGTGGGGGGGGTAGAGTGAGATGGGGAAAGATGATGAATTCTGTTTTGTCCATGTTCAGTTTTAGGAAGCGAGCAGAGAAGAAAGCAGAAATAGCAGACAGACATTGTGGGATTTTGGTCAGTAAGGAGGTGAGGTCAGGTCCAGATAGGTAGATCTGCGTGTCGTCGGCGTAGAGATGATACTGCAAACTATGGGATTCTATGAGCTGTCCCAGGCCGAGGGTGTAGATGGAGAAGAGTAGGGGTCCTAGAACTGAGCCTTGGGGAACACCGACAGACAGGGGGCGAGGTGAGGAGGTGGTGTGGGAGAGGGAGACACTGAATGTTCGGTTTGTTAGATATGATGAGATCCAGGATAGGGCCAAGCCTGTGATGCCGAGAGATGAGAGAATCTGTAGCAGGAGGGAATGGTCCACAGTGTCGAAGGCAGAAGACAGGTCCAGAAGAAGGAGGACAGAGTAGTGTCGCTTGCTCTTGGCGGTTAGTAGGTCGTTGGTGACTTTAGTTAGGGCAGTTTCAGTTGAGTGATGCAGTCGGAAGCCTGATTGTAAGCGGTCAAAGAGGGAGCAGGACAATTTCACTGTACTTTGAATTTTTTTCACATTTTCCAGTACACATGGGAAAATTGATGGAATCATTCAATAGCATAAATTGTACTGCAAAAAACAAACCTTAATGGCTATATCAAAGGAATAATAACAAAATTATGGCTCTTCGAAGGGTGAGAGGAAAAAACAAAAGCGCACAAACTAAAAATCGCCTGGTCCTTAAGGGTTAAAAGGCCTTGCCACATGACTTAGTTTAACAAACCGAACATTCAGTGTCTCCCTCTCCCACACCACCTCCTCACCTCGCCCCCTCTCTGTCGGTGTTCCTCAAGGCTCAGTTCTAGGACCCCTACTCTTCTCCATCTACACCCTCGGCCTGGGACAGCTCATAGAATCCCATGGTTTGCAGTATCTTCTCTACACCGATGACATGCAGATCTACCTATCTGGACCTGACCTCACCTCCTTACTGACCAAAATCACAATGTCTGTCTGCTATTTCCGCTTTTTTCTCAGCTCGCTTTCTAAAACTGAACATGGACAAAACAGAATTCATCAACTTTCCTCCATCTCACTCTACCCCCCCATCAGACCTGTCCATCAACGTCAATGGCTGCTCATTTTCCCCAGTCCCGCATGCTCGGTGCCTCGGGGTGATCCTTCACTCTGCCCTCTCTTTCAAGCCACATGTCCAAACCCTTGCCTCCTCCTGCTGTCTCAAACTCAAAAATATTTCCCGGATCCGTGCATTCCTTGACCATGAAACTACAAAAACCTTAGTGCATGCCCTCATCATCTCCCGCCTCGACTACTGCAACCTCCTACTCTCTGGCCTCCCCTCTAGCACTCTGGCACCACTCCAATCCATCCTGCACTCTGCTGCCCGACTAATCCACCTGTCTCCCCGTTATTCCCCAGCCTCTCCCCTATGCCAAGCCCTTCATTGGCTTCCTTTCGTCCAGAGGCTCCAGTTCAAAACCCTAACCATGACATACAAAGTCATCCACAACCTGTCTCCTCCATACATCTGTGACATGGTCTCCCAGTACATACCCACACGCAACCTTCGATCCTCTCAAGATCTCCTCCTCTACTCCCCTCTTATCTCTTCTTCCCACAACCGCATACAAGACTTCTCCCGTGCCTCTCCCATACTCTGGAACTCTCTACCCCAACACATCAGACTCGCGCCTACCATGGAAATCTTCAAAAAGAACCTGAAGACCCACCTCTTCCGACAAGCCTACAACCTGCAGTGATCCTCAGTCTGCTGAACCACCACACGACCAGCTCTACCCTCTCCTAGTGTATCCTCACCCATCCCTGTAGATTGTGAGCCCTTGCGGGCCGGGTCCTCTCTCCTTCTGTACTTGTGTGTGCCTTGTATTGCTCACGTTTGTTGTACTTGTCTATATTTGCCCCTTTTCACATGTAAAGCGCCATGGAATAAATGGCGCTATAAAAATGTATAATAATACTAATAATAATCCAAACCAGAAACTCTATATGCAGACACGTTTCAGGTCAGGGTGGGGGAGGAGTTTCCTCACTAAGTGTCTGCAAATGGAGTTTCTGGTTTGGCTTCTTAGCTTAAGTCATGCGAGAAGTCCTGAGGTAAGGTCCATACTGATTTGTAACATTTTCACCTCCAATAGTTGACACCAAACTCCTTATTCTCTTCCTCTCTAAAGAGGCTATTTGAGTAATTAAATTACTGGGGAAGAATTGCATGACCTAAAAGTCTGCCTGTGCTATCTTGGCGTTCTCCAGAAGGAGGAACTGTAACTTTCAGGGTGCCTTCACAGCAGCATTTAAACTTGACGAGTGCAATGTGAGAAAACCTCGCATTGCACTCGCTACAATGTTAGGTAATGAGGCAGTGCTCATCTGCAAGCTTTTCCTCAGCTGGAATTGGGGTGAGGAAAAATTCACAGAATGCTGCAAGTGGCTGCTTGAAACGTCCAGGACTCACCAATGAAAGTCAATGGGGCGAGAAAAAAAATCACAAGACACATGGACTATGACTTTGCTACCTAATCCAAGAGAAGCATAATGTAGGGGCAGAGAGCTGATTTCCATCAATGTATCACTTACTAGGCTGCTTAGTGTTGTTTTTATAAAATAACTGTTTTGCTAGCAGGAGATCATCATTAGAGGACTAGTAAATCTGCAGCCAGATAGTCCAACCCCGCCCCCTCCTCTGATTGGCAGCTTTCTGCTTATGCACAGTGTACACAGAAAGCTGCCAATAAGTGACATGGACGGGGTTATATAGAGAAGTGGTAGATCCACAGCAAAGAAAACAGTATTTTTTATCAAAACTTCAGAAACTAGCATTAGGTGATACATTGCTGGAATCAGGGTCTCTGTCTCTACATTAAGCTGCTCTCAGATGGGGTACCAAAACCTGGAGACACATTCCTTTTAATGGTGTATTCAATATAGAGAAGCATGTTACAATAAATACTATAAAAGAGTTTTTGAAACAAATACAAGTACAGTAGTATATGGAATATGCCTCTAATATGTATCTGGTTTATTATCAGAATAACCCAAAACTATCATTACTTTTTCAGAAAGAGCTTTAACCAGATCTGAAACCGTGAATTTGGATTCAGGATCGGTTTTATATATCAGGTAGTTAGTTGACTGTAATTCATTACTGACCCACGTACTCTCTGATTAACAAATCACTATCTAATTAAATTGCCTTCATATTAATAATTAGTTTTCAGGCTTAAAAATGAATAATTAAATACACACACAGATAAAGAAACAACAAATGTTGGCTATATTCACAAGATTCTGTAACATCCTTGTAAAATCATTCTCATGAATGAATTATTAATACCTAGCAATGAATCACAGCACAAGATTCTGCTCCCCTTTATATTTTAGGACTGTTCCAAGTTCATGCTAAAGTAGTCAGGTGTAAAGCAATATATTTCCCTGTTTAAGCTGATGTTTATTTATTTTTTTATTTTACTCACTTACATAGCGAAATTAGTTCCACAGCTTTACAAACATCAAAATCTCTGTCCCCATCAGGGATCACAATCTATATTCCCTATCAGGAGTACCCGGAGGAAACCCACGCAAACACGGGGAGAACATACAAACTCCTTGCGGATGTTGTCCTTGGTGGGACTGGGCCACCATGCTGCCCAGTTGGGCATCAATGTCCAAGAATGAGACTGGATGATTGCGGCTTTCTTACTTACGCTCACATATCTTTCCTGATTTACAGTTCTATACTACATAATATTGAAATAAAATATGAGAACAATACATATTTGTAGCTAAATTGAACCAACAGAATGTGACATAAAACCCTTGAAGAGAACGTGTCTCTTGAATATTGTATCCTAACGTAGGAGCAGAGGCACAGAATCTATTGCTGGATCACTTACTGGGCTTCTAGCTGTAGATTTGATGAACACTTTTATCTGTCGTAGCACTGTTAGTCCTCTTAAAGGGGTTGTTCCCTTTCACAGAATATTTCTTCCCAGCTGAAATCTGTTAAAGGGAATCTGTCACCCCATTTTAGCCACATCAGCTAAAGATATAACTGAATAGTGTGTCCCATAAGCAAGCTATCGGTATGTAGCTTATATCCTGATACCCCTGTTTTGATAGCAAAATACCTTTGTAAAGTTGGGATTTTTTTCTGTAAATCAGGGAGGTCCAGTCCGGAGGGCGGCGTCTTCTCTCTTCTCCCCCCCCGCTCCTCTGCATCTCTTGTGTATGGCTGTCTGTGAATCGCACAGACGGCGTTCGGCTTCCCGCAATTGCGCTTTTCAAATTCCCCCCGCGCATGCGCAGTGTGCTTTGCCCAACAGTGGGCAAAGCATAAAATCATTACAGCGCATACGCAACTCTTTCCTTGCCCCAGAAATGACTGCTTGCCTTGGACGACTTTCGGTGCAAGGAAAGTGAATGACAATAGTTGCGCATTCGCTGTAATGATTTTATGCTTTGCCCACCATTGGGCAAAGCACACTTCGCATGCGCGGGGGGAATTTGAAAAGCGCAATCGCGGGAAGCAGAGCTTCCGCAAGAGATGCAGAGGAGCGGGGGGAGAGAAGAGAGAAAACGCCGCCCTCCGGACCGGACCGCCCTGATTTACAGAAAAGAATCCGAACTTTACAAAGGTATTTTGCTATCAAAACGGGGGTATATATAAGCTACATACCGATAGCTTGCTTATGGAACGCACTATTCAGTCATATCTTTAGCTGATATGGCTAAAATGGGGTGACAGATTCCCTTTAAAACATAACAAACTGCCCTGTGTTCACCTTCACCGGGTCTGGCATTGGCTGCGGCACTGATGTCAAATCAACAGCACAACAGTCAATCAGAGAGCTCAAGCGGCTCTGCCCGTGGAGATGGAAGTCCCATTCAGAGCCGCTGAGCTCATGCATTGGCCGCCAGACACCAGGAGAAGCAGCAGCAGATACAAGTCACAGATTCTCAGCAGCATTTTACAGGTTAACAGCTGCTGGCAGAGTTCCGCTCACCTGCGGCTTGTAGAGGCAGATGATGGCCGATTATCCCTCTGTTATAAACTGTGACTAAAATAAAATCTGTCTTTACTGCCCATAACAACCAATCACAGCACAGCTTTCATTTCTTATACTGCTGAGGTGAAATGAAAGATATGCTATGATTGGATGCTATGGACACCACCCCACTCTTTGGATGCTGGGTTTAGAAAGTGTGGTCTCTGTCCATAGCACCCAATCACAGCACAGCGTCCATTAATTTCTAACCAATCTAATGATATCAAAATCATCCACCAAAAGTCTCGCAAAGGGGTTAAAGTATGGTTCAAGAAAAAGCCTATGGAGTCAGTGTTCGTGAAAAAAACGTATGTGATGGAATTTTTTCGATATTTTTACTGAGTTCAGCGATTGAAAGTATATAAAATTCACCTCATATCTTTCAAACAATTTTACCCTTCCAGACCTGTGTGATCAGAGCCATAGTCTTCCTGCATAAGATGCAGGCTCGGCTTCTGAGCCCGCATCAAAGGCAGGGAGACGACTTATGACGGACATAGTACGTCATAAGTCGTTAATGGGTTAATGATGAGGTCAAGCTCAATATTCACCAGACAGATGCCCTTTAAATCATCTGCACAATATTTTGTTTTGCATTCCTACAATTCTGTGGCAGTTCAACCCCAAAAGACAGATAAAAAAGGAGCATGGTGTAACTCGTTGCTTAGTAACTGTTCCTACTCCGTAAAGCTCATTAGTTGTTATTAGTTAGATTCAGCTTAATTAAATGTAACAGATGTTCTGGATACATCTGCTCGATGTATAGAACTAACCAGTTATAGAAGCTGCCAAACCTGAACAAAAGGCGACAAAAATACCATAAAGGTCATGAGAAGCCAACAGCATAAACAAACAGTGTAAGACGATACAAGTCAACAGCAAATCTATTCCTGGATATTCAGGGACAAACTGGCTGGAAAGGTAATAACAAGTGTTTTATGACGTAAACCTGCATTGGTTTCCTTTCGGAGGTAACACACTCCCAGCCAATGAAGAAATTGTACCTTATATTTAGGTGCTGGTTCTCACACCGAGTCATACATGTTTGTCACCGTGATATTGTGGCTGCGGTATGTGCATCTGTGAGATGAGTGGCAGGAGCAAGGCCATCCTGCATTGTGAAAAGAGTATGATAGCGGCACTCTACAAGGAAGGGAGGCCTATAAAGTGGTGATTACTGATCCTGATGAGTGTATTCATGGAGACCACCTTGTACCTAACAAATGGCTGTATTTCCATGCCTATTTCTTGTAGTAACCCCCAGTACCAATATTGTGGTTTGAAGTTGGAAAGAAGATATAAGTCCATTGAGTTCAACCTATAACCCAACATGTTTATCCAGAGGAAGGCAAAAACCCAACGAGGCAGAGGCTAATTGACACATATTAGGGGGAAAAATTCCATCCCAACTCTACATATGGCAATCAGACTAGCTCTCTGGATCAACGTCCCATCACGGAATCTGGTACCCATTCCCTGTAGGATTAGATTCATGAAGAAAGACATCCAGGCTCTTCTTGTATTTTTGTCGTGAATCAAACTTTCCAACATGAGGCAGAGAGTGCCATATTCTCAGTGCTCTGAAAGAATTTGCATCTGTGGTTATGATTAAACCTTCTTTCATCTAGAAGTAGAGAATGCCCTCTTGTCCCCATTGCAGGCCAGGGTGTAAAAAGATTATTAGAAAGATCTCTGTAATGTCCCTTCATATATTTCTACATTATGATAACATCGCCCCTAAGTCTTTGAGGTTTCAAACTGAATAATCCTAAGATTTTGTAGCCTGGAGTCACATAAATGCTGGAGTTTAATTTTAATAAATTCAACCAGTGAATAAAAGATAATTAAATAATATCCAATGTTTGTTTTCAATGCAAGTAATTAGACTACAAAATAGCCAATGTTTTGATCCAGACAGTCTAATTTAAGGATATCTTTGTTGGTGTGAAACAGTGGTACATACAGAAAAATTACATAATAAAAAGTGGTTTCCCTGAGCAAGAAGGAAATATTGTGGGGACCAGAGATTATTTGTGGAGAGGTAGTAGGGGAAGAATAGGTCAGAGATTTATGGAGGGAATAGGTTAGGCATGGCCTTATACGTCAGAGTAAATATTGCAAGCTGAAGTTTTTACATTATGGAAAGCCAGTGATGGGATTGGCAGAGGGGAGAATTAGAACAGTAACGAAGGAAAAGGTTGATTAATGGGCAGAATTGAGAATGGATTGAAGGTTTCTTACAAGAGTTGGGTTGCATTATAAATTGGGAGAAATCGGAGATTTTGTCTACCAGATAGTGTTAACCAGAATATGTTTTTTTCTGGGTTTTATCATAGACTCCCAAATGATGTGCTTATACCTTCTTTCCTCATTGGGAGTTTCAAGTTTTATGTCCACAGACACGGAATGGTGCCTTGGGCATTATACCATCTGTGCCCTCACTAAAGAGAACTTCTTGCCTCCAGGAACTGCAGTCTCTTGCCCTTGAATGCAAAATGCCTCTTGTCCATCCAAATTCACCAGTCTCTCTTGTGGAGGCAACATCACAAGGATGGAAAATCCATGGTTCAACCTTGTTGAAAGCTGGTGACCAAAGATGTGTCCCTAAAGGGCTGGGGTGTCCACCTCCTAGACATGATGATTCAAGGTTCTCGGAATCCCTTGACGTCTCATATGTTCTCAAATCCAAGGGAACTCAGATCTTATCTTCTAATTTTGCTTCTCTCCTGTGAGGCAAGGTTATCAAACCAACACTTAGACACCACTAATGTCATTATTATTTACAACAACAAATATGGAGGCACTCGATCATTTTTTTCTTCTGAAAAAAGACAGAAAGATCCCTATCCCTATCTGCTGTTCATATCACAGGATCTCTAAACATTCTTCTCCTGTGCAGAGGTCCAATAATTCAAGGAGTATGATCGATCCCTCAGTTCAAAGATCTTCAAGCAGATCACACTGAGATAGGGAATTACAAAGGGAGACCTTATGGCCATCAGGTTCAATGCTAAGTAGAGAAATTCTGCTTTCTCTATCTGGAAGGCAATCCCCAATTAGTGGTTGCCCTTTGCATTTCTTGAAGTTTCAGGCTGGCTAACATATTTCCTCCAGTTTCCTCGATGCCAAAGGTATTGATGAAATTCAGGCAGGATTAAGCAACACCAATCTGCTTTGGCCAAAGAGATCATGGTTCTCTCAACTCAGATGTGTTGAGGTCAGTAACAGTATCTCCTGCTGCAGAACATAGTGTCTAAAGTCACACTATACTGCTGGAACCTGGAGAGTTTCAAGAGATTGGAGAGTACCTACTAAGATCTAGTGGACTCTCGGAAGAGGACAAAGTGTTTAATATCACTTCAAAGTCGAATTTCACTAAAAAGGCATATACCATGATTTTGTTAAAGCCAATTCTATTAGGGCAGTCTAAACATTTGGGCCTTCAAGAAGTCTGTTTCTCTTGGATTAGATTTGCAGTGTGGCTTCTTGGAGCTCATATAGCACATAACTGTACATTGGATTCTCGGCACTCTTAGACAATCAGTTCTCTATTCTGTTTGCCAAAAGGACCCTCTCAATGGAGTTTCTTATTGCTAACTTTCTACTGTTGTGCTGCTGGCTAGGAAAAAATGAAAAGTTTTCCCTAAAAGTCAGCTTATAAAGGAGGCACTAATCGACTGCTAATTAGCTACTTGCTTGCTGATCATAGCCTACAGCTTGCTGATCAGCGGTTGTTTAATAGTCTGTTTACAGCAGCTGACACCGCATCAGCTATGCACCGAATGATCAGTAACAGATCGTTCAATGTGCATAGGCAGCCATTGTTTTTGGCAGCCCAGATGCTGCTTACACAGGACTAAGTGCTATTGAGAACGATGATATTTTATTAAGCCTGCACGAACATCATGAAATGAGCATTCCTATGAACACTCATTCTTGATAATCGTTCATTGTAAATGCACCTTTAGTCCTAGCAGAAGCAATAGTTCTTACCCCTCACTTTTTTCTTCATTCATAATGTAACACAGAATGGATGGGATTAAAGAGGTACTTATAGAGTGGTGAAGTGGGTGTTCTACTAGTTTAATATTCCATCTGGCCTACCAGGTCACATGGGCAGAATTACCCCAATTTTGGGCTGCTGTTAGGACTAGCGCTTCAGTTACATTGCAAGATTATTGTGAATGAGCATTAATAAGACCTCTTGTTCATAATAATCTTATCGATCGCCATCTTTTTGATGAACGAGATAAACACTTGTTCAAAGGGTGGAATTATCTTTTCTGCAGAGCAAATGATCATTGCTCTCGGTGATACATCGTCCTTTGTAAAGATGACTAGCATTGCAGAGAACAATGGCAGCCTGTGCACACTGAGTGATCAGCTACAGAACGATTAGTGTGCATAGTTTTCCAGGGTCTGTCTGTGTAAACTGTCTATTAAATGACTGCTGATCAGTAAAAGTTTACTGATCGGCGATCGTTTAGTGCCGCAGGTCGGTCTTTGTAAACGTACCGCAAGGGAGAACTCAATTTAATGTCAAAATCTAAACTTGCTATACATCTTATGAAAAAAAGAATTTCCATTTTTTTTTTTAGATCAGTAAATATAATTATAAGAAATTGAAAACTGCAAGTGAAACAAAGCTACTGAGTACCATAATTGTAGGATGCCTTTTTTCTTATGCATGTTTTCTTTGAAATGTTAGAAGCAGACAAACATACTGTAGTGGGGAAAACCCTCACTTCTTCCAATGTAGTTTACTTAGACCCCTGAAACAAACATACAATTGCATCTAAAAATAATGACAGATTAATATCGACATACAATGAAGATGGGGATAGATGGATCTCAAAGCTTTCCACCGCCTGTCCAAACACAGGCAAACTAACTACAAATGGTTGAAAATACGTAGATAACCTGGGTTTTGGTTTGTTCAGTCCTTACGGGCAATTACAAATCCTGACAGTTAATGAAAAACAAATACCTAAATGTCTATATGTTACTAATGTTGATTTGTTTTTTACATTGCATGGGTTGCACCTAGTAGCAAAAACCTACAATAATGATACCAGATGTGTACTACAACAGATATAAACTACTTGCTACATTATCACATTGTACCACTCACTCACGGGTGCAATAGTAAAAATTAGAGGTATTCTCATGTGAGACATATTTGACATACAGTTGTGCTCAAAAGTTTACATACCCTGGCAGAATTTTTGTTTTTTTGGCCTTTTTTCAGAGAATATGAATAATACCAAAACTTTTTCTCCACTCATGGTTAGTGGTTGGGTGAAGCCATTTATTGTCAAACTACTGTTTTTTATTTTTAAATCATAATGACAACCCAAAACATCCAAATGACCCTGATCAAAAGTTCACTTACCCCATTTCTTAATACCGTGTATTACCCCCTCTAACATCAATGACAGCTTGAAATCTTTTGTGGTAGTTGTGGATGAGGTTCTTTATTTTCTCAGATGGTAAAGCTCCCCACTTTTCGTGGCAAAAAGCCTCCAGTTCCTGTAAAGTCCTGGGATGTCTAGCATGAACTGCGTGCTTGAGATCTCCCCAGAGTGGTTTAATTTTATTGAGGTCAGGAGACTGAGATGGCCACTCCCGAACCTTCACTTTGTTCTGCTATAGCCAATGACAGGGTGACTTGGCCTTGTGTTTTGGATCGTTTTCATGTTGGAACGTCCACGTACATCCCATGCCCAGCTTCTAGGGTGACGATTGCAAGTTTGCCTCCAGTATTTGCTGATAACATACTGCATTCATCTTTCCTTTCCTTCTGACCAAGTTTCCTGTGCCTTTGTAGCTCACACATCCCCAAATATCAGTGATTCACCTCCGTGCTTTACAGTAGGAATGGTGTTCCTTTCATCATAGGCCTTGTAGACCTCTCTACAAATGTAACGTTTATGGTTGTGGCCAAAAAGTTCAATTTTGGTCTCATTACTCCAAATTACCTTGTTCCAGAAGTTTTGAGTCTTGTCTCTGTGCGGTTTTGTGTACTGTAGGAGAGATACTTTGTGGCATTTGCTCAGTAATGGTGACTCGACCATCCAGCCCATTTTTCTTCAAGTGCCTCCTTATAGTGCAGCTTGAAACAGCCACACAGCTAGTTTTCAGAGAGTCCAGTATTTCAGCTGATGTTATTTGTGGGTTTTTCTTTGCATCAGCATGTTTTTCTGGCAGTTGTGGATGAAATTTTTGTTGGTCTACCTGACCGTGGTTTTGTTTTTACAGAGCCCCTGATTTTCCATTTGTTAATCACAGTTTGAACGCTGCTGACTGACATTATCAATTCCTTGGATATCTTTTTGTATCCCTTTCCTGTTGTATACAGTTCAACTACCTTTTCCCGTTGATCCGTTGACAATTCTTTTGCTTTCCCCATGACTCACAATCCAGAAACATCAGTGGCTGGATGAAAGATGCAAGAATCTGTCTGGGTCCCAAAAACTCACTCAGCTTTTATGCCCACACACTGATTACATGCAAACAGGTCACAGGTGAGGATGTTACCTTTAGTAGCCATTCAAACCCATTTGTGTCAACTTCTGTGCATGTTATCAGGCCAAAATCACCAGGGTGTGTGAACTTTTGATCAGGGTCATTTGGATGTTTTGGGTTGTCATTATGATTTAAAAAGAGAAAACACAGTAGTTTGACAATAAATGGCTTCATCCAACCGCTAACCATGAGTGGAGATAAAGTTTTGGTATTATCATTTATATTCTCTAAAAAAAGGCCAAGAAAGCAAACCTTCTGCCAGGGTATGTAAACTTTTGAGCACAACTGTATTGACAGAACAAAACATAAATATCTGATAGGTGGAAGTCCCAAAAATTTAACAACCCCTTTCCCCCATCACCACAAATTGGGAGATTTTTTGGCACACCAAATTGTTTAAGATGTTTAATTGAGTGATCAGTGAGTAATGAGTAGAGAGTAATAATAGTGAGAGAAATTAAGTAAAGCATAAACAGCTAAATAATTATTGGCAAATATCAAAAGAGTAAATTCATAAAAACTAAATATTTATTAAATATATGTTGTTAATTTATTACCGTATATATTTGAGTATAAGCCGAGATTTTCAGCCCATTTTTTAGAGCTGAAAGTGCCCCTCTCGGCTTATACTCGAGTCATACACCGGGGGTCGGCGGGGGAGGGGGAGCGCGGCTGTCACATATACTCACCCCCTAATGGCACAGTCTCTGCAGCCCCCCTGCTTCTCCCATGGTCTCTGGCGCCTGTGTTTAGCGGTCACATGGTACCGCTCATTAAAGTCATGAATATGCGCATATTCATGATTTTAATGAGCGGTACCACGTGACCGCTGAAGGAAGAACTGCGGCGCCGGAGATAATGGGAGAAGCAGGGGCTGCAGAGATGTGCCAGGAGGTGGTGAGTATGATGGGGAGCACAGGGGGGGAGCCATGCTATATTCACTTGTCCCCGTTCCACCGCTGCGCACCGCTCTGTCCTTCGCGTCCTCTGGCTGTGACGTTCAGGTCAGAGGGCGCGATGACGTGGTTAGTGCGTTCCCTGTGGCTGAACATTCACAGCCAGAGGACCCGGAAGACACAGCGGCGCGCAGCGGTGGAACGGGGACAGGTGAATTTCGCAGTTGCCGGGGGCCTGAGCCAGCGGTGACACCGGCACCTGGCCCCCAGCGACGAGAGGTGAGTATGTCTTCTTTTTTTTTTATTCACAGCAACAGCATATGGGGCCTATTCTATGGGGCATCTTATGGGGCCATAATTTTTATGAAGCAGCATATGGGGCCCATTCTATGGAGCATCTTATAGGGCCATAACCTTTATGGAGCAACATATGGGGCCCATTCTATGGAGCATCTTATGGGCCATAACCTTTATGGAGCATATGGGGCCATTCTATGGAGCATCTTATGGGGCCATAACCTTTATGGAGCAGCATATGGGGCCCATTCTATGGATCATCTTATGGGGCCATAACCTTTATGGAGCAGCATATGGGGCCCATTCTATGGATCATCTAATGGGGCCATAACCTTTATCGAGCAGCATATGGGGCATAATCTATGGAGTATCTTATGGGGCCATAACCTTTATCGAGCAGCATATGGGGCATAATCTATAGAGCATCTTATGGGGCCATTATTAACCTTTGTGCAGCATTATATGGGGCGTATTTTGTATGGAGCATCTTATGGGGCAAACATGAACTGTATGGAGCATTATATGGGGCTCCTTATTAAATATGGATATTCAAAAACATTTAACCTACTGATGTCTCAATTAATTTTGCTTTTATTGGCATCTATTTTTATTTTGAAATTTACCAGTAGCTGCTGAAGTTCCCACCCTAGGCTTATACTCAAGTCAATAAGTTTTCCCAATTTTTTGTGGCAAAATTATGGGGTCGGCTTATACTCGGGTCGGCTTATACTCGAGTATATACGGTAACTGAAAAATAGAATTAACCACAGGAAGTACACCATCCATAAACACTAAAAGTTAGCTTTAAATCTTTTTGTGTGTACAAAATCTACATTAAAAAAACATAAATTTTAATGTCATAGTTTGGGATAAAAATACATCAATAAGCAGAACATCTGTTCACAAAATAGATGTATAGATAGAGCATTGAGAAGTGTAGATGAGAAAAATTGAAACATTATAGTAGTTTTCTGGGAATACGCTTTTAAATTCCTACTGGCTTATGCTGGCTGACTTAATAAATGCAGTTGTTACTCATGATCTTCTGTTCCATCGAAGAATCTTCAATGTTACCCCATTTTTTGTTGACGTACTGCAACAGTGACATCTCAATTAAAGCACATGTGACCACTACAGCCAATCACTGGGCTCAGTGGTTCTTGTCGTCTAAATTTGTATTTGTTGAGCCCAGTGATTGGCTGCAGTGTTAAATTGCACTGTAGCTGTGTAATCTTGTCCACTAAGATTGGTGGTGTATCAGAGAAACATCACTGGAACAAGGGAAGGTGAGTATCATCTGAGTTTATTATTTTCTCACTGTGGATGATGAAAGATGTAGCGTCAAATCTGATGCAGCTCAATAACAAATGTCACTGCTTAACCACTTTTCAATGTATGGTGTAATAGTGTGTAACGGTTAAAGGATCTGGGAATGTTTAGCTTGCAAAAAAGAAGGCTAAGAGGAGACTTAATAGCTGTCTACAAATATCTGAAGGGCTGTCACACTGTAGAGGGATTATCTTTATTCTCATTTGCACATGGAAACATGAGAAGCTATGGAATGAAACTGAATGGGAGGAGACACAGATTAGATATTAGAAAAAACTTTTTGACAGTTAGGGTGATCAGTGAGTGGAACAGGCAGCCACGAGAGGTGGTGAGTTCTCCTTCAATGGAAGTCTTCAAACAGAGGCTGGACAGACATCTGTCTGAGATGGTTTAGTGAATCCTGCATTGAGCAGGGGGCTGGACATGATGACACTTGAGGTCCCATTAAACTGTAACATTTTATGACTCTGTCATGTGCCGGTACATGGAGTGGACTCCAGACCTGAGCCCAAAATATTCCTGGAAGATGCTTGATGTGCAACACAGCCAGCATCTTCCTCTAATGGCAGTGACAAGAACTACCTCCGATTGCTGTTGCTTAACCATTTAAATGGCAATGTTAGTCACTGACAGAAGCATTTAAATGGTGTGATTGCATATGTGCGTGTGCTAAAGGGCTGTGAGGATATCCCAGGGCCTGCTGAAGGCCTCCAAGGCTGCCACATTAGTCTTCTTATGAAGCCTAGTCTATGACTTAGGTTCAGAAGGACAATATCATTTTAACTTTATCCTGCAAAACAGCAGTATTGCATTTTATAAAATACACGATCAAATGATCACAAATATAAGTCCCCTAAGGGAATTAAAAGATAAAATAAAAAAAAGTTTTAAAAACTCCTGTTTTTTTCCTTTAAAAATAAATAGTAATAAAAAATCATAGTTGATATCACCCCAACTATAAAAAAAATTGTTTAAACTATAAAGTTACTCAACCCATATACTAAAATGCCAGAAATGTGTAATAAAATAAAAATCCAGGAATTGAGGTTTTTTAGGTCACAGTACAGTCCTAAAAAAATGGAATGAAAAAGTGATCAAAACATTATATTTGAACTAAAACAAAAAAACAAGCTTTCACGCAGCTCCATTAATAAAAAATAAAAGTTATGAATCTCAGAAAATTGGGCTCTAAACCAAATTTTTGTTACAAATTTCAGATTTTTTTCCCACCACTTCAATGAAAAAAAAATACAAGTTTGGTAACACTGTAACCATACTGACTTGAAATATTACACTGACAGGTCATTTTTACCACATAATGAATACCATAAAAATGAATGAAATCCAAAAAGGAAATGGCGGAATTGCGTTTTTTTTCTCTATTATTTTAATGCCCCAGTACGTTATGGTAAAGTGGAAGGTGTCATTCAAAACTATAACTCATCCTACGCATAAAACAAACCCTCATATGGTGACACTTAGAAGAAGGGAAGAAAAAGAAGAAGAGAAAAACGGTCATGAAGGAGTTGGAGTGCAGGATATTTTATGAAAAGTGAAGAATCATTGAGGGTGTGGGGGGGACAATATCAGGAGAGGAGTCACACAGTTTGGACGCTAGCGACTCTTGGCTTGCTGTCTTGTGGCCATTTTACCTTACTATCTGCATAATCACTTTGTGCATGTGACATTGACTAGTGTCTCCGAGGCACATAGACTGCAGTGAAGTGTACTGTTGGTGGCTTCATATATGTACTGTAGAAGTGCCGTTAGAAAAGGATTCCCAAATGCACCGAACAGCAATCACTATAAAGTAGTACAGGGTATTGGAGAAGTGCAATGATTGGGGAAGGCAGATAGTGAAGTAGAGAGGTCAACAGAAGGACATCTGTACATTTATGAGCTTTGGAAAGTCTGTTAATGATGTAGACTCCCTGGTAGATGTCTGTGATAGCGAGGTCTGTTAACAGTTAATGATATAATTTGATTGACAGAAGCAGAAAAAAGCCGGAGTAGAAGGGAAATCCAACAGGATGTCAGTGCTGCCACCAGGTTAGCTCATAATTGTTAAATTCTCAATAAGTACGTTGCAGTTTATTCACAGTGTAATATTCCAACACGCAATAGGGATAAAATCCATATAATTCAGTGAAAAGGTGAGCACACCAAGCAATACAGGACTCTCTGAGTAGTCAATTTGGCCCCCAATGATGCAGCCAGTGTTGCAAAAGCCTTCCCAAACAACGTATCACGTGTGATTTATTTAATACTGGCAAATAGGGTATTCCATAAGTTGTAATATTAACAGAGTAACATATGCTCTCATTGAAGTATTCATGCCCTTCCATTTACACCTATGCATCTGCACATCCGTTACTGCTAACTAGAGTCAGCTCCCCTATAATTTGGTCCGGATATTTATCTGGGGATAGTATGCAGAAATCTGTTTCTCATTTTAGATTTTTTTCTCTAGCTCCCATCAAGCCTGGCAGTGGCTAATAAGGGGAATCAAAGAGCTGGTTTGAAGTATCAGTCAAGTTAATGAACTCACACTGACAGACATATGGAAACTTTTTCTTATTACCAAAAGTCAGTGTACTTTTAAAGTCCCACAGGTTATGAGTGAACTTTAGTTATTAACTATAAAATGAGAAGAGTCACAGATGCCATGAACCACTAAAATGAGATCTTTCACATTTCACAAATAAATGTTCCATGGGAGATGTTGAAACATAATCTATCAACTGGTCTTTGAGTATAGCTATTACTACATGTATTTATTGGATTTTCTTTTTTTTTAAATAAAGGCCAATTGTTGGAACTCTAAGAGTTAAGCTTCATTCAGAAAGCTGTTATTACCGTATATCTCATGTTCTAGCCTTGTTTTCCACAGATAGAACACATACCCATTACATTCTCTTGGCATGTTCACATGTTCGTTCAATGAAAACGGCCAGCATCGTATGACGCAAGGGTGGTATTACAGTGCTATCATTTTTTTTTCTCAGAACCATTTGCTTGAATAGGATTGATCTTAAAATTGGATCGAAGATAGAAATGTTTCTTTTTTTATTTGTGGGCTGATGATCCACAAAAAAATGTGGATCATCAGCCCACAAATAAAAAAAGAAACATTTCTATCTTCGATCCAATTTTAAGATCAATCCTATTCAAGCAAATGGTTCTGAGAAAAAAAAATGATAGCACTGTAATACCACCCTTGCGTCATACGATGCTGGCCGTTTTCATTGAGTAGCTGATATGACCCCATCCCATCCCTCCTCCACCCCAAACTCACAGCCACGCTTATCCCAGCCTAAACCCATCTCTTCAACTTATCATTAACTTCTGGTACCTTCCCTTCTGCTTTCACACATACTGCAATCACACCTATCCTGATGAAACCATCCCTCAACCCAACCTCTATTTCCGGCTATTGTCCCATATCGCTGATTCCGTTCTCCTCGAAACTCCTCGAACTTTGCTCCCACCTCTCCTCTAACTCACTCTTTCACAACCTACAATCCGGCTTCCAATCCCACCACTCAACCTGATCAAAATTACTAAAGAATTACTTACTTTCAAAGGTAACAGACAATTCTCCTTCTTTAAGACCTATCCTCTGCGTTCGACACAGTCAGCCATTCCCTTTACAACAAATCCTCTTTTACATTGGTATCTAAGACCTTGCTCTCTCTTGGGTCTCCTCATACCTTTGTAAAGGCACATTTAGAATGAATAAATGGCGCTATAAAAATGAATAATAATAATAATAATAATTTAGCTTCTTCCACTTACGCACTACCTCCTCATCCCACCCGCTATCTGTTGGTGCCTTCAAATCTCTGCTCTGGGACCCATTCTCTTCTGAATCTATACCTTTGGCCTGGTACAACTCATAAAGTCCCATAACTTTCATTACCACATATGTGTAGATAACACTCAGATCTACGTATCTAGCCTAGACATCACCTCTGCTGTCCAGAATCCCATCGTGTCTATCAGCTATATCCAAGATTGAACACATTCTCTTTCCTCCATCTCACCTAACACCCCAACCGATCTACCTATCACCATTAATGACACTACGCTCTCTGTAGTAATGGAAGTCCGCTGCCTCTGAGTCATTTTCGACTCTGCCCTGTCCTTCAAAACACACATCCAAGTACTTGCCACCTCCTACTGCCTTCAGCTCTATATTTCCAGAATTCGTCCTTTCCTCAACCCTAAATTTATTAAAATGTTAGTGCATACCATCATCTCCTGCCTCGACTAATGCAATATCCTCATTTGTGGCCTCCCTGCTAACATTCTTGCACCTCTCCAGTCCATCCTTAACTCTGGTGTCCGACTAATCCACCTCTCCCCACACAACTCCTCTGATTCTCCCCTCTGAAAATCCCTTCATTGGCTTGGCTTCCAATTTCTGAATGTATTCAGTTCAAACTGCTAACACTGACCTACAAAGTCATCATAATCTGTCTCCTCCGGATATCTCCAAACTAATCTCCCAATATCTTCCAACAAGTTAAGGCACTGTCACACTTAGCAATCGCACCAGCGATCACGACAACGACACAACCTGGCGAGATCGCTGGTGCGATCGCTATGTGATCGCTAGTTAGATTCCAAACACAACTCATCAGCGATCTGTGATTCCAAACACAACTCATCAGCGATCTATATAACGACCTCTGCGGTCGTTGGGAAAACCTAGTCCCACCTGCGATGCTGGTGAAGTCATTCATCAAGGGTGTCACACTCAGCGATTCAGGCTCACCAGCGGGACATCAACGACCAAAAAACGGCTCAGAACGTTTATAAGCGATCAACGACATCTCAGCAGGGGCCACATCGCCGCTACATGTCACACACAGCTGCGTCGCTAACGAGATCGCTACTGCGTCATGAAATCGGTGACTCGTTAGCGATCTCGTTTAGTGTGACAGTACCTTTACCTCCAGTCTTCCCAAGACCTCCTTCTCTCATCCACACTCATACATTCCTCACCCAATTACCTCCAAGGTTTCTCCAGAACATCCTCTGGAATTCTGTGCCACAACACAGCCGATTATCCGCAACATTAGAAAACTTAAGACGGAACTTGAAAACCCATCTCTTCAAGAAAGCGTACAGCCTGCAATGACCCCCATGCCATCTCACCACCACCATAGCTGCCACAACCCCCTAACCTACTGTCTCCTTCCCCATTATTCAGTAGAATATAAGTCTGTAAGGGCAGGGCCCTCTCCTTTCTGTACCAGTTTGTCATTGTTAGTTTGTTCACTGCAATTTATACTTACATTTTTTAATACAACCCCTTCTTATGTACAGCACCATGAAAATATCTAAAAAAATAATAATAATAGTAATATTAATAATAAGATATACTTTTTTGAAGTCTCTATATATTTTTTTAATTTTAGAAAATAAAACATGGACCAAAAAATGGACCCCGCAAACTGGAAAAAAAAAAGAAAAGAAAAAGATCAGCTTTTGACATACTGTATGTGGAAAAAAACTGATCTGTGATTGAGGCCTTATGGTAATACTATTCTAATATATTTTTCAATTCTCATCTAAACGACAAGAGAATGGAAATATTCATAGTCTACATTAAGAGACTGAGCTGCTGATCTAGCCCTCACAATTGGGTGCACAGACATGCATCTAAGTGAATGGGACAAGATGACAATAGCAAGAAGAATTTAAGAGATGTGTGAGGATTCGAGTGAATTAATACACAGTCTCAGATTTATCATTTTTTGCTTGAATTCTAGAGAAAAATTGATAGAAATGTTGCAAATTTTTTATGCGACTTAAAGGGAATCTGTCACCCCATTTTGGCTATATCAGATAAAGATATGACTGAATAGTGCATCCCATAAGTAACCTATCGGTATCTATCATATATCTTGACACCCCCGTTTTCATACCAAAATACCTTTGTAAAGTTCGGATTTCAGTATGTAAATCCGGCGGTCCGGTCCAGAGGGTGGTGTTTTTTTCTTCTCCCCCTCCGCTCCTCGGCTTCTCTTGCGTAAGTCCGTCTGTGCATAGCAACTATTTTCGGTCACTTTACTTGCCCCGGAATTGACTGCTTGCCTTGGACGACTTCCGGGGCAATGAAAGTGACCGAAAATAGTTGCGCATGTGCTGTAATGATTTTATGCTTTGCCCACTGTTGGGCAAAGCACACTGTGCAGGCGCGAGGGTATTTTAAAACGCGCAATCGCGGTAACACTACGCTGTCTGTGCTATGCACAGACGGACCTACGCAAGAGAAGCCGAGGAGGGAAGGGGGGGAGAAGAAAAAAACACCACCCTCTGGACCGGACCGCCCGGATTTACATACCGAAATCCGAACTTTACAAAGGTATTTTGGCATGAAAACGGGGGTGTCAGGATATATGATAGATACCGATAGGTTACTTATGGGACGCACTATTCAGTCATATCTTTATATGATATAGCCAAAATGGGGTGACAGATTCCCTTTAAGTCAGTGGAGCTTAGCGAGGAAGGGGTGAGTCCGTGCACAACCAACACATTCATCACAATTTACACCAGAAAACTTCAGAGCACACTTCATCAAGATTGGCAAACAAAACACTAGTCTTGATAAATCAGAGCCAATGTAGGGTTGGCCAAATATGTTTTATGCTAAACATCAGAAATAGACAACTATATTCCAGCCCACCGGACACATCCAGCCCTCTGGCTTTTCCAGTCTGCCTGAGGACCGAGACAGCTGAAGAGCTGAAACACTGGCACACGGGCCATACCATGCCCTCTCCCCGTCCGACACCACTCGCTGTCACAACTATCCATATCTTCAGGATGCAAATAGCGTTGAATACATTGGTGGAGGAGGGGCCACCGATATACATGTGAGCCTCGATGGAGACAGTGATGATAATATCTGTAAAGTGCTACGGAATATGATGGCACTATATAAGCAAGTAAATTAAATAAGTAATGTGAAAGCCAAGCAATGTTTCAGGTGGCAGTCCACCGTTCTTTAGGATTGGAAGTATACATACCAAAACATATAAAATATATCAATATTGTGATGTTAGGCAGAATTAACAGGTCGCATCATGTGAAAGCTATGTACTTATTGTAATGGATCAAAACACTGAATTTCATTTGTGGATTACCAGACAATATCCAAGTACCCTTCAATCACCTAATACCATATATCAGCATAAAGATTATCATTCATGTAACTGTAGAAAAAATACCATACGGAATAACTGCACAACCCACAGTCTTAAACCATGTATCAATTGAATGCCAAAGTGAAATGCCAGAAAGGAATTATGTTCAATGTTTTTCATGCATTACAATATATATAGTTTTCACTTGCCAAGACCTGTCTATTTTGTCTGTTTATATCCCAACATTGATACAGACAGAAAAAGGACCATTTGCAAGAAAAAATATGGGCCATTTGCAGTTTTATAGCTAACCTGCTTTGGAGGTGATAGTGGGCCTCCTTACCTCTTGGACCCCTGAGTGGCCACACAAGTTGCACCAATAGTATGACCACCCCTGCATTGATATACTTTAAGTATGTATATGGTAGATTAAATACAGGTGGTCTGTAACCTGAAATGCCACATAGCTCTCACATCGGGGGTATATTTTCCTTCAATGGAAGTCTTCAAACAGGCTGGACAGAGGGTTGGACACAATGACCATTAAGGTCCCTTTCAACTCTAACATTCTAAAATTGAATGATTCTATTCAATAACATCATTATTATGTGTGGTCTCTACTTTTGGATTACTTTCTCAATTTGATCCTTCCCTAGGATGGAAACAGATATTTTATGTACACAAAACATGTTGTCTATGTATTATTTACCCAGAAAATAATTCTACTGCTCGATACATTTCTAAGGTTTTAATTATTTTATCTAGCAATAATGTGTCATTACAAATAATAGTCGAATCTGCAATGTCACAGCTTTGTCTGAGTGCATCCTACTCCCGAAATTTACGGAGCTTAATACCTATACAGTAAAACGTTTCCAGCCTCTTCTGAATTGCGAGCCTCTTATTAGCCAATTCTTCATGATACTCCAAGAGCTTTAGATGTGCAGACTAATGTATTGCTGTATAATTATCCAACAATAGCGGAAGAAGAAGAATCAGCGCACATAACAGCTCTTCTACCTTTCTCAAGTTTGGTTTATGATTTACCATCTGAATAGAATTCGTCAGAGTGAGACCTAAGCTGCGTTGTGAAAAGCCCAACGTGAGTATGCAGTACAATGCACACAGCTCTCATTAAGATCTAATTATAGCAGATATTGTACCGAGCTGAAAAGGCCATTCTGCTAGACTTTTCACTGACCTGAGTAATAATCACGTCCTGGCACAAACATGTTTCCCCAACACAAAACCGGGAGAGGAATAAGTGATGTGAAGAGACACGGCAAACATAAAATACTGAATTACCAAGCCTGATGACTGATTTCAGCCCATAGACTTGTGTATGCAGGACAATCACAGTCGCACAATGATTGTCCTCTACACGTGTTGTCCGAAGCTACTATGAAATGTTTTCTACCCTACCTATCATTATCATTGGCCTAGATTACCTCTTTCCATCTAGTACTTGGTAAAATAGAAATCACAATTAATGTTTGCCTGCAGGGTGTTCTTTGGCTAAGGTATAACATGGCATAAAGCAAAATCAAGCTGGAGATGATGAGTCGCACGTACAGTACCAGGGCTTATGGGGTACTCGGCACCGAGCCCGTTGAAGTCTATGGGGGATGTCACAAGTAGCACAGCTCGGTCCGTTGCCCTGGGCGCTCATACAAAGGGGGATATTTACAGGGGATTTTGGGAATAGTTCGTGACGCCACCTGTGGTTTCTGATCAGGTGACCAATGCTGCAGGATGAATCCTCTGAGGGTTGGGGCAGCAAGGTGGTAGGTCTCCCACAGGTGAGACTAGATGGATCCCTCAGGGTGATATGGCGATGCAGGGTGCAGATAATAAGTCAGTCACACACAAGTTGTTCTCTTTCCATACCTTTACTGGTGATGGTGGCAGGTATGTCCCGGGAAGCTGCTCAGGGTGGAGTATGCACATCCAGGTAACTGCTGAGTAGGTTTAAGGCCTCCTTTCCCTTAAAGTGTATGAGTCCAAACCTGCGTGAAGTCAGATTTAACTCTGAATAGCATAGCTTCGCCCGGCTAACATTGTGGTGGAAGTCTTCTTTTGGCAAGAACTAAGCCTATATCTGCAGTGCACTGCCAGAATCCTGTTCTGCCTGACCCCGGTTACGTATCGGCACTTAGGGCTACCTTCTGTGACTTGAAGTCCAGCAAGGATTCCGGTGTTTCTCTCACTAGCCGTAAAGGTTATAGCAATACTTCGGACCCCGGTGTCCGGTTAGTCGAGTGAAGGTGATCTGTCACCGAAGTCACTCCTTTCTTGGGTCACCACTCGCCCGTCGCCCTACTCTCCTCCTTAACCCCTCTCTGACATTAGACGTACTATCCCGTCCATAAAACCCGTGCCATTCTGCCCATGGACGGGATAGTACGTCATAGGCGATCAGCTGCGCTCCTGAGGGGAGCGCAGCTAATCGCCGCCGGGTGTCAGCTGATTATCACAGCTGACACCCGTGACTGTGTGTCAGGAGCGGTCACGGACCGCTCCCGGCACATTAACCCCTAGCACACCGCGATCAAACATGATCGCGGTGTACTGGGGGCACAGGGGAGGATCGCGCAAGGTGGGGGCTCCCTGCGTGTCCCCCTGAGACCCTCAGACCAGCGCGATGTGATCGCGCTGTTCTGAGGGCTTCCTCCCTCCCAGGACCCGGATCCAAGATGGCGCCGGGGTCCTGGAGGGAGGCGGCTACCTCAGTGCCTGCTGAGAGCAGGCACTGAGAAGCCTGCTGCACTGCCTGAGCGATCGCTGGTGTGACAGTGTGCTGTGCACACTGTCACACCAGCGATTTGATAAAATACAGTGATGTCCCACCCTGGTACAAAGTAAAAAAGTTAAAAAATAAACATAAACATGTTATAAAAAAAAATCCAAAATAAATTAAAAAAAAAAAAAATATTCCCCAATAAATTCATTTCTTCCTGTAAATAAAAAAAACAAAACAATAAAAGTACACATATTTGGTATCGCCGCGTCCGTAACGACCCCCCCTATAAAACTGTCCCACTAGTTAACCCCTTTAGTGAACCCCTTAATAAAAAAAAAAAACAAAGCAAAAAATCAATGCTTTATCATCATACCGCCGAACAAAAAGTGGAATAACGTGCGATCAAAAAGACCGATATAAATAAACATGGTACCGCTGAAAACGTCATCTTGTCCCCAAAAAACGAGCTGCCATACAGCATCATCAGCGAAAAAATAAAAAAGTTATAGCTCGCAGAATAAAGCGATGCAAAAATAATTATTTTTTATATAAAATTGTTTTTATTCTATAAAAGCGCCAAAACATAAAAAAATGATATAAATGAGGTATCGCCATAATCGTACTGACCCGAAGAATAAAACTGCTTTATCAATTTTACCACACGCGGAACAATAAAAACGCCTCCCCCAAAAGAAATTCATGAATTGCTGATTTTTGTTCATTCTAACCTCCCAAAAATCGAAATAAAAAGCGATCAAAAAATGTCACCTGCTCAAAAATGGTACAAATAAAAACGTCAACTCGTACCGCAAAAAATAAGACCTCACATGACTCTGTGGGCCAAAATATGCAAAAATTATAGCTCTCAAAATGTGGCGATGCAAAAAACTATTTTTGCAATAAAAAGCGTCTTTTAGCGTGACAGCTGCCAATCATGAAAACCCGCTATAAATAGTAAATCAAACCCCCCTTTATCACCCCCTTAGTTAGGGAAAAATAATAAAATTAAAAAAATGTATTTATTTCCATTTTCCCATTAGGGTTAGGGTTGCGGCTAAAGTTAGGGTTAGGGTTGGCGCTAAAGTTAGGATTAGGGTTAGGGTTGGGATTAGGGGTGTGTTAGGGTTAGGTTTGTGGTTAGGGTTGGGACTAGGGTTAGGGGTGTGTTGGGGTTAGGGTTGGAGTTAGAATTGGGGGGTTTCCGCTGTTTAGGCACATCAGGGGCTCTCCAAATGTGACATGGCGTCTGATCTCAATTCCAGCCAATTCTGCATTGAAAAAGTCAAACGGTGCTCCTTCACTTCTGAGCTCTGCCATGCGTCCAAACAGTA
>JARQOD010000005.1:120131295-120205839 GCA_033576555.1 Oophaga sylvatica | reverse complement strand
TCTTATTACCAAAATTCTTCTGATACCCAACTTTAGATGTCAGACAATGTTTTGCTTTAAAATTACCCAACAATAGGGGAAGAAGAAAATCGGCACATAACAGTCTTCTACCTTTCTAAGTTTGGTTATGATTTCCCATTGAATAAATGTCAAGTGAACCAAAGCTGCGTTGGAAAACCCCAACTGGTAGCAGTACAATGACACCTCTCATTAGATCAATTATAGCAGATATGTACCCCTAAAAAGGGCCATTCCTAGATTTTTTGCCCTGAGTAATAATCCTCCTGGCAAAACAGTTTCCCAAACAAAAACCCGGGAGGGGGAATAAGGTTTGGAAAGCCCCGGGAAAACTAAATACTGAATCCCAACCTGATGACTGATTTCACCCTAGACTTGTGTATGCGGGAAAAACCAGTCGCAAAATATTGCCTTCAGTTTTGTCCAAAGTATAGAATGTTGTTACCCTACCTTCATTATCAAAATTTCCCAATTACCTCTTTCCTCTAGTATTGGGAAAAATAGAAAAACACAAAATTTAAATTTTCCTCGGGTTCTTTGGCTAAAGGGATAACTGGCTAAAACAAAATCAAGCGGGTGATGGTCGCACTACATACCAGGGGTTTTGGGGGTACTGGACCCAGCCCGTTGAAGTCATGGGGATTTACAAGTACACAGCTCGGTCGTTCCTGGGGGCTCAACAAAGGGGGTATTTACAGGGGGGTTTGGGAAGTTCGTGAGCCACCGTGGGTTTTATCAGGGGGGACCCCTGCGCGGGTAATCCTCTGAGGTTGGGGGACAAGGTGGTATCTCCCCCCAGGTGAGACTAGATGGATCCCTCAGGGTGATATGGCGATGCAGGGTGCAGATAATAAGTCAGTCACACACAAGTTGTTCTCTTTCCATACCTTTACTGGTGATGGTGGCAGGTATGTCCCGGGAAGCTGCTCAGGGTGGAGTATGCACATCCAGGTAACTGCTGAGTAGGTTTAAGGCCTCCTTTCCCTTAAAGTGTATGAGTCCAAACCTGCGTGAAGTCAGATTTAACTCTGAATAGCATAGCTTCGCCCGGCTAACATTGTGGTGGAAGTCTTCTTTTGGCAAGAACTAAGCCTATATCTGCAGTGCACTGCCAGAATCCTGTTCTGCCTGACCCCGGTTACGTATCGGCACTTAGGGCTACCTTCTGTGACTTGAAGTCCAGCAAGGATTCCGGTGTTTCTCTCACTAGCCGTAAAGGTTATAGCAATACTTCGGACCCCGGTGTCCGGTTAGTCGAGTGAAGGTGATCTGTCACCGAAGTCACTCCTTTCTTGGGTCACCACTCGCCCGTCGCCCTACTCTCCTCCTTAACCCCTCTCTGACATTAGACGTACTATCCCGTCCATAAAACCCGTGCCATTCTGCCCATGGACGGGATAGTACGTCATAGGCGATCAGCTGCGCTCCTGAGGGGAGCGCAGCTAATCGCCGCCGGGTGTCAGCTGATTATCACAGCTGACACCCGTGACTGTGTGTCAGGAGCGGTCACGGACCGCTCCCGGCACATTAACCCCTAGCACACCGCGATCAAACATGATCGCGGTGTACTGGGGGCACAGGGGAGGATCGCGCAAGGTGGGGGCTCCCTGCGTGTCCCCCTGAGACCCTCAGACCAGCGCGATGTGATCGCGCTGTTCTGAGGGCTTCCTCCCTCCCAGGACCCGGATCCAAGATGGCGCCGGGGTCCTGGAGGGAGGCGGCTACCTCAGTGCCTGCTGAGAGCAGGCACTGAGAAGCCTGCTGCACTGCCTGAGCGATCGCTGGTGTGACAGTGTGCTGTGCACACTGTCACACCAGCGATTTGATAAAATACAGTGATGTCCCACCCTGGTACAAAGTAAAAAAGTTAAAAAAATAAACATAAACATGTTATAAAAAAAAATCCAAAATAAATTAAAAAAAAAAAAAATATTCCCCAATAAATTCATTTCTTCCTGTAAATAAAAAAACAAAACAATAAAAGTACACATATTTGGTATCGCCGCGTCCGTAACGACCCCCCCTATAAAACTGTCCCACTAGTTAACCCCTTTAGTGAACCCCTTAATAAAAAAAAAAACAAAGCAAAAATCAATGCTTTATCATCATACCGCCGAACAAAAAGTGGAATAACGTGCGATCAAAAAGACCGATATAAATAAACATGGTACCGCTGAAAACGTCATCTTGTCCCACAAAAAACGAGCTGCCATACAGCATCATCAGCGAAAAAATAAAAAAGTTATAGCTCGCAGAATAAAGCGATGCAAAAATAATTATTTTTATATAAAATTGTTTTTATTCTATAAAAGCGCCAAAACATAAAAAAATGATATAAATGAGGTATCGCCATAATCGTACTGACCCGAAGAATAAAACTGCTTTATCAATTTTACCACACGCGGAACAATAAAAACGCCTCCCCCAAAAGAAATTCATGAATTGCTGATTTTTGTTCATTCTAACCTCCCAAAAATCGAAATAAAAAGCGATCAAAAAATGTCACCTGCTCAAAAATGATACAAATAAAAACGTCAACTCGTACCGCAAAAAATAAGACCTCACATGACTCTGTGGGCCAAAATATGCAAAAATTATAGCTCTCAAAATGTGGCGATGCAAAAAACTATTTTTGCAATAAAAAGCGTCTTTTAGCGTGACAGCTGCCAATCATGAAAACCCGCTATAAATAGTAAATCAAACCCCCCTTTATCACCCCCTTAGTTAGGGAAAAATAATAAAATTAAAAAAATGTATTTATTTCCATTTTCCCATTAGGGTTAGGGTTGCGGCTAAAGTTAGGGTTAGGGTTGGCGCTAAAGTTAGGATTAGGGTTAGGGTTGGGATTAGGGGTGTGTTAGGGTTAGGTTTGTGGTTAGGGTTGGGACTAGGGTTAGGGGTGTGTTGGGGTTAGGGTTGGAGTTAGAATTGGGGGGTTTCCGCTGTTTAGGCACATCAGGGGCTCTCCAAATGTGACATGGCGTCTGATCTCAATTCCAGCCAATTCTGCTTGAAAAAGTCAAACGGTGCTCCTTCACTTCTGAGCTCTGCCATGCGTCCAAACAGTAGTTTATCCCCACATATGGGGTATCAGCGTACTCTGGACCCCAAGAGTTATTGTGCAATTTGCCTATTTCTTCTGTTACCCTTGGGAAAATAAAAAACTGGGGGCGAAAATATCATTTTTGTACAAAAAAAATTATTTTTTTGTTTTTACGGCTGTACATTATAAACTTCTGTGAAGCACTTGGGGCTTCATAGCGCTCACCACACACCTAGATAAGTTCCTTGTGGGGTCTATTTTCCAAAATGGGGTCACTTGTTGGGGATTTCCACTGTTTAGGCGCATCAGGGGCTCTCCAAATGCGACATGACGCCCCAGACCATTCCATCAAAGTCTGCAATCCAAAACGTCACTACTTCCCTTCCGAGCCCCAACGTGTACCCATACAGTAGTTTTCTCCCACATATTGGGTATCAGCGTACTCAGGACAAATTGGGCAACAACTTTTGGGGTCCAATTTCTCCTGTTACCCTTGTAAAAATAAAATATTGGGGCGAAAAAATCATTTTTGCAAAAAAAAAAAGATTTTTTATTTTTACGGCTGTGCGTTATAAACTTCTGTGAAGCACTTCGGAGTTCAAAGTGCTCACCACACATCTAGATAAGTTCCTTGTGGGGTCTATTTTCCAAAATGGGGTCACTTGTGGGGGGTTTCCACTGTTTAGGCGCATCAGGGGCTCTCCAAATGCGACATGACGCACCCAGACCATTCCATCAAAGTCTGCAATCCAAAATGTCACTACTTCCCTTCCGAGCCCTGACGTGCGCTCATACAGTAGTTTTCTCCCACATATTGGGTATCAGCGTACTCAGGACAAATTGGACAACAACTTTTGGGGTCCAATTTCTCCTGTTACCCTTGTGAAAATAAAATATTGGGGGCGAAAAAATCATTTTTGTAAAAAAAAAAGGATTTTTTATTTTTACGGCTGTGCGTTATAAACTTCTGTGAAGCACTTCGGGTTCAAAGTGCTCACCACACATCTAGATAAGTTCCTTGTGGGGTCTATTTGCCAAAATGAGGTCACTTGTGGGGGGTTTCCACTGTTTAGGTGCATCAGGGGCTCTCCAAATGTGACATGACGCCCCCAGACCATTCCATCAAAGTCTGCAATCCAAAACGTCACTACTTCCCTTCCGAGCCCCGACGTGTGCCCATACAGTAGTTTTCGCCCACATATTGGGTATCAGTGTACTCAGGAAAAATTGGACAACAACTTTTGGGTTCCAATTTCTTCTGTTACCCTTGTGAAAATAAAATATTGGGGGCGAAAAGATCATTTTTGTAAAAAAAAAAAAAGGATTTTTTATTTTACGGCTGTACGTTATAAACTTTAGTGAAACACCTGGGGGTTCAAAGTTCTCACCACACATCTAGATAAGTTCCTTGAGGGGTCTAGTTTCCAAAATGGTGTCATTTAGGGGGGTTTCCACTGTTTAGGCAGATCAGGAGCTCTCCAAACACGACATGGCGTCCAGCCAATTCTGCGTTGAAAAATTCAGACGGCGCTCCTTCCCTTCCAAACTCTGCCATGCACCCAAACAGTGGTTTACCCCCACATATGGGGTATCAGCGCACTCAGGACAAATTGCACAATAACTTTTGGAGTCTTGTTACCCTTGGAAAAATAAAATTGGGGTGAAAAGATCATTTTTGTGGAAAAAATATGATTTTTAAATTTTACGGCTCTACGTTATAAACTTGTGTGAAGCACTTGGGGGTTCAAATTGCTCATCAAAAATCTAGATAAGTTCCTTAGGGGGTCTAGTTTCCCAAATGGGGTCATTTGTGGGGGTTTCCACTGTTTAGGCACATCAGGGGCTCTCCAAATGCAACATGGCATCCAAACTCAATTCCAGCCAATATTGGTTGGAAAAAGTCAAATGGTGCTCCTTCCATTCCGAGCTCTGCCGTGCGCCCAAACAGTGGTTCCCCCCCACATATGGGGTATCAGCGTACTCAGGACAAATTGGACAACAACTTATGTGGTCCAATTTCTCCTGTTACCCTTGGGAAAATAAAAAATTAGTGACTAAAAGATAATTTTTGTGGGAAAAAAATAGGATTTTTTATTTTCATGCCCGGGCATTATAAACTTGTGTGAAGCACTTGGGGGTTCAAAGTGCTCACCAAAGATCTAGATAAGTTCCTTTGGGGTCTAGTTTCCAAAATGGGGTCACTTGTGGGGGGTTTCCACTGTTTAGGCTTATCTGGGGCACTGCAAACGGAACATGACCCCCATTAACGTCTGCATTGCAAAACGTTACTACTTCCTTTCCAAGCCTGCCGTGCGCCCAAACAGTTTCCCCCCCCCCACATATGGGGTATCAGCGTACTCAGGACAAATTGGACAACAACTTTTGGGGTCCAATTTCCTTGGGAAAATTCAAAAATTTGGGACTAAAAAATCATTTTTGTGGAAAATTGATTTTTTTTTTTTCACACCCAGGCTTTATAAACTTTTGTGAAACACTTGAGGGTTCAAAGTGCTCACAACAGATCTAGATAAGTACCTTAGGGGGTCTAGTTTCCAAAATGGTGTCACTTGTGGGGGGTTTCCACTGTTTAGGCGCATCAGGGGCTCTCCAAACGCGACATGGCATCCAATCTAAATTCCAGCCAATTTTAGTTTGAAAAAGTCAAACGTCGCTCCTTCCCTTACGAGCTCTGCCGTGTGCCCAAACAGTGGTTTTCCCCCACATATGGGGTATTGGCGTACTCAGGAGAAATTGCACAACAACCTTATCTGTCCATTTTCTCCTTTTACCCTTGTGAAAATAAAAAAAAGTTTGTAAAAGATAATTTTTGTGGCTAAAAAGTAAAATATTCATTTTTTCCTTCCACGTTGCTTTAGTTACTGTGAAGCACCTGAAGGGTTAATAAACTTCTTGAATGTGGTTTTGAGTACCTTGAGGGATGCAGTTTTTAGAATGGAGTCACTTTTGGGTATTTTCTGCCATATAGACCCCTCAAAGTGACTTCAAATGTGAGGTGGTCTCTAAAAAAAATGGCTTTGTAAATTTTGCTGTAAAAATGAGAAATCGCTGGTCAACTTTTAACCCTTATAACTTCCTAACAAAAAAAATTTTGGTTCCAAAATTGTGCTGATGTAAAGTAGACATGTGGGAAATGTTATTTCTTAACTATTTTGTGTGATATATTTCTCTGTTTTAAGGGAATAAAAATTCAAAGTTTGAAAATTGCAAAATTTTAAAAATTTTCGCCATATTTGCGTTTTTTTCAAAAATAAACGCTAGTTATATCGAAGAAATTTTACCACTAACATGAAGTACAATATGTCACGAGAAAACAATCTCAGAATCGCGAAGATCCGTTGAAGCGTTCCAGAGTTATAACCTCATAAAGAGACAGTGGTCAGAATTGTAAAAATTGGCCCGGTCATTAACGTGCAAACCACCCTTGGGGGTGAAGGGTTAACATAAGCACAGGGCAGCAGTAGGTTCTGTCATTAGCTTTCTTCCTTCTTTCCAAGCTCGCTGACTCATTCTCAGTTAACTCGATGTTCTGCCAACTGTAGTCCCCTTCCTTCTTTCCTTCAAAGACTCTGTACAGAGCAGCTCTCAGGACGTTCCGTCAGACTGAATACACGCTTGCTCCGAGAGTCACTTTCCACATTCCTTAGGGAACTAACAGTCTGGATGATCTGAGATATCAGCTTGCAATCTTTCCTCATTTGTCTTGTCTGACAGGAAATCTACACACGTCTGACTAGTATGACTCTCTAGCACACACCACTGATCTGATCTTATCTCTCTCTGACAGGAACTGATCACTGATCTAACTGCTACCAATCCCACACCCTTAAATAGTCTAAGGTTCCCTCTAGTGGTAATGTTGGGAAGTGTGTGTTGTGAATGAATATCAGATTTTGCAGTTACCTTTCAATACATACTCCTGGAACATGTGTACCAAGCGCAGCTGGGCCACACAATGACACTATACAATTGATTGAGGCATATTTTGTTGACATACCTTTTAAAGATTTATACTTCCAGAAAAGTTCAGTAGAAATTCATCTTTGCGGTAAAAGTGAAAAAAAAATAGGCATAAAGAATCTCATAAACAATGTGCACTCTCCATGTAAGTACCAAAAACTTCTTTTCATTTTTTTGAAGTTGTAAATACAACAGTGGGTAAAATGTTTATGTGTGGTACATGTGTTTTATATGTACATGTATGGTGTATTTTCAAATTATGTTCCCTCATTTATTTTGTTTTGCCTTGGCACATAATCTCCATCCATTTAGCCCATAAACAAAATCGGAAGACGGGTATCTACCCATTTTCTCTCAGGCTGTTTTTGTGTTCTGTTCCCAAGGTGTGGTGCACAGCTGTGCCTTCAGGTGGTGTGAATAAGAGCCAAGGAGGCTGGGCAAGGCAGCCAGACTGCTATTGTACTGCTGGATCACTGCCATTGCAAGTGTTTGGTTGTGGCATTTACCAAGCAGAGTGGGATTAAAAAAGCATTTAAAAATAGTGACCATGAAAAAAAGAGCAAAACATCAGTGTATAAAATGTCAATGTGCCATCCATGACTTTGTGGAGAAAAATCATTTCAGTAAAGATGGCAGCAAGCAAGAAAATGATCCTGCTGATACAATGACTTGAGAAACCATCCAAGACTATGCACCAAACCACTAGAGATACAGGTCCTTCTCAAAAAATTAGCATATAGTGCTAAATTTCATTATTTTCCATAATGTAATGATTACAATTAAACTTTCATATATTTTAGATTCATTACACACCAACTGAAATTTGTCAGGTCTTTTATTGTTTTAATACTGATGATTTTGGCATACAACTCCTGATAACCCAAAAAACCTGTCTCAAAAAATTAGCATATCAAGAAAAGGTTCTCTAAACGACCTATTACCCTAATCTTCTGAATCAACTAATTAACTCTAAACACATGCAAAAGATTCCTGAGGCTTTTAAAAACTCCCTGCCTGGTTCATTACTCAAAACCCCCATCATGGGTAAGACTAGCGACCTGACTGATGTCAAGAAGGCCATCATTGACACCCTCAAGCAAGAGGGTAAGACCCAGAAAGAAATTTCTCAACAAATAGGCTGTTCCCAGAGTGCTTTATCAAGGCACCTCAATGGGAAGTCTGTTGGAAGGAAACAATGTGGCAGAAAACGCTGTACAACGAGAAGAGGTGACCGGACCCTGAGGAAGATTGTGGAGAAGGACCGATTCCAGACCTTGGGGGACCTGAGGAAGCAGTGGACTGAGTCTGGTGTAGAAACATCCAGAGCCACCGTACACAGGCGTGTGCAGGAAATGGGCTACAGGTGCCGCATTCCCCAGGTAAAGCCACTTTTGAACCATAAACAGCGGCAGAAGCGCCTGACCTGGGCTACAGAGAAGCAGCACTGGACTGTTGCTAAGTGGTCCCAAGTACTTTTTTCTGATGAAAGCAAATTTTGCATGTCATTCGGAAATCAAGGTGCCAGAGTCTGGAGGAAGACTGGGGAGAAGGAAATGCCAAAATGCCTGAAGTCCAGTGTCAAGTACCCACAGTCAGTGATGGTGTGGGGTGCCATGTCAGCTGCTGGTGTTGGTCTACTGTGTTTCATCAAGGGCAGGGTCAATGCAGCTAGCTATCAGGAGATTTTGGAGCACTTCATGCTTCCATCGGCTGAAATGCTTTATGGAGATGAAGATTTCATTTTTCAGCACTACCTGGCACCTGCTCACAGTGCCAAAACCACTGGTAAATGGTTTACTGACCATGGTATTACTGTGCTCAATTGGCCTGCCAACTCTCCTGACCTGAACCCCATAGAGAATCTGTGGGATATTGTGAAGAGAAAGTTGAGAGACGCAAGACCCAACACTCTGGATGAGCTTAAGGCCGCTATCGAAGCATCCTGGGCCTCCATAACACCTCAGCAGTGTCACAGGCTGATTGCCTCCATGCCACGCCGCATTGAAGCAGTCATTTCTGCAAAAGGATTCCCGACCAAGTATTGAGTGCATAACTGAACTTTATTATTTGATGTTTTTTTTGTTTGTTTTTAAAAAACACTTTTATTTTATTGGATGGTTGAAATATGTTAATTTTTTGAGACAGGTTTTTTGGGTTATCAGGAGTTGTATGCCAAAATCATCAGTATTAAAACAATAAAAGACCTGACAAATTTCAGTTGGTGTGTAATGAATCTAAAATATATGAAAGTTTAATTGTAATCATTACATTATGGAAAATAATGAAATTTAGCACTATATGCTAATTTTTTGAGAAGGACCTGTACAGGATTCGGAAACTAAACCACTGAAAACCAGGGAGTGGGACTGGGCCACAGTGTGAAATGTAAAGAGAACAAGACTACAATGATTTGTAAGTCTCTTCTATCCACATTTTATTCACAACAGGACATAGAACACATATCAGAAAGTGAACGCTGGACATTTTTACATTTCATTTAAAATAAAAATGGAACCTATGAAAAGCAGCTGGAAGGTGAATTTTCAACTAAGTCATGCAACTGTGCATGAAAAGATCCAGATTGAGGGTTTGAGTCTCTCAGAAACAAAGCTAGTCAGAGGTTCACCAGTCTGTAAACAACTGCATCTAAAAATTGTAGAACAATTTCAGAAAAATATTCCTCAATGTAAAATTGCAAAAAATTTAAAAATCCCCCAACCTACTGTTCAGAATATCATTAGAAGACTCTGTGAACATTATCTGTGAACATAGTTCTCTGTACAATCCACAAATGCTGGTGAAAGCTCTATCATGCAAAGGAGAGGCCATATATCAAAACAATTGAGTACTCCCATCTTCTCTGGGCCAAAGCTCATTTAAAATGAACTCATACAAAATGGAAACTGTTCTGTTAAAAGATGAATTAAACTTTTTTTTATGGAAAACACAGATGCCATGTCTTGCGGACTCAAGAGAAGTGGGACCATCCAGCTTGTTATCAGTGCGTGGTACAAAAGCCTCCATCTCTAATGTTATTGGGTTGTATTACTGCCTATGGCATGGTTAGCTAACACATCTTGAAAGCCACTATCAATTCAAAGCATTCTATAGAGGTTTTAGAACAACATATGCTCCATACAGACAATGTCTATATCACAGAAGGCCTCGCAGATTTCAGCAAGAGGATGCTAAACCATATGCTGCATCCATCACAACAGCATGACTTTAAAGAAGAGTTCAGGTGATGAACTGGCCGCCTGCAGTTCAGACCTTTCACGAATAGAAAACTTTAGTCCCATTACGAATTGAAAAATCTTGCAAAGACCCTGGATTGTGGAGCTGCTAGAATTCCACATCAGACAAGAATGGGACAACATTCCTCTCCCCAAAACTTCAGCAATTGTTCTCACTTCCCAGATATTAAGAGAGTTATTAAAAGAGGAGGGGATACTACACAATGGTAGAAATGGCCCTGGCCCAACCTTTTTAGATGTGTTGCTGCCATCAATTTCAAAATGAGGTGTTTTTTATAAAATTAAATGGAAAACGTCTAATTTTAATGTTGTGATATGTGATCTATGTTCTGAATAAAATATTTCTATAATAGATTTGCAAATCATCGTATTCTTGTTTTCTTTGTTTTACACAGAGTCCCAACTTTTTTGAAATTGCATTTTGCCCAAGAAATGATAGTACCAAGACAGCTTTACTTTGACCAGCTAAGCTTTTTCTGGTAGGGAACAAGTAGAAGATCAGAAAGCAGACCCAGTGACCAGGGAGTAAACTGATAACTACCAAAATGTTATAGTAAAGGAAAACAGCTAAAGATAAGGATGTGTTTAGATGACCCCATTTTGTACTTTGCTGTGTTCTTTCTGCTTGTACTTAGCAAGTTAAGGAAATATTAAGGAAAGAATAAGAGCTGTGGAATATATGTAGATGTGTAGGCCTTTGAACTCCACTCCAAAAAACATAAAAGATTTAACAGCAATTAATATCAAAGCCTCGTCAGGACTTCTGGGTGAAGCCTTGACTGCATGAACTGACATTAATGTCTGAATTCACGGTAAAATTAATGTTAGCTGCATTATTATTTTAAAATTTAATCTCAGAGCTAATTGTGAGGTGAAATTACATGAATAGAGGGCATATTGCCATGGAAGCAATGCTGTCATTGTGAAATGAATCAATTTTTATCAAAGCTATTAAGGACATTACAAAGACGTCCACTTTCATCTTTTCTCGACATTTACATATGGTGAGTAATCTGCATGAACATACAAGACATTGTAATCACATGACATGACAATCACAGAACCATCAAAAGTTTTAATGCAAATAGTCAACAGGGTCACAAAAATGTGTTAAGAAAAAAAGACGTGAAGTGACCATGAAACCATTATCTTCCAGTGCTGTCATACTCCAGAACTGCAACCTCCCAGGAGTGCCCAGAAGTACAAGAAAGATGTGTATCTTTGTACCGTGTTAGCCAGTAGATAGAAAAATATTATATACCTTCTAATGGCTAACTGAAAAGATGGTAACAAATTGCAAGCTTTCGAGACTACTCAGGTCTCTTCATCATAGCATGATGGACATGAAATTACTTATATTAAAAGCTAACTTTAAGTCTGAGAGAAACAGAAAGGTTTGGGAATATAAACTCATGACAACCTTTGACACACTCAGTGCAGGAATGAATGTGTTGCATGGATTTATGTCTTTTTACATCAATTAAGGAATTTGCTCTTCAGACCTTCTGGGGGCATCACAACACAATACCAGACCCCAATCAGAGGACAATAAAACTTTCACACTCCTTATCTATGAACTGTTCCAATATTTATGTTCATCTCTATTTCCCATAATGACAGCTCTGCTTCACGTCACTTGTCTTATTTATTGCATTGTATCTGTGGTGTGTGGTGTATAAATATGTGATTCTTCAGATTTTGTATTAGTCTAGCCTGATGAAGAGACCTGAGTAGTCTCAAAAGCTTGCAATTTGTTACAATCTTTTCAGTTAGCTATTAAAAGGTACTCAATTCTCTCAATTCTAAATATTTTTCAGAAGTACAAGATGTTTTGTGCATAGAGACATGGTCAAGGTAAGGAAAACTGAAACCACCACTGAACAAGACACAGAAGTTGAAATGTCAAAGCTTGACCAAAAAAAAATATTTAGAGTTGAGAGTCCTCAGTGGTTGATACCTTTTAATGGCTAACTGAAAAGATGGTAACAAATTGCAAGCTTTCGAGACTACTCAGGTCTCTTCATCAGGCAAAGACTAATACAAAATCTGAAGAATCACATATTTGTACACAAAACAGCACAGAAAAAATGCAATAGGTATGACAAGTGACGTGAAGCAGAATAGTCATTATGGCAGAGGGATGAGCATAAATATTGGAACAGTTCATAGATAAGGAGTGTGAAAGTTTTATTACCCTCTGATTGGGGTCTGGTAATGTTTTGTGATGTTTTCACAGGGTATTTGGAGTAAATTCCTTAATTGATAAAGAGCGTCATAAATCCGTGTGACAGGTTCATTCCAGCATTAAGAGTATCAAAGGTCACCATCAATTTGTCCGTGGTCATTATAAATGGACACACGCTACTTACGGACACACGCTACTACAGAAAACTGGAGTCGGACCCTACACAGGACTATTACAAGGAACTAAGCAAGTTGGTATCTTGTCTGTCTGACAAATCCATAAGAGCCGATGACCTGATACCAGAGAGTCCAAGAACAGGGACATTCTACATGCTTCCCAAAATCCACAAAGCCGGAAATCCAGGGAGGCCGATTATTTCATGTGTGGACACCCTTACTGAGCAGGTATCTGGATAGATAGAGGGCATTCTTAAACCCCTGGTAAAGGATACACCCAGCTACATTCAGGACACAACTGACCTACTGAATAAACTAGCAGCAATAGGTCCTCTACCAGAAGGAACCATCCTGGCCACCATGGATGTGGAATCCTTGTACTCTAATATCCCACACCAGGATGGATTAAATGCCTGCAAAGACTTCATGAAAAACACCGCAAATGATGCTGATTCTGTGGTGAAACTCACAAAATTCATCCTCACCCACAATTACTTTGAATTTGACAACAAGATCTATTTACAGGAGACTGGCACAGCTATGGGAAGTAAAATGGCTCCTCAGTATGCAAATCTTTTCATGGCCAAGCTTGAAAGCGACTTTCTGTCCTCATGTCCCATCAGGCCTTGGGCCTACTACCACTACATTGATGATATCTTAATCATCTGGACGGAGTCTGAGCAACAGCTAAAGACGTTCCATGAACAGTTCAACCAATTTCATCCCACCATCAACTTAACACTCAACTACTCCAGCACTGAAATTAACTTTTTGGACACCATCATTAACCCCTCTCTGACATTAGACGTACTATCCCGTCCATAAAACCCGTGCCATTCTGACCATGGACGGGATAGTACGTCATAGGCGATTAGCTGCGCTCCCGGAGGGAGCGCAGCTAATCGCCGCCGGGTGTCAGCTGATTATCACAGCTGACACCCGTGACTGTGTGTCAGGAGCGGTCACGGACCGCTCCCGGCACATTAACCCCTTGCACACCGCGATCAAACATGATCGCGGTGTACTGGGGGCACAGGGGAGGATCGCGCAGGGTGGGGGCTCCCTGCGCGCCCCCCTGAGACCTCAGACCAGCGCGATGTGATCGCGCTGCTCTGAGGGCTTCCTCCCTCCCAGGACCCGGATCCAAGATGGCGCTGGGGTCCTGGAGGGAGGCGGCTTCCTCAGTGCCTGCCGAGAGCAGGCATGAGGAAGCGTCCTGCACTGCCTGTCACATCGCTGGTGTGACAGAGTGCTGTGCACACTGTCACACCAGCGATCTGATGAAATACAGTGATGTCCCACCCTGGGACAAAGTAAAAAAGTAAAAAAAAGTAAAAATAAACATGTGTAAAAAAAAATCCAAAAAAAAAAAAAATAAAAAATATTCCCCAATAAATTCATTACTTATTGTAAATAAAAAAATAATAACAATAAAAGTACACATATATGGTATCGCCGCGTCCGTAACGACCCCCCCTATAAAAATGTCCCACTAGTTAACCCCTTTTGTGAACCCCTTAAAAAATAAAAAATAAAAACGAAGCAAAAAATCAGTGCTTTATCATCATACCGCTGAACAAAAAGTGGAATAACACGCGATCAAAAAGACCGATATAAATAAACATGGTACCGCTGAAAACGTCATCTTGTCCCGCAAAAAACGAGCCATCACACAGCATCATCAGCAAAAAAATAAAAAAGTTATAGCTCGCAGAATAAAGCGATGCAAAAATAATTATTTTTTATATAAAATTGTTTTTATTCTATAAAAGCGCCAAATCATAAAAAAATTATATAAATGAGGTATCGCCATAATCGTACTGACCCGAAGAATAAAACTGCTTTATCGATTTTACCACACGCGGAACAATAAAAACGCCTCACCCAAAAGAAATTCATGAATTGCTGATTTTTGTTCATTCTAACCTCCCAAAAATCGAAATAAAAAGCGATCAAAAAATGTTACGTGCTCAAAAATGGTACCAATAAAAGCGTCACCTCGTCCCGCAAAAATTAAGACCTCACATGACATTGTGGGCCAAAATATGAAAAAATTATAGCTCTCAAAATGTGGCGATGCAAAAAACTACTTTTTGCAATAAAAAGCGTCTTTTAGCGTGACAGCTGCCAATCATAAAAACCGCTATAAATAATAAATCAAACCCCCCTTTATCACCCCCTTAGTTAGGGAAAAATAATAAAATAAAAAAAATGTATTTATTTCCATTTTCCCATTAGGGTTAGGGTTAGGGTTTCGGCTAAAGTTAGGGTTAGGGTTGGCGCTAAAGTTAGGATTAGGGTTAGAGTTTGGATTAAGGTTAGGGTTGGGATTAGGGTTGGGACTAGGGTTAGGGGTGTGTTGGGGTTAGGGTTGGAGTTAGAATTGGGGGGTTTCCGCTGTTTAGGCACATCAGGGGCTCTCCAAATGTGACATGGCGTCTGATCTCCATTCCAGCCAATTCTGCTTTGAAAAAGTCAAACGGTGTTCCTTCACTTCTGAGCTCTGCCATGCGTCCAAACAGTAGTTTATCCCCACATATGGGGTATCAGCGTACTCTGGACCCCAAGAGTTATTGTGAAATTTGTCCTATTTCTTCTGTTACCCTTGGGAAAATAAAAAACTGGGGGCGAAAATATTATTTTTGTAAAAAAAATAAGATTTTTTTGTTTTTACGGCTGTACATTATAAACTTCTGTGAAGCACTTGGGGCTTCATAGCGCTCACCACACATCTAAATAAGTTCCTTGTGGGGTCTATTTTCCAAAATGGGGTCACTTGTTGGGGATTTCCACTGTTTAGGCGCATCAGGGGCTCTCCAAATGCGACATGACGCCCCCAGACCATTCCATCAAAGTCTGCAATCCAAAACGTCACTACTTCCCTTTCCGAGCCCTGACATGCGCCCATACAGTAGTTTTCTCCCACATATTGGGTATCAGCGTACTCAGGACAAATTGGACAACAACTTTTGGGGTCCAATTTCTCCTGTTACCCTTGTGAAAATAAAATATTGGGGGCGAAAAAATCATTTTTGTAAAAAAAAAAGGATTTTTTATTTTTGCGGCTGTGCGTTATAAACTTCTGTGAAGCACTTCGGGGTTCAAAGTGCTCACCACACATCTAGGTAAGTTCCTTGTGGGGTCTATTTTCCAAAATGGGGTCACTTGTGGGGGGTTTCCACTGTTTAGGCGCATCAGGGGCTCTCCAAATGCGACATGACGCCCCCAGACCATTCCATCAAAGTCTGCAATCCAAATCGTCACTACTTCCCTTTCCGAGCCCTGACATGCGCCCATACAGTAGTTTTCTCCCACATATTGGGTATCCGCGTACTCAGGACAAATTGGACAACAACTTTTGGGGTCCAATTTCTCCTGTTACCCTTGTGAAAATAAAATATTGGGGGCGAAAAAATCATTTTTGTAAAAAAAAAAAAGGATTTTTTATTTTTACGGCTGTGCGTTATAAACTTCTGTGAAGCACTTCGGGGTTCAAAGTGCTCACCACACATCTAGGTAAGTTCCTTGTGGGGTCTATTTTCCAAAATGGGGTCACTTGTGGGGGGTTTCCACTGTTTAGGCGCATCAGGGGCTCTCCAAATGCGACATGACGCCCCAGACCATTCCATCAAAGTCTGCAATCCAAAACGTCACTACTTCCCTTTCCGAGCCCTGACATGCGCCCATACAGTAGTTTTCTCCCACATATTGGGTATCCGCGTACTCAGGACAAATTGGACAACAACTTTTGGGGTCCAATTTCTCCTGTTACCCTTGTGAAAATAAAATATTGGGGGCGAAAAAATCATTTTTGTAAAAAAAAAAAGGATTTTTTATTTTTACGGCTGTGCGTTATAAACTTCTGTGAAGCACTTCGGGGTTCAAAGTGCTCACCACACATCTAGATAAGTTCCTTGTGGGGTCTATTTTCCAAAATGGGGTCACTTGTGGGGGTTTCCACTGTTTAGGCGTATCAGGGGCTCTCCAAATGCGACATGACGCCCCCAGACCATTCCATCAAAGTCTGCAATCCAAAACGTCACTACTTCCCTTCCGAGCCCTGACGTGCGACCCATACAGTAGTTTTCTCCCACATATGGGTATCGCGTACTCAGGACAAATTGGACAACAACTTTTGGGGTCCATTTCTCTGTTACCCTTGTGAAAATAAAATATTGGGGGCGAAAAAATCATTTTTGTAAAAAAAAAAAAGGATTTTTTATTTTTAAGGCTGTGCGTTATAAACTTCTGTGAAGCACTTCGGGGTTCAAAGTGCTCACCACACATCTAGATAAGTTCCTTGTGGGGTCTATTTCCAAAATGGGGTCACTTGTGGGGGGTTTCCACTGTTTAGGCGTATCAGGGCTCTCCAAATGCGACATGGCCCAGCCAATTCATCAGTCTGCAATACAAAACGTCACTACTTCCCTTCCAACCTGACGTGCACCCATACAGTAGTTTCTCCTACATAATGGGTATCAGCGTACTCAGGACAAATTGCACAAAACTTTTGGTCAGTTCTTTGTTACCCTTGTGAAAATAAAATATTGGGGCGAAAAAATCATTTTTGTAAAAAAAAAAAAAGGATTTTTTATTTTAGGCTGTACGTTATAAACTTTAGTGAAACACCTGGGGTTCAAATTGCTCACCACACATCTAGATAAGTTCCTTAGGGGGTCTAGTTTCCAAAATGGTGTCATTTGTGGGGGGTTTCCACTGTTTAGGCAGATCAGGAGCTCTCCAAACACGACATGGCAGTCTCAAGCCAATTTTGGTTGAAAAAGTGAGAGGGCTCCTTCCCTTCCAAACTCTGCCATGCACCCAAACAGTGGTTACCCCCACATATGGGGATCAGGTACTCAGGACAAATTGCACAATAACTTTTGGAGTCTTGATACCCTTGGAAAATAAAAAATTGGGTGAAAAGATACATTTTTGTGGAAAAAATATGATTTTTTAATTTTCACGGCTTAGTATAAACTTGTGTGAAGCACTTGGGGTTCAAATTGCTCACCAAAGATCTAGATAAGTTCCTTAGGGGGTCTAGTTTCCCAAATGGGGTCATTGTGGGGGTTTCCACTGTTTAGGCACATCTGGGGCCTCAAATGCAACATGGCATCCATCTCAATTCAGCCATTTGGTGGAAAAGTCAATGGTCTCCTTCCTTCCAGAGCCTGCCGTGCGCCCAAACAGTGTTTCCCCCCCACATATGGGGCATCAGCGTACTCAGGACAAATTGGACAACAACTTATTGGGTCCAATTTCTCCTGTCCTTGGGAAAATAAAAATTAGTGACTAAAAATATTTTTGTGGAAAAATGATTTTTTTTTTCATGCCCGGCATTATAAACTTGTGTGAAAGCACTTGGGGGTTCAAAGTGCTCACCAAAGATCTAGATAAGTTACCTTAGGGGGTCTAGTTTCCAAAATGGGGTCACTTGTGGGGGATTTCCACTGTTTAGGCTCATCTGGGCTCTGCAACGGAAAATGACCCCATCAACGTCTGCATTTCAAAAAGTTACTACTTCCTTTCCAAGCCCTGCCGTGCGCCCAAACAGTTTTCCACCCCACATATGGGGTATCAGCGTACTCAGGACAAATTGGACAACAACTTATTGGTGTTCCATTTCCTTGGGAAAATTAAAAAATTTAGGACTAAAAATCATTTTTGTGGAATTTTGTTTTTTTTTTTCACACCAGGCATTATAAACTTTTGTGAACACTGGGGTTCAAAGTGCTCACAAGATCTAGATAAGTACCTTAGGGGTCAGTTTCAAATGGTGTCACTTGTGGGGGTTTTCACTGTTTAGGCGCATTCAGAGGTTCTCCAAGCGCGACATGGCGTCCAATCTCAACTCCAGCCAATTTTAGTTTGAAAAAGTCAAATGGCGCTACTTCCCTTACGAGCTCTGCCGTGTGCCCAAACAGTGGTTTTCCCCCACATATGGGGTATTGGCGTACTCAGGAGAAATTGCATAACAACCTTATCTGCCCATTTTCTCCTTTTACCCTTGTGAAAATAAAAAAAAAGTTTGTAAAAGATCATTTTTGTGGCTAAAAAGTTAAATGTTCATTTTTTCCTTCCACGTTGCTTTAGTTCCTGTGAAGCACCTGAAGGGTTAATAATCTTCTTGAATGTGGTTTTGAGTACCTTGAGGGGTGCAGTTTTTAGAATGGTGTCACCTTTGGGTATTTTCTGCCATATAGACCCCTCAAAGTGACTTCAAATATGAGGTGGTCCCTAAAAAAATGGCTTTGTAAATTTTGTTGTAAAAATGAGAAATCGCTGGTCAACTTTTAACCCTTATAACTTCCTAACAAAAAAAAATTTTGATTCCAAAATTGTGCTGATGTAAAGTAGACATGTGGGAAATGTTATTTCTTAACTATTTTGTGTTACATATTTCTCTGTTTTAAGGGAATAAAAATTCAAAGTTTGAAAATTGCTAAATTTTCAAAATTTTCGCCATATTTGCGTTTTTTTCAAAAATAAACGCAAGTTATATGGAAGAAATTTTACCACTAACATGAAGTACAATATGTCACGAGAAAACAATCTCAGAATCGCGAAGATCCGTTGAAGCGTTCCAGAGTTATAACCTCATAAAGAGACAGTGGTCAGAATTGTAAAAATTGGCCCGGTCATTAACGTGCAAACCACCCTTGGGGGTGAAGGGGTTAAGCTAAAGAACAATGAAATAGAGACATCCCTGTATCAGAAGCCAATCGACCGTCCAACATACCTTAAATGGGACAGTTTCCATCCAAAACACATAAAAAACTCTATTGTCTACAGCCAAGCCATCAGATACAACCGTATATGTTCCAACCCCATGGATAGAGATGAACACCTTGGTCGCCTTAGAAAGACCTTTTTAAATCAGGGCTACCATCCAAGAACAATTGAAAACCAAATTACAAGAGCCACCAGAATATCAAGGAATCACCTGCTACATTACAAAACTAAAGAAGAAAATAACCGGGTGCCTCTAGTGGTCACCTACAACCCAAATCTGGAGGTGCTAAGGGGAGCTGCACGGAAACTACAACCTTTACTACAGAAAGATGCCCGATTACAATCCATATTTCCAGATCCCCCTCTACTGTGTTTTAGGCAGCCCCCAAATCTAAGAAGCATTATTGTCAGAAGTTCCCTGTCCTCCCCAACAGCTGCAGGAACCTCTCCTTGCAACCAGAAGAAATGCAAAACTTGTCCATTTATAATGACCACGGACAAGATAAAGATCCCCAACTCCCATCGGGACTACAAGATACCAGGTACTTTCAGCTGCATCACATCTAATGTGGTGTACCTAATTATATGTACTAAATGTCCAACTGGGGGTCTGTATGTGGGGGAGACCGGGCAAAAACTGAAAACAAGGATGAATTCTCATCGCCACACAATAAGAGAAAAAAGAATGGATCTACCTGTGGCAAAACATTTTTGCTCCCCTGATCATAACATGTTAGATATGAAAATACTTGTACTGAGAGCCAACTTCACATCTCGGAGACAAAGAAGAATTTTCGAATACAAATTGATGGTGACCTTTGACACTCTTAATGCTGGAATGAACCTGTCACACGGATTTATGACGCTCTATATCAATTAAGGAATTTACTCCAAATACCCTGTGAAACATCACAAAACATTACCAGACCCCAATCAGAGGGTAATAAAACTTTCACACTCCTTATCTATGAACTGTTCCAATATTTATGCTCATCCCTCTGCCATAATGACTATTCTGCTTCACGTCACTTGTCATACCTATTGCATTTTTTCTGTGCTGTTTTGTGTACAAATATGTGATTCTTCAGATTTTGTATTAGTCTTTGCCTGATGAAGAGACCTGAGTAGTCTCGAAAGCTTGCAATTTGTTACCATCTTTTCAGTTAGCCATTAAAAGGTATCAACCACTGAGGACTCTCAACTCTAAATATTTTTCTATCTACTGGCTAACACGGTACAAAGATATACATCTTTACTGTATCAAAGCTTGACCAAGAAATCTCTGGAGACAGATTATTCAAAGGTTTTATGTACTGATAAGATCAGAGTGACTTTTAATGAACCAGATGGATGGACCCGTGGCTGGATCAGTAACGAGCTCAGACCTTCACTTCGACTCAGAGATAAGTAAGGTGGAGATGGGGTACTGCTATAGGCTGTATCATTAAAGATGTGCTAGCTGGACCTTTTTGGATTTAAAATTGACTTCAAATCAACTCCTAAACCGACAGCTAAATTTTAAAAGACATTTTCTTCCAGAAGTGGTACAAGAAAAAGCCTGTATCTTTAAAAAAACATGATTTTTATGCCAGACAATGCTCCATTGCATACATCAAAGTACTTGGCTACCCTGTAATGGCCTTAAAAATGAAATAATAACGACATGGTCCAATTCTCACCTGACCTTAACCTCATTGAGAAGTTGTGGGACATTCTGAAACAGTAATTTTTAGGTTGAAGGAAAACAGTCACTTTTTTGAATAGTTACTTAAAATCATCATCCCAAAATCCTTAGTAAATGCATAACACTTCACCAAATGTATAATAACCACCACCCATGATATAATTTTTAATCCAAGGATAAAAAGAGATTTATGCCAAAATTATTAAAATAAAAATATACCGTATATACTTGTGTATAAGCCGAGTTTTTCAGCATATTATATATTGAAAAAGCCCCCTCGGTTTATACTCGAGTGAGGGTCCCACTTACAGTATTTTTCGGACTATAAGACGGAGGGGGAGTGGGTCACATGAGGCAGGAGTCGGCTGCTGTGGCTAACACCTGTGGCCGATGCTAAAAAGAAATGAATATTCACTGCTCTCCCTGCCCATGGGCGTGGAGAACAGTAAATATTAATTTCTCTTTAATAGCAGACATGCAGTTAGCTGCAGCAGCCGGCTCCTGCAGCTGCTGGGCTCTGAAATGTGCCCGCTACTTAAGGGAATGATTATTCACTGCTCTCCACGCCATGTATGTGGAGGGAGGGGAAATGTGCGAGGAAACAATTGAGGTAAATAGTGCATGGAGACAGTATAGATGGAGAAAAGTGTGAGTGGGTACAGAATAGAGACTGAGTAGTGTGTGGGGGGCTAGCATTGGGGGACAGTGTAAGGGCAAAGCCAGGAGGAGACAGTATTCAAAGCAGGAGTAGTGTGTTGAGGGGGCACATTATAGAGACTTGGTTTTATAGAAGGGACAAAGTGTGAGAGGACAGTGTGCAAAGGGGGCCCAGTATGCAAAGGAGAAGGCAGTGTGGAGGGCATGTACCATAAGAAGGACAGTGTGTGAGTTATATTTTGTGAAGAGAATATAGTTAGGGGCAATTGTTTATTCAGGGGCTCAGTTTGGGTAAGATATTTTTATTTAGGTGCATTGTAATGACACTGCTATTTTTAAGGGTATTGTGTGGAGGTGTGCTGCAATAGACCAGAGATGATGGGAGTCTGCAGAGACGAGCTGTAGCTGTGAAAAGTTGTCATAGCATCTGGACAAGATGAAGAAAAGAAAGATAAAGACTCCAGAGATGACAACATCATCTATAAGGTACCTGGATGTTATTTTTTTTTTGTGATACTGACTAATTCTCATCAGTAATGGAGTTCCTATATGGTCTGCAGTCTGATGATGACTAATAGCAACAACTGTCAGTATCTCCTTACCATGTTTAAGGACATACTAGAAGTTGTAGGTTCATGCGATATAAATGTATATGGGTCTGACCTGACATTACCATTGATGTACCAGAATGTACATCAATTGTAGTCAGAATAATATACAAATCGCATACTTGTGCTCACATGACCATCCACTCTTGCCACCAGCAAGGGAGAATCCTAAAAGTGGGCATTGCATGCGCTGTGAGAATTCAGAGGCCTGCAGACTTTCATCTCAAAAATGGACTAGCCCTTTATTTATAAAATGAAGCCCTGTATCATGCCAGTCCTAAGGGTATGTTTCTACGGTCAGGATTGGCTCAGTATTTGCTGAGGATTTTAGGTCAGTAAATTCTGCTCAAAATATGCATCTGAAGTCACTGGCAGGTCACCTGCGCTTTTGATGAGTTTTTTACATGCGTTTTTGATGCGTTTTTTATGCATGCGTTTTTCCTGGCCAGCGTTTTTCTTGTCACTTGAAATAAAGCTAATTGAAAGTTGCCTTATGGGAAGGAAAAAAAAAACTTAACGATAAGGAAATCTAGTTAGATTATACCCACCCGAGGGTCCAGTCCGGTCCGATGGGTGTCGCAGGTTTGGGGTCGGTGCCTACCATCCTCATGCAATGATGTCCTCCACTCTAACCGTTCCCGATGCCTGGGAACTGCAGTAGTTTGCTGTGCCCTCAACAGGGCAGATCATTACGTCTGCGCAGGAGCCGCAACAGAAGCAAGGAGGAGGACATCATCGCTAGAAGATGGGAGGCGCGGGACCCGGACCTGCGATGCACATCGGACCGGATGGCACCACCCCACCCCGGTGTGTAAAATATAACTTTTCTCATCTTTCAGGTTACATCAGGGGCTTATATACAGCATTATAGAATACTGTAGATAAGCACATAATGGCGGTGGCCGTATCTTACATAGAAAAAGGAGGTGACAGATTTGCTTTAAATAAAGTGGTGTGGGTTCCCCCGTATTTTTATTAACCAGCCAGATGAAGCAGACTACTGAGGCCTGGTATTTAAGGCTAAGGATACAATATCAATGAACTTTCCAAGCCTGATAATACCAGGCCATAGCAGTCTGCTTATCTTGGTTGGTTAGCAAAAATAGAGGGATCCCTCGAAAAAAAAAGGCGTGGGGTCCCCGTATTTTTGTTAACCAGCCAGATGAAGCAGACTACTGAGGCCTGGTATTTAAGGCTGTTAAGGATCCAATATCCATGAACCTTGCAAGCCTGATAATACCAGGCCATAGCAGTCTGCTTATCTTGGTTGGTTAGCAAAAATAGAGGGATCCCCTCGAAAAAAAAATGGCGTGGGGTCCCCCGTATGTTTGTTAACCAGCCAGATGAAGCAGACTACTGAGGCCTGGTATTTAAGGTTGTTAAGGATCCAATATCCATGAATCTTGCAAGCCTGATAATACCAGGCCACATCAGGATCCGAAGGACTGCGAAACGTGCGTCGGGGTAGCAGGGACGCCAGGACATCCACGTGCAATTTTCAGGTAGCTATGTTTTTCCTCTCATTATAGATTTATTGCGTATCTTTACCAGTGTTGGAAGTTTGGTAGTTTTTGGGCATAGTGCAATTGGAGTGAGTAGCTCATACGCTGTACACCTTGCTCTTTCATAGACCCAATTATCAGTGTGCTTTGGTCTTTATATTGCAGATATATGTACTTTTTTAGTTACAAATATTCTGAATTGTACATTGTGGGGTGTCTATGGTATAAGTCCCTGGTTTGCTGTTGTTTCTGACCTGTTTCTAAATGAATTTTATCCATTTTTTGTCAATAAAGTTTACGGTTTTTTAGCATTCCTGTGTATTACCATCATTTAGGTAAATTTAGTGTGTGATTTGTCTAGAAAAGTGTAGCTTTTCCTACGCAGTGAGTATATACACAATACACTTCCATTTGCATGTGATCGTGTGGATGAGGGTGCTTTCACATTGCGTTTAATTACATGCTCGATGGCCCCATGAGGGCATACGTCCGAACCCCCCACGCAAAACACAATGTGGACGTATGCCCAAAGGGGCCATAAACTAAAATGGTCCAGCAGAGAGAGCAAGCGCTCTGCCATGAATAATTTTCAGGTATGTACACCTATTGGCGGGGTTCGGACATATGCCATGATGGGGCCACCGAGCGTGTGTGTAACTGAACACAATGTGAAAGCACCCTTCTTTGGTCCACATTGGCATTTGGAAAGCTTTCTACTGTTTGCATACTCCAGAGTTCCCACACGATCTTAAACTCAATGTGAACTGAGCTTTAAACCCATTTATGTGGATCGATGTGATAATACTGTAAGCTCCATGTCTTGTGCTGTGCAGAACTAAAGCCCACAAAGCAAAGCCCCCCTCCTTCTCTCTGCAGCTCTCATACTTCTCACCAATCCCCTCCCAGCCTGCACTCAGGCAGTGTAATGTGAGCTGCCAGTGCTAGAGTTTTCCCGCTTCACAGCAGGGGTCCCATTGTCAGCAACGTGTGCTGTTCTTACCCTAGCAGCCATCTTGGAGACTCCATTCGGTTTTGGTTAATAACACGGTGGGAGCGTCCGCTAGAAACACGAAAGTACTGTTGTGAAACATGCGCCGGACAGGCAACGGTCCCGTGGTACTGGTAAACCCGTAACTCCAACAGAACCCGAGAAATGGAATTCTCGGATGCCCTACAAACTAGTCCACCCGCGTGTGGGCTCATTTGAACCGTCATTTCAAAGTAAGATCATTGATAGGTCTGCCATTCTTCTGCGAGGTTCTCAGGATGAGTTATGCTCCTGATAATCTTTCAGAACTCCAACCATACCTTTCAGCAAGAGGAGGACCCTGGTAACTCCACCCCGTTATGATGTCACGGCCACAGGTCTCTAAGGTAGGGGCCAGGTATTCTGGCTCAGATCTGCCCTGGACACCAGATACATAGCAGCTCTGTGATGCATTGTGATGTGTCTCCCATCCCCCGACCGCATGGCTTGCCTACTATGATCTAAGAACTGTAAGTTGATCTTCCATCTGTAATCCTATTTTATTTTCTGTAACCATATTGTACATAACTATATTGCCTCAGCTTGTTACATCCTTTTTTTTTTTATATGGTATAAGCACTGCCTGTTTTTTAGGAATAAACCTATAAATTTATTAGTTTGTTTCTCCTGCTCTATAAACGAATTTGCACGTGCCTGAAGCACTACGCTACTGTTTTGGGGTTGCTACGGACCCGCTTGATAAATTGTTCATCAAAAGCCGTAGCTGGTGGCAGCTAAAAAGAAGGGGGTAAAGTGTTAACCTATGGGGTGGCGTTGGCGGTGACGGAGCGGGTTTTATAAGTGTATTACCCGGCTGCGGCTCGGAGTAATTATAATTCCCTCACTGCAGCGTGCCCAATAGCCAGCACACATCCTAGTGACCCGTCTGGCGACTGATTATCCTAGGTGCAGTTCCCTGACTGACCTGAGGGTTAGGGGGGCGCCAGAGAGCTGCAAGTTCCTAAGTGGAAGTGGGATAATTATAAATCCCTGCAGTTTACTGGGTCGGACGGCAGCAGCCGTCGTGTGTGTGCACCGTTTCATCACATATTGGTGGCAGCGGTGGGATCACAAGCCGTGATACCCCGGGCTACCGTGTGGCAGACCGTGTGCCCGTTCATCACAATCGATAACTAGTTGAGCAGGTAGCTTGTTCCTGATCATTGGTCCATGTAAAACATGGCAGCTATCAGTTTACGAACAAGCAAACACTCATGCGCCAGCTAATTGCTCCTTTTATGCCAGCATAATAATTATGGTTGACAACAGCACATCCCCACGTGTAAACTGTGTATATATTTGCCAGCAATATGCAAACAGGATAGGGACAGGACAATTACATTAATACCAGAGGAGTAGCTAGGGTTTTGGTTCGGGGGAGGGGCAAACCCCTGAGTGGGCCCCTAACCCTGATTACAACTATGGTGGCGCACCCTAAAAGTGGATGTAGGAGAACCTCAGCAGAAGACCGGGCTGTTACTAAAAAAATCTCTATACAAAGAATAATACTGATATTAATGCCATATGGTGACAAAGTGGTAGATCCCAGTCCTGCGGAACATGTAACAGATTACAGTACAGTTACAGATAGTGACACACAGCTTTTGTTCTTTTGTTAATTTTTTCATGTCTTTTCCATCTGGTCCAGACCAACATGACAGCTTCTCCTGCCTGGACTTGGCTGAAGAGATTACAACAAAGACACGTTAGACTTCTCACATTTCCTGCAACGTCCCCATCTATCCCCAACCCGCACAAACTCCTCATCCAATGCTGAGCCGCTGCTACCGTATGTGTCCTTATTACTGCACCTACTGTGTGGTACTATGTGCCCTCTAAATGATAAAACAATCCTCTAGAATATAGTAATGCTGTGTGTGTTAGGGGTCGAGTTCCCGCTTCTGCACAAGGGGAATCTCGAGCCATTCGTCTCCGGCAGCAGTGGACTCTGCTCAGCTTAGACGTCGGTCCCAGCGTCTCGCCCAGTCTAACAGTGTGCAGAGGATTACTGCTGCTTCTCCAGACTCTGCTATTGTGGCCAGTACTGGTTAGCGGCGAGCAGACGTCTTTAGGACAAAGTCCTTGTTTTTCCCTTCTGAGCATGCCCAGGGTGAGATCTCTCATTGGAGATCAGGGGTCACATGCTCAGGTACTTCAGCAGCTCCTATTGGTCTGCCAGGAAGGTCCTGTGACTACTGGTGTTCTGGGACAAGTTTCATTGGTCCTTGATTCTGGCAGGTCCTGTAGCTGTTATTATAAAAGGGTGGCAATGCTGAGCCGCCATGCGCTAGTATCAACCATTATATGATTTGCGCCAGTGTGGTCATGTGTGTGTGTGGTTAGGGCCCGGCTGAAATAAGCCCTTAGAATACCGACTTAATCGGTGAGGAGTTTGGTATGCTAGCTGGTCAGGGTCGGTGTCCTAGATGCCCTAGATTACCGGCATAACCGGTGAGGAGTTTGATTGCCGTATTCAGGGTCTGGCATTCAGACGCCATAGATTGCGGGTAACTCCCGCGAGGACATTAGCGCATGATCACGTTCTATGTTCGCTTAGCACTTAACTGTGTACCTGGGTGCCTGACAGGACACAGAACTTTTTCTCAGCGTCTCTGTGACGTAACAGGGTTCGCTTTCAACGCTAGACAGCGCCCTAGCGTGTTTATTTTGCGACTCAGTTGTGTTAAGTGAGTTCGCACACATCGCCATATAGCGCTGCGTCACTCCTTCTAGCGGCTCTGTGAAATAACAGAGTTCGCACATATTGCCACAGCGCATTGCGGTGTTTATTTTGACGACTCTGCGGGATAACAGAGTTCGCGTCTTGCGCCATTTTACTAGCAGCAGATTCCGCCTGCACGGTGGACCCCGGGCTGCGAACGCACCTCTCTACCTCATATATTTGGTGCGTTCCACAGACCCTAACAGTGTGTAAGTGCACTAGAAAACATTTTGCCTCCCTAGAAAATGATAATGTTCTCTGTCTGCCCTTTTGACCGTCACAATAACCTGGAGTTCCCCTATAACAATAAATTCCCACTTGACATTTAATAATGTCCCGAGTCCCCCCCATGCAAAGCTCCCCTCTACATAGCTCCCCTCTACACAGTATGATTCTTTGTTATACATAGTATAGTGCACCTTCACTGTATAGTACCCCCACACAGCATACTAACCCCTTAGTAGTCTCCAAACTGTTTGAATCCTCCAACACTGTATGATGGCCCCACACTGTACAAAGAACTCACATTATCTCCCACACTGTATGATGGTCCCCTCATTGTAATCCCCACACTGTATGATGGCTCACTAAATAACCTCTATATAGTATAATACACTCCCCATAGGCCTCTACACAGTCTAATGCACTTCCCATAGGCAGACTGTAAATAACAGAATGAACTCTCCATAGGCAGACTCTATATAGTATAATGCACTCCCCGTAGGCAGACTCTATATAGTATAATGCACTTCCCATAGTACTTCATATAGTATAATGCATCCCAAAGGCCTCTATAGTATAATGCATTTGCTATAGGGCTCTATAGTATAATGCACTTCCAATAGGCCTCCATACACTATAATGCACTCCACATAAAATAAATAAATAAACAGAATACTCACCTCTCCTCCTTGTTCTCCCGCCACCCATAGTAGCCTGGTGGCAGTGCAAGGAAGATGAAGTCTGCCTGCTCTGCCGCAGAATTTAACTGTATGGGCATGCTGTGAATGCCCATACAGTTAACAATTAACGGACTCATCAAAGCATGGGGCTGGGGCGATCGCCTCGTCAGTAGCTAAGCTACTGATAAACACATATTCTTCTCTATACAATTTCTATTGTCCCATGTAAAAGAGGTTGTATCAACAATGCCATCGATCAGAGCTTATTTGAGAAGAAAATCTGTAAATGCAGATTTATTTCTACAATGACAGGAGATAATAGATAAAAAACCTGCATGTAATAATGTATAAAATAATAATGTAATAATGTAAAAAAAACCTATGTTATTGTCCGGCTAAGATGAGATGAAAACACTATGAATAGAGCTACAGCAGGTCTAGGCCTTGTATATAGTATTTTATGATAATAAAAGGTGCAATCCTCACAGCTACAAATAAATATGGCTCAATTCAAGCAAAAATAAAAAGTGAAACATCATTACACTCCATGATATCATAGACAGTTTGGATCTAATTTAGATGTGGAGGCCAAGATCAATAACACATTTTCTTTCCAAAGTGTACCAAAATGCCTCGGATCTTCTCTTTTATGAGCCGCTATTGCCATACTTTAGGTTTCTATTTATTTTAATGGGCGCCCAGGGAGTATATTGATGTGACACCAATAAATACAATGACAGGACTGTCCTATTGTGCAAGTGCAGTATAATTATAGGTTTAGACATTGCTTATATATTTCTAACTTCTTGATGAGCTCATAAAAATATGAAGGCAGTACTGCATTATTACTGAAGCCTTTTAACTAGGCCAAAGACAGATGCATGAAGACTTGGCTTTACACAGCTGGATGTAAAAATCCATGGGTGTGGAAGGTGTTGCTGGAAACGATACTGAGCAGAAGAAAAGAAATGTGTGTACCATTCATTACAGATGGAAAGATGACATACTGTACTGTACTAGAGACACTATGGTTCGGACTGAAGTGCCAACTCTGATTTCATCGAAAAATCTTGCAACTTAATGCAAAGCCAAACTCTTCATATAAAACAGAGAAAACTGTCTATTAGATGGGAATTGTTAAATAAAAATCTAATTTTGTAGCTATTTTAATGATATCTTTTCGAACATAATATCATCGATAGGCATGGTGGAATATAATCGGTACAATAAACTGAACTTCTAAATCCAAACGATTTTACATACTGTATTAGGGAAGTACACTTATAACCATCAGGTAGTATACAGAGGTAAATTTCCATGGACGGCTGTATATGTGATAAAGCTTAGCATTACCTAAATGTTCACGTTAGGCTATGATTTCCTGTTTATATAGTTCCCAGATGTAACCTTAAATCCAAATCCTAGAATTGTAACTTTAGAAAACCATATTGGGGTACAAGAATAATAAATGAGGTTTAAATCACAAGTGCAGTTTCCAAATTGGGAACAAGAATTCCAAAAAGTATAACAAAAACAGCAAATAAAAACCTTACACATTTTTTACCCTTGAGGTTTCAATTTTGGTCTCGAAGACTTGAACAAAGTTTAGCGAAAGTGTGTCTGCACAAAATGGCTGTACAAACCAAGCACGTGTGCTTAGTGCACTCTTGGTGTGGCCGAGCAATTTAATTCACCTTCTTACTTACTTGTTTTTCATCTATCTCCATCTTCATTAATTTATTTACTTTACTCATTTATATAGCTCCATTAATTCCACAGCGCTTTACAGACATTAGTGGCGCTGGGGCTCACAATCTAAATTCCCTATCAGTATGTCTTTGAAATGTGGGAAGAAACCAGAGAACCCGGAGGAAACCGACGTAAACACGGGGAGAACATACCCCAGCGCCAGAGGAAGGGGAAGACAGATGTAAAACCAATGGGTGGGAAAGTGCATTGAACTTCTCAGCCACACCGAGGTGCATCAGGCACCTGTGCTTTGCTTCAACAGACATTTTGTGTTGACCAATGTCTTGAGATAGTACAATGCAATGTGTATACTGCCAGATCAGGGGTTGTTTTTTGACCCTTTTCTACTTAAGAAGCCATTAGAAGCTGAGTAGAGTTAGGTGCAACTTTGAAGCTCCATCCACTTTTTCAAACACATTTGTATGTGTCCCAAACACCATATTTTTCAATGGATTTACACTAGACTACTATATGATATTACTAATGTTTCCACACAGTGCATATTGGGGTTTATTCACAGTTATGATAATATTACCTGCGATCACGTATAATATAACAGATACTGTCGGCAGGCTCAAGATGATTCACTGACAAAGACAAAACTATTTCAAAATTCAACTGTCAAAATTATCCTAATTAGTACAACCAATTTCTATTTGCTCTGCCCATCATTAAGCCAGTTTTGTTTCAATTTATGACTGCCAATTACAATTGGCACAAGAAAATTCTTTGCTAATGAGCGCACAATGCTGCCAGCCACTGCTGTGGTTACATTTTTCCATTTTTCTGCCAGGGTTCAACTTCAATTTTGAGTTCTAGAGATCAAAAACAGAAATGTTGCCTCGCTGATCCCTTATGTCAGCTAGTTTTTCTATTTTATTCTGCCAGACTTTCATCTATTATCAACCTTCTCTTGTGCTGCAACTAACATTGTCATCTAGACAAACTGAATAGGCCTCTGAAGTTTACGTCACAGACATAATAGTAGACATGGTCTGGCCTTTTTTTGTCCAAACACTCACATCCTGCTTTGTTGTGTTAGAAAACTACTGCTTGGTAAGTATGAGTGAATCGTAGATTGTGCATCTGTTTCTTAAACTGTGGGGCAAGAACAAGGTTTTTGATAATATCACTGATTATGTTGTAAAATACTGTACTGTTAGTCCTTATCTTCCTTGTCCCTAAGAACTTTAAACACTATAGGTTCTAATTGTGTAACTATTTTGCTGTTCACCAGACTTATTATTGTTATCCACCATGCCCATCAAACCCTAGCATAAGAATACTCAGATTGAGCATAAAAACAGAAATAAGCTTTGTCCATAGTTGTGCCTCAGATTTGTAATAACATGCCAGCCATCTGAGCATTAAAGCGTTTTTTTCTAACACTTATCCAATGGATAGGTGATAGCTTTATGACTGCCATCTACCAATCCATCATTTGACTTTTTCAAGCAATCACACAGAGAATATATGGAGTGGCAGTGAGGATCTGCTGCGTTTCAACGTGACATTTTAGAGCTCTTCTCCTAGGATCAGTGATGGTCCACAGGAAAGGTGATATCTTTTAGATCAGTGAAGGGTCTTTAAAGGGTTGTCCACTACTAGGACAACCCCTTTTTAAACTAAATGTTCAACCCTGATAAAATAAATAAACGTATACTCGCCTCCTGTGCCGGCTCCGTTCCAGCGGTGTCGGCACTCGTGATCCTGGGGCTGTGATGCGGTGAAATGACACGTGATGCCCGGTGCCCAGTCAGCGCTTGCGTCACTGTCCCTGCCTCCAGTCGAAATGAACATGAAGAGGAAGTCTGAGATCAGCTGCAGCCAGGACTTCTGCTTTATGTTCAGTTTGTCCAAAGCCAGAGACAGTGATGCCAGCGCTTATTGGGCGCCTGGCATCACGTGTCATTCCACCACATCACAGTTCCAGGACCGCATCGCTGGAGCAGAGCTTGCACTAGAGGTGAGTATAGGTTTATTTATTTTATCAGGGCAGAACATTTAGTTTAAGAAGAGATGGTCCTAGTAGTGGACAATCGATTTAAATGTTAGAAATTACCCTATAGGTCATAGAGGTTGTCTCATCAAGACATTCTCCATTGCTGAAGTCGCTCCTTCGTCACTCACTTCTGCATCTGCTGCTGATTGCATTCATTAGAATAGGACGAGTGGATGATAACTGCTGATTGTGCAGGCATCTGTCCATGAGATGTCATCAGCTCAGCTCACCACCAGTGCAGAAGGAAACGCCATGTTAACCTTTTAATAAAAGCTAGGCTCAGAAGCTAAAAAACATCATGCATTTCCACTGTTGTCTGCAGTCACATACTCTTTTCTTGTTCCCACCTATGGGAATACTTTTCCGTCCAATGATGACAAGAGTATTCTTAGAGTGATACCTTTATTGGCTAACCAGAAAATTACGTTTGCAAGCTTTCAGAGCACAGGGGCTCCTTCTTCAGGCAAGATTGTTCCCACCTAAATTTATGTTATAAAATTGAAACTAATCACATTGTGCATTCAGAGTACTCAAAGTTGCTCAGGCTGAGGATGGCTAAACATTGACATATTATATTGCAGGCTGTGTTCCAACACCATGTTACACAGGTTTCAGGTCTTGGGATATTGTTGATAGTCAAGTTTTAGAAACTACAGTGGCAAAGGCAATGTTTGTAAAGACCTAATTCAATTCTCCTAGCTGACTTAAAGTGAATGTTCACCTTTACACAACACTTTAGGTCCTATAATATGTGCTAATTATATATTTGTTTATTAGTGATGGGTGAACATGCTTGGATAATATCTTATCTGAGCATGCTTGGGTGTTATCCAAGTATCTTGGGCGTGCTCGTATATTATGTTCGAATTCCTGCGGCTGCATGATTTGAGGTGGATAGACAGCCTCAACACATGTGGGGAAACCCTAACAAACAGGCAATCCCCACATGTATTCAAGCTAACAATCGGAAATCATGGAGCCAAGGGGACCCAAGATACTGGGATAACACCCAAGCATGCATGGATAAGACATTATCTGAGCACATTGGCCCATTACTAATGTTTATACCTGTTTATCTATATATGTATGATTCAGCAGAGTTTTAATCTATTCCCAGTTCTTAATTCACATCTGTGAGACAGACTGAAGTGAGGAAATGATGCCATGTAAAGGAATAAAAAGTCATGTATGCAGTGTATATCGCTGCCAAAAAACAAGCATTTAAATCAGTAGAATCTAAATTATCAATAAAAACAAGCTATTCCATTAAGCTCTATGAAGGGCGCTGTACATATTCCTGGAACCGTCCTATATTTTTTTTCTACGTTACCAGACTCAGACAATGTCTGTAGCCAAACTGAATAAGTCTATAGTGAAACATTGGCAGAAGCATCTAATATGTTCCTGTAAACACTGGAGTTTAGGCAGAGCTCACCGAGGTCTACATTTTATTGTGCAATTACGTAAACTGCATAGATCTGGCGCAATTAAGACAAAATTATTGCAAACCTTATTTTATTTATCTACAGTCTCTAAACAAGGCAATTACACTGTATGTATCCCTGCATACAAGAGGGGAAATGTTTCTTCTTTCCCTTCTTATTCAATAATGAATTCTCCATTAGTGATTCTGGTTTCATTATATTATGGATTTTACTTGTATAAAAAGAACATTTTCTTTTGAATCCAATCTTGAACAGTACTTTGCATTTCCCCTATGTTTTTGCAATGACTTTTTATTTTCCAACCCATCAATTAAACAGCAAAGTGAATTTTTCCGAGAGTGTTCAAATTAATAGGCATCACGGTTGGTTAGTAAAAGCAACACACTGAGAAGCGCAGACTTAGAGAGGATTTGTAGAAACCTCATATTAATAATCCCAAAATACCACTAGTTAGGTGTACTGACAATCTGAGTTCTTGGAAACTAGTTTCATGCTGCGGATACTGGTTGGAAAGAAATGGGAAATATTACAATTCCTTCTGGAGCTCCACTGGACAGGTGCATGACACCATCCTGGCAGGTATCAGAAGACATGATGTCACGTACCTTGTTCAACTCTAGATGTATAAGAAAGCAGAGTAAAGCTAACCCTTTACAGTGGTTAACTGACAAATTGATAACTTACCTTCAGGATAGGTCATAAATGTCAGATGGGTTGGTCACCAACAGAGCTGATATCAGCGGATTAGGTATGTGCTTCATCACCACCGATCTGACAATGATAAACTATACAAAAGGGAGGTCATTGATAATTCAGTCCTGGACAACCTCTTTAAGTATTTAAGTGCAGTATATTAGTCATTCCTGCATGAATACTGTGTCTAAAAGGGTCTACTGGATTCACATATTTTTCTTAATTTCTGTTGCTTCCTTCCTCTTTCATGTCATCACGCTTTGCACAGCACCTTGTGTTTAGGAGTGTTTACAACACTCAGGACTCTAATACTCAAGTATCCATTACATATCATGGGAATGTGCCGCCACACTTTATAGTGAGAAAAACCCTTTAAAGGCATACGTTTTCCCTCTCAAATTTTTAGTTTTCTCTGAGCTAGTTGTTGGCGACTGGCTTTTATGATGTCTCCCATACACAGCACACACAGACATGAGGCATTCCTGTTCTCCAGTGTCTATACAGAACATGCTCAGAAGCGGCAAAAGAACATTAAACAATAATACTGAGCAGTGTAGCTATGAATCCAGCAGTGGAATGAGATAAACACTTACTAGAATGCATCACTATGATTCTTTATGTGGCTGTGCCTCTCTCAGCTTCTTGCTCTGATCTTTCCTTCCTCTCTTTTCACTACAGAAGTAGATGTCATGGGTTTACCATGACAAAGAGGGGTCAGAAGACCATTGGGTCTGATTTCAAGTACTCCAGCACTGATTAGGAGCACTTAACCATATTAAACAGTGTATATTTCTGCTAGCAGTGCAGAGATTAATCTGTTCAGTTGAGAGCTCTTGGAGCTTTCTGCTTTGATGGTCTCAGCTATTCAGTGTTGGCCACTCCCCTGTGTTATATATACTTGCTTTAACAATCAAGGTATTAGTTTCTTACTGTCTGGTTCTTGAGTTGGAGATGTTGGTTGTTTGAGGAGGCATTTGGAGTGTTGTTCAGATGACTGTTGCTTGGTGATTTGTCTATGCGAATATCCTCATCCTCTCCTATTTGGTTTTTCCTTCCTTTATTTCCCAGTGTTCCAATGTGTTGTGAGTGCATATTTGTATAATTGGTGTTTTCATTTATCTTTGTACATATTCCCTTGTTAGTCTGGTTTGTGTATTCTTATAGACTAGAACTCCCCACTTCCCTGGTGGGGAGGGGACAAATAAGGGCTGATTTAGGAGCTCAGCAAGGCACGTGGCCCCCGGAATCTTAACCATCAGAAGTAATCTGGGGAGCAGGGATCGCTAGGGTGCCCCTAGCTTTAGTGATAGGGAAGGAGCCCCTAGCCTTGGGATATCTTGCAACAGTGCCATGACATTAGACTTCAATAGGCAGCTGTAATCTGACTCCTTAGTTTCAGCAGTTTTTCAGGGTGAATGATTAGTTCATGTGGCAAAGAGAAGAAGTGGCTCATAAGTAGAGAAAGATACATGTCTTCTGTTAAGTTTCTCAAATTGTGTTGTACTATTGATATACGCAAGATTTGTTCAAAAGGCAATGATCAATTAAATTCAGACTGGAAATATAAACACTGATTTCACCAACATACTGTAAATATTCTGTATTCTGTAATACATAGGGACTCAGAGTCCTGTCTGAGACACGTTTTACATTTCTTTTATCACCTGCATGAGATCTAAAGCTTTAACGATAGATGAATAGCCAAACTGCCATACTAGTTAATAAAACAACAATTTAATGAAACTATAATTATTTAACACTGAAGGTCATTATCAAACCTCTTAACATTTTAGAGTATCTCTAGCAATCGTATCTCATACCTTGAAAATGTCTTAAAAGCAGGTCATCAGGGGTACTGCTGATAAATATTAAATCAGGCCTCATTACGCTGTAGCATAATTATGGCTTGGATGTACGGCTCTGATTACGGACCAATCAGCAGCATTGCTTGTTATGATCTTGTTGTTTTTCGAGAGTGTTAGGAAAAATAGTTAACAATTTATTGTCACTAATGTCTCCTCCAGCATTTTCCAAGGGCAGAGCTCAATAATTCAGAGGTTCCGTGACAGTCACATTAGTTAGCAGGAGATAATACTGCATTTACTGGTGCGTGCAGAGCATACTGTATATCCACTTCGTAATGGCATTTATGTACACATACAGGGAGAATTACACTGGATTACTTTGGCGGACATGGAATTGGATTACAAAATAGTGTGCAATTGCATTTTGCAACATTTTCAATATTATTGACTCTTGTGTATTACTGCCACATTTCTCAGAATTAGAAGTATTTCATGTGCAAAATCCCTCCACTGAATATGCCGCTATAGCTTCTCCTTTCTCGCTTTAACTTCAGAAGGTACTGCAGCTCGAGGATATGGAAAGATGAGAGATCAGAACTTTTCCTTTGCTCAGGAGTCAGAAATATCTTCAAAGAAACCTCCACGCTCAAATCACTCTTCCTCCAGATAGTCAATGAGTTGCATTCTCTGGAAAGGGGCCAAATATATTCAGCTCAATTTCTTTCCACCTCTACTAATGTTTTCAATAATGCGTTGCTGACGGCATCTATAATAACTACTATGAGATGTAATTCTGCTCTTTTTCATATCTGTTGACAGCAACTACCGGCTTGGTGTGATGCTCGACATCACAAATTTGGAATGACTTGCTCGCGTTATTTCATTGTAATACTGATAACTGTTTATCACTTGGGATTTTTTTTTTTTATTTTAATGTTAATTTTTCTTCTGCATGAATACTTTGACAAATACCTGCAAATGTCAGCAAATGTTTGTCAAATGCCAACATAAGTCTGTCGTTGTTTGATCGAAATCTGATTTTGTGCTTATGTTCTTGCGTCTGTGAAGCCGCGCCAACTGGATGTTTTATTAGATGATAAATTAGAAACTAGGACATGTGTATGATGGAGATGCATTCCTGCAGAATTTTATAAAAGTAACAGAACCAGGTTAACCCTTTAATATCCAGTGCATATTCGGCCACCCCTTTTTTGCAGTGCAGGAGATAAGGGAGACAATGCAGCTTTGATTCTACAATCACACAGTTTTCTCTTTGATCAGTAAAACTGTACATGATTATTCTGTCTAATCTCTAAAGAAATTGTCTGAAATGTGGCTTAAAATTTCTCCAAAGAATTTGTAAGAAATCCATTGTAGATTCCACCGTGCAATGAAATACATGCTGATTTCGTAACAGATAAGGTACCGATTTTCTGTAGATAAATCTGCAGCCAATATTCTATGTGTGATCAAACCCTAAAGTTGCTCGTATACTTTAGATAGCGTTCGTCTGAACGCGGGATCAACCAACAGCTATATCTCCCGACTCCTACATACACTTGGGTGCTCAGCTCGCCTAAGCATTTATATGTTTTTAATCGCTTGGAGACATGGTCATTTTTTGTTTTCTCATAACTTTTTTATTTTTCTGTCAACGTAGCTTTTAAAACTTGTTTTTTTTTTTGCAGGGCCAGTTTTAGTTTTGAGCAATAGAATTCATTTTACTGTATAATGCGCTGAAAAACAGGAACAGATGATCAAGTAAGGTGGAATTGAAAAAAACCCCAGAATTCTGGAATTGCTTTTTAAGTTTTGTTTTTACAACATTTGTTTTGTGACCGTATTGCACCCATTTGGGATGCTGGTGACATAAGAAATGGATGCCATGTTGAAACCCTTTAAAATACTGCTGGGGAGCTTGACAACTGCATTTAAAAGCTTAAACCATTGGGATTGGAGCCAGCCCGGATCCCAGCAGTCACTCTCATGTGCCTACTGTGTACCACAGCCTGCAGTATGGAGCTCGCTCAGCTCCTGAGCCCTCTCTATACAAATGGTGTTCATATCTGCTGTATATGTAAAGCAAATGTCACCAGTGGGTTAACAGAGAGAAGGGAGTAAGCTGCTGATACTATCTCTTGTACTACTTATTGTTTGGGAGAATAAAAGGATTGGGTGTTGAAATTCAACCAGTTTGATCCTTCTTTCCCACTATATAATTTATTGGGGGAGAACTGGGAGCCCAGGCAAAGTCAGTATCATATTTAGATCTCTATAGTGTGTAGGCACAATGTGCCTAGGACAACTATTATGTACAGAATTAAGATCACCATTGAGAAATTTATCACCATTGATATATTGAATTATGAAGTTAGAAATATTATTTATCATTATGAGCCACATATAGCAGATAATAACAAGCTGCAGCTTCCATTCAGTTAGAAATAATATGTTATGTAAAGGTATTGCCAACTTTTAATGCATTTGGCCCAAATCCTTTCCCTAGCTAACAAAGTTCTGCTGGCGAGGCATGTCTTGCATTGGATTCCAGCCATCTAGCAGCAAATTGGGTCGAGCCAACAGGGTTAAGCCCCCTCTGTCCAAGAGCCCCATGACAGCTGCATGGTCTTTTCTGTAGAGTGAATAAATAATGTCGAGCCCAGATTGGCATGATGTGGGTAAAAACAGTGACCTAATTCATACATATTCTTACTCATTGTACAATGAGAAACTATACAATTAATTAATAGAACGTGTGTATCAATTTTCATTTTTCATTATCTCTGAATGGTAAGCACTAATGGCGTAAATTGAAAATAATGAACTCCAATGCAAATCCAACAGGCTTTACAATTATTGTAATAATAGTAATAGTCAGTTTATATGGGTCAAAGGGACTGTTTGGAGCCCCTAGGCTCCAGGGCCAAAGTGCGACTGCAATCAATGTACCTACTTTAGTTACACCCCTAGTAAGCACCATGGATGGAGTCAACAACAACCTACCATAAAGTACCAAGGGAAAACTACAAGCCTCTTATTTGCTGAAAGACTGGCAAGACAAAATGGTGAATTCTAGCTTAATTTCCCATTTAGATGAGCCAATAGTTATTAATCGAGAAAGAAGAGTTCACAATGTTCCTTTACCGACTAATCAGAATCTGATTCTAAAAGTTATTCTGTGCGAGTAGAATATTCATCAGCTTGTGTAAGCACGCCATTAATCACAGAAAAACAAATATTTTTTTTTATCAGGTAATTTACTTGCAAATGTAATCACGTAATCATTTTGGGTAAAGAAACATAGAATACCAAAGGAACCAATGGAATTCCTTAAAGGGAATCTGTCAGCAGGCTTTTGCTACCTCATCTGAGACCAGTCTGATGTAGGCAAAGAGAAGCTGAATCCAACGATGTATCATTTAAATTACTGGTGAAGTAGTTTTGATACAACCAGAGATTTTAGATTTTGAATGGATTTGAATCCTTGATTCTGTATTCTGCGGTTGGTGTCTCTCTCCGCCGAGCCACAATAGATATACCTTTTCTTAGGGTGTTTTAGTTCTGTTATCTTTGTTTCTTTCAGTTTTGAGTTACAGGTGTTTTTCATTTACTCTGTTTTCTGTCCCATCACCTTTCAGGTGCACCTTTACATACCTTCCCATACTGGTGTTTCCTGCTGGTGACAGCCTTTGTTGGATTCATTCACTGTGCTATAGTTTGTGTTGGCTGCGGTTGCTTTGTGTGTGATTCCTTTACTCCTCAGACAACTGCTACTCTAGCGATCCTAGGAGCTGCTAAGAACATTCAGGGTAAACCGCCGTCTAGTTGGGGTGCCATTGCATTAGCTTAAGGTGCCAACATCCACGTTCAGGCAAAGACAGAGCATGGTCAGAGAAGAGATTTTCCTAGTCTGAACAGGGACCTGTCGGGTTCAGGTATTTGTCTTCCTGGTTTGTACATTACCAGTGTGAATCTGCTTTGACAGTCATAAGACAGAGCTGAGAAAGCTAACCCTGCCCACATCAGGCTCTATATATACAATGTACACAGACAGTGAGGTGCTTAGTTACCAGACTAGTACTGCAATGTTAATCTCTTAGTGATAAATCCATCACAGTAAAAAACAGCATGCACTTTGACAAGTGTCACATCCTTGAAATCTGTATTTCAGCCTCTATCACATGCTATCTTCACATTCCATAGCAAAAACACGCTGACAGATTCCCATTAAGTATGGATACAACCCTTAAGACCAATTAAAGCAGCGAACCCTAAAAAGGGTCTAATAATAATATTGAGCAACATATGAATATTATCAACATTTTACCTTTTACCATATGAAACTTATAAAAATTAAAGATGTTAAAGGGGTTGTCCACAACTCGGACAACCCCTTTCTTAATACTTATGTTTCACCTCTTTTAAAATTATAACACCTATATTCCCCTTCGGTGAATATAGCACCATTCCAGTGGTGTCAGCACTGCCTCTCCCAGGGATCCGGAAGAAGTGATAAAGTAGCAGCTTTTACTTCCTCTGGATTTGTTTGAAGGTGGGGAGAGAGAAGACAGCACTGATTGGCTGCAGGTATCTTGTGACACTGGGAAAGCCATTGCCGCCACCAGATTTGAGTATTGATGTTATTTTAAAAGGGGGAAACATAGGAATTGAGAAGTGCTTGTCTGATTAATGGACAAACCAATTAAATTCAAAAGACAAACCTGGCCATAGTTGAATGTGAACATGTATGCTAATTCCTAATAACATGGCTGGCAACAGAATGAGATATACAGGCATCATGCCACGATGGGACCATGATTAGTTATTTATTCTAGAGGATAAAATTCAAAAACTTCTACAAAACTGTTTTCAATGACTTAAGAGAGAATCAGTATACTTGTATTAATTAAGTGCATGTATAGTAAATATCTAATTAAGCTCTTAGCGAGGTATGTTCATTAAACTTGGCATTAATTTCATACAAATCCCCTTGCCAGTAAACTAGCTGTGCGTACTAAATAAAAGCGATACAGAAGTACAAGCAAACCCTCAACGTGCTGGCGGTAAGCTCGGAGAATGTGAAGGATCCAGACAGAACACAAGGGAAGAGTCTGAGTCATGTGATGATGGATGATCAATGAGCTTTTGTCGTTGAGCAGACTTTAAAGATGTGAGTCCTTTTGGTTAACAGGCCCCGAGTGCAGATGTGTCACTGCAATCACTTATTTATGGACTCCATAAATCCATTGATAGACTATATTGTTTTGCAATAGTTCTTGGTAGAATAGCCAGCCAATATTAACTCTTTACAGAGACAAAGCTCAGCTATATGTGAACTAATTAATGTATTTCTCTTCAGTGAGTGTTTAACTATAAGACTAAACCAATTGCAAAAACGAATTGTAGTTTTACATTTTAGTAAAACAATATACAGTACAGACCAAAAGTTTGGACACACCTTCTCATTCAAAGATTTTTCTGTATTTTCATGACTATGAAAATTGTACATTCACACTGAAGGCATCAAAACTATGAATTAACACATGTGGAATTATATACTTAACAAAAAAGTGTGAAACAACTGAAAATATGTCTTATATTCTACATTCTTCAAAATAGACACCTTTTGCTTTGATGACTGCTTTGCACACTCTTGGCATTCTCTTGATGAGCTTCAAGAGGTAGTCACCGGAAATGGTTTTCACTTCACAGGTGTGCCCTGTCAGGTTTAATAAGTGGGATTTCTGGCCTTATAAATGGGGTTGGGACCATCAGTTGTGTTGTGCAGAAGACTGGTGGATACACAGCTGATAGTCCTACTGAATAGACTGTTAGAATTTGTATTATGGCAAGAAAAAAGCAGCTAAGTAAAGAAAAACGAGTGGCCATCATTACTTTAAGAAATGAAGGTCAGTCAGCTGGAAAAATTGGGGAAACTTTGAAAGTGTCCCAAGTGCAGTGGCAAAAACCATCAAGCGCTACAAAGAAACTGGCTCACATGAGGACCGCCCCAGGAAAGGAAGACCAAGAGTCACCTCTGCTTCTGAGGATAAGTTTATCTGAGTCACCAGCCTCAGAAATTGCAGGTTAACAGCAGCTCAGATTAGAGACCAGGTCAATTCCACACAGAGTTCTAGCAGCAGACACATCTCTACAACAACTGTTAAGAGGAGACTTTGTGCAGCAGGCATTCATGGTAAAATAGCTGCTAGGAAACCACTGCTAAGGACAGGCAACAAGCAGAAGAGACTTGTTTGGGCTAAAGAACACAAGGAATGGACATTAGACCAGTGGAAATCTGTGCTTTGGCCTGATGAGTCCAAATTTGAGATCTTTGGTTCCAACCACCGTGTCTTTGTGCAACACAGAAAAGGTGAACGGATGGACTCTACATGCCTGGTTCCCACCGTGAAGCATGGAGGAGATGGTGTGATGGTGTGGGGGTGCTTTGCTGGTGACACTGTTGGCGATTTATTGAAAATTGAAGGCATACTGAACCAGCATGGCTACCACATCATCTTGCAGCGGCATGCTATTCCATCTGGTTTGCGTTTAGTTGGACCATCATTTCTTTTTCAACAGGACAATAACCCCAAACACACCTCCAGGCTGTGTAAGGGCTATTTGACCAAGAAGGAGAGTGATGGGGTGCTACGCCAGATGACCTGGCCTCCACAGTCACCAGACCTGAACCCAATCGAGATGGTTTGTGGTGAACTGGACAGCAGAGTGAAGGCAAAAGGGCCAACAAGTGCTAAGCATCTCTGGGAACTCCTTCAAGACTGTTGGAAGATCATTTCCGGTGACGACCTCTTGAAGCGCATCAAGAGAATGCCAAGAGTGTGCAAAGCAGTAATCAAAGCAAAAGGTAGCTACTTTGAAGAACCTAGAATATAAGACATATTTTCAGTTGCTTCACACTTTTTTGTTAAGTATATAATTCCACATGTGTTAATTCATAGTTTTGATGCCATCAGTGTGAATGTACAATTTTCATAGTCATGAAAATACAGAAAAATCTTTGAATGAGAAGGTGTGTCCAAACTTTTGGTCTGCACTGTATATATAGAATGTTCCCTAAAAATTGTAATAAAATCATCAGTTTTACCGATGAATCACAACATGTTGCCAAAATAACTTCCTATATTTCACATAGGAACAAGTTACACGGTACCTATTAATAATAGAGTAGGCATTATAAGAACATTTTACATTCTCTTTACATGGCAGTTCAAGTTGTAATAAAATATGTATCAAGTATGCAGTTAGCATATTCACATACTCAAGTCTAAGAATATGAAATGAAAATGGTAATAAAATGGCTCAGGCATATTGAAAAGATGCACTCTTCTAAACGTACTGTACGAGAACTAGGACATTGTACATTCAGCAATACATTATACATTTACAGTACTTTTCTCTGGCTTTTTATTTCCAAGTCCTTATATAGTTTATGTAGTGACTCTACCATAACTGACATTACTGTCACTTTATATGAAGCTAAGAAGATAGGACACAAGAACATTTCTGTAAAGAGCCCAGGTATAGGGAACTAGAGCTAATATGTTTTCAACAGGTGACTTTAAATTATTTTCTCAAGAAAACTGTCCAAGGGACAAATGGAAATCTATATCTCCTCCTACCATTGCGGATCTAATAAGTAAAATATCTAATCATGCAACTTTTGAATATTTTTTGCTCTCTGAGACGATCGTTTACCATCTTTCCCCCAAAAATGGACACCATGGATTTCTAAATTATAAATTTCATCAGCCCTGGTTAGAAGGAATTTTAGACTCACCCATTTCTCATATCCCTTGACTTGCGTTTTTTCAATGAACAATTTTGACACAAAATCATGTTTGTGTTTATAACTAGATAATTTACAGAGTATTACTTTTTTCCACTTGTTCATTTCCCTTGTTTTTCTGATTCCTGGTTTTACTTCCGCAGTCCAATGTTGAATTCATATGCAGAAAACCACAGAACCTAAAAGAACCCTTAAAATTTTTTTAATTGTATAATTAAAAATACCAATGAGGACCTAATAATAATAGTAATAAATCAGGATAGCCGTGGGTCATGTAAGACATACGAAGTCAGGTAAATATAGTCAAGTTTTTACTCAAAAAATACAAGGGAATAGAAAGTGTCTTGTCCTTAGTCACCTTTCCTGACAGCGGAGGTTGGCATCCTAGAGATTCAAAATGGCACCCCCGCTCAATGTAGGCTGTCCCTACCTGAAACTCAGCGGATATCCCTACGCAAGCCACCAACACCCAAATAAAGTGCTTAAGTGCTATAAAATTGTAAATAACGTCTGGTTTAATTGATTCAATAAATCTATTGAACATAAGATTCCGTGAAGGAGATTTATCCAATGTTCATATCTGTAAGAACTGTGATTAGATGTAATAGAGGTCTGATAGGCCTGAAGAACTGCGAAATAATCTAAACAGATACTAACATCTGCAGCCTGATGAAGGGTTGCAAAGGCATACACAGACAAAACAAAAATTAGTTAGACAACTCCTGTCTCCACTCCTTTACCCTCTATTCCTTCCCACCAGTTACATTAGCCCCTCCCTTTCTACTCCAACCAATTAAATGTTCATAATTTGATCACTATAATGTACCTTTTTGTTCATTGAATAATTCTCCAATAAAAATCTATTGTTTAATAAAAACAATTAGATAGATACTTAAAGGCTATCAGCCTATATCTGCAAGATTTTTTTTTAAAAAGGCAGAGGATATCACTCACAGTAACATAAATTGCTCAATTGCATTTACCGTGCACTATCAGTATCATAGTGGCCACAGGGAGACCAAGCCACAAAGATGAGAGCTGCCTTCAGCCGCTGGCACCTGGGAACAGCGAGAACTGTACTGCCTTTCCTAGGTGCTTGTACGTGTCACGCTGATGACACATGAATGTCATCCGCGTGTCATCAGTGTGCATGTGTGCGCATTATGTCCATGCTGCACAAAAATACCTGACATGTTTGCGGGTTTTTCACACGGACACACGGTCCATGTGAAAAACCTGACATGTGCGCACCACCATTGAATACAATGGGTGTGTCTATGTTCGTATTTGCGGCCCTTAAAAGTGGACCGCATACGAACATAAAAAACGGACTTGTGAAAAAGGCCTGAGGAGTTTAGATGTATCAGAGGATTGAAAGCGAGTTTAGGGAAGAAATGAGGAGACTGATAAGTGGAAATAGTATTTTTCTAAAATAAGACATAATATAAAGTTTCTTATCTTGGCTTGTACTAACTGATCCTCAGAAAGTTATTTATAAATAAAGTTTAGGAGTGGGAGAAACTGTTATACCATGACTAAATTTCGGACTGTTTTACTCAATTAATTACACAGAAAATAAATACCTACAGTAGTGTTCAAAATAATGGCAGTGTGTTCAAAATCATCAGTTAATCACAAAATCTTTGTGCTAGTTTTTATTCCCATCCATTGGGAACATTGAGCACTGTTTTCTAATGCAAAACTTAAAGAGAAAATTTTTTTACTACTTTACAGAAAAAAACAAAAAATGAACATCGCTGTTCTATAAAATAGCAGTGTCTACATTTGACTTTACAAACTCACAATACGTACTATTTTTGTTAAGGATTTAGCATTCCTGTGAATCACTAAGGCTGGTTTCACATTTGCGTATCGGTGCGCAGTGTTTGATCCGCATAGATCCGCATGTGTCATGCGTACATATCTTTAACATGCGTCGTTTCGCGGTGTGCGGCAGTGTCCAGCGAACGTAACATGCTGCATTTTTTGAAGCGTCAAAAATCTGTCAAATATGCGCAGTCATGCGCATGCGAGCGTCAAAAAAGCGCATTACTGTCTATGGGAACGCATTGGTACGCAAGGACATGCGCATGCGGACTTCAGACTACACATGTCCAGGAACTGATTACAGGACCTGGAAATATCAAACGCATGCGCATAAACAATGCAAACGCATGCAAAACGCATACAAATGCTTTCACACGCAGCTTTTTTTGTGTCATGTGTAAGATGATGCAGATAAAAAATGCTGCGTAAACATGCGTTTGCATGCGTTTTTGCATGCGTTTGCGCATGCAGATGATACGCTGCTCATAAAAACGCTAATGTGAACTTAGCCTAACCTAATATTTAATTGTATACCCAGTTTTTTAGAACCACTTCCAGGGCCGGCGTCAGCACCCGGCACACCCGGGCAAGTGCCGGGGCTCTGAGCAGGCGGGGGGGGGCCCACTCGCCGTCTGGCACCCCCACGCCCGTTAGCGGAGGAGAGCGGTGTCAGCGCCGCCACTGGGCCCCCCCGCTTGCTCAGGGCCCCGGCATCAGCTGGCACAATACTTACCTCTCCCGTGCCTCCGCTGCCGCAGCTTCGGGCTCCAGGGGGCGCCGGCGCTTCCTCTCACAGCAGCGCCGCTGAATGACGTCATCATTCAGCGGCCGGCTGTGGCAGAGAGCGCGGACGCTGGACAGGTAAGAGTGTGTGTGTGTGTCTCTGTGTGTATGTAGTGCGGTGCTTTGTGTGTGTATGTGTGTGTGTATGTATGTGAGAGAGTGCTTGTGTGCTGTGGTGCTGTCTGTGTGTGATGATGGGCAGGCATTGTTGATAATGGGGAGGCATTGATGATGATGGGGAGAAGATGATAATGGGCAGGCATTGATGAGAATGGGCAGGCATTGATGATGGGGAGAAGATGATGATGGGCAGGCATTGCTGATAATGGGGAGGCATTGATGATGATGGGGAGAAGATGATGATAATGGGCAGGCATTGATGATAATGGGCAGGCATTGATGATGGGGAGAAGATGATGATGGGCAGGCATTGCTGATAATGGGGAGGCATTGATGATGATGGGGAGAAGATGATGATAATGGGCAGGCATTGATGATAATGGGGAGGCATTGATGATGGGGAGAAGATGATGATAATGGGCAGGCATTGATGATAATGGGCAGGCATTGATGATGGGGAGAAGATGATGATGGGCAGGCATGGCTGATAATGGGGAGACATTGATGATGATGGGGAGAAGATGATGATAATGGGCAGGCATTGATGATAATGGGCAGGCATTGATGATGGGGAGAAGATGATGATGGGCAGGTATTGATGATGATGGGGAGGCGATAATGATGATGGGGAGGCGATGATGATGATGGGCAGGCATTGATGATAATGGGGAGGCCATGATGAATGATGGGGAGGCCATGATGATAATGGGCAGGCATTGATGATGGGGAGGAGATGATGATGATGGGCAGGCATTGATGATGATGGGGAAGAGATGATGATGATGGGCAGGCATTGATGATAATGGGGAGGCCATGATGATGATGGGGAGGCAATGATGATGATAAGGAGGCAATCATGATGATGGGGAGACAATCATGATGATAATGGGGAGTCTTTCCACAGCGCCCTTTCCTGAGCCGTAACAGTGCAGAACGCAGTACAGCGCAGAGGAGAGCTCCATATTTTGTATGGAGCATTATATGGGGACCAGTATCCTGTATGGAGCATTATATAGGGACCAGTATCCTGTATGAAGCATTATATTGGGTCCAGTATTCTGTATGGAGCATTATTTTGGGTCCAGTATTCTGTATGGAGCATTATATGGGGGGTGACATCCTGCATGGGGTATTATATGGGTGATGAGGGGGAGACTGTGGTGCCCATAATATTGTATGGAGGACTGTACTGTCCAGTCTGTTCTGTGCGCTGTGAGGATTTGGCGGTTTTTGAGCTAATGTACAATTTACAATAGATATCACTCATGTAATGGAAGAAGTGAAGTATTTGGCATTGTACTGTACCCATATTTCTCTGCTGTATCTGTGCATCATGAATCGTGGTCTGTGTTAAAGGGGCCCACTGAGGCTCTTTCGCCCGGGGCCCATAAAAACCTGGAGCCGGCCCTGACCACTTCGCATCTATGTTGCATAGAGTCAACCAACTTCTGACACCTGTTAACTGGCCATGATACTTTGACTACATCCCACAATTTAGTGCCATTTGTTGGCTTTGCCTCAGAAATAGAATTATGGATGTCACTCCACAAGTGTTCTGTCGGATTAAGGTCCGGGGATTGGGCTGGCTACTCCATAACCTCAATTTTGTTGGACTGGAACCAAGATTCTGCTAGATAACTGGTGTATTTAGGGTTGTTGTCTTGTTGAAACACCCATTTCAAGGGCATATCATCTTCAGCGTAAGGCAACATGACCTCTTCATGTATTTTAATATATGCAAACTGGTCCATGATCCCTGGTATGTGGTAAACAGGTCGGCACCATAGTAAGAGAAACATGCCCATATCATGATGCTTGCACCACCATGCTTCACTGTCTTCAGAGTGAACTGTGGCTTGAAAGCAGAGTTTGGGGATCGTCTATCAAACTGTCTGCGGCCCTTGTACCAAAAAGAACAATTTTACTTTCATTAGTCCACAAAATGTTTCTCCATTTCTCTTTAGGCCAGTTGATGTGTTCTTTGGCAAATTATATCCGCTTCAGTACATGTCTTTTTTAACAGTGGGACTTTGCAGGGACTTCTTGCTAAGACATTAGCTTTCCACAGGCGTCTTCTAACTGTCCCAGTACTCACTGGTAACTTGATACTGTTTGATCATCCTGGAGCTGATCATTGCCTGAGCCTTTGCCATTCTGTCTAGTCTTCCATCCATTCGAATGGTAGTCTTCTGTTTTCTTCCACGTCTCTCTGGTTTAGCTTTCCATTTTAAAGCATTGGAGATCATGTTAGCTGAACAGCCCATCGTTGTCTGCACTTCTTTATAAGTCTTACAATCTCCAATCAACTTTTTAATCAAAGTACGCTGTTCTTCTGAACAATGTCTCGAATGACCCATATTTCTAAGGCTTTCAAGAGAAATGCATGTACAACATGTCCTGGCTTCACCCTTAAATAATGGCCACCAGATTCACACCTGTTTCCTCACAGAATGATTGACCTCACTAACTGAACTCCACACTGCTATTATGTTGAATACACCCGATTTCAGTTAATTATTCTAATACACAAACTCAAAAACCTGCAGATCATGAATGCGGAGTCTGTTGGTTTTCTTAGAATTTACTGCACCAACTGGTAAATTGTTTGACATGTGGTAATGTAATTTATACCAAAAACAGTGATTAATCTGGTTAGTCATATTGGACGGCTATTATTTTGCACACTACTGTATATGTCAACTTTCAACATAATCTTCCACTAATTAGCAGCATCATCAAATTGATTTTATGGCATTTAGAAAATTTGTAAAAACATAAATTTGTGGTAATTATAGCAACTATAAGTGGGAAGGAACATTTCATACACCTAGAAGTGTTAATGATATACCTAATGAGACTGTAAACACAGCAGGAGGCACATCGAATCTAGATCAAAGTTTGGAATAACATATATAAGAATATTCTTTTTTTACTTTTCTACAGATATTTAGATGAATAACACTGTATTTAATTGCCTACATATCATTTAGGGACCATTCTCCTGATCTTCCACTAATATGACCTTCTATGTGAAATGATTTGATAGTAGGAAAAGACAATTCAAATGTAAAAAATGTGCTACAAAAATATCACATAAGTTCCATTTACACGGATACTTCATGAGTCTGGAGAGTTGAAAGATTTTGTGTCCCCTAATATGGGGCAATGGTCAACTTCTTAGGCTACATTCCCACGATGAGCTCTTGGTGTGTTTTTGACGCTGCGAGAAAAACGCAGCATCTAACCGTTCCAGAAAAGTGGATGTGATTTATAGAAATCTCAAGAACACTGTATTTCTTTTTAATGCTGAGTAAATTGACCTGCAATGCATTTTTCAAATCCTCAGCATGTCAATGTCTCTGGCGTTCACGCAGAGTTTCTGTGCGGATATACCTATAGAATTACATTAGGTACGGAAAATCTGCAGCAAAAATACGCACATGCGTCTTTATTGCATTTCCATGATGGAAATAAAAAACACATGGAATCTGCAAGTATGTCATCAAGTTTAAAGCATGACACACCAACAAGAGACAAAACACGCAGCATCAAAAAATGGGAAAATGTATGGTGAAAAAATTCACACAAAACACAATGAAAAAATGAAAGTAACCTAATTTAAAATAAGTGTAGAAATTCTGCAACATCAAAAACGCACGAAAAGATCATCATGGGAATGTAGCCTAATTGAAGTCTTTTGCATCCTTTTGTACCAACACTTTAGGATTGTAAGATAGTCGGTTGGACATGATGGGCCTGTATCTTTTTTTAATAATCTACTCATCTAGACTACATCTATGTCAGGAGCTGTCTTTTCGGATCTTAGTTTTCATTGAAACAATTCTTCAATGTATCGATTTCTGAAACTATTTAACAACCAGTTGGTGTTCAATCAAAGATTTCTAAAGGTCTTTCAATTAGGCCAGCACCAGTCAAAAACATTGGCAGCTAGATCTCACAAGTAACTGAAATCTATTACTACATCAAAGAGAGTAAACAATAAAACTTTCATTTTTTTCCTTAATTCATTATAATTATCAGAAGAAAGTTGATTTCACAAGTAAGGCTGGAGTCACACACAACGTATAAAAATACGGTCGTAATACGCAGAAATGTTCCCTGAACAGTATAGACCAAAAGTTTGGACACACCTTCTCATTCAATGATTTTTCTGTATTTTCATGACTATGAAAATTGTAGAATCACACTGAAGGCATCAAAACTATGAATTAACACATGTGGAATTATACATTACACTTTACAAAAAAGTGTGAAACAACTGAAAATATGTCTTATATTCTAGGTTCTTCAAAGTAGCCACCTTTTGCTTTGATTACTGCTTTGCATGCAGAAAAGGTGATCGGATGGACTCTACATACCTAGTTCCCACTGTGAAGCATGGAGGAGGTGGTGTGATGGTGTGGGGGTGCTTTGCTGGTGACACTGTTGGGGATTATTCAAAATTGAAGCGGTGAGCGGTCCAGCTCACCCCAAACCATCTCGATTGGGTTCAGGTCTGGTGATGTGGAGGCCAGGTCATCTGGCATAGCACCCCAACACTCTCCTTCTTGGTCAACCTAGAATATAAGACATATTTTCAGTTGTTTCACACTTTTTTGTAAAGTGTAATGTATAATTCCACATGTGTTAATTCATAGTTTTGATGCCTTCAGTGTGATTCTACAATTTTCATAGCCATGAAAATACAGAAAAATCTTTGAATGAGAAGGTGTGTCCAAACTTTTGGTCTGTACTGTATATATATATATATATATATATATATATATATTTATAGTTCATACAGTTCTACATAGCATAATAGCAGCTAAATCAATTGCTGGCTTCTGTAAAATCATTACAGAACCCGACATGAAAAGACACATGGTTTACACATGGTTTGATATACAGTCATGGCCAAAAGTTTTGAGAATGACACAAATATTAATTTTTACAAAGTCTACTGCTTCACTTTTTCTAATGGCAATTTGCATATACTCCAGAATGTTATAAAGAGTGATCAGCTTAACAGCAATTACTTGCAAAGTCAATATTTGGCTAGAAAATGAACTTTATCCCCCAAAACACATTTCAACATCATTGCAGCCCTCCTTAAAAGGACCAGCTAACCTCTTTTCAGTGATTGCTCCATTAACACAGGTGTGGGTGTTGATGAGGACATGGCTGGAGATCAATCTGTCATGATTAAGTAAGAATGACACCACTGGACACTTTAAAAGGAGGCTGGTGCTTGGCATCATTGTTTCTCTTCTGTTAACCATGGTTATCTCTAAAGAAACACGTGCAGTTATCATTGCAATGCACAAAAATGGCCTAACAGGGAAGAGTATCGCAGCTAGAAAGATTGCACCTCAGTCAACAATCTATCGCATCATCAAGAACTTCAAGGAGAGAGGTTCCATTGTTGCCAAAAAGGCTTCAGGGCGCCCAAGAAAGACCAGCAAGTGCCAGGACCGTCTCTTAAAAGTGTTTCAGCTGCGGGATCGGGCTACCAGAAGTGCAGAGCTTGCTCAGGAATGGCAGCAGGCAGGTGTGAGTGCATCTGCACGCACTGTGAGGCGGAGACTCTTGGAGTAAGGCCTGGTCTCAAGGAGGGCAGCAAAGAAGCCACTTCTCTCCAGAAAAAACATCATGGACAGACTGATATTCTGCAAAAGGTACAGGAAGTGGACTGCTGAGGACTGGGGTAAAGTTATTTTCTCTGATGAATCCCCTTTTCGATTGTTTGGGACATCAGGAAAACGCCTCATTCGGAGAAGATAAGGTGAGCGCTATCACCAGTCTTGTCTCATGCCAACTGTTAAGCATCCTGAAACCATTCATGTGTGGGGTTGCTTCTCAGCCAAGGGAATCGGCTCTCTCACAGTCTTGCCTAAAAACACAGCCATGAATAAAGAATGGTACCAGAATGTCCTCCAAGAGCAACTTCTCCCAACCCTCCAAGAGCAGTTTGGCGATCAACAATGCCTTTTCCAGCATCATGGAGCACCTTGCCATAAAGCAAAGGTGATAACTAAATGGCTCAGGGAACAAAACATAGAGATTTTGGGACCATGGCCTGGAAACTCCCCAGATCTTAATCCCATTGAGAACTTGTGGTCAATCATCAAGAGACGGGTGGACAAACAAAAACCTAAAAATTCTGACAAAATGAAAGCATTGATTGTGCAAGAATGGACTGCTAACAGTCAGGATTTGGTCCAGAAGTTGATTGAGAGCATGCCAGGGAGAATTGCAGAGGTCCTGAAGAAGAAGGGTCAACACTGCAAATATTGACTTGCTGCATTAACTCATTCTAACTGTCAATATAAGCTTTTGTTACTCATATGTTTGCAATTATTATATTTCTGTCTGTGATAAAAACATCTGTCAAACACACATAAAAACCAGAGGGCAGCAGATCATGTGAAAATATAATATTTGTGTCATTCTCAAAACTTTTGGCCATGACTGTACATGTCATTGAGACACATCTACTATATAATTGTCTAACTTTTGACTTCCGTCTGTAATGGAAATCCTGCGTCGCTGATTGGTCGCGTTCAATCACTTCTGGCCAGGCGCGACCAATCATGGCGCAGGATTTCAACCAGGCACGCCACCGCTATCGTCGGGAGATCAGCGGCGCTAGCTGCTGATCTCTCGACGGTAGCCGTGGGTCATCTCCATGTATATACTCACCTTCCGTCGCTGCATACCTGTCACGGCGCGTCTGCTTCTATCCTGTGTGGTGCGGTCACGTAGTACCGCTCATTAAGGTCATGAATATGGATGCGACTCCACTCCCATAGGCGTGGCGTCCATATTCATGACCTTAATGAGCGGTACCACGTGACCGCACCACAGTGGAAGAAGATGACGGGCCGGGATAGAGATGCAGCGACGGAGCGAGGAGGGTAAGTATGATGGGGAGGATGGGTGGAGGACGGGGGAGCCCAGCGGAGGGTGGGAGTGGAGCCATGTATACAGGATGGGAGGGTGGGAGCGGAGCCATGCATACAAGGATGGGAGGGTGGGAGTGGAGCCATGTATACAGGATGGGAGGGTGGGAGCGGAGCCATGCATACAAGGATGGGAGGGTGGGAGTGGAGCCATGTATACAGGATGGGAGGGTGGAGCGGAGCCATTCATACAAGGATGGGAGGGTGGAGCAGAGCCATGTATACAGGATGGGACAGGGGAGCCATGTATACAAGGATGGGAGGGGGGAGCCATGCATACAAGGATGGGAGGGTGGAGCGGAGCCATGCATACAAGGAGGGGAGGGGGGAGCGGAGCCATGTATACAGGATGGGACAGGGGAGCCATGCATACAAGGATGGGAGGTTGGGAGCGGAGCCATGCATAAATAAACTACATACATATTCTAGAATACCCGATGCGTTAGAATCGGGCCACCATCTAGTGTATAAATATTTATAGTTCATAGATTTTCGACCAGTAGAAGCGCTACTTGCGCGAAACGGCCGTCGTCAGCACCTGCACTCTTCTGCACTCTCACTCCCGACCAATATGTCTTGATATGGATTAATAAAGACAAGCAATTTCTACAGACTGGTGAGTGCCACCTGTTTTCTCCTTTTTCATTCTGGATATATATATATATAATATATATAACACTGCTCAAAAAAATAACTAGAACACTCAAATAACACATCCTAGATCTAAATGAATGAAATATTCTCATTGAATACTTTGTTCTGTACAAAGTTGAATGTGCTGTCAACATAATCACACAAAAATCATCAATGGAAATCAAATTTTTGAACCAATGGAGGCCTGGATTTGGGAGACCCCCAAAATGAAAGTGGAAACAAGTCAAAATGAAAATCAAAACAAGACAAAATTACAGTGGAAACAAGTCAAAATGATGCTCAGTATTGTGTGTGTCCTCCACGTGCCTGTATGACCTTCCTACAACGCCTGGGCATGCTCCTGATGAGGTTTCGGATGTTCTCCTTAGGGATCTCCTCCCAAACCTGGACTACTCCTGGACAGTCTGTAGTGCAACGTGACGTTGGTGGATGGAGACATGCTGTCCCAGATGTGCTCAATCGGATTCAGGTCTGGGGAATGGGCAGGCCAGTCCATAGCTTCAATGCCTTCATCTTGCAGGAACTGCTGACACACTTCAGCCACATGAGGTCTGGCATTGTCCTGCATTAGGAGGAACCCAGGGCCAATTGCACCAGCATATGGTCTCACAAGGGGTCTGAGGATAACATCTCGGTACCTAATGGCAGTCAGGCTGTCTCTGGAGAGCACATGGAGGGCTTTGTGGCCCTCCAAAGAAATGCCACCCCATACCATTACTGACCCACTGCCAAACCGGTCATGCTGAAGGATGATGCAGGCAGCAGGTCCACACTCAGCACATGTGACAGAAGTGACAGAGTCTTGAGACGCCATGGAGAGCGATCTGCTGCCTGCAACATCCTGCAACAGTGCTAATTACTGAGTCACCGTGATGCCCTGGTCAACTGTTGCCACGTTTGGATCTTTGATTTTTGCTTTAAAGTGATGTTACATGCATACTGCATTTTTAGAAAAGATTAATAACGCATGTATAAGTATTCATGAGTTTTCTTTGCTTAGATGTATTTTTCATCAGCTTGAATAAACATCCCAAATGTGCTGTCTAAAGAGATCAGAGATAGGGAGCAACAGCTGGAAGTGAACTCTCCACCTACCAGTTTAGAGCTGTAATGTGGATTAAACTAGCAGATAACACTGCATGCTAAAGAAATACAAGGTCTCAAGTAATTATATATGTATGGAAAAAGTATCAGGCTTATGCTTTTCTGCTGTTCTGTGTCACAAGCATACACTGGGACAAGAGTATACATAATTTAGAGAAGTCACAGACAGTTATGTAGAGCAGCAGGAAGAAAGCAACCTCTATAGCAGTTTCTTGATGCAGTGATAAATTGAAAGATAGAAAGAAAATTACATTCAACCAACGCAAAGCACAATATATTATAATATTGCCCTTATACTTCAGTTTTGAGGGGTTATCCACTATTTGGATTACCCCTTCACAAGTGCTTTAGTCCCTTGTGTAAAATAAAAATCCTGATACTCACTTCCAACACTGGCACCATTTCAGGGATGTCGGTGCTGGGTGTGCTGGCGCTTACATCACATTGTTATGTCACGTAAGCACTGCAGACTATCAGCAGACACAGATGGGCTGCAGCATTTATGTGACCTAATAGCATCACTCTAACGCCAGCAGACCCAGTGTCGACATCGCTGGAATGGTGCAGAAATTTAGTATACGGGGTCAATCACAAGTCAATTTTCATGGACGAGTGCGATCCGTTTTTCCGAGTGTCATTTCAATATTGGCAATGCAAGTTTATGAGTCCATGGAAAACACCCGTATGCTGTCCGTTTTTCATTGACTGATAGACAGGAGAAAGTGGAGAATATTTTTTTTTTTCTCTTCTGTTAAATAAACTGATTAAACTCTGACCAAACTCTGATGGAAATCTGATGAAAATTACTAATAAGACTTGGCCCGTTTTTCTCGAATATGAAAAATACTAACGCCTCAAAGAGCTCCATTATTTTAAATGGGAAACTGCAGAAATTAATAAGAGGTTGACCAAGTAGTAGACAACTCCTATGTCCATGTCGTTTTTTTTTAATTTTATAGTTTGTTTTATAGTGCATGTACTTGTAATGTTAAAGGGGTTTTCCACTACTAGTACAACCCCTTCTTGATCAAAATATTTGGCCCCCATAAAATAATAAAGCTTATACTCACCTGTCGTGCCGGCCCCGCCGTGTCGGCACTCGCGGTCCCTGGGCTCTTGTGTGGTTGTGACACATGATGCCGATGCCCAATCAGCACTGGCGTCAGTTACGGACTGGGGCTGAAATTCAGCGCTGGCATTTGAAATCACACAGGCCCATATTGTCCTCGTTTCCAAACACTAAATAGGATAAATTGCTAATATTACCCGAGATAGAGGATAGCAAGATTTACTAAAAGGCCAATATATCTAATGATACCCGTGGCCTGCTGGGGTAAGCGACGGAGTCAGCGACTTTGTGCTCCATCACAACTCTTAACAGTATGAGTGTCTTGAGAACACAGATTCTGCTAACAATGTAGCAGACAAGGCAGTCCACAACTAGACAGGCCCTTCTGGCATTTTCCAGAATTGCCAAATGGCCAGTCCGGCCCTGACTGGCGTCACTGTCCCCGCCTTCAGACAAATCGTACATTAAGCAGAAGTCCAGGCTGCAGCTGACTTCCTCTTCATGCTCAATTCGACAGGAGGCGAGGACAGTGACTGATTGGGCACTGACATCACGTGTCACAAGAACAACACGGGAACCACGGGACAGAAAGTGCCGACACTGCAGGAACAGAGCCAGCACGGGAGGTGAGTATAAGCTTTATTATTGATGTGGGCCAAGCGGGGGTTATGACAAGAAGTTGTCCAAGTAGTGGACAACTTCTTTAATGTACGTATGGTGACTTTACTAAAGTTTTTACCTGCTTAAATGTATCTCTACTTCAATAGGTTGAAAACTGTAGAAGAATATCCATTTATGTATAAATAGCCACATCACATTTTTGTATTGGACACATTGGATCGAAATCTGTCAACAATGACAACATATCCAAAGGGATATGAGCAACAAAGACTAAAACAAGTCTGATGTGGATGTCAGCAAATAGACAAAGGTAATTATTGGCGGACAATACCTTTTTTTTGCACTCCCACTAAAAACATGTAGCTTCTAATGAAGCAATCATTCTAGCAGCATAGTACTGCAGTACACAGAACATGCAATTGTAGGTTCTAGACCCTTAGGGGGACTAAATATATTAATAAAAAAAAGATATAAAAAAATCCAAAAAATTTAAATTACACCCTTACTTAGCATAAAAATAAGGAAATAACAAAAAAAACATATTTGGTTGCATCATATCCTTAAAAGTTCAATCAAAAGATGAAATTACTTAAATTGTACGTTAAACTTGAGAAAGAAAAAAAAAATTAAAATGCCAGAATTGTTGCTATTCAGTAGCTACACTTTCCTCTAAAAATGCAATACAAAGAAATCAAAACTTTGTATATACACCAAAATGGTATCAATAAAACCGTCAGTTTGGCCCTCAACAGACAAGCCCTCACATACAGTCATGGCTGAAAGTGTTAGCACCATTGAAATTGTTCCAAAAAATGAAGTATTTCTCCCAGAAACATATTGCAATTACACATGTTTTGCTATACTCATGGTTATTTCCTTTGTGTGTGTTGCAACAACACAAAAAAAAAAACGAGAAAAAAAGGCAAATTGGACAAAATTTCACACAAAACTGGAAAAATGGGCCTGGCAAAATTGTTGGCACTTTTCCCAAATTGTGGGTAAACAGCTTTGTTTCAAGTATGTGATGCTCGTTCAAACTCCCTGTTGCAAGTAACAGTTGTGGGCAATACGAAAATAACACCTGAAATCAGATAAAAAGGGGAGAACTTGACTCACTAATCATGGAGAACAGAAAAAGGAGAAGAGAACTGTCTGAGGACTTGAGAACCAAAATTGTTGAAAAATGTCAACAATCTCAAGGCCACAAGTCCATCTCCAGAGATCTTGGTGTTCCTTTGTCCATGGTACACAACATAATCAAGAAGTTTACAACCTTTGGCACTGTAGCTAATTACCCTGGAAGTGGATGGCAGGAATGCAATGCAGGAAAGAATGGATTGTGGATAAGCAACCCCAATCAAGTTCCAAAGAAATTCAAGCTGTCCTGTAGGCTCAGTGTGCATTAGTGTAAGTGCGAACTATCTGTCGATATTTGAATGAAATGGCAGGAAATCCAGGAGGATCCACTACTGACACACAGACATAAAAAAGCTAAACTGCAGTTTGCCAAAATGTATGTAAGCAAGTCAAAATTGTTCTAGGAAAGCATTTTGTGGACAGATTAGACCCAGATAGAGCTGTTTGGTAAAATACATCATGCTACTGTTTATCAGAAACAAAATGAATCCTACAAGAAAAGAACACAGTACCTACAGTCAAATATGGTGGAGGTTCAGAGATGTTTTGGGTTGTCTTGCTGCCTTTGGCACTGGGTGCCTTGACTGTGTGCAAGGTATCATGAATTCTGAAGACTACCATAGGTTTTTGGGTCGCAATGTAGTGTTCAGTGCCAGAAAGCTGGATTGGCATCCTGGATCATGGGTCTTCCAGCAGGACAATGACCCCAAACATACTTCAAGAAGAACCCAAAATGTATTTAAACAAAGATCAGGAGAGTTCTTAAATTGCCAGCATTAAGTGCTTATCTAAATCCCTTTGAACACCTGTGAAGAGATCTTAAAATTGTTGTTTTGTCCCCAGCCTATTTTTAGGGTTTTGTGAGAAATTATGTCCAATTTCCGTTTTTTCTCTTTTTATCTGTGTTGTGCCAATACACACAAAGGAAATAAACATGTGTATAAGAAAACAAGTGTAACTGTAATAATTTTCTGGGAGATATACTTCCCTTTCTGCAACAATTTTAAAGGTGCCAACACTTGAGCTATGACCGTAGGTCCGCTGATGGAACAATAAAATGATGGGTCTCACAAAATGGTGACACAAGAATCAGACTGCCTGGTCATTTTTACTGCACAAGAACACTTTAAATACAAAACCCAAAAAACAATGGTGGAATTGAATTTTTTTCCTATTTTTCAGTACATTATATGTGAAAATAAATGGTCTCATTCAAAAGTACTGATGAAGAAAAGCGTACGCACAGCCCCAAGATGGTGCACGAGTAAAGGCCCAAACCATGAATTAATAGAAAGAAACTCTGCACTCAATTTCAGAATGAATTTGCAAGGTGAACAACTTTAATAAGGTCCAAACAGTAGTATACAGGTAGAACGTTTTGGTCCTAAGACCTTCGTCAGCTACCCAGTATAGTATATTAGATGTGGACGCTTGCTAAGAGGAAGCCGAAAACTTTTGGAACCGGACACACACAAGGTGACTGGTCAGGGTGGAAAATGTGGTCACCTTAGGTGAAGACGACGGTCAGTGAGCTGTGTCACGTTTCTGGCAGTAATGCGGCATCCACCGAGACCAGCGGTGTGTGTGTCCGGTTCCAAAAGTTTTAGGCTTCCTATTAGCAAGCCTCCACATCTAATATACTATACTGGGTAGCTGACAAAGGTCTTAGGACCGAAACGTTCTACCTGTATACTACTGTTTGGACCTTATTAAAGTTGTTCACCTTGCAAATTCATTCTGAAGTTGAGTGCAGAGTTTCTTTCTATTCATTCAAAAGTACGACTGGTCCAACAAAAATAATTAATTATACGGCTATCTTGAATAAAAATAAAAACATTGAATGAAAGCACAAAAACTGAAAGTCGCCTGGTCATGAAAATTTTAAAGGTTTACTTATTTAGGTATTTTATGTAGAAATCTGAAGACCGCTGAGTACGTCAATTATTTTTATAGTATTAAAGTATTACATTGGGCATATTTTATGAAACAGAATTTTTGCAATGCGTTCAGATAAAGGAAGGAATAAATGTGACTCAGCATTAGATATTTACTGATGTCGACTAATAGGAAAAAACGAAGTTGTCATATTTAATTTTCCAGATTAATTATTACTAATGGAATATTTTGTGGTAAGTATAAATGCCGCAGCCTAAAGCATAGTCACAAGACCTTTCCTGGAACGGCCTTTTAATACTGCCATGAACAGCTTGCTTTATTTACTGATGATAGCTTAACAGGGGCTGACATCACAGTCACACACTGTTCTCCATGTAACATCTTCACTGAATAAAGAGAATGTCTTAATTTATTCCATGTACGCATAAAAACTGCCTCGGGTCACAATTATAGTGAAGATACGGAAAGAGTCTATAAAAAAGACATTCATTTACTGAAAGACTATTTGCAAATAATATTCCATGAAGAAAAAAATAATATGTTACTCACTGTTTTCATACAGTTTACTGTAGACATCATTATTGGGGATTGGTAGATAACATTGTGTGGTTATCAAGTATTGGACCAGTACAACATCACAACAATAGGACATGAGGACCCATACAATAATCTAACAATAGGCCATGAGGACCCATAAAACAATCCAACAATAGGACATGAGGACCCGTACAATAATCCAACAATAGGCCATGAGGACACGTACAGCAATCCAACAATAGGAAATGAGGACACGTACAACAATCCAACAATTGGCCATGAGGACACGTACAACAATCCAACAATAGGCCATGAGGACACGTACAACAATCCAACAATAGGACATGAGGACACGTACAATAATCCAACAATAGGCCATGAGGACACGTACAACAATCCAACAATAGGCCATGAGGACCCGTACAATAATCCAACAATAGACCATGAGGACCAGTACAATAATCCAACAATAGGCCATGAGGACACGTACAAAAATCCAACAATAGGCCATGAGGACCAGTACAATAATCCAACAATAGGACTTGAGGACACGTACAACAATCCAACAATAGGCCATGAGGACCAGTACAATAATCCAAAAATAGGCCATGAGGACCAGTACAATAATCCAACAATAGGCCATGAGGACACGTACAATAATCCAACAATAGGACATGAGGACACGTACAACAATCCAACAATAGGACATGAGGACCCGTACAATAATCCAACAATAGGCAATGAGGACCAGTACAATAATCCAACAATAGGCTATGAGGACCCATACAATAATCCAACAATAGGCCATGAAAATACAGTGCACACATCTTGGTAAAAAAATCGCACTCCAGAAATACTACTATATTGTGCCCAAATAATATCACCATATTGTTGCTACATAATATTACAGTGCCCATATACTAAAGAGCAATAGTGCAAAAATAAAAATGCCATAAATACACAAAATAAAAGTTACACAGTCCATAAATTAATGTATAACTCAAAATATCCAACTAGAATACTAATTGACAAATATTAAAGGGAATCTGTCAGTGGGAATTTGCTATGTAATTTGAGGCCAGCATAATGTAAGGGCTGAGACCCATATTTCAGGGATGAATCACTTATTAGGCTATGTGCTGCTGTTTGCATACAATGAAGGTTTTATCACCAGGAGATTATCAATGCCTGGACTGATGCCCTCATGAATCTGTTATGACTGAGTCCTAACACTCACACTGGGATGAACAAACCAGGGGAGATGTTAAATCTGCACACTGCATTTGGATTTGGAAGCGCAGATTTTGCTGGATTTCTTTTGATGGGAGCCATGTCACTTTTCCAGAGACTTTGTGCTACTAGTAATGTGGACACCACCTATATTTCTATTAACAGATGAAGAACCTGGCTGAGGATTTGGTTTTTTTTGTGGGTTGAGTAGAAGCTTTTCATTGGTGGCATTTTGGAGTACAGAACATTTTGGATCACTTTTATCCTGTACTCTACGCTGAACACTTACATCGGGGTTTCCATCTAAATCTACAAAATACATGATTCGGATGAAACCTTGAGGGATCTATTGCCTAATGATGCAGCAGAGTTACTCTGGACTCTGTGTGGCTTCAAGTTGCCTCTCTCCGACTTTTAAGAGGTGCACAAAACTGTGTCTGACAGCGTTTTTATGCACTCCTAAAAAGGCGGGCACGGCTGAATCATAAGCCAGATGCCGCCCACAATGTCTCCATCTGCCGCATTATAGGGAATCTTCCACATGAATTCCATATTACAGAGATTTACACGAACACTCTAAAAAAAAATAACGTGGCAAACTATGTTTTTTTTCATCTTTTTAATCGCGTTTTCTTCCAGCAGTATGATGAAACACCATAGTTTGCCACGCTTTTTATTTTTACTTTTTAGGGTGTTCACTGTAGGGGTTAATTAGTGTGACAGTTTTATAGATCATGTCATTCTGGATGCGGCAATATCAAATGTGTACTTTTTTTACATAATGAAATGTATTTATGGGTATAATGTTTGGCTTTTACACACAGTGACAGTTTAAAGGCATGATGGACATAGCACGCCATGGTGTGGGAACTGACACCTGCTCATGACGTGCTGTGTCATTGGTCAAAATTGTTGGTACCTCTCGTTTAATGACAGAATAACCCACAATGGTCACAGAAATAACTTGAATCTGACAAAAGTAATAATAAATCAAAAATCTGTGAAAATGAACAAATGAAAGTCAGACATTGCTTTTCAACCATGCATCCACAGAATTTAAAAAAAAATAAAACTCATGAAATAGGCCTGGACAGAAATGATGGTACCCCTGAAAATAACGTGACAAAAAGGACATGTTAAATCAAGGTGTGTCCACTAATTCGCATCACAGGTGTCTACAATCTTGGAATCAGTGAGTGGGCCTGTATAGAGGGCTACAGATACTCACTGTGCTGTTTGGTGACACGTGTGTATCACACTCAACATGGACCAGAGGAAGCGAAGGAAAGAGTTGTCTCAGGAGATTAGAAAGAAAATTATAGACAAACATGTTAAAAGGTAAAAGTTATAAGACCATCTCCAAGCAGCTTGATGTTGCACATATTATTCAGAAATTTAAGATCCATGGGACTGTAGCCAACCTCTCTGAACGTGGCCGCAGGAGGAAAATTGATGACAAATCAAAGAGTTGGATAATACGAATGGTAACTAAAGAGCCCAGAAAAACTTCCAAACAGATTAACCCCTTTACCCCCGAGGGTGGTTTGCATGTTAATGACCGGGCCTTTTTATTACAATTCTGACCACTGTCCCTTTATGAGGTAATAGCTCTGGAACGCTTCCATGGATCCCGGAGATTCGGACAACGTTTTCTCGTGACATACTGTACTTCATGATAGTGGTAAAATGTCTTTGATATGACTTGCGTTTCTTTGTGAAAAAAAAAACGAAATTTGGTGAAAATTTCGCAATTTTTCAACTTTGAATTTTCATGCCCTTAAATCACACAGATATGTCACACAAAAAACTTAATAAGTAACATTTCCCACATGTCTACTTTACATCAGCACAATTTTGGAACCAAATTTTTTTAGTTAGGAAGTTATAAGGGTTAAACGTTAAACAGCAATTTCTCATTTTTACAACACCATTTTTTTTAGTGACCACATCACATTTGTAATCACTTTGAGGGGTCTATATGATAGAAAATACCCAAAGTGATACCATTCTAAAAACTGCACCCTTCAAGGTGCTCAAAACCACATTCAAGAAGTTTATTAACCCTTCTAGTGCTTCACAGGAATATTTGGAATGTTTAAAAAAAATGAACATTTAACTTTTTTTCACACAAAAAAATACTTCAGATCCAAATGTTTTTATTTTTCCAAGGGTAACAGGAGAAATTGGACCAAAAGTTATTGTACAATTTGTCCTGAGTACGAGGATACCCCATATATTTGGGTGAACCACTGTTTGGGCGCATGGCAGCGCTCAGAAGGAAAGGAGCGCAGCTTGACTTTTAAATGCAAAATTGGCTGCATTTGAGATCAGACGATCATGTAGCGTTTGGAGAGCCCCTGATGTGCCTAAACAGTGGAAACCCCCCACAAATTACACCACTTTGGAAACTAGACCACCCAAAGAACTTATCTAGATGTGTGGTGAGCAATTTGAACCCCCAAGGGCTTCACAGAAGTTTAGAACATAAAGCCGTAAAATTAAAAAAATCATATTTTTCCACAAAAATTATGTTTTCACCCCCAATTTTTTATTTTCCCAAGGGTAACAGGAGAAATTGTACCCCAAAAGTAATCGTGCAATTTGTCCTGAGTACACTGGTGCCCCAAATTTGGGATAAAACTACTGTTTGGGCAGATATCGGGGCTCGGAAGGGAAGTAATGATGGTTTGGAATGCAGACTTTGATGGAATGATCTGCGGGAGTCATGTTCCGTTTGCAGAGCCCCTGATGTGCCTAAACAGTGTAAACCCCCCACAAGTGACCACATTTTGGAAACTAGACCCCCTAAGGAACTTATCTAGATGTGTGGTGAGAACTTTGAACCTCCAATGTTTCACTAAAGCTTATAATGCCTGTCCGTGAAAAAAAAACATATTTTTTCCACAAAAATTATTTTTTAGTCCTAAATTTTTTATTTTTCCAAGGGTAACAAGAGAAATTGGACCCCAAAAGTTGTTGTCCAATTTGTTCTGAGCACACTGGTCCCCATATGTGGGAGAAAACTACTGTTTGGGCGCATGGCAGAGCTCAGAAGGGAAGTAGTCACATTTTGGAATGTAGACTTTGATAGAATGGTCTGCGGGCGTCATGTCGCGTTTGGAGAGCCCCTGATGTGCCTAAACAGTGGAATGCCCCACAAATTACACCACTTTGGAAACTAGACCACCCAAAGAACTTATCTAGATGTGTGGTGAGCAATTTGAACCCCCAAGGGCTTCACAGAAGTTTAGAACATAAAGCCGTAAAATTAAAAAAATCATATTTTTCCACAAAAATTATGTTTTCACCCCCAATTTTTTATTTTCCCAAGGGTAACAGGAGAAATTGGACGCCAAAAGTTATTGTGCAATTTGTCCTGAGTACACCGGTGCCCCAAATTTGGGATAAAACTACTGTTTGGGCAGATATCGGGGCTGGAAGAGAAAGTAATGATGCTTTGGAATGCAGACTTTGATGGAATGGTCTGCGGGAGTCATGTTCTGTTTGCAGAGCCCCTGATGTGCTTAAACAGTGTAAACCCCCCACAAGTGACCACATTTTGGAAACTAGACCCCCTAAGGAACTTATCTAGATGTGTGGTGAGAACTTTGAACCTCCAATGCTTCACTAAAGCTTATAATGCCTGTCCGTGAAAAAAAAAACACATATTTTTTCCACAAAAATGATTTTTTAGCCCCCAATTTTTTATTTTTCCAAGGGTAACAAGAGAAATTGGACCCCAAAAGTTGTTGTCCAATTTGTTCTGAGCACACTGGTCCCCATATGTGAGAGAAAACTACTGTTTGGGCGCATGGCAGAGCTCAGAAGAAAAGTAGTCACATTTTGGAATGTAGACTTTGATAGAATGGTCTGCGGGCGTCATGTCGCGTTTGGAGAGCCCCTGATGTGCCTAAACAGTGGAATTGTCCCACAAGTGACCCCGTTTTGAAACTAGACCCCTCAGGGAACTTATCTATATGTGCCATAATAGTGACAATGCCCCACAAGTGCCCCTTTTTGGTTCGAATCCACTGTTTCCATGTGAATTTTATATGTGACCCTGGATCTCACTGCAACTCAGCCTGGATGGGAACAGAGCCCAGTGACCAGATGTAACTGCGGTGACTTCAGTGAGATCCCCACTAGCACCATGAGCCGAGAGTCCTCACGTGCTAACGGGGATGTCATCGGATCTCACCGCAGTTCAGCCCGACTGGGAACGGAGTCCAGTGACAGGTGGTAACCTCTATGATGTCACCGCCGGTTACTGGCGCTGCGTTCCCAGCAGCTCATTCACCAGTGGTTCTCAGCATGTACAGTCGCATCTTGGCACCTCCAGGTTGAAAACTAATGTTTTAATGTTTGGCAGCTGTCACACGCTAAAAGACGCTTTTTATTGCAAAAATAGTTTTTGCATCACCACATTTTGAGAGCTATAATTTTTCCATATTTTGGCCCACAGAGTCATGTGAGGTCTTGTTTTTTGCGAGACGAGCCGACGTTTTAATTGGTACCATTTTCGGTACATTATATTTTTTGATCGCTTTCTATTCGATTTGTGGGAGACAGAATGAGCAAAAACCTGCAATTCATGAATTTCTTTTTTTGGGGGGGTTTAATACCGTTCCGTGTGTGGTAAAATTGAAAAGGCAGTTTTATTCTTTGGGTCAGTACGATGACAGCGATACCTAATTTATATTTTTTTATGTTTTGGCTCTTTTATACAATAAAAACTATTTTATAGAAAAAAATAATTGTTTTTGCATCACTTTATTCTGAGATCTGTAACTTTTTTATTTTTCGGCTGATGGATCTGTATGGCGGCTTGTTATTTGCAGGACAAGATGACGTTTTCAGTGGTAGGGCAGAGATTTTCATGCAGGAGAGTCAAATGAGTGTAGTGCAATTGTCATGCAAGTGTGATGCATTTTTTGTGGGAGTACAATCTGATTTTTCACCTCAGCAATAGATGAAAATGGAAAACTGCGCCCCCATCCATTGTTCCAGAGTGCTTTGTGGATTACTCCAATGTTCTAGTCGGGGCAAATGCAATAGCAGTGCACAGACTGGATCGCAGTAGCTGCAAAGCAGAAGGCTAGCAGGACACAGTATGGAACGATGCTGGAAATTCGTATGAACCACTTACGCTCGAGAACAATGGAAGGGAGCGCTAATACGTCATCTTTTATGACGCGGTCGTCCAATCACAAATCGAGAGCTGTGACATAAACAGTCATAACATACAGTGACCACCAATCTGTGCTGAGGGGTGTAGAAAAGGTTGCCTCAATCACGCCTATCGGGGTCGGGATCTTTAACAATACATGCTGTGTGACAGGTCCCAACGACCGCCGAGGTCGTTATACAGATCGCTGATGTGTCGTTTATGAGATCTTCCTGTTTGGAAGCTAACTAGCGACCATATAGCGATGTACAAACGATCTCTGCCAGGTCGTGTCGTTGTCGTGATGCTGGTGCGATTGCTTAGTGTGACAGTACCTTAAAGGATCCGCCAACTCCTGGACAGTCTGTGGTGCAACGTGACGTTGGTGGATGGAGCGAGACATGATGTCCCAGATGTGTTCAATCGGATTCAGGTCTGGGGAACGGGCGGGCCAGTCCATAGCTTCAATGCCTTCATCTTGCAGGAACTGCTAACACACTCCAGCCACATGAGGTCTGGCATTGTCCTGCATTAGGAGGAACCCAGGGCCTCACAAGGGGTCTGAGGATCTCATCTCGGTACCTAATGGCAGTCAGGCTACCTCTGGCGAGCACATGGAAGGCTGTCCGGCCCTCCAAAGAAATGCCACCCCCACACCATTACTGACCCACTGCCAAACCGGTCATGTTGAAGGATTCTGCAGGCAGCAGATCGCTCTCCACTGCGTCTCCAGACTCTGCACGTCTGTCACATGTGCTCAGTGTGAACCTGCTTTCATCCGTAAAGAGCACAGGGAGCCAGTGGTGAATTTGCCAATCCTGGTGTTCTGTGGCAAATGCCAAGTGTCCTAGAATGGTAGAGTTGGAAGGGACCTCCTGGGCCATCTGGTCCAACCCCTGCTCAAAGCAGGATTCATTAAATCATCCCAGACAGATATCGTTCGAGCCTCTGTTTGAAGACTTCTATTGAAGGAGAACTCACCACCTCTCGTGGCAGCCTGTTCCACTCACTGATCACCCTAACTGTCAAAACGTTTTTTCTAAAATCTAATCTGTGTCTCCTCCTATTCAGTTTCATCCCATTGCTTCTAGTCTTTCCTTGTGCAAATGATAATAAAGATGATCCTTCTACAATGTGACAGCCCTTCAGATATTTGTATACAGCTATTAAGTCTCCTCTCAGTCTTCTTTTTTGCAAGCTAAACATTCCGAAATCCTGCAACCATTCCTCATAGGACATGGTTTGCAGACCGGTCACCATTCTGGTCGCTCTTCTCTGAACTTGCTCTAGTTTGTTGATGTCTTTTTTAAAATGTGGTGCCCAAAACTGGACAGAGTATTCCAGATGAGGTCTGACCAAAAAGGAGTAGAGGGCAATAATGACTTCACGTGATCTAGACTATGCTTCTGTTAATACATCCTAGAATTGTATTTGCCTTTTTTGCTGCATCACACTGTTGACTCATGTTCAGTCTGTGATCTATTAGTATACCCAAGTCTTTTTCACATGTGCTGTTGCTTAGCCATATTCCTCCCATTCTGTATATGCTTTTTTCATTTTATATTTCCCAGATGTAATACTTTGCATTTTTCCCTGTTGTTAAAAAACATTCTGTTAGTTTCTGCCCACTGCTCCAGTTTATTTATATCTTTTTGAATCCTCTCTCTCTTCTCTAGTATTAGCTATCTCTCCTAGCTTTGTGTCATCAGCAAATTTAATCAGATTACCCTCAATTCCTTCATCTAAATCATTGATAAAGATGTTGAACAATACAGGGTCCAGGACAGAGACCTGTGGTACCCCACTTTAGACATTCTTTCAACTGGATGTACAGCCATTTACAACCACTCTTTGGGACCGATCACTAAGCCAGTTATGAATCCACCTAACAGTTGCCTTGTCCATTCCATACTTAGTCATTTTTTCAATAAGGATTGTGTGAGATACTTTGTCAAATGCTTTGCTGAAGTCAAGATATACTATATCTACATGGTCCTGCATGGTGTTGGGCTGTGAGCACAACCACAATCTGTGGACGTCGGGCACTCAGACAATCCTCATGGAGTCGGTTTCTAACCGTTTGTGCAGACACATGCACATTTGTGGCCAGCTGGAGATCATTTTGCATGGCTCTGTTCCTCCTTGCACAAAAGCTGAGGTAGTGGTCCTGCTGCTGGGTTGTTGCCATCCTATGGCCCCCTCCACTTCTCCTGGTGTACTGGCCTGTCTCCTGGTAGCGCCTCTAGCCTCTTGACACTACGCTGACAGACACAGCAAACATTCTTGCCACAGCTCGCATTGATGTGCTATCCTGGATGAGCTGCACTACCTGAGCCATTTGTGTGGGTTGTAGAGTCCGTCTCATGATACCACGAGTGTGAAAGCACAACCTACATTCAAAAGGGACCAAAACATCAGCCAGAAAGCATTGGTACTGAGATGTAGTCTGTGGTCCCCACCTGCAGAAACACTCCTTTATTGAGGGTGTTTTGATAATTGCCAATAATTTCCATCAGTTGTCTATTCCATTTGCACAACAGCATGTGAAATTGATTGTGAATCAGTGTTGCTTCCTAAGTGGACAGTTTGATTTCACAGAAGTTTGATTTAGTTGGAGTTATATTCTGTTGTTTAAGTGTTCCCTTTATTTTTTGAGCAGTGTATATAATATACAGTATATATATATTGTGGTGCAGCAAAGGGTGTAGTGCTGGATGGAAGATATATTTCTCCCAGCAGGATAAAGTTTGGCCGGGATTTTCCCTAAAGTTGAGGACCTGCAATGATGTCACTATCACGTGATCAGCCCTTGTGATGTGTACCTCACCTGTGGGTGGGGTTATGGACTATGTAAAGGAGATTGTTGTTTGGCACAGGGTGAGTGTGTGCAAGGTGTGAGGAACTAGGCTGAAGTTAGCCCGAACTTTTTTTGTTGGACTACCCATGCTGCAAAGGTTTAAAAGCAAGCCTAAAAAAAAGCCTGGGAATGGCACCTGGTGGATGCCGATGACCGGGCAGCCGCTTAGTTAAGCCCATCCCGTGCAAGGGTGAGTCTGAGACCAGTGGTTCTCCAAGCTGGAGTATGTTTGTGTTTTTCTTTACTGCTAACCTGCTGTTTAACCCCTTAACACCCAAGGGTGGTTTGCACGTTAATGACCGGGCCAATTTTTACAATTCTGACCACTGTCTCTTTATGAGGTTATAACTCTGGAACGCTTCAACGGATCTTCGCGATTCTGAGATTTTTTCTCGTGACATATTGTACTTCACGATAGTGGTAACATTTCTTCCATATAACTTGCGTTTATTTTTGAAAAAAATGCAAATATGGCGAAAATTTTGAAAATGTTGCAATTTTCAAACTTTGAATTTTTACTCCCTTAAAACAGAGAAATATGTCACACAAAATAGTTAAGAAATAACATTTCCCACATGTCTACTTTACATCAGCACAATTTTGGAACCAAATTTTTTTTTTCTTAGGAAATTATAAGGGTTAAAAGTTGACCAGCGATTTCTCATTTTTACAACAAAATTTACAAAGCCATTTTTTTTAGGGACCACCTCATATTTGAAGTCACTTTGAGGGGTCTATATAGCAGAAAATACCCAAAAGTGACACCATTCTAAAAACTGCACCCCTCAAGGTACTCAAAACCACATTCAAGAAGTTTATTAACCCTTCAGTGCTTCACAGGAGCTGAAGCAACGTGGAAGGAAAAAATGAATATTAACTTTTTAGCCACAAAATGATATATTACAAACTTTTTTTTTATTTTCACAAGGTAAAAGAAGCAAATGGACAGATAAAGTTGTTGTGCAATTTCTCTTGATACTCCAATAGCCAATATGTGAGGAAAACCATGTTTAGGCACACGGCAGAGCTCGTAAGGGAAGGAGCGCCGTTTGACTTTTTCAAACTAAAATTGGCTGAATTGAGATTGGACGCCATGTCGTGTTTGGAGAGCCCCTGATGTGCCTAAACAGTGGAAACCCCCCACAAGTGACACCATTTTGGAAACTAGACCCCCTAAGGAACTTATCTAGATCTGTTGTGAGCACATTGATCCCCAAGTGTTTCACAAAAGTTTATAAATGCCTGGTCGAAAAATAAAAAAAAAATTTTACACAAAAATGATTTTTTAGTCCCAAATTTTTGATTTTTCCCAAGGAAATGGGACCCAAAAGTTGTTGTCCAATTTGTCCTGAGTACGCTGATACCCCATATGTGGAGGGGGGAAACTGTTTGGCGCACGACAGGGCTTGGAAAGGAAGTAGTACGTTTTGGAATGCAGACGTTGATGGGGGTCATGTTCCGTTTGCAGTGCCCCAGATGTGCCTAAACAGTGGAAACCCCCCACAAGTGACCCCATTTTGGAAACTAGACCCCCTAAGGAGCTTATCTAGATCTTTGGTGAGCACTTTAACCCCCAAGTGCTTCACACAAGTTTATAATGCCCGAGCATGAAAATAAAAAAATCCTATTTTTTCCACAAAAATTATCTTTTAGTCACTCATTTTTTATTTTCCCAGAGAACAGGAGAAATTGGACCACAAAAGTTGATGTCCAATTTGTCCTGAGTACGCTGATACCCCATATGTGGGGGGAACACTGTTTGGCGCACAGCAGAGCTCGGAATGGAAGAGACCATTTGACTTTCAAAAATGGCTGGATTGAGATGGACCCCATGTTCCGTTTGCAGTGCCCAGATGGCCTAAACAGTGGAAACCCCCCACAAGTGACCCCATTTTGGAAACTAGACACCCTAAGGAGCTTATCTAGATCTTTGGTGAGCACTTTGAACCCCCAAGTGCTTCACACAAGTTTATAATGCCAGAGCATGAAAATAAAAAATCCTATTTTTTTCCCACAAAAATTATCTTTTAGTCACTAATTTTTTATTTTCCCAAGAGTAACAGGAGAAATTGGACCACAAAAGTTGATGTCCAATTTGTCCTGAGTACGCTGATACCCCATATGTGGGGGGGAACCACTGTTGGAAGCACAGCAGAGCTCGGAATGGAAGGAGCACCATTTGACTTTTTCCAAACAAAATTGGCTGGAATTGAGATTGGACGCCATGTTGCATTTGGAGAGCCCCTGATGTGCCTAAACAGTGGAAACCCCCCACAAGTGACCCCATTTGGGAAACTAGACCCCCTAAGGAACTTATGTAGATCTTTGGTGAGCAATTTGAACCCCAAAGTGCTTCACACAAGTTTATAACGTAGAGCCGTAAAATTAAAAAATCATATTTTTTCCACAAAAATTATCTTTTCACCCCAATTTTTATTTTCCCAAGGGTAACAAGACTCCAAAAGTTATTGTGCAATTTGTCCTAGTACGCTGATACCCCATATGTGGGGGTAAACCACTGTTTAGGTGCATTGCATAGTTTGGAAGGGAAGGAGCGCCGTTCGACTTTTTCAACACAGAATTGGCTGGATGCCATGTCGTGTTTGGAGAGCTCCTGATCTGCCTAAACAGTGGAAACCCCCAACAAATGACACCATTTTGGAAACTAGACCCCTCAAGGAACTTATCTAGATGTGTGGTGAGCACTTTGAACCCCGAAGTGCTTCACAGAAGTTTATAACGTACAGCTGTAAAATAAAAATCTTTTTTTTTTTTTTACAAAAATGATTTTTTTGTCCCCAATATTTTATTTTCACAAGGTAACAGGAGAAATTAGACCCCAAAAGTTTTTGTCCAATTTGTCCTGAGTACGCTGATACCCAATATGTGGGAGAAACTACTGTATGGGAACACGTCGGGGCTCGGAAGGGAAGTAGTGACGTTTTGGATTGCAGACTTCGATGGAATGGTCTGGGGGCGTCATGTCGCATTTGGAGAGCCCCTGTGCACCTAAACAGTGGAAATCCCCCACAAGTGACCCCATTTTGGAAAATAGACCCCACAAGGAACTTATCTAGATGTGTGGTGAGCACTTTGAACCCCGAAGTGCTTCACAGAAGTTTATAACGTGCAGCCGTAAAAATAAAAAATCCTTTTTTTTTTTACAAAAATGATTTTTTCGCCCCCAATATTTTATTTTCACAAGGGTAACAGGAGAAATTAGACCCCAAAAGTTTTGTCCAATTTGTCCTGAGTACGCTGATACCCAATATGTGGGAGAAAACTACTGTATGGGAACACGTCGGGGCTCGGAAGGGAAGTAGTGACGTTTTGGATTGCAGACTTCGATGGAATGGTCTGGGGGCGTCATGTCGCATTTGGAGAGCCCCTGGTGCACCTAAACAGTGGAAATCCCCCACAAGTGACCCCATTTTGGAAAATAGACCCCACAAGGAACTTATCTAGATGTGTGGTGAGCACTTTGAACCCCGAAGTGCTTCACAGAAGTTTATAACGTGCAGCCGTAAAAATAAAAAATCCTTTTTTTTTTTTACAAAAATGATTTTTTTCGCCCCCAATATTTTATTTTCACAAGGGTAACAGGAGAAATTAGACCCCAAAAGTTGTTGTCCAATTTGTCCTGAGTACGCTGATACCCAATATGTGGGAGAAAACTACTGTATGGGAAGTGCTTCACAGGAGTTTATACCGTACAGTCGTAAAAACAAAAAATCATGTTTTTTTTTAAAAATTATATTTTTACCCCCAGTTTTTTATTTTCTCAAGGGTGACAGAAGAAATAGGACAAATTGCACAATAACTCTTGGGGTCTAGAGTACGGTGATACCCCAAACTACTGTTTGGGCGCATGGCAGAGCTCAGAATTGAAGGAGCACCGTTTGACTTTTTCAACACAGAATTGGCTGAAATTGAGATCAGACGCCATGTCACATTTGGAGAACCCCTGATGTGCCTAAACAGCAGAAACCCCCCAATTCTAACTCCAACCCTAACCCCAACACACCCCTAACCCTAGTCCCAACCCTAACCACAAACCTAACCCTAACACACCCCTAACCCTAATCCCAACCCTAATCCTAACTTTAGCGCCATCCCTAACCCTAACTTTAGCCGCAACCCTAACGGGAAAATGGAAATAAATACTTTTTTTTAATTTTATTATTTTTCCCTAACTAAGGGGTGATAAAGGGGGGTTTGATTTACTATTTATAGCGGGTTTTTATGATTGGCAGCTGTCACGCTAAAAGACGCTTTTTATTGCAAAAAATAGTTTTTGCATCATCACATTTTGAGAGCTATAATTTTTGCATATTTTGGCCCACAGAGTCATGTGAGGTCTTATTTTTTGCGGGAAGAGGTGACGTTTTAATTGGTACCATTTTTGAGCATGTGACTTTTTTGATCGCTTTTTATTTTGATTTTTGGGAGGTTAGAATGAACAAAAATCAGCAATTCATGAATTTCTTTTGGGGGAGGCGTTTATACCGTTCCGCGTATGGTAAAATTGATAAAGCAGTTTTATTCTCGGGTCAGTACGATTATGGCGATACCTCATTTATATCATTTTTTT
>JARQOD010000005.1:120093028-120131195 GCA_033576555.1 Oophaga sylvatica | reverse complement strand
TTCAGACTTTCAGCTTTCATTTGAGGGTATCCACATTAAAATTGGATGAAGGGTTTAGGAGTTTCAGCTCCTTAACATGTGCCACCCTGTTTTTAAAGGGACCAAAAGTAATTGGACAAATGACTCCAAGGCTATTTCATGGACAGGTGTGGGCAATCCCTTTGTTATGTCATTCTCAATTAAGCAGATGAAAGGGCCGGAGTTGATTTGAGGTGTGGTGTTTGCATTTGGAAGGTTTTGCTGTGAAGGAAACATGCGGTCACAGGAGCTCTCCATGCAGGTGAAACAAGCCATCCTTAAGCTGCAAGAACAGAAAATAACCCATCCAAGAAATTGCTACAACATTAGAAGTGGCAAAATCTACAATTTGGTACATCCTGAGAAAGAAAAAAGCACTGGTGAACTCATCAATCCAAAAAGACCTGGGAGCCCACGGAAGACAACAGTGGTGGATGATCGCCGCATACTTTCTTTGGTGAAGAAGAACCCGTTCACAACATCAACTGAAGTCCAGAACACTCTCAGTGAAGTAGGTGTATCTGTCTCTAAGTCAACAGTAAAGAGAAGACTCCATGAAAGTAAATACAAAGGGTTCACATCTAGATGCAAACCATTCATCAATTCCAAAAATAGACAGGCCAGAGTTAAATTTGCTGAAAAACACCTCCAGAAGCCAGCTCAGTTCTGGAAAAGTATTCTATGGAAGATGAGACAAAGATCAACCTGTACCAGAATGATGGGAAGCCAAAAGTTTGGAGAAGAAAGGGAACGGCACATGATCCAAGGCACACCACATCCTCTGTAAAACATGGTGGAGGCAACGTGATGGCATGGGCATGCATGGCTTTCAATGGCACTGGGTCACTTGTGTTTATTGATGACATAACAGCAGACAAGAGTAGCCGGATGAATTCTGAAGTGTACCGGGATATACTATCAGCCCAGATTCAGCCAAATGCTGCAAACTTGATTGGACGGCGCTTCATAGTACAGATGGATAATAACCCCAAGCATACAGCCAAAGCTACACAGGAGTTCATGAGTGCAAAAAAGTGGAACATTCTTCAATGGCCAAGTCAATCACCAGATCTTAACCCAATTGAGCATGCATTTCACTTGCTCAAATCCAGACTTAAGAGGGAAAGACCCACAAACAAGCAAGACCTGAAGGCTGCGGCTGTAAAGGCCTGGCAAAGCATTAAGAAGGAGGAAACCCAGCGTTTGGTGATGTCCATGGGTTCCAGACTTAAGGCAGTGATTGCCTCCAAAGGATTCGCCACAAAATTTTGAAAATAAAAATATTTTGTTTGGGTTATCTTTATTTGTCCAATTACTTTTGACCTCCTAAAATGTGGAGTGTTTGTAAAGAAATGTGTACAATTCCTACATTTTCTAACACATATTTTTGTTCAACCCTTCAAATTAAACGTTACAATCTGCACTTGAATTCTGTTGTAGAGGTTTCATTTCAAATCCAATGTGGTGGCATGCAGAGCCCAACTCGCGAAAATTGTGTCACTGTCCAAATATTTCTGGCCCTGACTGTAGATGTGGTGGAGGACCCCTTGTCACTGTTGCAGGCCTAAGTGTAAAAAGATCATTAGAAAGATCTCTGTAATGTTCACTCAAATATTGTATTTTGTAATAAGATTGCCCCTAAACCTTCATTTTTCCAAACTATAATAAACTATAATTTCCAGGCTCAGATTTTGCCCATATTTTGAATATTGGCACCACATTTAAAATGCAACAGTCCTGTGGTACAGTCTGTGTTAATATGGAAACTGTGAATATTAAAAATAATGGTCGGACTATCACAGTACACGGGTGTACGCCATTCAGCCCCGGGCATTTGTCTATTTTAGTGACTTTGAGGCAACGCCATACTTCCTGCTGGGTTTCATTTAATGGAAAATTTCTGGTATCCCTGATCATGTTGTCTGTCATTCGATATTGTAAACTTCCATTCAGACTTTTCAAAAGATACAATATGACTCTTATACGGAGATTTTGTGGATTTTGCCCATTCAACCTATTTATATGATCTGCATAACCGTGCTGATACGCCCTATACATTCACAGACTGCACAGCAGGAGAGATACTGGAGGATTACAGAATAATGCAGATTTACTGTATGTGTGATGTGAAAATCATAGCGCCAGTCCCTATGGACACAGTAATTGCTGTCATCAATGATCGATACGCAACATTTCTCACCCCTGTAAGAGGCTCCGATACAGAAAAAAAATGAATTGTGCAATGTGCACACAAACTATGAAATTAAACACTGAAACCATTAAACCATTTTTGCAGGGTTTTTAGCTGTTAACAACACACATAAGCATTGCAATGCAGAAACTCTTCCGTTTATTAGTAAACCTAACAATGGTTTGAGAAGTAAAACCCCGACCAGACGTGATCCTGTGGGAAAACGCAACTTAAATATCAGTATACAATACAATATTGGATCTAATAGTAAATGTTTACCCTGTAAGTGATGCAATGTACGTGGCAACATAAATTTAGAAAGCCAATGTTTATGGAAGTATACACAGAGTAGCATGGAAATAGTATTTGTATGTCTTATGTAAACTGTTATATGCTTAGAAAAGCACGTACTGGTAAAAGCAGACACATCACATACAGTCTGACATCAAGTAAGAGCTTTGTAAATAACATTTGTAATAAACTTCAATTTATGATTTTGATGAGCATAATAATAATAATAATAAATAATAATAATAATTTTAATTCTATAGCGCCAACATATTCCGCAGCACTTTACATTGTAGTGGGAACTTGTACAGACAATAAAAGACATCACAGAATAACAATAATCACATAAACTGACAGATACCAAGAGGAGCATAATATATTCTCTAGTTTCTCTATTATATATGTCACAAATATCAGAATTGCTGATTGGGCTGGAGTGAGGACACTCATAAATGATTTAGATAATGGTAGCCAATATACTTTTCATTTTTTCCTGGAGAACTGAACCAAAATTTAGGAATGATCTAAAATTTTCACAGACATTCACTACGCTCTCAAAACCACACAGACCTAAATATTAAAAAAAAGTTATCCAGTAGTAAAAACAAAAAGATGCTTCAACAGCACAGGAGCAAAACCACAAAATTCGGCCACTGCTCCATATGTGATGACATACTCTACTTAGGGCCTGTTTACACTGCCCGATCTTTGCTGTTAAATGACCATGTTTAAGGGGCTATAAAATGAGCTAAATGGAATTCCATGTGCACAGAATGATCGTTAATATGATTGGTAGGTCATCATGTCATCAGGATGATCTGCTGAAAATAACAATGAGTTTTAAGCCTAATTAAATATACGGTAATTGCACCTGATGAACTATCACTTTGCTCATTTGTCTGGGGTCTGCATTGCTTGTTTTCTGATTGCGGTCCCACCTAAATGAGGTGTTACTGACATATTAGCCATTACTGTCATCGCTGATGCGTGGCAAACAAAAGTTGGTGGAAAACAATGGGAGTTGGAAACACGGGGATTTTACAGTCCCTTTAAATTAAATTGCTAGTGGAAGAAAAGACTGTGCATGCCATGCATTAGCTTATGCGCAGTATACAAGTATTCTTCACTTCACAGGGCAAAAGAAAAAACACCTGTTTTGGGGTATTTTTTCATAGTCACTGTAAGTTTATGGATGGGTGGGTGCCCAACTGTGCACAAACAGTGGGGAAAATAAGTATTTGATACACTGCCAATTTTGCAAGTGTTTCGCACTTACAAAGAATGGAGAGGTCTGTAATTTTTATCATAGGTACACATCAACAGTGAGAGACAATCTTAAAAAAAATACAGAAAATCGCATTGTACTATTTTTACATGATTCATTTGCATGTTATTACATGAAATAAGTATTTGATACAATAGAAAAACAGAAATTAATATTTGGTACAGAAACCTTTGTTTGCAATTACAGAGATCTTTCCAGTTTTGGGGCTGTCACTGGACAATATTGAGTTTCAGCTCCCTCCAAAGATTTTCTATCGGATTCAGGTCTGGAGACTGGCTAGGTCACTCCATAACCTTGAAATGCTTCTTACGGAGTAACTCCTTAGTTGCCCTGGCAGTATATTTTGGGTCACTGTCATGCTGGAAGACCCAGCCACGACCCATCTTCAATGCTCTAACTGAGGGAAGGAGATTGTCCACAAAAATCTTGCGATACATGACCCCATCCATCCTCCCTTCGATACGGTGCAGTCATCCTTTCCACTGTGCAGAAAAGCATCCCCAAAGCATGATGTTGTCCCCATCATGCTTCACGGTTGGGTTGGTGTTCTTGGAGTTGTACTCAACCATTTTCTTCCTCCAAACACGGTGAGTGGAGTGGATGCCAAAAAGTTGACAGCATAGTGTATTACTAATGTTAATGTCTGAGACTGTGGTCCCAACTCTCTTCAGGTCATTGATTAGTTCCTCCCGTGTAGTTCTGGGCTGATTCCTGACCTTTCTCAGAATCATCCTTACCCAATAAGGCAAGATCTTGTATGGAGCCCCAGACAGAGAAAGATTGACAGTCATCTTGTGTTTCTTCCATTTTCTGATAATTGTGCCAACAGTTGTTGCCTTCTGACCAAGCTACTTGTCTATTGTCCTGTAGCCCATTCCAGCCTTGTGCAGGTTTACAATTTTGTCCCTGGTGTCCTTAGACAGCTCTTTGGTCTTGGCTATGATGAAGAGGTTGGAGTGTGATTGATTTGAGTGCGTGGACAGGGGTCTTTTATACAGGTAATGAGTACAAACAGGTGCAATTAATACAGAAAATCTGTGAAGAGTAGCAGGGCTTCTTTAAGAAATTCTTGTGGGTTGGTTGGTGATCATATAATTTCATGCAATAAAATGCAATTTAATTATTTTAAAATCAAACAATGTGATTTTCTGTTTTTTTTATTTTAGATTCTGTCTCTCAGAGTTGAAGTGTACTCATGATAAAAATTAAAGACTTCTCCATTGCTTTGTAGGTGGGAAAACTTTCAAAATTGGCAATGTATCAAATACTTATTTTTCCCACTGTATCTTTTATTTCTGTTTAGCCACTGTTCAGTGTGTGCAAAATTATTGGGCAATTTGTATTTTTGATAATTAGTTTTTATTATTGAACAACTACAGCGCTATCGGTACAGCTTAATAAACCTGAAAATTTAAGAAAGGAAAAACTGAGAGTATGTCGTTCATTTTAAAATATCCAAGGTATTATTAGGCAACTATTAGGACGCAGATGTGGTATGATCAGACCATGTTCCTGTACGGTAAGACACAACTATTGCACAGTACACAGCAGGGGCAAATTTATAAGATTATCTCAGCACAGGAACATTGTAGTTAAACACATCCAACTGTGGAAGTTATTATTCCAAGATCTATTCATTAAAATCAGCTTCTTTTCATGGGAAAACCCCTTTAATAGCTTCCTGACCCTGCAAACCTCAGTACATGTACGGCGCCGTGATCGCAGGGTCTCATGTTAAGCACCACTGCGATCGGGTGCAAGTGTCAGCTCTGTTTGAGAGCTGACGTCCTGCAGCAATGCCCACGATCGGTGCTAGCATGATCACGGGTGTTTAACCCCTACGATGCCGCTGTCAATAGTGACAGTGACTTCAAGGAGATCACACAGGGAGTGGGCTCCCTGTGTGCTTCCATAAGCATAATGCGATGCGATCGCGTTGTGCTGATGTTCTCCATGGTAACCCCCAGCCGCAAGATGGCCATGGGGTTCCTTAGGGAAGGTGGCTTGTCAGTGCTTGCTAAGAGCAGGAGCTGAAATGCCTCTTCCCCTGCTTGTCAGACACTGCTCCGATGCACTACAGTGCAGAAGCATTGCAGAGTATCAGATCAGCGATCTGTCACTATACAGTGATTTTTTTATTTTCATGGCTCAAAGTTATAAATTTCTGTGAAGCACCTGGGGGTTCAAGGTGGTCAGTACACATCTAGATAAGTTCCCTGAGGGGGTCTAGTTTCCAAAATGGTGCCACTTGTGGGAGATTTCCACTGTTTAGGCACATTAGGGGTTCTCCAAACATGACATGGCGTCTGTTAATTAAGCCAGCACATTTTACATTCAAAAAGTGAAATGGCGCTCCTAAAGTAAAAACAATTAGGTCTAAAGGAAAATTTTTGTGAAAAAAAGTTAAATGATTATTTTTTCCTTCCACATTCCATTAATTCCTTATTGAATGTGTTTTTGAGCACCTTGAGGGAAGCAGTTTTTAAAATGGTATTACTTTTGGGTATTTTCTGTCATATAGGCCCCTTATAACGTTCTAACAAACAAAAAATTATGCTTCAAAAATGGTGCTGATGTAAAGTAGACATGTGGGCAATGTTATTTATAAACTATTCTGTGTGACATGACTCTGATTCAAGAGCATAAAATTAAGCTTGAAAATTGCAAAATTTTCAACAACTTTTCACCAAATTTCCAATTTTTTCACAAATAAACATAAGTCATATCAAAGAAATTTTACCACTACTGTGAAGTACAATAAGTCACGGAAAAATATGCTCAGAATCAGGGGGATCCAATGAAACTTTCCAGAGCTATAACTTCATAAAGTGACATTGGTCAGAATTTGAAAAATTGGCCCAGTCAGAAAGGTGAAAACAGGCTTTAGGGTAAAAGGAGTAAAAACGGGCAGCACTTCACAAAGGAGCAAATAGTGCCAGAAAATGATGGTCACTCCAAACACACTTATTAAACTAAAGATAAAGTGAACAGCCCCTTTAACTGAATAACAAAGAATATACCGTATACAGCTAGATCCCCTGTTGTATCTGCTTAACCTTGTCTTTTTCATGGGGCTGCTTTTATAACTGGAAGCTCCATCTAAAGTTATGAGGGATCTTCTGCGCAGGCGCCGGCGACTTCCGCTCCAGTGACCTCCGGTGTGCGCACCGATAAGGTACTTTCCCTACTTCCTCCCTGCATAGTCATTGCCATGTACACATGGTTCCTAGCAATGACTGTGCAGGGAGGAAGTGGGGAGAGCATATTATCAGTGACTCTCCGATGCCTGCACAGAAAATACCAGGGAGGATGAGGTCTGTATTTCTGAGGGAGTGCAGGGTGCAGGTGCGGGATTCCGGGGCCATAACTGACACTGATGGGAGGGGGTAAGTATTACAATGAAGACAGGAGGCAGGGATTTATTACAGCACCGCACACCACAGAGCCTGGAAGAAATCATTAACATGAAAAAAAATTACAACATTTCTCCTCAACAAGACCATTAATATGAGTCATACAGGTGGGACTAGTGTAACATTTCTATTACCTGTATGCCCATATTAATAGGTCATATACGTCCCAGGGGGTGACAGATTCCCTTTAAAGGTTCGTATAGTCCAGGACCACTGAACAAAACAACATTCAACCAGAAAAAAAGAATTCACAAACCTATCGGCAATAAAGCACACATAATAAGTGTTATGTTTTTCATACATTGTATTCAAACTAATGTATGGTGAGTCTAAAGACTAATGCACTCTACTCTCCAGCTGATAGAGATAGGAAATCACAGATTGTTGTACACTACATTCACAAAATAGGAATTATTGCATTACTAGATGGTGGCCCGATTCGAACGCATCGGGTATTCTAGAATATGTATGTAGTTTATTTATGTATGGCTCCGTTCCCACCCTCCCATCCTATATACATGGCTCTGCTCCCACCTCCAATCCTATATACATGGCTCCGCTCTCACCTTATATACATGGCTCCGCTCCCACCCTCCCATCCTATACACATGGCTCCGCTCCCACCCTCCCATCCTATATACATGGCTCCGCTCCCACCCTCCCATCCTGTATACATGGCTCTGCTCCCACTCTCCAATCCTATATACATGGCTCCGCTCCCACCCTCCCATCCTATAAACATGGCTCCGATCCCACCCTCCCATCCTATATACATGGCTCCACTCCACCCTCCCATCCTATATACACGGCTCCGCTCCCACCCTCCTATCCTATATACACGGCTCCGCTCCCACCCTCCCATCCTATATACATGGCTCGCTCCCACCCTCCCATCCTGTATACATGGCTCCGCTCCCACCCTCCAATCCTATATACATGGCTCCGCTCTCACCTTATATACATGGCTCCGCTCCCACCCTCCCATCCTATACACATGGCTCCGCTCCCACCCTCCCATCCTATATACATGGCTCCGCTCCCACCCTCCCATCCTGTATACATGGCTCTGCTCCCACTCTCCAATCCTATATACATGGCTCCGCTCCCACCCTCCCATCCTATAAACATGGCTCCGATCCCACCCTCCCATCCTATATACATGGCTCCACTCCACCCTCCCATCCTATATACACGGCTCCGCTCCCACCCTCCTATCCTATATACACGGCTCCGCTCCCACCCTCCCATCCTATATACATGGCTCCGCTCCCACCCTCCCATCCTGTATACATGGCTCCGCTCCCACCCTCCAATCCTATATACATGGCTCCGCTCCCACCCTCCCATCCTATATACATGGCTCCGCTCCCACCCTTCCATCCTATATACACGGCTCCGCTCCCACCCTCCCATCCTGTATACATGGCTCTGCTCCCACTCTTCAATCCTATATACATGGCTCCGCTCCCACCCTCCCATCCTATAAACATGGCTCCGATCCCACCCTCCCATCCTATATACATGGCTCCACTCCACCCTTCCATCCTATATACACGGCTCCGCTCCCACCCTCCTATCCTATATACACGGCTCCGCTCCCACCCTCCCATCCTATATACATGGCTCCGCTCCCACCCTCCATCCTGTATACATGGCTCCGCTCCCACCTCCAATCCTATATACATGGCTCCGCTCCCACCCTCCCATCCTATATACATGGCTCCGCTCCCACCCTTCCATCCTATATACACGGCTCCGCTCCCACCCTCCCATCCTGTATACATGGCTCCGCTCCCACCCTCCCATCCTATAAACATGGCTCCACTCCCACCCTCCTATCCTATATACACGGCTCCGCTCCCACCCTCCCATCCTGTATACATGGTTCCGCTCCCACCCTCCCATCCTGTATACATGGCTCCGCTCCCACCCTCCAATCCTATATACATGGCTCCGCTCCCATCCTCCCATCCTATAAACATGGCTCCGCTCCCACCCTCCCATCCTATATACATGGCTCCACTCCACCCTCCCATCCTATATACATGGCTCCACTCCCACCCTCCCATCCTATATACAGGCTCCGCTCCCACCCTCCCATCCTATATACATGGCTCCGCTCCCACCCTCCATCCTTAAACATGCTCCGCTCCCACCCTCCATCCTATATACATGGCTCCACTCCAACCTCCATCCTATATACATGGCTCCCTCCCACCCTCCATCCTATATACATGGCTTCGCTCCCACCCTCCATCCTGTATACATGGCTCCGCTCCTACCCTCCAATCCTGTATACATGGCTCCGCTCCCACCCTCCAATCCTATATACACGGCTCCCTCCACCCTCCCATCCTATATACAGGCTCCGCTCCCACCCTCCTATCCTATATACACTGGCTCCGCTCCCACCCTCCCATCCTATATACATGGCTCCGCTCCCACCCTCCCATCCTGTATACATGGCTCCGCTCCCACCCTCCAATCCTATATACATGGCTCCGCTCCCACCCTCCCATCCTATATACATGGCTCCGCTCCCACCCTTCCATCCTATATACACGGCTCCGCTCCCACCCTCCCATCCTTATACATGGCTCGCTCCCACCTCCAATCCTATATACATGGCTCCGCTCCCACCCTCCCATCCTATAAACATGGCTCCGTCCCACCCTCCCATCCTATATACATGGCTCCACTCCCACCCTCCATCCTATATACACGGCTCCGCTCCCACCCTCCATCCTATATACACGGCTCCGCTCCCACCCTCCATCCTATATACATGGCTCCGCTCCCACCCTCCCATCCTGTATACATGGCTCCGCTCCCACCCTCCAATCCTATATACATGGCTCCGCTCCCACCCTCCCATCCTATATACTTGGCTCCGCTCCCACCCTTCCATCCTATATACACGGCTCCGCTCCCACCCTCCATCCTGTATACATGGCTCCGCTCCCACCCTCCCATCCTATAAACATGGCTCCACTCCCACCCTCCTATCCTATATACAGGCTCCGCTCCCACCCTCCCATCCTGTATACATGGTTCCGCTCCCACCCTCCATCCTGTATACATGGCTCCGCTCCCACCCTCCATCCTATATACATGGCTCCGCTCCCATCCCTCCATCCTATAACATGGCTCCGCTCCCACCCTCCCATCCTATATACATGGCTCCACTCCACCCTCCCATCCTATATACATGGCTCCACTCCCACCCTCCCATCCTATATACAGGCTCCGCTCCCACCCTCCCATCCTATATACATGGCTCCGCTCCCACCCTCCTATCCTGTAAACATGCTCCGCTCCCACCCTCCAATCCTATATACATGGCTCCACTCCACCTCCCATCCTATATACATGGCTCCACTCCACCCTCCCATCCTATATACATGGCTCGCTCTCACCCTCCAATCCTGTATACATGGCTCCGCTCCTACCCTCCAATCCTGTATACATGGCTCCGCTCCCACCCTCCAATCCTATATATCCGGCTCCTCCACCTCCCATCCTATATACATGGCTCCGCTCCCACCCTCCCATCCTGATATACATGGCTCCACTCCACCCTCCCATCCTATATACACTGGCTCCGCTCCCACCCTCCTATCCTATATACACGGCTCCGCTCCCACCCTCCCATCCTATATACATGGCTCCGCTCCCACCCTCCCATCCTGTATACATGGCTCCGCTCCCACCCTCCAATCCTATATACATGGCTCCGCTCCCACCCTCCCATCCTATATACATGGCTCCGCTCCCACCCTTCCATCCCATATACACGGCTCGCTCCCACCCTCCCATCCTGTATACATGGCTCTGCTCCCACTCTCCAATCCTATATACATGGCTCCGCTCCCACCCTCCCATCCTATAAACATGGCTCCGATCCCACCCTCCCATCCTATATACATGGCTCCACTCCACCCTCCCATCCTATATACACGGCTCCGCTCCCACCCTCCTATCCTATATACACGGCTCCGCTCCCACCCTCCATCCTATATACATGGCTCCGCTCCCACCCTCCCATCCTGTATACATGGCTCCGCTCCCACCCTCCAATCCTATATACATGGCTCCGCTCCCACCCTCCCATCCTATATACATGGCTCCGCTCCCACCCTTCCATCCTATATACACGGCTCCGCTCCACCCTCCCATCCTGTATACATGGCTCGCTCCCACTCTCCAATCCTATATACATGGCTCCGCTCCCACCCTCCCATCCTATAAACATGGCTCCGTCCCACCCTCCCATCCTATATACATGGCTCCACTCCACCCTCCAATCCTATATACACGGCTCCGCTCCCACCCTCCTATCCTATATACACGGCTCCGCTCCCACCCTCCATCCTATATACATGGCTCCGCTCCCACCCTCCCATCCTGTATACATGGCTCCGCTCCCACCCTCCATCCTATATACATGGCTCCGCTCCCACCTCCCATCCTATATACTTGGCTCCGCTCCCACCTTCCATCCTATATACACGGCTCCGCTCCCACCCTCCCATCCTGTATACATGGCTCCGCTCCCACCCTCCCATCCTATAAACATGGCTCTCACTCCCACCCTCCTATCCTATTATACACGGCTCCGCTCCCACCCTCCCATCCTGTATACATGGTTCCGCTCCCACCCTCCCATCCTGTATACATGGCTCCGCTCCCACCCTCCAATCCTATATACATGGCTCCGCTCCCATCCTCCCATCCTATAAACATGGCTCCGCTCCCACCCTCCCATCCTATATACATGGCTCCACTCCACCCTCCCATCCTATATACATGGCTCCACTCCCACCCTCCCATCCTATATACACGGCTCCGCTCCCACCCTCCCATCCTATATACATGGCTCCGCTCCCACCCTCCTATCCTGTAAACATAGCTCCGCTCCCACCCTCCAATCCTATATACATGGCTCCACTCCAACCTCCATCCTATATACATGGCTCCACTCCACCCTCCCATCTCTATAACATGGCTTCGCTCTCACCCTCCAATCCTGTATACATGGCTCCGCTCCTACCCTCCAATCCTGTATACATGGCTCGCTCCCACCTCCAATCCTATATACAGGCTCCACTCCACCCTCCCATCCTATATAACATGGCTCCGCTCCCACCCTCCCATCCTGTATACATGGCTCCACTCCACCCTCCCATCCTATATACACGGCTCCGCTCCCACCCTCCTATCCTATATACACGGCTCCGCTCCCACCCTCCCATCCTATATACATGGCTCCGCTCCCACCCTCCCATCCTGTATACATGGCTCCGCTCCCACCCTCCAATCCTATATACATGGCTCCGCTCCCACCCTCCCATCCTATATACATGGCTCCGCTCCCACCCTTCCATCCTATATACACGGCTCCGCTCCCACCCTCCCATCCTGTATACATGGCTCTGCTCCCACTCTCCAATCCTATATACATGGCTCCGCTCCCACCCTCCCATCCTATAAACATGGCTCCGATCCCACCCTCCCATCCTATATACATGGCTCCACTCCACCCTCCCATCCTATATACACGGCTCCGCTCCCACCCTCCTATCCTATATACACGGCTCCGCTCCCACCCTCCCATCCTATATACATGGCTCCGCTCCCACCCTCCCATCCTGTATACATGGCTCCGCTCCCACCCTCCAATCCTATATACATGGCTCCGCTCCCACCCTCCCATCCTATATACATGGCTCCGCTCCCACCCTTCCATCCTATATACACGGCTCCGCTCCCACCCTCCCATCCTGTATACATGGCTCCGCTCCCACCCTCCCATCCTATAAACATGGCTCCACTCCCACCCTCCTATCCTATATACACGGCTCCGCTCCCACCCTCCCATCCTGTATACATGGTTCCGCTCCCACCCTCCCATCCTGTATACATGGCTCCGCTCCCACCCTCCAATCCTATATACATGGCTCCGCTCCCATCCTCCCATCCTATAAACATGGCTCCGCTCCCACCCTCCCATCCTATATACATGGCTCCACTCCACCCTCCCATCCTATATACATGGCTCCACTCCCACCCTCCCATCCTATATACACGGCTCCGCTCCCACCCTCCCATCCTATATACATGGCTCCGCTCCCACCCTCCTATCCTGTAAACATAGCTCCGCTCCCACCCTCCAATCCTATATACATGGCTCCACTCCAACCTCCCATCCTATATACATGGCTCCACTCCACCCTCCCATCCTATATACATGGCTTCGCTCCCACCCTCCAATCCTGTATACATGGCTCCGCTCCTACCCTCCAATCCTGTATACATGGCTCCGCTCCCACCCTCCAATCCTATATACACGGCTCCACTCCACCCTCCCATCCTATATACATGGCTCCGCTGCCACCCTCCAATCCTATATACACGGCTCCACTCCACCCTCTAATTCTATATACATGGCTCCACTCCACCCTCCCATCCTGTATACATGGTGCCGCTCACACCCTCCCACCCTGTATACATGGCTCCGCTCCCACCCTCCCATCCTATATACATGGCTCGCTCCCACCCTCCCATCCTATATACATGGCTGCGTTCCCATCCTATATACATGGCGATGCTCCCACCCTCCCATCCTGTATACATGGCTCCGCTCCCACCCTCCAATCCTATATACATGGCTCCGCTCCCACCCTATATACATGGCTCCACTCCCACCCTATATACATGGCTCTGCTCCCACCCTATATACATGGCTCTGCTCCCACCCTATATACATGGCTCTGCTCCCACCCTCCCATCCTATACACATGGCTCCGCTCCCACCATCCCATCCTATATATATGGCTCCGCTCCCACCCTCCCATCCTGTATACATGGCTCCACTCCCACCCTATATACATGGCTCCACTCCCACCCTATATTCATGGCTCTGCTCCCACCCTCCCATCCTATACACATGGCTCTGCTCCCACCCTCCCATCCTATACACATGGCTCCGCTCCCACCCTCCCATCTTATATACATGGCTCCGCTCCCATCCTATATACATGGCTCCGCTCCCACCCTCCAATCCTATATACATGGCTCTGTTCCCACCCTCCCATCCTATATACATGGCTCCACTCCACCCTCCCATCCTATATACATGGCTCTGCTCCCACCCTCCCATCCTATATACATGGCTCCACTCCACCCTCCCATCCTATATACATGGTTCTGCTCCCACCCTCCAATCCTATATACATGGCTCCGCTCCCACCCCGTATACATGGCTCAGCTCCCACCCTGTATACATGGCTCCGCTCCCACCCTGTATACATGGCTCCGCTCCCACCCTCCGTTGGGTTCCCCCGTCCTCTCCCATCATACTTACTCTCCTCGCTTCGTCGCTGCATGTCCCTGCATCTCTATCCTGGTGGTCAGCTTCTTCCTCTGTGGAGCGGTCACGTGGTACCGCTCATTAAGGTCATGAATATGGACGCCACGCTGATAGGAGTGGGGTCACGTCCATATTCATGACCTTAATGAGCGGTACTATGTGACAGCACCGCACAGGATAGAAGCAGACACACCAGCCAGGACAGGGATGCTGCGACGGAAGGTGAGTATGTACGTGGAGGATGACTCGCGGCTACCGTCGGGAGATCAGCGGCTAGTGCCGCTGATCTCTCAACGATAGCGGTGGCGTGCCGGACTTTGCCTGTCGCGTGCCTGTGCCTGACGATAGCGGTGGCATGCCAGGTTGAAATCCTGTGCCGAAATTCGCGGCCGGAAGTGCCTGTCGCTGATTGGTCGCGTCCCTCCGGGCACGACCAATCAGCGACGCAGGATTTCCGTTACAGACAGAAGTTAAAAGGTAGTCAATTATATAGATAGATTTAGTCATGAAGCTCACATTCCATTTGTGAAAGCCTATGAGAATACATCACAGTCGCTTTTCATTCCCAGGAGAAACCTCAGATGAAGAGAAGCCATCTGTCAATAGAAGTAAAGTAAGTAAAGTCTTTCTGTTCTGAAAGGATTAAAGAATAGTCATGTAGACAGTGTCTGCTGTCACACGAAAGATAAGAGTGTAAAATCAAGTCCAATGACACAATCTATGTGCAAACTAACAACTGGTAATGCAGCCCAGCTAACATTCCAGGGACTCGTAGCTCTTAATTAGAAACCCATCAATAAAAGCTCTGACTTATCAGGAGTTTGAATGTTGAGGAGGCTGATCAATATCAGGAACTCTTAACTCTTGTTCTTGTCTGTTACAGAAATCTCGGCTGAAAAATGAATTAAGAGTTTCTGCAGGTTGTAAACTTTCATTGCATACACAATTGTGTTGGGGCCCTTCCCCACCATCTTATATTGTGTTTCCGCTTTTTAAGGACAAATAAAGATATATATTTAAAATACATACAAAGATATTGGATTATTTTTTCAAAGAGTTTATTTGTTTTAACATAAATGTTTATGTCTACAATAGGGCTTTACGTTCTCAGGTAGGCAGAAGGCAGCGTTCACACAGGCACTGTATTTTTGTATCAAAACAAGGTGATGTTTATTTCCACAGGTTAAAAGCACTGAAACAAAACCATAAAAACATAAATCCCTAGCCTTGTCCACGTGCTAACTAGTCCCAGTTCGGTCCTAGAGCAACCAGTGATACTTGCAGTGTGGTGCACACGGCCTGTGCAGTCTCTTCTCCGAGAGTTTCTAGCTTGTCTCTCTCTTTGGCTTCAACACAAATCCACTCTGGTCAGCTTCCCCAGCTGACTGACTAAGGTGAATAGCTATCCTGGTGATATTCAGGGCTAGCCAGGTGCTCCTAATCAGATCCTGTAGAGCTAGGTTTTTAACCCTAGCGTACCTGGCTTTGCTACATTACTTGGAATCTCCAAGTTATGGTTAGATATTCATAAAAAATACTGTACGTAAGATATCAATTGTAGAGTTTATGCACATAGCTGTATTGCAGATTTTTTTTCACTTTGCAGTACTAGGGTCTTATAGAGGTGCATGGAGCTTCTACTTTACCTTTGAAAATCTATAATTTCATAAGAATGCAAAGGTACAAAATACAATAGAAAAAAGGGACATGCTCCAGTAGATGCTGCAGTATTCTGAGGAAGAATATCCTTGTATGTACAGGAGAAAAGGAGCCAATAGAGCAGCAAATGGAGGATGTATGGTTTTGTACTAGACTGCAACACAGTTTTGGTCCTGTGTGAGCCATAATAGAATCCATGCTCTACTTTCCACACACCTCCTAACTTCTATCTCTAACCAATAAGCCTCTCCACACCGTCAAAACCTTCAAAAGCAACTTGAAAACTACTCTCTCCCTCTGTGTCAGTCTGTTACTCACTCAGTTTATGTTTATTGTACTTGTTTTTTGTCATGTCCTACACCCTTTATAAAGACACGCTTCCGTTAAATGTTTTCACTAAACCTGTGTAAATGTTAGTGTAGAGTCAGTCTGTTAACCGCTTCACAACAGGCGCTCTACATGTCTTGCCCAGCAAAAAATAACCCATCACACATCTCCTTCCTGCGAAAAATGAAAACGCTACGAGTCACGGAAAATGGCGACGTGACACACAACCCATCTTTATTTTCAAACTTATTTTTTTCACCACTAAAATAATAAAAGAAACAGCATTGCTGTAATTATACTGATAAGCAAAATCATCTTGCAAAGTCATTTTTACCACAAAATGTACTCTGAGAAAAACAATTCCCAAAAAACAAAATTGCATTTTTTTTTTCACAATTTCTCCCCACTTAGAATTTAAATGTTTTCCAGGACATTGTGGTAAAATGAATGGCATCAATCAAAAGTATTGGAGTATCTGAAGCTGAATAAGCTCATGACACAGTATCAGCATGGGTTTACGAGGGACCGTTCTTGTCAGACTAATCTGATAAGCTTTTATGAAGGGGTAAGTTCAGGACTGGACCAAGGGAATGCAGTGGACGTGGTGTTCATGGACTTCTCAAAAGCTTTTGATACAGTGCCACACAAAAGGTTGATACATAAAATGAGAACAATGGAGGGGAAAATTGTGTAAGTGGGTTAAAAACTGGCTCATGGATAGAAAACAAAGGGTGGTTATTAATGGAGCACACTCGGACTGGGTCACGGTTAGCAGTGGGGTACCACAGGGGTCAGTATTGGGGCCGCTTCTCTTTAACATATTTATTAATGACCTTGTAGGGGGCATACAGAGTAGTATTTCAATATTTGCAGATGACACTAAACTCTGCAGGGTAATAAATACAGAGGAGGATAATTTTATATTACAGGAGGATTTATGTAAACTAGAAGCTTGGGCTGATAAATGGCAAATGAGCTTTAATGGGGATAAATGTAAGGTCATGCACTTGGGTAGAACAAATAAGATGTATAATTATGTGCTTAATTGTAAAACACTGGGCAAAACTGTCACTGAAAAAGACCTGGGTGTATGGGTGGACGACAAACTCACATTTAGTGGCCAATGTCAGGCATCTGCTGCAAAGGCAAATAAAATAATGGGATGCATTAAAAGAGGCATAGATGCTCATGAGGAGAACATAATTTTACCTCTGTACAAGTCACTGGTGCGACCACACTTAGAATACTGTGTGCAGTTCTGGTCTCCGGTGTATAAGAAAGACATAGCTGAACTGGAGCGTGTGCAGAGAAGAGCGACCAAGGTTATTAGAGAACTGGGGGTCTGCAATACCAAGACAGGTTATTACACTTAGGGTTATTTAGTTTGGAAAAACGAAGGCTTAGAGGTGATCTTATTACAATGTATAAATATATGAGGGGACAGTACAAAGACCTTTCTAATGATCTTTTTACTCTTAGACCTGTGACGGGGACAAGGGGGCATCCTCTACGTCTGGAGGAAAGAAGGTTTAGCCATAATCACAGACGCAGATTCTTTAACTGTAAGAGCAGTGAGACTATGGAACTCTCTGCCGTCTAATGTTGTAATAAATGATTCCTTACAAAATTTAAGAAGGGACTGGATGCCTTTCTTGAAAAGTATAATATTACAGGCTATATTCACTAGTTTCCTAGATACGCGTTGATCCAGGGAGCTAGTCTGATTGCCGTATGTGGAGTCGGGAAGGAATTTTTTTCCCCAATGTGAAGCTTACTGTTTGCCACTTGGGTTTTTTTGCCTTCCTCTGGATCAACATGTTAGGGCAGGTTAGGATAGGATATGGGTTGAACTAGATGGACTTAAAGTCTTACTTCAACCTTAATAACTATGTTACTATGTTAAAAGTACAACTTGTTCCGCAAAAAAACAAGCCCTCATTTGCTTATCTGGACAGAAAAATAAAAGAGTTATGCCTCAGGGAAGAAGGGAAGGAAAAATGAAAAGCAAAATAGAAATTGGCAACGTCACGAAGGGGTACTCACCGATTGCCATCTTCTCTGGTTTACAGCACTATTCTGGTCCTCTTCGGAATCACGTCATGGCAATTCAGACTCTCCAGATCTCACTGCGTATCTATGTGTGAGCCAGAAGTGGCTTTTACAAGGTAAGCCTACAAAGCCTTAGTCTGACACTCCATAGACAGTAAAAGCCACTTCCAGGTCACACACAGCGCAGTGTAATTTGAAGAGTCTGAATCACCGACACGACTCAGAAGAGGAGCGGAACGGTGCTGGAAACGGGAGAAGACAAGTATACAAGTAACGGAGTGTCGGAGATCAGTGAGTATATTAACACACTAAGGCCGAGTCACACTAGAGAGGATACGGATGAGTGCTATGTGATAAAACATCGTTAGCACTCGGACTAATGTTAATCTATGGGCAGCTCCATCACCATTTTTTTTCTCGGCCGTATTATACGTGCGTAGTGACATTGCAGCATGCTGCGATTTGCACAGTATATCGCCGAGTCTCGCCAATGCAAGTCTATGGGTGTGAGAAAAAAAATCGCACACCACACGACCATCAGTGTGACTTGCAAGAAATACGCAAGCATTTTCTAGGTCATTTTCAGCCATGGATCCATTATATGTCCATTTTCAAGTCTGCGATATAATAAAGGCATACGATGTCATATGATGTCACACGGATAATAGATGCGAGGAAATCACATCCTCGCATTGCAAACAATTACATACGGATCACCGTAGGAGAACATTGGTGCGATTCTCAGCTGTCAAAATCGGACCGATTTTTTATACGTTAGTGTGACTCAGCAAAAATACATACCATTTTCCACAGGTTATGGTGAAAAAAAAGTTAATGGAGTGCTTTTTAACATGTACTGCTCCCTGGAGGTAATGGTGCTGTAAAATAAAATAAAACATAAAAAATAATAATATAACAATATGCAAACACCATGTGATCATTTTTGACTGGGACTTTCTTTTAATAAAATAAAGACAGGCTGCTTGCTTCCTAAAGAGATGACGGCCTTCAAATGAGGATCCAGCTTCAAAAATAAATGCTGAGATGAAAGTAGATAAAACATGGTAATTATATTCAGAATAAGACGAACTAAATGAAAATGTGCTAAATGATCTGTCCTTTTATCCCAGGATTATTTAAGATCTTTTATATCTTGTGAGAAATGTAATCTTCTTAATGTACTGATTCTTTACCCTCGGTGTTAATTCTGTCTTTAATAACATCAGAAAGTGTTTAGAGAAAAATGCGGTATGGAGACGATGCAATACATCAGACAGAGCGGGTAAAACTGTCTCTTGAGATAAAGGTATTTGACATATTTCAAAAGCCCACCAAAAAACTATTCTCCGCAGGCTGTGGTTTCTAAATACTTTAAATGAGAATTAAGCCATGGTTTGAGAAACACAGTCTATAGAGAATTACATCCGTCCAGCTGAATCACATACTACAGTATAATTGTAATAACTTTGTGTTAGGCGGCGTTCAGACAACGACTGCAATGCTCGCACTCTCTGCAGTAACACCTCACAGAAATACAGAAGCTGTCACACTCTGTACGGAGGAGGAAGTGCATCTAAAGGAAGAGGAAGTAAAAAAAAATGACTAAGACTTCTCCAACCTGTAAAGGCACTGTCAATTACGATCGCACCAGCGTCACAATACAACACGACCTGGCGAGATATTGGTCGATCGCTATGTGGTGCTGTTAGATTCCAACACAAAGATCTCATCAGCGATCAGCGATCTGTATAACAACCTCTGTGGTGTTGGGAACAGTCCCACCTGCGACGTGGTGAAGTCGTTCATAAAGGGTGTCACACTCAGCGATTCAGGTCACAGCAGGACACAACGACCAAAACGGCTCAGAACGTTCATAAGCGATCAGCGACATCGCAGACGGGCCACATCGCTGCTACATGTCACACACAGGGGCGTCGCTAACAAGATCGCTACTGCTCATAAATCGGTGACGCATTAGCGATCCGTTAGCGATCTCGCTTAGTGTGACAGAACCTTTAGGTCCACTTTAGTTTGTCTCAAAAATGCTGTGTGACTTCAGCCTAATAAGAAGTGAGCTTGCTATCCCGTATTCGTGGTGTTCCTGTGGTCAAGATGTTCTTTTTTCAGTGTTCAGAGTGGAGGAATTGAGTTAAAATGACCGACATTAACGATACAAGAACATTATGTCACTTTGAAAATTCATCAATATGTCTATAGATTTAATGCATCCAATATATGCCAAAGAATTTTCTTTTTTGCAGTGTAATCTACAGTTTCCAATATAAGAACATCCACATTAAGTCGGCTATGGCCAGTACACATTTCCTTAGATAGGAGCAAATTTTTGACAATACAATTCTGACGTACATTGATTTCTAACTTGAGGGTGAGTTTCCCGGTCAGGAAACGCTGCGTGTTTGGCGCTGTGCGCTGGCGCAGCGCCAACACGCAGCGTCCAGATGTTACAGCATAGGGAGGGGATTTCAAGAAATCCGTCTCCACTATGCGTAACAATACGCAGGGGGCAAACCTGCGTTAACGGACATGCGGCGCGTCTTTTCAGACCGCAGCATGTCCTCGCGTATTGCGGCGACGGTGCGTCGCCGCAACATAATTAACACAGGGCTATGTAGCCCTGCGCTCTTTCCGGAGGTGTTCCGGAGGTGTCCTGAACACCTCCGGAAAGATCGCGCGTCAGAAAGGGGGCGGGCTTAGACGGAGCGGAATTTCCGGACCGTGGAACCATAGCCTTAGTGTGAAAAGAGACTCATTGAAGAATGGACTTTACTTGATTGGCTTTGTGCAAACATAATGAAGCCAAACGACTACTGCAGAAGCGTTAGGGCTTGTTCACAAGCTGCGTTTTTTCCACTTTTCTCTGAGCATTTTTCAAGGGTAAAAACACTGCACTTTACAGCACCAACATAGTGAATGAAATTTCTGAAATCTCATGCACAAGCTGCCTATTTTTGGGTGTAGAGTTCACTAAATTGTTCAGTCTAATCTGAGCATATCAAGTATTTCAAAGTTTTTGAAGCGTTTTTAACCCATTTAAATAATGCAACTAAAAAAAGCATCAAAATGAACATAAATTGGTGTTGAAAGTATGTATTTTATGCAGTGCTTTTCCTGCAAACAATATAAGGCTATGGGTGCGAGTGAAACATGAGATTGCACTCAAACGCCATCCAAGTGCAGTCCAATGTACGTTCACAAAAACAATGGAGAAGATGGAGAAATTATGTTGATCATCTTCTCCTCACATGTGATACAATTCTCTCATGCGAGAGAATCGGAACACACTCCAGTGACACTCCGATCAAACTTGGATCAGAGTTTGAGCCGAGTGTCAGTATAATCAGTCTAATTCTCTCGCATGAGAGAATATTCAGCAGTGTGAGCGTGCCGTACTACTGGTAAATAATTAAACCTCAGAGTGGCTACGAGAGTCTATGTATGACCAGAATTAGATTTCTACAATAGAAAAAACAAAATGTGTATTTCTCATATCTATAAAAACTAGGAAATGAAACTGTATGTGTATACAGTCTTAGGCCTTCTTCACATGTCTGCTTTTTTATGTCCGTATGCAATATGTTTTTAAGGACCGCAAATACGGACATACGCACACCCATTGTATTCAATGGTGGTGCACACATGTGAAAAAAACGCAGATGTTAAGAAGGGGGGATGTAATGGTAGGTTACAATCGTCCTGTATGAATGTGTAGCTGTAACAAGACACCTGGCTCCGAAGGTGGTCCCGTCATTCAGTTGCAAAGTCAGAATTCACACCCCCACCAGCTAGCAAGAATCCAGCTCCTACAGGAGACCCCCCTGTGGTTCCAAACCATGTGGTCTGCTTTGCTCAGTAAGCTAGGATTTCATAAGGAGAATATTGGCTTATTGTACGCCTTAGCTACATACCGGTTACATTTTCGTGATCTATGGAACGGACTGAATGCCTTCCAGGGTCTCAATCTGTTCTAGCACCCAGGGGTGTGTGAATACACAAAACAGCTACTAGAAGCCAGGTAGTAAAGCTGTGTTTGGTCAATGCGTAGCAGGGGCCCAACCGTACAGAAAGAAGTTATGATCTTTCCTAGCTTTGGGAGATTTAGCTATAAACTTCCAAGGGAGATGATTTAGGTTCAGCCCAAAGGGCAGGAAGGGAGTGACAAAAAAGAATAAAAGCTAGTTCAAGGTCATGTGCTCTCTCTCTCTCTGATGCATGTGGTTCACTTAAAAGGGGGTCACGTTGAGCAACATGCTGTGAAAGATCTAGTACCCAGCTGGAAGCCGTTGCCCCCTGAGGCCCAGCGTACACATGATCGAACATCACCCGGTAATTAACATGATCAACTTATATCTTTTGTCCAACCACTATTGTATTTTCATATCTGACCATTGTATATGTGTAACCTCTGTGTATATAGTGTATTGTCTAGTGTGCCCTTAAGGCAATTAAAAATATAATTTAACCTTGGGCTGCTGTTTTATCTTGATCCACGAAGCCACACGTCCGTTTCTCAGTTTAACTTTCCATGCTACTGGGGTTGGTTCCTGGCCTGATATAACCCTGATAAACGACCAGGCGTATATCAAACGAGAAACTGGTGGCAGTCCTACCAGGCTGACCATGTGCTTTTTCACTGGTGCTAGTGAAAGGGGCCTCTGAGCCTGTCAGGGTTGTGGGTGAATGTGTTGCCACATCAGTGACTGCGTTGGCCACATCCACTCACTCCCCGTGCCTCCCTGAGTCCATGTGGATAGGGGGTTGTCTGTGTAAAACTGTACCAATCTGACCTTACGTGCGGAATCTCACGTTGGTACAAATAGGGAAACTTTACCACGTGATCACCCTGACATAACATTGATGTCATATGGCGAAGTGCAGATCCTTCACACACAGACATATCCTTTTTTTTAAATGTACCATCGACAAAATGCATGCTGCACACACGCATATTGATGACAAATGGATGACATCAGTGTTTCATCAGTGTGACACATATCGGTGTATGGGAAAAAGCAGTATAGTTTGTGCTGTTCCCAGCCGTCGGGTGCTGAATCCAACTCTCGTCATCCTCATCTGCTCTCCCTGCGATCAGCGAGCCCAGGTGAGTCTGATGAAAGTTACAGTTAGGGCCGCAGTCTGTGTCTAGTGCTGACTACATCTGTCATCATTGTTGCCTGGCCTTCCTGCAATCAGCAAGACCAGGTGAGTCTGATGATAGTTGTAGTCAGCAGCTGCAGTTCTTGTCTAGCGCATATTAAATAACTGATTAAAAAAAATTATGTAGGGTCCCCCATAATTTTTTTAACAAGTGAAGGGGAAGCCGACGGCTGGGATCTGATATTAATATTCTGGGAAGGAGCCATTAGCCATAAAGGTTCCCAAGCTATTAATATCAGCTCACAGCTGTTTGCTTAACTTTTACTGTTTATTATAGGGGAAATCCCCCTGAAAAATTATGTGGGGTCCCCTCTATGTTTACTAACCAGCAAAGGCTATGCAGACAACTGCGGGCTGATATTAATAGCCTAGGAAGAGGCATGGATATTGGCCCCCTCCAGACTAAGAACATCAGCCCTCAGCAAGCCCCAGGAATGGCGCATCAATTCTGGCACTTAGCCTCTGCTCTTCCCACTTGACCTTGTGGAGTAGCAAGTGTGGTAATAGTTGTGGGGTTGATGTTAGCTGTTTTATGGCTACTGACATAAAGCTCAGGGATTAGTAATGGAGAAGTGTTTATACAACACCTCCATTACTAACCCCATAGTCAAACTGTTGTGGGGTTACCGCGATAGTGTGGAGCCAGAAGACCGCAGCATCTGATTGCTCCTACTCCTGCGCTGAGAAGAAGCACTTCTCTTTCACTTTAATGCTGTTTATTCCTTTGGGCAGAACAGGCCATGCTGGAAAAATCTGAGCTCAAAGCTAAGCCCATTTAGCCACTCCCTTCCCCTTTATAATCTGGGCTCTGATGCACATCCATGTCAGAGCTAGCATTTTCTGCATGGCTTCAGGAGGAAGAGGTGTTGATATAAGAGGAAGTGTTAGAGGAGTTATCTGTGACTGTTGCATGGTTTGTAAGTGTGGTAAATCCCTTCCCTTCTCTACTTTTGTTTATTCCCCATCCTCCACTTCCCAGTGCATTCCTCTTATATGTGAGTGAATATTTTGTATGTCTGTTTTTTTTCTGTGAACCTTTTGTTTGTGTAGTCTTGATTGTCAGGTTGGTGTACTGTAGTGCACAATAGCGCCCCTCTTCCCTGTGTGTGGAAGGGAACAGATGGATGGCTTCCTCAGGAGATAAGGCAAGGGTGGAGGCCTTGGCATCTTCACCTTCAGAAGTATCCCGGGGAATAGTCAGAGCTAGGGCACCCCCTAGTTGTAGGGTCAGGAAAGGAGCCCACGGTCCCGGGTCACCCGACAGCTGTGTCATGATACAAATGCAATGAAGACAAAGACAGCGTAAAGTCCTTTAAGTGAAATAAAAACAGAGTCCTTTATTTGAAATAAAAACTCCCCAACCCTATTTTACCATTTATGCCACAAAAATAAAAAAGCAAAGTTATACTCACCTTTCCGCCAATAACCTATTAATGCCCATGTCCCACGACGATCCGAATAGTTTAGTGAGCGGTCACATCACTGATGTGACCGCTCACTAAACTACCCGGATCACTGATGTGATCACTCGCAACGCCAGCCGGAACACACTGAGCCAAATGTGAGAAGCGCTGCCTGTGACCGGTGGTAACCCTGATGACACAAGCAGCCACGTTCTCACGCTCAGCTGGATACACAGACATGTGCGTACAGTAGACCGATCCATTTGAATGTGTCTACATGTGTAAGTAAAATATTTAAGAGTTGAGAGTCCTCAGTGGTTGATACCTTTTAATGGCTAACTGAAAAGATGGTAACAAATTGCAAGCTTTCGAGACTACTCAGGTCTCTTCATCAGGCTAGACTAATACAAAATCTGAAGAGTGTATCCCAGTATGTGTGAAAACTGTCACCACACGTACTTGAAACACTGACGTGTAAAGGAGGCCTTAGGGTAACAGCCTATTTAGATGGCATTTGCTGTCAACATATGCACTTGATGATATGTTTCTATTCACAAGTTAGATTTTCGACGACATAAAAATGAGTGGTTCGCCAGGTGGATACTGGTGATTAGATGATGCTGGAAAAGGGCCGGTTTTACAGTAATTTTAAACTCAGAAAACGCACAGAGCACTTCCCTGCTGACTGACAGGTGACCTCCAAATGAGATGCATTGCCCTTATTGTGTAGGAGTAAAAGCTATTTATGTCAAAACCACTGAAATTGGTATTTTAAAGTGTCTCTTGACAGAGCTGTTAACACAGATACGATCTCGGGGAAAGAGCTGTTAATGTATTGCTGTGTAGCAGTGACAGCTACGTACACAGTTGGGCTATTTACTGACATTACAACGTTACAACTGGCATTATGTTGCATGGGGCATATATATATATATATACACACACACATATATATATATAGATGTATAGATAGCTATAGATTTCGATATATACTGTGAATAAATTTTGAAGCAGAAATGGAAAAAATGCTGCAAAGTCAGGCGGCTTTGAAAAAATAGAAGTGTTAATATTTTCTTTTTTTATTAATTAACAAAATTCAAAGTGTATGAACAAATGAGAAATCTAAATCACATCAATGTTTACTTTTTCTACCTTTACTTCAGGTATTGCTTGCCCCACGCCTATATACCCAATCACGTGGGGTTTTTCCTCTGCCGTGTGGCTGATTTACTTTTGATACTGTGAGGGGCTTTCCCTACGTGACGTATCTTGCGTTGTCTTCCGGGAACTCCATGTATGACTTACGTCTGCTCGGTGGGCTTCCCCGTGTGACGATTATCGGGTCTACTTCCGTTCTCTGAGTTCATCGCTTCTACTTCTGATCTTCCCATGTAACACTTAATGCGTCGATTTAAGGTTTCGCCGCACATGTCTTAAGCGGCACATTTCCTTTCTGCTATTTCTTAATGTGCGGTGGTTTTCATGGCAACAACATTTAAACAATTCCACCAATGACATACCAATATATACCAGCTGAAAGGTAATTGTTTATTATGCTATTTATTATTGCTAGCATTGACTGGTCAATGATCACTGAAATACCTCCTCCCAGCATTCACCACCTGGACGAAGCATTTAATTGTGAAACGCGCGTCGGTGTGGTGGAGTGACTGGTAACCTCTTTCCATAGGTATATACTCACTTTACATATGGCTACTGGCACATATGCGCCATCTACTTATGATGTTTAATTAACACTCGTATACTTACCTATCAATGCACTCCTGACTACATGTGTTTATTGACAACCATTTTGATCCTATGATATGGATTGTCACTTGTCAATTTATATGCTACTATTTTCTTTCATACATTTGATTGATGTGCTACTTTTAATATTTCTGGTTATCCTTTACATTATGTTTACACTAATGTGGCTTCCAGGATCACCCACCTTTGTCTATCTGGGTGCCCTAACTTTTTTAACATTTTTAATATCTTCTTGTGAATAAAGTTTATTCTTTGTTATAATCCTTTGGATCTAGTATTTTGATGTCTTGATATAATTTTGAATGTATCATATAGGTGTATTATTCTTATTTAGCAAGTTCAATTATTTATTGGTTAAAACAGTGTGCTTTATATCAAATAATGATATTAGCACATTTATCAACGCTGGTGGTTTATTTTATTTCATGTAGCTGCATGGTGGACCAAGATATTGCGGTCTGACACTTGTGAAGGACATATTTTATGATAATTTAAATATTTCATTATGCAAGAATCTAATAACCTCTTTTTACTTTATTATAGTGTAAATGTACCTTAAGGTCAAAATTCAATAAAAGGGGTTGTACGGTCTTCTGCTAGAAGTCTATATACACTTTATGTGATATGCAAACTTTTGAATTCTTACAGAGAGCACAACACACACTGTAAGGAGGTTTCTGAGCTTGCTTGTTAAAGCGGGTGACTGCAAGGGGTTTCTGAGCTTGCTTGTTAAAGGTGTGAACATGTGACCACCCACATACAATTTTTACAGTTCCAGACACATTCTGACTAGACATGCCTGGCTTTGCTCAGTTCACTTGTATTGAGCGAAGCCAAGCATGTCCTAGTTAGCCCGAACGATGGTATGCAAATCGCCTAACGGCGGTCATCTGACCACTGCTGTCACTGGCAACACTGGAAAATCCTTACAGTGTGTGGGCTTAATGGATTAAGAAGTCTGCAGTCACATAGAATGACTGCAGACTTTCATCAGAAGATGTATAGATAGCTATAGATTTCGATATATACTGTGAATAAATTTTGAAGCAGAAATGGAAAAAATGCTGCAAAGTCAGGCGGCTTTGAAAAAATAGAAGTGTTAATATTTTCTTTTTTATTAATTAACAAAATTCAAAGTGTATGAACAAATGAGAAATCTAAATCACATCAATGTTTACTTTTTCTACCTTTACTTCAGGTATTGCTTGCCCCACGCCTATATACCCAATCACGTGGGGTTTTTCCTCTGCCGTGTGGCTGATTTACTTTTGATACTGTGAGGGGCTTTCCCTACGTGACGTATCTTGCGTTGTCTTCCGGGAACTCCATGTATGACTTACGTCTGCTCGGTGGGCTTCCCCGTGTGACGATTATCGGGTCTACTTCCGTTCTCTGAGTTCATCGCTTCTACTTCTGATCTTCCCATGTAACACTTAATGCGTCGATTTAAGGTTTCGCTGCACATGTCTTAAGCGGCACATTTCCTTTCTGCTATTTCTTAATGTGCGGTGGTTTTCATGGCAACAACATACAATGCCCATACAATGGAGAGCCCATACAATGCCCATACAATGGAGAGTCCATACAATGAAGTGCCCATGCAATGCCCATACAATGGAGAGCCCATATAATGCAGTGCCCATACAATGCCATACAATGGAGGGCCCATACATTGCCCGTACAATGGAGTGCCATACAATGTCCATACAATGGAGTGCCCATACAATGCCCATATAATGCCGTACCCATACAATGGAGAGCCCATACAATGCCCATACAATGGGGTGCCCATACAATGGAGTGCCCATACAATTTCCATAAAATGGAGTACCCATACAATGGAGTGCCCATACAATGCAATGCCCATACAATGGAGTGCCCATACAATGCAATGCCCATACAATGCCGTACCATACAATGCCAATACAATGCCGTACCCATACAATGACCATACAATGCCGTACCATACAATATCCATACAATGGAGAGCCCATACAATGCCCATACAATGGAGAGCCCATACAATGCAGTGCCCATACAATGGAGAGCCCATACAATGCAGTGCCCATACAATGGAGTGCCCATACAATACCCATATAATGCCGTACCCATACAATGGAGTGCCCATACAATGCCCATACAATGGAGTGCCCATACAATGCCCATACAACGGAGTGCCCATACAATTTCCATACAATGGAGTGCCCATACAATGGAGTGCCCATACAATGCCCATACAATGGAGTGCTCATACAATGGAGTGCCCATACAATGCCCATACAATGGAGTGCCCATACAATGGAGTGCCCATACAATGGAGTGTCCATACAATGGAGTGCCCATACAATGCCCATACAATGGAGTGCCCATACACTGCCCATACAATGGAGTGCCCATACAATGGAGTGCCCATACACTGCCCATACAATGGAGTGCCCATACACTGCCCATACAATGGAGTGCCCATACAATGCCCATACAATGGAGTGCCCATACAATGCCCATACAATGGAGTGCCCATACAATTTCCATACAATAGAGTGCCCATACAATGGAGTGCCCATACAATGCCCATACTATGGAGTGCTCATACAATGGAGTGCCCATACAATGCCCATACAATGGAGTGCCCATACAATGGAGTGCCCATACAATGCCCATACAATGGAGTGCCCATACAATGGAGTGCCCATACAATGGAGTGCCCATACACTGCCCATACAATGGAGTGCCCATACAATGGAGTGCCCATACAATGCCCATATAATGGAGTGCCCATACAATGGAGTGCCCATACAATGGAGTGCCCATACATGCCCATACAATGGAGTGCCCATACAATGCCCATACCATGGAGTGCCCATACAATGCCCATACAATGGAGTGCCCATACACTGCCCATACAAGGGAGTGCCCATACAATGGAGTGCCCATACACTGCCCATACAATGGAGTGCCCATACACTGCCCAAACAATGGAGTGCCCATACACTGCCCATACAATGGAGTGCCCATACAATGGAGTGCCCATACACTGCCCATACAATGGAGTGCCCATACAATGCCCATACCATGGAGTGCCCATACAATGCCCATACAATGGAGTGCCCATACACTGCCCATACAATGGAGTGCCCATACAATGAAGTGCCCATACAATGCCCATACAATGGAGTGCCCATACAATGGAGTGCCCATACAATGCCCATACAATGGAGTGCCCATACAATGCCCATACCATGGAGTGCCCATACAATGCCCATACCATGGAGTGCCCATACAATGCCCATACAATTGAGTGCCCATACAATGAAGTGCCCATACAATGCCCATACAATAGAGTGCCCATACAATGGAGTGCCCATACAATGGAGAGCCATACAATGCAGTGCCCATACAATGGAGAGCCCATACAATGCAGTGCCCATACAATGCCCATACAATGGAGGGCCCATACATTGCCCGTACAATGGAGTGCCCATACAATGTCCATACAATGGAGTGCCCAAACAATGCCCATATAATGCCGTACCCATACAATGGAGAGCCCATACAATGCCCATACAATGGAGTGCCCATACAATGTCCATACAATGGAGTGTCCATACAATACCCATATAATGCCGTACCATACAATGGAGTGCCCATACAATGGAGTGCCCATACAATGCCCATACAATGGAGTGCCCATACAATTTCCATACAATGGAGTGCCCATACAATGGAGTGCCCATACAATGGAGTGCTCATACAATGGAGTGCCCATACAATGCCCATACAATGGAGTGCCCATACAATGGAGTGTCCATACACTGCCCATACAATGGAGTGTCCATACAATGGAGTGCCCATACAATGCCCATACAATGGAGTGCCCATACACTGCCCATACAATGGAGTGCCCATACAATGGAGTGCCCATACAATGCCCATACAATGGAGTGCCCATACACTGCCCATACAATGGAGTGCCCATACACTGCCCTTACAATGGAGTGCCCATACAATGGAGTGCCCATACAATGCCCATACAATGGAGTGCCCATACAATGCCCATACAATGGAGTGCCTATACAATTTCCATACAATGGAGTGCCCATACAATGCCCATACTATGGAGTGCTCATACAATGGAGTGCCCATACAATGCCCATACAATGGAGTGCCCATACAATGGAGTGCCCATACAATGCCCATATAATGGAGTGCCCATACAATGGAGTGCCCATACACTGCCCATACAATGGAGTGCCCATACAATGCCCATACAATGGAGTGCCCATACACTGCCCATACAATGGAGTGCCCATACAATGCCCATACCATGGAGTGCCCATACAATGCCCATACAATGGAGTGCCCATACACTGCCCATACAATGGAGTGCCCATACAATGGAGTGCCCATACAATGGAGTGCCCATACAATGCCCATACAATGGAGTGCCCATACAATGCCCATACCATGGAGTCCCATACAATGCCCATACAATGGAGTGCCCATACACTGCCCATACAATGGAATGCCCATACAATGAAGTGCCCATACAATGCCCATACAATGCCGTACCCATACAATGACCATACAATGCCGTACCCATACAATATCCATACAATGGAGAGCCCATACAATGCCCATACAATGGAGAGCCCATACAATGCAGTGCCCATACAATGGAGAGCCCATACAATGGAGGGCCCATACATTGCCTGTACAATGGAGTGCCCATACAATGTCCATACAATGGAGTGCCATACAATGCCCCTATAATGCCGTACCCATACAATGGAGAGCCCATACAATGCCCATACAATGGAGTGCCATACAATGTCCATACAATGGAGTGCCCATACAATGCCCATATGCCGTACCCATACAATGGAGTGCTCATACAATGCCCATACAATGGAGTGCCCATACAATGCCCATACAATGGAGTGCCCATACAATTTCCATACAATGGAGTGCCCATACAATGGAGTGCCCATACAATGCCCATACAATGGAGTGCTCATACAATGGAGTGCCCATACAATGCCAATACAATGGAGTGCCCATACAATGGAGTGCCCATACAATGGAGTGCCCATATACTGCCCATACAATGGAGTGCCCATACAATGCCCATACAATGGAGTGCCCATACAATGGAGTGCCCATACAATGGAGTGCCCATACACTGCCCATACAATGGAGTGCCCATACACTGCCCATACAATGGAGTGCCCATACAATGCCCATACAATGGAGTGCCCATACAATGCCCATACCATGGAGTGCCCATACAATGCCCATACAATGGAGTGCCCATACAATGAAGTGCCCATACAATGCCCATACAATGGAGTGCCCATACACTGCCCATATAATGCCGTTACCCATACAATGGAGTGCCCATACAATGCCCTACAATGAGTGCCCATACAATGCCCATACCATGGAGTGCCCATACAATGCCCATACAATGGAGTGCCCATACAATGCCCATACAATGGAGTGCCCATACAATGAGTGCCATACAATGCCCATACAATGGAGTGCCATACAATGCCCATACAATGGAGTGCCCATACAATGCCCATACAATGGAGTGCCCATACAATGCCCATACATGGAGTGCCATACAATGCCCATACAATGGAGTGCCCATACAATGAAGTGCCCATACAATGCCCATACAATGGAGTGCCCATACAATGCCCATACAATGGAGTGCCTTACAATGGTGCCCATACAATGCCATACAATGGAGTGCCCATACAACTGCCATATAATGCCTACCTACAATGAGTGCCATACAATGCCATACAATGGAGTGCCCATACAATGCCCATACCATGGAGTGCCCATACAATGCCCATACAATGGAGTGCCCATACACTGCCCATACAATGGAGTGCCCATACAATGAAGTGCCCATACAATGCCCATACAATGGAGTGCCCATACACTGCCCATACAATGGAGTGCCTATACACTGCCCATACAATGGAGTGCCCATACAATGGAGTGCCCATACGGCTACTATTACTGCAGCCAAAGAGGTTGTCATAAAGCATTTAGAAAACACTGGTGGCCATACACATTTTTGTTAAAGTTCATGCCATCTTGCTGTTCGTGTCCTGCTGCTCTACCTGTATAAGCACTTGGGGAAAATGTTAATGTTGTACAATACAGATTGATGAAATATTGTTCAACGCTTCCATGATACTTTTATGAAGGCTCTCCAGTTATCGCTTTTTGTCTGAAGAACCAAGTGAAAGGCAGAGAAATGAGCGCTGGAAGATTACATTGCTGCACGCTGGGGATAAGTCTCTTACAGACTGCCACAGTCACCTCTCTGGCCCATGGAAGGATGCCAGCTCTCCTATTGCTGAAAGTGTAAAGGACATATACTGGATGCAGAATCATGACTATCCACGCCTGTATTCTCTGCAAACAACTATAAAGGAACTATCTAGGATTGTCAGATATGTGCACAGCTCCATGGGTAAAGCCAAGCGCCTTTGGGGTGTATATTGAGTAACTAGAGTCACATACATTATTTGGAGAAAAGTGTTGGGACACAACTCTTTATCAGTGAATTTAGGTTTTTCATTCTGTCCCAGTGTTGAAAGTCATGCAATACTGCCTGTACAAACATGAGCTATTCTAAAGAGCTCACTGAATGTGAATGCGTTCTTGTACATATAAAGTAACCATTGCAATAAATCAGTTTGTGAAATCACACCTTTCTTAAAGGGACTCTGTCATCAGGTTTTTGCTATGTAATCTGACTGCAGCATGATGCAGATGCTGAGAGACTGAATTCAGTGATGTGTCACTTATCCGTCTGCTGTTGCTTTTACACAATCGGTGCTTTATCAACAGGAGATTATCACTGCCTGACTAGCTGTTCCATGCATCCTGCTCCAACCACACACCCACCACCAATTAGCAGCTTACTGTCAATATACAATGTACATAGAAAGCTGCCAATCAGTGGTGTGGGCGAGGTTAGCGAACAACTGCTGCACACAGTCAACTAAGTAACACATCATTGGAATCAGGGTCTCTTTGCCTATATTATGCTGCTCTCAGATGAGGTAGCAAAAACCTAGTGACAGATTCCCTTTAAAAAGTTAATGATCAACTATAAGTGGTATTATTGAAAATCCTCCGCAAAGGCTCATAGGAATAGACTATCCTTTGCAATCCGTTTTGACATAATATGTGAACTGCAATGGCACAAATGTTCTTAGTTTGTAGTGCTGAGGAATAAAACGCATCACATACTCATATTGGAGTGACGAGTTCTTCATTATTGAGTCGGATGGAGGCGTCTGAGTTTGGTGAATGCCAGGACAATGCTACCTGCCGGATTGCAGTATGCCAACTGTAAAGTTGGGTGCAGAAGCGATAAAGCTATGGGGTTGTCTCTTGAGGGTTGGCCTCATCTCCTTTATCCTGCATTTGGACACCAGCATGCTTCCAACTTTGGGGAAACAGTTTGTGAAAGGCCCATTTCTGTTCCATCATGATTGTGCCCCAGTGCACATAGCAAAGTCCATAAAGGCATGGTTGGGTGGGTTTGGTGTAGAAGAACAAAGACAGCCCCACTCCAGCCCCATAGAACACTTTTGGTATGAACTAGAACAAAGAATTTTAAGCCAAATCCTTTCACTCAACACCAGTTTCTGACATCACAAATGTTCTTCTGGATGAATGAATACAAATTCACACAAACCCAAACAAAACCTTATCTAAAGCCATCCCAGAAGAGCGGATGATGTTATAGCGAGGACCAAACTCCATGTTCATTTCTCTACAATGAAATGTTTAGGATGTTATATAAGCTCCAGTAGGCATTATGTGTAGTTGTCCCAATACTTTCATTTACAATATGGACTTGAAGACTCTCCACGCGCTACTACACGATGTCTGTATATGGCTTTCACACTCCCTGACAGAAGTTATGTCGCTTATCCATGTTATGTAAATCAAAGCTTATAACCGGACGTGAAATTCATCCATTGGTTTTATAAATTACTCTTTTGAAAGCTGAAACCCTCCCAAATTTGGTTTAGGTTAAGAAAATAAATTGGTATCAATCCTGAAATATTGATCATTTAATGGACACAGAATGGTCAGATTTTGGCAAGACAAAAGTTTTGTCGCCCACAGAAAGTAATGTGATATTCAAACAAATAATTATCTTAAAATACAAATATATGTTGCATAACATTGGTGAATGAAGTTGTGGTGCTATTAGAGTCATATTTAATATTTTGTGTGACTTCCTGAGCTTGAAGGACTGCATCCATGCGGTTCAACAATGATTCATACAATTTATTAATGAAGTCATCAGGAATAGCAAAGAATGCAGTCTTACATGCCTCCCAGAGTTCATCTAGATTCCTTGGTTTTGTCTTCCAAGCTTCCTCTTTCATCCTACCCCAAACATGCTCAATGATGTTCATGTCTGGGCTAGCCAGTCCTTGAGCACCTTGATCTTTTTTGCCTGGAGGAACTTTGTTGTAGAGATGGATGGATGTGATGGAGCACCATCCTGCAGCAGAATTTGACACCTTTTATGATTTGGAATGTAAGAGGTAGCTAATACTTCTTGATATTTTAGGCTATTGATATTGCCTTCCACCTTGCAAATGTTTCGCACACCCCTGTACTGAATGTAACCCCAGACTATGATTTTTCCACCACCAAATTTAACTGTTTTCTGGGTGTATTTTGGATCCATACGGGCTCCAGTAGGTCTCCTGCAGTATTTGCGGCGGCTGTGGTGTAATTCTACTGAAGATTCATCAGAGAAATCCACTTTCTGCCACTTTTCCAGCGACCATCTGTTTAGCAGGCTGTGGGACTTTGCAAATGCCACATTGGTTTTTTATTTGCCTTTTATTTAGTGCTGGCTTCTGGGCACTGATTCGACCATGGAGGCCATTTCGAGACAGAATCCTACAAACTGTTCTAGTTGACATAGGGACTTGAGGTGACCAGGCCTGTTGGAGCTCTGCTGCAGTGGAAGAGGGGCTTGCTTTGGATTTTCTAACCAACAAACGTTCCTCCTGAGCAGTTGTCTTGCGGAGTCTGCCGGACCTGGGCTTGTCAAACACATCTCCAGTCTCTTCAAATCTTTTTTAATTCTTTGTACTTGACGCTGAGACACATTAAAGGTGCCAGCCACCTCTGCAGTGGATCTCGTCTTTAGTCTCTAGATAATCAAGGCTTTGGTCGCAGGGTGTATTTTTGGCATGCTGTCAGAGCTCAAGTTGCAGTTTAAGTGAAGGTCTGGGGTGCTGGGTTTCTTTTTTAACACACCCACTAATTAACTGATCATTTACTGAGCACTGGTGAGGATGTAAACTAGGATTGGGTGCATTATATGACCAGGCGACAAAATTTTTGTCTTGCCAAAATCTGACCATTCTGTGTTCATTAAATGATCAATATTTCATAATTGATCCCAATTTATTTTCTTAAACTAAACCAAATTTGGGAGGGTTTCAGCTTTCAAAAGAGTAATTTATAAAACTAATAGATGAATTTAACGTCAGGTTATAAGCTTTGATTTACATAACATGGATAAGCGACATAACTTCTGTCAGGGAGTGTACAGCTACTATAACAATCTATAGAACATACAACCAGTCATGTCCTACAGAAAATAACTATTACAACTAAAAAATTTTAGAGCCAGATGATTTTGTCATTTATGACTAATTTATTCAATATCTCAGCAATTGGGATCTTTCAATGATGAGACCTTATTACCTACAATCTGCAGCACTGACAGAGGAAGAGATTACGTTCGGAGTCTGAAGGAGAACAAAAGCAGGAGCTCAGGAATATCATCAGAAGAACAGTTTAAAATAGAATAAAATATCTTTTCAGGTAATGGTCAAACATCAATGGTGCAATTTATAAAGAGGATAAGGAACGTCTGAAATATGGGATCTCATAGTATGTACTGTATGTTCAATTAAGGGCTTAAGGTCACATGCATATGTGAAATACAACTTAAAAAAGGCATAACTCTCTGATGTGTTAGGCCTCATTCAAACGTCTGTTTATCACGTACCCAGTATCACGGATCAAAATCACCAATACAAGTCTATGAAAATTATGGACAGCACATGGATTGGCTTAAGTGTGCTGTCCGTGATTAACAGTGCAATGTATAGGAGAAACTTTGTACTTTACTTTTTTTTAAAGTGAAAATCACTGATGCTATAGATTGACACACTGACTGATGAAATTCGGATCCAAAACACTGATAAAATGCTGACTTTTTTTGCATAACACGTGAATGAAGCTTTATATAGAAATTAAAGCATGAGAAACAGGAGATCTACACAGTAGATAAATAGCAAAAAAACAACATAGACAATATGCAATATACACTCATTTATTTAACCACAGGGTTTAGGAATGGTAGGGATACAAAACATTATAATATCACTATGCAGAAGTCAAATTATACCACTAATTAGCACAAAAAGCACCAAATATAAAGTATTCCAAAGGAACTCATACATATTATAATAATGTTGGCCAAAACCTATTAACATAGAGAGGCTCGGTCAACATTATAAAGTGTATGGGGGCACCGGCCAACTGAACTTTGGAAGAGATGTTGTTCGTGCAGGTCAGAATTCAGACTGCCGATAACATTGTTCTCCTGAAGATAGAGAACACAAGGGTGCTTAGCAGAAGAAGAGCTCCTGTGTATGGGAGCATTAGCTAGATGGCTGTCGGTTGAACAATCGGCTGAAGCATCATTCGTCTGACAGCCATCGAATGTGGCCAGCTTAAAGGGCTTCTCAGAGAAAGAGATAAAAAAACATGCCTGATAAGTCAAACTTATGTGTGGGCTGTTTCTGTATGTGCGCAAACTATTCCATTTATATTCATGATTATTTTATTGGCATCTTATTGTGGTAGTGCTATTGTTTGCAGCACTCTGAAACTTACTAACTGAAGCGCCGCTGATATATTTGATATTTCTGATAAGTCAAACTGCAGCCTGTCCTAGTCACGGTGTCAGTACAAGCTCCAGACTGAACACTTATAACTATGGAGATGTGAGTCTGACAAGAGCAGTGCCACACATACTCCAGTCGGCAGCCGAGAGCACAGCTGTCATATGTGAAGAACACATATTCTGAGCATAATAGGGGTTATCTCCAGCTTCATCCTCCTCAATGTTTGTTTTTAAGTTGG
>JARQOD010000005.1:119964580-120092928 GCA_033576555.1 Oophaga sylvatica | reverse complement strand
AGAGTTGGTTCTCCGGGAAACCCCCCAACCCCGGGAAGTTTTTTTCCCGTCTAAAAGTAAATTTACCACTGCACCTTTTCCTGTACATCCAACCCCGACTTGCCTTCTTTAATAGAGGGGATGCTTCAGACTGTGCCGTTGGAGCTATACTCTCTCAGAGAACAGGTGAGAAGAATGTCTTGCATCCCTGTGCCTTCTTTTCTCGCAGTTGTCTTCGGCTGAGAGGAACTACGATGTGGGCAATAGAGAGTTGTTGGCCATTATTGCCGCCTTCAAAGAATGGAGACACCTTCTTCAGGGAGCTGCACAGCAAATAGTCGTCCTGACAGACCATCGTAACCTTGAGTTTATCAGGTCGGCTAAGTGCCTGACTCCTCGCCAGGCTTGCTGGAATCTTTTCTTAAACCAATTTAATTTTATCATTTCTTATAGACCAGGATCGCGCAATGGAAAGGCTGATGCACTCTCTAGGATTTACTCAGCAGAGACACGTCCAATTACTCCTCCTAAGACTATTCTTCCTGACTCTAGATTCCTAGGAGTAATTCATAATCAAGACCTACTTAAGGACATCAAGGAAGCATACCATGCGGATTCTTTTTTGGCACAACCCCCAAGGGACGTAAGTCTTGTCTTTAAGAATGGTGTGTGGATTCAGGGACAACGCCTGTATATTCCTGAAACAGTCAGATTGAGAGTATTGCAACTCATTCACGATTCCAAGATAGCTGGGCATAGAGGAATTCTAAAGACACAGGAATTTCTTTCTCGTTTCTTTTGGTGGCCCACTTGCAGGAAGGATGTTTTAAACTATGTCACTTCATGTGAAGTCTGTGCAAGATGCAAAACACCTCGCTCCTCACCAACTGGTCTGTTACAGCCTCTTCCCACCCCGTCCCGCCCGTGGGGATCCATTTCTATGGACTTCATTGTGGAGTTACCAACCTCTCAAGGGAAGAACACCATTCTAGTGGTGGTTGACCGTCTAACAAAGGCAGCTCATTTTATTCCTTGTGTCGGCTTACCCACTGCAAAACAGACATCAGATCTGATGATTAAAGATGTGTTTCGCTTACATGGAGTACCGGATGAGGTTATTTCGGATCGAGGGTGCAATTCACTTCTAGGTTTTGGCAAAATTTCTGTGCAGCATTGGACATTAAAGTAAACCTTTCTTCTGCTTTTCATCCCCAGACTAATGGACAGACCGAACGAACCAATCAAACCCTGGAGCAGTATCTCCGCTGCTTTATCTGCCACCTACAGGATGATTGGGTGGATCTACTTCCATTAGCTGAGTTCTCGTATAACAACTCTCAGAGTGCCTCCACTAAGCAGTCTCCTTTTTACTCTAATCTAGGTTATCATCCTAACATTCTACCACGATTTCCCATAGAAACGCCTTTACCAGCAGTGGCTGAAAGAATCACGTCTTTACAGAAGAATATGGATCTTCTAAAGGAGAATCTGGAATCGGCTCAGGAAAGGTACAAGAAAGCAGCAGATAAATTTCGTAAACCTGCACCAGCTTTCAAGGTAGGAGACTTGGTCTGGCTGTCAACCAGAAATCTTAAGTTTAGGATTCCATCGTCTAAGCTGGGACATAAGTACATTGGACCCTATAAAATCAGTAAAATTATAAGTGCCGTTGTTTGTCGTCTTCAACTGCCCAGAACTATGAGAATCCACCCTGTCTTTCATGTATCCCTACTAAAGGCTGCGACACCCAATACGTTTCCTGGACGTTCTTCTCCTTGCCCTGACCCAGTGCTAGTCGATGGTCAGGAAGAATTTGTGGTGGAAAGGATTTTAGATTCCAGGTTGTATAGAAATCAGTTACAATATCTGATTAAATGGCAGGGCTACCCAGTGGAGGACAACTCATGGGAACCAGTCAATAACGTTAATGCTCCTCGCTTGCTCCGTCAGTTTCATCAGAGGTACCCACACAAGCCTGGTCTGAGGTCATCCGGAGGTTGTCCCTAAGGGGGGAGTAATGTAAGGTTCTGTGTACATGTTCCTGAAACTCAGTTTGTTCGTCAGCCATTTTACTTTCTGTCTTGCTGCAGCTATCTTGCCCTCAGTCAAAATGGAGTTTCCAGCTTGCATGTTCCCGCCCTGATTCTCTCCTTTTGCTTCTTAAGCAGCCACAGCTGAGCAATCAGTGCTTCAGAATCTAGCCTGCAGTGAACCTGTGACCTGACCCCTGAAGCCTTGGACCTTGTACTCCAGCTATTCCTACTGAGGAACTCTGAAGCACTTGTGGACTCTGAACCCTGCTCTTTGAAAGACCCACGTTTGCATGGACTTACGGTAACAGAGAAGAAGATCCTGAACCTGTTGTGGAGAGTGATTGCTGAGCTTAGATTACTCTGGCCTGCTGTGTCTCCTGCTTCTGTGTCTGCAAACTGTGTGACTATTTTTGCCAACTTGTATGAAGTAATACAAGACTTTCTATATCAAACCTGTGTCTCATGTATTTTCATTGCACCCAAGCACAAGACGCTATATGAACTGTACTACATACATTACATCCTCCTTGTGTTCCTTATTCAAACAGATGAAATGATGCGCCGCACGCACCCTAGCAGTTGCAGCGGACAACCTACGGCAAAAAATCCTGCCCATAGGCATAATTCTGCATGCAAAATTTAAACTGCAACTCCTTTAACGTCACTTTACGCAGTTGCTTAAACCTCTGCACTTCCACCTTAAGCAACGACAACTTCTCTTCCGGCAACCTGCACTCCAATTTTTTGAATCAATAAGTATTCCCAAAAAACTTAAAACCGTACAAGGACCTTCCGTCTTTTCCCTAGCCAATGGCACCCCAAAACGCCCTGCCACTCACTCCGTGGTAGCCAATGCATTCCTACACACCACTGAATCCGGCGGACCTATAAATAGAAAGTCGTCCAAGTAATGAATTATGGAAGACACGCCAGCAACGTCCCTAACCTCGCATTCAAGAAAAGTACTAAACGTCTCAAACAACGAACAGGTAATCGAACAACCCATGGGCAAACACCTATCCAAATAAAAACCCCCGTTCCAAAAGCAACCCAACAACGGAATACTCTCGGGACGTACCAGGAGCAACCTAAACGCCAATTCAATATCCGTCTTAGCCAGTAAGTTCGTCTTACTGGCGATCCCATTGCACAGTCGAGTCAAAGGATGTATATACAACAGAGCATAACTCCTCTGGAATACCATCATTCACCGACCGACCTCTCAGATAAGACAGGGGATGAATCAAGCGAAATTTGTTCAATTCCTTCTTTGGCACTACCCCTAAGGGGAAACAACCAACCCTTCAACAGGCAACAAGCCAAATGGACCCGCCATTCTTCCTAACTCCACCTCCTTCGCCAACTTAGCAGCCACCACCTCGGCATGCAAACTCGCTGCCTTCAAATTCTTACTACAAAAAGGGACTGTGTGTTTAGGAAAAGGAATCTTAAAACCTTCGGTGAAACCCCTCAAAAGGACCTCCGAATTAACCCTATCCGAGTATCTACTTAGATAAGGGGCCATCTCGTGAACCCTCACTGGCGTCATCCCCTTGACGGCCACCCACCGATGGCTTTCCTTTCGCTTTTCAGAAGCATTTAGATGCTCTGTGAGAAGCCCTGCTGCAGTGGGAACAGACATGTTTAAATTTACATGTGTTCCCGTATTTACATTGGCCATCGTTAAATTGCCAACATGTTCCATTTTTCTCTTTCGCCCACTGGGACCCTTGCCCCCCCACTTCCAAGCCCAGACTGCTGACTGCCGGCACCTCCGCCCAAATGAAAGGACTGACTGTACCTCACCGGGGCCATCACTTTCAACCAAAGCCCAATATCTTTTTGGTCCCATTTAATCTCCGGCCTAAACGTCTTCTTCTTTCTAAACTGCTCATCATAGCGCAGCCACGCCTGACCCCCATACGTACGATGAGCTTCCCCTATCACGTCTAAATAACAAAAAAGGCCAGAGAAATTCTCCGGGAACTTTTCCCCTATAACGCTCGCCAAAATCGCAAAAGCCTGCAGCCAATTCACAAATGTCTGCGGAATCAGCCGCCACCTCCTCTTTTCCTCTTCCCTACTATCGTCTTTCTTCCCCTTGTCCAAATTACATTTTTCCAAAGGAAGGAGGGAGAAAATCTCCACGTATTCATCCTTCCAAATTTTATCCTTCACCTCCTTTTTTAAATGTGCCCCAAAGGCCCCTCAAACCACACATACACCTCACTTTTTGCCTGATTGTCCAATTTAACTAAATCCCCTTTTTCTTTTTCCGTTTGCACAGAAACCGAAACCCCAGCTGATGACGAGTGCGCCCATCCACCCGACCTCCTGGCTTCACTTGCTAAGTGCGATCCGCCGTTTTTACCCTGCAACCAAGCCCCAACTGGCGATGCCGCAGTACCATCCGCCATCCCACCTTCTAATCTCCTCAAGATGTGCGACATCCCTTCAAGAGTATCTCTAATACCTGGACCCCCTGAGCCCCCCTGGATATGAAGCCCTCGACCCCTGACACAACCCCCTGACTTCCCCAACACTAACCCCATTGGTGACAGACAAGACATGCATGAATACTCACGAGGCTACGCGGGTGCTGTGTCCCCGTCAGCCGGACATCCAGAATCCTGCTGGTACACGTCCTCCTGCTGTTCGGACCCGGACTCCGACTCTTCGTTGCCCCTCAGCAGCTCCAGGCCCACTCCCCTGGCCTCCTCGTCACCAGGGGGGACCGAAGCACGAGGAGCCCGCCGTTTCCGTGACCTCATATGCGACCGGGATCGGTCCAGGGTCATGTCCGCCTGTGATCTGCCAGGCAGCCAGTCCCTGCTGCCTGCCGCTCTCTGCCCACTCTCACTCTGTTCGAGGCCCAGCCGGCCCCTCTGCTGCCGCCTGCCCATCTTCCACCTCATAGGGCACCTTGCTGTACAGGCACCCCCTGGCCTCCATCCCCGGGGTACCTGCACCCATCGGTACTGTGTGCCCCCTCCCGGAAGCCACCGCTCCAGCCTGCCCTGTCTTCCTCCTCACCATCCCCGCCTCCATTCGCACAGTCCCAGCCCGGGTACCCGACTCTCCCCCGGCCACCGCTGTTCCTCCGCGGCTCGGAGCTTGCCACATTTCCTGTGTGGCCCTCACTTCCGGCCGGGCCCGCTCTGGATCAGCGGCCCTCACTGCAGCCGCGCGACGCCGACCTGCACCAGCAGCGAGGATGCCAGGATTCCTGCCTGTGGGGGTGCTAAGCAACGATGCCTCACCGCTGCACCCAGCCACCGCAGGGTCCCCGGAGGGGCTCCGCGGTCTCCGCCTGCCGTGCGTCGTGACCTCCGCCGAGAGATGTACAGGGGGCCTGGTCTTCCGGGTCCTGCTGCCACGCTGCTCACCATCGCCCAGCAAGGATGCCAGCTGCTCCTCCAGCCAGCCTCCCCTCCTGGATTTGGCGACGCTCCTCAGCTCCTGCAATAATGCGTCCACGGAGTCTATTGTAAGTGCCCACAGACTTTTCTTTCAGGCCTCTTCACCCCATGTCTTGTCTCTGCATCTTGTCTCTTCAGGCTTTCAAACCGCAACTGGCCAGTTCTCCCTGCACTTTTTCAGCTTATGCCCACCCCCTCCACCCACTCACCCTCCCCCCCAACTCACCACCAACCCTGAACAGCGCATACAAACAAAAGAAAAAAAAAACATTTTTGTCCAACGCAGTCATGGGGGGCTTTTATTTAGCTGCGCCCAATTCAGCCCTTTACTTTATATCAGGGACTGCATTTTATCTCATTCTTGGAGAACCCCTTTATAAACAGTGTCATACTATTAATAATTAAGTTTGTAGTGATGACAAACCTAAATACCTTGTCACCTATATCATGTGCTGCAACCAGTGGGAGGTTAATACGCACTGTGCACTACAAACGTTGCACACTCTGAGGTCAGCATGCATTATACTAAACTGATGATATATTACTCTACTAGTAAAGAAGTTTCCTCATTAATACTGTTGGCCTCCTGGGGTAACAGGATGAACAGAGAAGTCATTTTGCAAAAAGAGTAATACCGCAGAAAGCCTTGAGAAGAGGCTCAATTTTTTTTACTTTTTTCTTAAAAGTCAGCAGATTATTAAACCAGATCAATACTGTGTATTCAACTACAAGCATTACATACGGTACCTATCAGATGCTTGTTTAGCATTAAATTATTACTAAAACTCTTGAGAACATGTGAAAATGTTGTAGATGGAAACTTTTATTTCTCCAGGATTTATAGATTAACCCTCTGCCTTGCAATAAAATTATACAATAAAAGCACATAATACAGTAAAATATCTGTCGCCATCTTCAATCGTTCTGGCACTGTTCCTCTGATTCCCATCTACTCTTTATTTCTGTAAAAGCGGTCTGTAGTCTGGTGGTCTCAGACACTTCCCTCTCTGGACTGCTCCACATGACAGCAGGGGAGTTTTTCTGCTTCACTATGCACTGTGTGCGTTGATTGTCTGAGACACTCCCCCCCCTGCACCCCAATGGACAAGCTGAGAGTAGGGGGCGTGTCTCAGACTTCCCAAGCCTTTACATCAAGGGGCGTGTCTCAGACTTCCCAAGCCTTTATATCAAGGGGCGTGTCTCAGACTTCCAAAGCCTTTACATCAAGGGGCGTGTCTCGGACTTCCCAAGCCTTTACAAGTAGTCTCTGCTGCAGTTTTTTGAGCCAAAGCCAAAAGTGGAATGGAATGAAACAGAAAATATAAAGGAAGGAATTACAATTCTTATTCTTGCTGCATCTACTTCTTGCTTTTGCTCAAAAAACGGCAGTGGCATTTTTGAAACTACCATAAAAAGAGAAATTACATTTTCAACTTAAACTGATGATTCAAGTACTACTGAATCCTTCACACTTTTACTTCTTGCTTCCCCTACCTGAGCTCTAGTATGACACCAGTCAGTCATGTGTTATGATGCGACTTACTGTCACTTAATCAATGTAAGTCAATAACAAAGATTGTGAGTCTTCTATATCCTCACAATAGAAAATAGCATTGTAATTTGCACCTGCAGAAACACCTTTATGTGCTAGTGAACTAAGCAGCAGCTAGAAGCTATGGTGTGACCCCCCCACCACCCATAATAGCATCTTTTCTACGCTCCCATGTTCTGACACTGCATGTCTTGTTACATTTTCCATTGCAGGGGACAACAGTGTGAAATGTCAGACTGATGCAGACAGATATGCACTAACCATTCAGAGGCCTTGTCACTTCGTGAAATTAGGGATGCAGATGAAAATGTTTTTAAGCTGTCAGATCTAGTCAATGGCTAAGTTACTATTATTCATAATGTATCCTGTTCAATTCTGAAGAATACTGTCCCATTCCTTAAAGCAGACCTGTCACAGATTTCACAATACAAACTGCATATATTACTAAACAGAGCTCTTAGACCAGATAAGGATACTGTATTTTACTTTGAGATTTCATGTCCATATGGCTGTGTAATCCTTTGTGAGAATTTAACTCAATCGCCACCCACTTTGCCTGATTAACAGCTCCTCAGTGTACCTCCTCCCTCCTGCTGCTGAAATCTCTTACTGACCAAAATAAGCTGTAACTGCTGTCAGGCTGGATGGTTAGAGGCTGATTACATATGGACTTAGAAACCTTATTACTTGATACCTGGACTTATAAAAATTATCATCTCATTACCAAGATTATACAGCTATTCTTACATGAATTTTCAAAGTAAATACACCAGCTTTATCAAGTCTAACATCTATTTTATCAGGGGCAGACATATGGCTGGTGCAGCTGCATCGGGGCCCGAAGATGTAGGGGGCCCACTGCCATCAGCGACTACTTCAGCTGGATGTGCATCTGAAAAGTGAGCATTTTGAACGCATAGGTACTACACAAAATTTGATAACATTAGGTCATCATATTGAAGATTTTAATTTTTTCACAAAAATGTTGCTTAAGGCTAAGTGCACACGTTCAGGAATGTGTGCAAAATTTTCCTGAGCAAAACCGGACTTTTTTCGCGGTAAAAACGCGCGTTTTTGTGCGGATTTTGCTCGTTTTTACCGCGATTTTTCCGAGAACATTCTAGGTCAATAATATAGCAGGAAAAACTCTAGAATTACGCGAAATTAATGAACATGTTGCTTCTTTTTCCGCGATGCTTTTTTTTTCAGAAAAAAACGCACCATGTGCACAAAAATTGCGGAATTCATTCTAAATAATAGGATGCTTTATTCATGCGTTTTTTACGCGTTAAAACGCAAATAATCCTGAACGTGTGCACTTAGCCTTAGACCTAAATTTCTCACTTTTTCAAGGGGTAACACCAAAAGGTGGACCCCACAGTTTGTTAACCAGTTTCTTAAGAGCACGGCGACACACAACATGTAGTCAAAAAGTTCTGTTGGAACGGAAGGAGCGCTAATTGAATTTTGAAACACAAATTTGGCTGAAATAATTTGTGGACACCATGTCGCAATTGCAGGGCCCCTAAGGTGCCTAAACAGCAGAAACCCCACACAAGTAACCCCATTTTGGAAACTACATCCCCTGAAGGATTTTATCCAGGGGTATAGTGAGCATTTTGAACTCACAGGTACTACACAAAACTTGATAACATTAGGTCGTTATATTGAAGATTTTAATTTTTTTCACAAAAATATTGCTTTAGCCCTAAATTTCTCACTTTTGCAAGAGGCAACCCTAAAACGTGGACCCCAAAGTTTGTTAACTATTAGAGAGTGGCGATACCCAACATACAGTTGTGCTCAAAAGTTTACATACCTCTGCAGAATTTTTGCTTTCTTGGCCTTTTTCAGAGAATATGAATGATAACACAAAACTTTTTCTCCACTTATGGTTAGTGGTAGGGTGAAGCCATTTATTGTCAAACTACTGTGTTTTCTCTTTTTAAATCATAATGACAACCCAAAACATACAAATGACCCTGATCAAAAGTTCTTTATTTTTGTGTGTTATTTCATGTTTTTGATATTTTTTGTTATTTGATCATTTTCCTTCTACAGTGTCCTTGATGAAATAAGCTTATAGACATTTGTTATATCCTTTGGGAAATGGTAATATCCAGAGTGATGTGGCATGGAGACATTTTGCTTATATTCCATGATGCCTTTGGCACTTTTTAATATTCACTTTGTTGTTTTTTATTCATTTTTGTACTTCTGCTTGCAACCTGTATGTAACGCCGGCGTCCTGTGCAATTACCATCCTCCTTTCCCTCAGCAGTGACACCGACTCACTCACAGTCTCTGTCCTTGGCCCGCGCTTCCTCCCGTTGTTGCAGTCTCCCAAGGTCTGTGCATGTCTGGCAGATCGCTGGGCACTGCGCTTAGCGTGTGCGTATCTCTGTTCTCTTACAGAAACAGTGCTCACTATCCTAAGGTGTCCTCAGCCATCAGCTGGGAGAGACTTATTATTTAATGCACCTCCATCTGTTGGGAAGTGCCGGAGCAATGTGTTCTGTCTGATTGTCTGTACGATGGTCACACTAGTTGTTAGGCCCCCTGTTCTTGTATCCCTGTATACAAGCCGTGCATGCCATCAAAAGCGTGTCTGCAAGCACCTGCCGTAGCCTACAAAAACTACTCTTTTTTAATAAATATTCTACTTGGAGTGGCATACCGGCCAATAATTATTTATTTTTACACTATGGCCTATTTCTATAATTAAGCACGTAATTTGGATTTTTTGTTGAGTATCAAAAAAGCAGCTTTATCTGAAATGTGACACTAAAAAGTGATAAAAAAAACTAAGCTTCAAAAATGCGATAAAAATCCATGTAATCTAATTTCTCTAAAAGGTGCAGAAGTGCTACAGAAAATCTGCAACATTGAAAATTTATCCACAGCTCATCATAGGAACGTAACCTAATGGGCATGAACTGAATATCAGACGCAGCCCATGGACATGTGTTTTCCATGCGTTTCACAGATTTGTTTCTTATGACGTTAAATATCTTTCTTAAGTGAAACTTTTACAATTGAAAGCCTTCATAAATGCCCTGTAGGTATCGCAGTGCGTAGATGACATTGTAAACACTCGAGTTGGAGACATCACCAAGCTTCTGGAGAACATCGTCAGTCTGTCTGCTAATAGTTAGCCGCACCCTGGAGACGATAGGGTTCTTGTAGAACTTGGACACATTTCGTATTCCTAAAGACGTTTTCATCACCACAACTTACGTATTTCATTTGCACTTTTCAGTCCTTTGTTTCTGCCTATTCAGTGTTTTCCCTATTCGACCAGGCTTATCATCCCAAAGTCAGTGAACACATTTCTTAATGACTTAGGTTCGGTACAATGTGCTCATTATTCAGCAGCTGTCACATCATGATTCTGCTTCATGTGAAGGAGGTGACACCTGACTAGCAACCGGAGGCCTCCAACAAGAAAATCTATTCAAACTTGTCTGCCTCTTTCTTTCGCTCTTTGGACATTCTTCAGGCGGACATCAATAGACTGAAAAAACAATATGAACCTCTGATGTTTCCACTTTTTATTTCTTTTCAAAAGCTGAATGCATATCCCAGCCATTAATTAATTCACTTATGGCGAGATGAAAGCGGGAAGGAGTTGTGTAACCAATGACCTGTTTCATGCCGCACACAATGCTCGTCTCCTGTATTATTCTTTGCAATAACCTTGGATGAATTTAATTATATCAATATTTCTCATGAATTTTTTTCCCTCTTCAAAGTGGGTACTAGGTTTCTTCAGACTAGACGTTGATCCAAGTGTTTATTCTGAGTCGAGGAGGAATTTTTTTCCTAATAAAGAACATTTTCCAGTTGCCTTATGAGATTTTTGCGTTCTTCTAGATCAGTGTTTGCCAAACTGCAGTCCTCTGGACCCCCACCCAACACATCATGCTTTCAGGATTTCCTTAGCACTGCACAGCTGATGGAATTACTATTAAGGCATCAGAAACTGCCACAGGTTCTCTGAGCCGCACAATACTTAAGAAACCATGAAAACATGTGTTGGGGGTTGTAAGGACGGGGTCTGAGAAACATGTTCTAGATCAACATATTGGGATTGTAGGTTGCACTCAATGTACCTGTGTCTTTTGGATTAAAAGGAATCTGTCAGCAGGTTTTTACTATTTAAGCTGAGGGCAGCATGAGATAGGAGCATAAACACTGATTTCAGAAATATGTCACTTATTAGGCTGGGGGCTATTAGTGCAATACAATGAGAGTTTAATCAGCAGAAGATTGACACGACAGGACTACAGCTCCCATGCATCTTAGTCCAACCTCACTCCCAGCACTGATTAGCAGCTCAGTGTCAATAGACTATATATATATATATATATATATATATACATATATAGAGTGCTGTGGTGTGGGCAGGGTCAGCTTTCTGAGCTCTGCTACATCTAAAAACTCTGATCTCATCAAAACTGCAGCACCCGGTAAACTAAGTGACACATCATTACAATCAGGGTCTACATTCCCTACTTTCCCAACATTATGCCGCTATCAGATGAGGTAGCAAAAACCTGGTGATGGATTCCTTTAAATAAAACTGATTATACCTCTGGAAGTGCCCATATTTCTGCATCTGCCCATATCTCTTATTCACATTTACATCATTTGAAATATGGTAAGGTTTTAATACTAGAGGTTAGGATGGTCGTGAATAGAGCCCTGTGACAGGGTGGGATGGCTTTTATGTTTTTTCCCTTTAACCATAATAACTATGGAACTATGAAAGTAGCCGATTCCCATTAACGATACTTCTTAAATATATTATATTTTAATAGAAGAAATAGTTACCTCTAAAACAGTGTTTCCCAAACTGCAGTCCTCACGGCCCATAACATGTCATGGTTTAAGGGTTTCCTTAGTATTGCACAGGTATCCCAAGTATCCTCAAGGCATCAGGAATTCTCTCACCTGTGCAACACTATGGAAATCCTGAAAACATGACCTATGGGGGGCCGTGAGGACTGGAGTTTGGGAAACACTGCTCTAAAAGACCAAAAACTTTCTACCTATTGGTAGCGACCTTGTTTTAGAGTTAGGCCTCATTCACACCTCAGTATTTTTGCATCAATCTTTGAATGCTAAAGCCAAAAGTGGAACTTAGAGAAATACTATAACTGAAAGACTGACACCTGTTCTGTGTTTTGGAGTCACTCCTGGTTTTGGAATACAGATACTGATGAAAAACTAGTGCAAAAATACTGACGTGTGAATGAGGCCTTAAAGCGTTTTCAAACATGACCCCTCTGATAGACAGCAGTGTTATCAAACCAATGCACGTTGTCTCCACACACAAAATGACATTGTGTTTCAATATTTTACTTGTCTTGTGGGAAAATGATCTAAATGAATTTACCGGACAATGAGGAAGAGTTGAAAGAAATAGAAAAGAAAATCAACAAGAAGTTGGAGAGATACTAATTCTAAAATAATAAACCTAAAATTAAGAAGGCTGTAGGATGCATAATGTCAAATGCCTTCTAAACTTGTATATAGGAAAGATGTGTATCTTCGTACCGTGTTAGCCAGTAGATAGAAAAATATTTAGACTTGAGAGTCCTCAGTGGTTGATACCTTTTAATGGCTAACTGAAAAGATGGTAACAAATTGCAAGCTTTCGAGACTACGCAGGTCTCTTCATCAGGCTAAACTAATACAAAAACTGAAGAATCACATATTTATACACAAGAGGACACAGGAATAATGCAATAGGTAAGACAAGTGACGTGAAGCAGAACTGTCATTATGGCCGAGGGATGAACATAAATATGACTAGTTCATAGATAAGGAGTGAAAGTTTTATTACCCTCTGATTGGGGTCTGGTATTGTGTTGTGATGACCCTAAAAGGTCAGGGAAGCAGATTCCTTAATTGTTGTACAAAGACATAAAACTCTGGGATATATTCATCCCAGCACTAAGAGTGTCAAAGGTCATCATAAGTTTATATTCCCAGACTTTTCTATCCTTCTCAGATTTGAAGTTAGATTTTAATACCAGTAATTCCATATCCGTCATGCTATGACCGGGCATACAAAAGTGTTTTGCCACAGGTAAATCCATTCTCCTTTCTCTTATTGTGTGGCGATGAGAATTCATCCTTGTTCTCAGTTTTGCCCGGTCTCCCCCACATACAGACCCCCAGTTGGACATTTAGTACATATAATTAGGTACACCACATTAGATGTGATGCAGCTGAAAGTACCTGGTATCTTGTAGTCCTGATGGGAGTTGGGGATCTTTATCCTGTCCGTGGTCCTTATAGATGTACAGGTTTTGCATTTCTTTTGTTTGCAAGGAAAGGTACCTGCAGCTGTTGGGGAGGACAGGGAGCTTCTGACAATGATGCTTCTTAGATTTGGGGGCTGCCTAAAGCAGACAAGACAACAAGATCTATCTTCAGGAGACTGGCACAGCTATGGGAAGTAAAATGGCTCCACAGTATGCAAATCTTTTCATGGCCAAGCTTGAAAGCGAATTTTTGTCCTCATGCCCCATCAGGCCTCGGGCCTACTACCGCTACATTGATGACATTTTAATCATCTGGACGGAGTCTGAACAACAGCTAAAGACGTTCCATGAACAGTTCAATCAATTTCATCCCACCATCAACTTAACACTTAACTACTCCAGCACTGAAATTAACTTTTTAGACACCACCATTAAGCTAAAGAACAATGAAATAGAGACATCCCTGTATCAGAAGCCAATCGACCGTCCAACATACCTTAAATGGGACAGTTTCCATCCAAAACACATAAAAAACTCTATTGTCTACAGCCAAGCCATCAGATACAACCGTATATGTTCCAACCCCATGGATAGAGATGAACACCTTGGTCGCCTCAGAAAGACTTTTTTGAACCAGGGCTACCATCCAAGAACAATTGAAAACCAAATTACAAGAGCCACCAGAATATCAAGGAATCACCTGCTACATTACAAAGCTAAAGAAGAAAATAACCGGGTGCCTCTAGTGGTCACCTACAATCCAAGTCTGGAGATGCTAAGGAGAGCTGCACGGAAACTACAACCTTTATTACAAAAAGATGCCCGATTACAATCCATATTTCCAGACCCCCCACTACTATGCTTTAGGCAGCCCCCAAATCTAAGAAGCATCATTGTCAGAAGCTCCCTGTCCTCCCCAACAGCTGCAGGTACCTTTCCTTGCAAACAAAAGAAATGCAAAACCTGTACATCTATAAGGACCACGGACAGGATAAAGATCCCCAACTCCCATCAGGACTACAAGATACCAGGTACTTTCAGCTGCATCACATCTAATGTGGTGTACCTAATTATATGTACTAAATGTCCAACTGGGGGTCTGTATGTGGGGGAGACGGGCAAAAACTGAGAACAAGGATGAATTCTCATCGCCACACAATAAGAGAAAGGAGAATGGATTTACCTGTGGCAAAACACCTTTGTATGCCCGGTCATAGCATGACGGATATGGAATTACTGGTATTAAAATCTAACTTCAAATCTGAGAAGGATAGAAAAGTCTGGGAATATAAACTTATGATGACCTTTGACACTCTTAGTGCTGGATGAATATATCCCAGAGTTTTATGTCTTTGTACAACAATTAAGGAATCTGCTTCCCTGACCTTTTAGGGTCATCACAACACAATACCAGACCCAATCAGAGGGTAATAAAACTTTCACTCCTTATCTATGAACTAGTCATATTTATGTTCATCCCTCGGCCATAATGACAGTTCTGCTTCACGTCACATGTCTTACCTATTGCATTATTCCTGTGTCCTCTTGTGTATAAATATGTGATTCTTCAGTTTTTGTTTTAGTCTTTGCCTGATGAAGAGACCTGCGTAGTCTCGAAAGCTTGCAATTTGTTACCATCTTTTCAGTTAGCCATTAAAAGGTATCAACCACTGAGGACTCTCAAGTCTAAATATTTTTCTAAACTTGTATGCACTTTTCGTTAAACAATATGTACCATATATAATGTAGCGATAGAGCTATAGATGGTGGAGAAGGGTTTAACGTCATGGATATGTGTCTTTTTCCACCTATATACAGTAACTAAGTATATAAATTGAAATGATTAATAAAAAACTATATAAAAAGTAAAAGTGCTGCTACTATGTTGAAAATATACATGTTTTATAATACACAATAAGCAAAGGTTTTCATTGCACAATATTGCCACTTATAGTTTAATCTTCCCACCAAATAAGCTCAGTCGTCTCTCATATTCTCCACGGCCACAATAATCTCATGACCTTTCTTTCCTTCACATCTCTCAGCATCACACAGTTGGGTGTTATTGTGAGATATCACTCACCAGATGCAATGTGCTGCACTGCAAAGCTACACCTGTCCTCCTTCACCTCCCTGCAACGTTTAGTAAATTTATCTCTAAAAAAAATTATGTTAGCAAATGCTGAGTCAAAGTGAAAGGTAAAAAATACATATCTGTATCTGGACAATACTGGGCATATTCTCTTATTGGTTGGTGCCACTAATTCATAGAGTGAAACTATTATGTAGACACATTAAAATGCAACGTATCTTGATATTAAAGCTCTGTACAGATCAGGGGGCTTTGGATGTGGTAGTTGTTAAAGGGGCTTCCACGGACAGGTTATTGGCCAGAGGAACAGGTTGAAAGAGGATAGTTAGGTAGAAGTCTCAATAATAAGAATTCTGGAACAGGAGCAGAAGAGTAAGGTGAAAGGACTGTCAGAATATGAGCTGGGGTAGATAATAGAAAATTAATACAAAAACAGCAGCTGATAACAAGGGTGTGAACCAGAGAGGTGATGGCACAATGCAGATGGGCATGCATGGAGAAATGATGAGTAGATGAATGAAGTATAACGTATATAAACAAAAAGGTGCAAATATCAAAACTGAATCATACCAGTAATAATAATAAAGTACAAATATATATGTATATATATATATAGTGGTGCCAGCTATAATCAATAGGCATAAATTAAGATAGTAATGCTAAACATCCAACATAAGTGTTGACTGAAATCACACACAGCAGAGAAAAACACCCGAAATATAATTTAATTTAAACAATGTTACCGCATGGTGAAATGCATGGTACCAACCAAAGTACAGAGCGACTCCACGTGCCTGGTCAACCTGACGCACGTTTCACTCAGTGTGCTTTAACAGGGGTACGAAATCTATAGACGTGATGTTACTAGCCCCACTCACCTTCCAATGTAAAAGTGAGAAGGTTGGTTTACCCCTTTAAACCCCTAGCTCCTAGACTGGACAGCACCTCTAACAACCCAAACTAATGCACAGTCACACAACAACACCAAAACAAAGGTGCCGGGCAGCCTGGTGACAGAAGCAGAAACAGAGGGAACGAGCATAGAAGTGGATACAACAATAAAACTTAGGCCGGTGTCACACTTGCGAGAAACTCGCACGAGTCTCGCACCTCAATACCTGGCACTGCCGACGGCATTCGGACCGGAGCGTTCAGCTGCATAGAAATACATGTAACCGCACACTCCGGTCCCGAGTGCCGGGTATTGAGGTGCGAGACTCGTGCGAGTTTCTCGCAAGTGTGACACCGGATTTAGGAATACTAAGGCCTCCTTAGAAAAATATTTAGACTTGAGAGTCCTCAGTGGTTGATACCTTTTAATGGCTAACTGAAAAGATGGTAAACAAATTGCAAGCTTTCGAGACTACTCAGGTCTCTTCATCAGGCTGAACTAATACAAAATCTGAAGAATCACATATTTATACACAAAAACACAGAAAAAATGCAATAGGTAAGACAAGTGACGTGAAGCAGAATAGTCATTATGGCAGAGGGATGAGCATAAATATTGGAACAATTCATAGATAAGGAGAGAAAGTTTTATTACCCTCTGATTGGGGTCTGGTAATGTTTTGTGATGTTTTCACAGGGTATTTGGAGTAAATTCCTTAATTGATGTAATAGGCCATAAAACCATGTGACAGGTTCATTCCAGCATTAAGAGTGTCAAAGGTCACCATCAATTTGTATTCGTACTAAGAAGCAGATTCACATCTCAGAGGCAGAGAAGAATTTGCGAATACAAATTGATGGTGACCTTTGACACTCTTAATGCTGGAATGAACCTGTCACATGGTTTTATGGCCTATTACATCAATTAAGGAATTTACTCCAAATACCCTGTGAAAACATCACAAAACATTACCAGACCCCAATCAGAGGGTAATAAAACTTTCTCTCCTTATCTATGAATTGTTCCAATATTTATGCTCATCCCTCTGCCATAATGACTATTCTGCTTCACGTCACTTGTCTTACCTATTGCATTTTTTCTGTGTTTTTGTGTATAAATATGTGATTCTTCAGATTTTGTATTAGTTCAGCCTGATGAAGAGACCTGAGTAGTCTCGAAAGCTTGCAATTTGTTACCATCTTTTCAGTTAGCCATTAAAAGGTATCAACCACTGAGGACTCTCAACTCTAAATATTTTTCTATCTACTGGCTAACACGGTACGAAGATATACATCTTTACTAAGGCCTCCTTGTCATTTATTGACACTACGTTTTTGCACTACACAACTATGCAGCTATATGGACATACTGTGGTACTAATAAATTGTATTGGCACTATACTACAGTTGACAAAATATTTATTGTACTTTTAACCCCTTTAATGCACACCCTATTTTGGGGTCTAACCTTTTTTTTTTTCCACATAGGTCTTTTTTGCGGAACACATTGTACTTTTTGAAAACATAATTTTCAGATATAATTTCATGAATAACTTTTATTTATTTTTTGGTGGAGGGATGATGGGAAAAAAAACAGCATTTTCACTATTGCTTTTTGACAATTTTTTTTTCACACCATGTACAATGCAGTAAAAAATGCCATGCTATGTTCATTCCATAAGTCAAGAAAGTGATAGTGATACTAAATTTGTTAAAGTTTTTATGTTTCAGCACTTGTTTTGTAATAAAATGCTTTATTGAAGAAAGAAAAATTTGGGGGCATCACTAATTGAAACAACCATGTTGTTTTTTATTTTGATTAGGTGTATAAGGGCTTATTTTTTTCATTTGTGGTACATAAAATATTTTTTTATTTTACAACATATTTTTCTAGGGGTGAATGTGGGAAAAAATAGCAATGGTTTGATATGTGAGCAAACTAACTGTGACTTACTGACAGTCCCCTGGTCCATCACTTAGTCAATGACGCTGCTCTCCCTTTAAATGGTAATTTTTTCTACATGAACAATGGTAGCACAGTAACATACATGTAGTAACATATATGTAGTTAGTTGAGTGCTGAGAAAGCTGCCACATTATGAAAAACAGTCCATAAAAACAATTCCCTGTAATCGTGGGATCGTGGGTGCCAGTTCCATGGTAGACCAGCAACATTAAACAATTGGAAAAAAAGAAATTGTCGTCAATTCCTTTTTATTCAAATTGAGTAACATGTGTTTACTGGTAGTTTTTCTTATTTAGTTAGTTTAATTTATGTATTTTTTTTTATAAAATAATGCATTTATATTTTTTTGTTGGGGCCTTCTTTGCTGTATTAAAGGGAAACGGTTATGTCCAATGTAGCATGTGAAGTGTCCCCAATGAGCTTAGTGAAGCAATGTGCATCAGTAACATGTTTTTCCCCATTAAAATCGCCACTATAATCCTTCTAAAAAAACTTTAGTTATATCTTCCCTGTTCGTTTAGTCATAGGGGTGTGCTTCATCGCGCTCAGTCAGGTTTGTCACCGCCCACGCAATTTGAATTGTTCCCAATGTTGCGCTGACGTCACTGTGTATCCCACGATTGCGCAGTGTTTATTGTTTTCCGCGCTTGCGCAGTGTGAATTGAGAGCCGCACTTGCGCAATATGGTGCTGACCATACTGGTGCTGACCAAAAGTGTTTTTTTTAGAAGGATTACGGCGGCGATTTTAATGGGAAAAAACATGTCAGTAATGCACATTGCATCACTAACAATGCACTGGGGACATTTCACATGCTATAAAGGACAAGACCGGTTTCTTTTAAATAGAATTGAACTTAATTTACGTTTTATCTGTGGTAAAAGGATTACTTATGGCAGACCTGCGGGTGTACTGATCCCCAATGATAGAATTGCAGGGTGTCAAACTCTTTACATGCAGTGGTTGCTATTAAATTAACCAAACCCATCCCGGCCACCAACAGTGTTTACTCCCTGCTGGTGTGTCCATCTTGGAAGAAAGGAGTGAGCAGGATAAGTCAGTATGAGCCCCATTATGCCTCCGGGAAGCAGCCATAGACACTTTTCAAAACTGAGAGAAAGCACCACGTTTCATTAGGATGAGAAAAGACATGTGGAATTGGTTAATTGAAAAGAAAAGCTCCCAGGCCAGGCCCAGCTGGTGACGGAGGTAAGATGAGCATTTATTTACTTTTTTAAAATCAGTAAGTACACGGTGGCCATACATCTACATGGATGACTATGGGCTGTGTATTATACTACATGGATGACTATGGACTGTGCATTATACTCTATGGATGACTATGGGCTGTACATTATACTACATTGATGACTATGGGATGCATTATATTATATTGAGGACTGTGGGGACACATTAAACTGTATGGAGGACTAGGTCGGTGCATTATACTATGGAGAGGACTATAAGGGGTGCATTAAACTATAGGCAGGATTACAGGCTGTGCATTATACTAAATGAAGGACCATGGGGAGCGTATTATATTTCTGCTATGGAGCCCTATGTATGCCCCCTGTGACTATACTGGTTTATTTTTTTCTATATGTTAAAAAACAGCAGAATGGGGAACATATAAAAGGATGGGGGATATATATACCAGGATAGGGCCCAGGATAAGAGACGTATACCAGGATGGGGCCCAGGATATGGGACATATACCAGTATGGGAGATATATATATATACCAGGATGGGGCCCAGGATAAGGGACATATACCAGTATGGGAGATATATATATTCCAGGATGGGGCCAGGATGCGGGATGTAAATACCATTATGGATGACATTACACATATATGTATATAACACCTATAATGTGGGACCGTTTTATACCATGACTAAGACCTGAATGGTCGAAATGCGTAGGTTGATTACCAGGGACCCCAGTTCTTTCATGTACAAGTCTAAGTCAATTTTTTTAAAAATGTTCTGAATAAAGATGGAATTTTAACTGCATGAACTTCCGCACTGGAGACTACTCCCTCTTTCTCTTTGCAATGAACAACGTCTGATCAGGGTGGCTCCGTGCATGGATGAATATTGTAATTCTACCGAGACTGGTGAGCTGACCATTTCCATCTTCCCTTTACCTCTTATACTCATTAAAATGTATAATAGCCACTGTATTAGCTTCCAACTATTTAATTCTGTCACACTTTATAAAGGCCCCCACAGTAGTCCCTATAACGTATGAGGGCACACCCAAAATAAAAAAAACATAATATACTCTCCTAATCCAGGATCCTGATGAGTCCTCATGGTGGACCAAACCGTGTCATATTGCCGACCATCCATAGGATGACAGAGTCACATTGCAGCGTGATAATGTCGCTCCGGGACTCTGACATCCTGCGGGTGCGTCAACGCCTCGGACGTTCTATAGACCGCAGGTTTAAATTGACCAGCGGTCTACAGAACGGAGAGCGGTAGTACTTGGAGACTGTGTTTCCCTGTTCTACCATGGGGCTTAACTGCATTGGCAAGCAGAATACGCAGACACTGTTAACAGTAGCGTAACTCCAGGCGCACCCCACTGAGCGCAGGGCCCAGAGCGATCGCTCCATCTGCTCCTGCGCTACTGATTAGCAGTCTAACCTTCTAAACATAAATCCTATTTAACAAATTTCCATTTTCAATAGTTATTGTAATGTCCAGGAAATTGGGTCATATACAAAACAATCAATTCATTTGGAAACCACTTTGAGTAGATTTTTCTATCCTATCTGTATTCTTGGCATAAAGCAATAATAATAATCATTTTACATAATTTCGAGTTCCTAATTATATTATCAATAACTAGCTGACAGTTTTCTGGTAGAACTAATGTAGTATGCTGTGTTTTCCAAATGACTATTACACCCACAGCAAATGCTCAGAAAAAAACCAAAACACCCAACTAATGCAATATAGATGAGTGTAACATGTGATGCTTAATGCCGTGACAATACAATTATGTTATGTCATGAAATAGTGTTATTGACTCATCTAGCATGTGCAGCTATCTGGGTGTCATTAAACACATTTAAAGACTTTTATCAAAAATCCATAAACTAGAAAACAGATGGTAAAAGCATAGTAAAAACCTACTAAAGAAAATGTCCTTTGTTTTTAAATAAGACATTTCTAGCCTTCAAAAATGTATAGTACCATTGTTGTCTACCATGTTTTAAAATATACGGTACATATTGAGAACAGAACCAGGCCACCATGGACCCTTTATTTGCACCATTCTTATGGGGAAATCAAGAAGGCCAAAGCTGCAATACCTCTACTGTTCATCTAGTGGTCAATTCCTACCTGGTTAATATATTAAAGAAGATGGCCATCCCTGATTTTTTTTCTAAAAAAAAAACCCTGTCAACTGATGGGCTGAATGCTCATCTTTCCAGAAAAGAGAGAGTAAACAAAGTATGATTACCCAGGTAACATAGGAAAAAGACTACCAGGGAACCTATAAGGTGAGTATACTATTTATCTATTTTTCTTTATTTTAGAGGTTTTGAAAAAAAAGAAAAAAATCAACAGTTTACAAAACCTTTAAAACAGTGGATACTCCAAACTTATATTAGTTATTAGTTGGAACTGTACATTCAATATACTTTGCATAAATTAATAGCACATCCAAATTTAAGAAAATTTGTAATTTATCTTATTAGGGAAATCTGCTTCCTTGCCCACTTATAAGACACTTGAACGTCTCATCCACTCTGAAAAAACCCCAGCTCAAATCCATCTTGCTCAAACAAGACATTAATGTGACATTATGTGACACAGACCATTATACTCTATGGAAAAGGGAGCAGAAAAAGGAGAGAGGAGCATGGTGAAGAAACAAGCAGAAGGAAACACAAAAAGATTGTGTTGAGCTCTTTAACAAGTCTTTTAGCTCACTCAGGAACTAGATTCATATCTACACAGCTCAGCTGTATAATTTCTACCTTTCTTCTGCAGGCTCTGAGTGCAAAAAATTGAAAAAAGTCTGAGTGGTCAGCTGTGTATGGAAAAGATAAGAGCAGCTAATCTCCTCCATCCCAGTGGATAGCAAATTGGAGACAGAAGCTGCATCAGGAAAAACTGGTGAAATGCAGATACCAGTCTTATAATGGCCACAGATCATGCTATTTCTCATCTACATACATGACAACTTATTCTGAAAAGTTACTTGAAGTTATGATAACCATTTAAGGAGTAACTACATTTTGATTTTTTTATATATTTAATAAGCACTTTAATTGCCTGCAGATTGGTGTGGGGTCTGGGTCCTGAGTCCCCCAACTACCTCTCAATAGAATGTGAAAGATGTGCGGCTCAGCAGACAAGATCAAACGCACACTTGTGCATGCCCACAGAGCGGGGTACAGATTCGATAAAAAGCATAAGATACAGAAGCTCCATAGATCTGCACGTAAATAAATTGTCTGAAAAATCCGAAAACAATATATTCAAGGTTTAGTTACTTTTTAAAAGCTAGGACTATATTACGCACTAACACATGATGGATCTCACTGATAAATAATCTGTCAGTCAGGTTTCCATTTTTTTGCATGGTACATTATGGAAGTAGACAACATTATTTATCATAAATTCTTGGGAGAAACTTTGGTAGACTGACCATGTGTCACAGTTTCACTCAATTGGAGGTAATGGCCCATATTATGGTCAGTTATGCCAGATCCGTATGGTACGTGAAGGTCCACACAAACCAGACATTCTGCAAAATTTTTAGCCAGAATTTCCAGATGAAAAATCTCCAGCACATCCAAATTTAAGAAAATTTGTAATTTATCTTATCAGGGAAATCTGCTTCCTTCCCCACTTATAAGACACTTGAACGTCTCATCCACTCAAAAAAGAAAACCCAGTTCAAATCCATCTTGCTCAAACAAGACATTAATGTGACATTATGTGACACAGCCCATTATAGTATATGGAAAAGGGACAGAAAAAGGAGAGAGGAACATGGTGAAGAAACAAGCAGAGGGAAACACTAAAAGATTGTGTTGAGCTCTTTAACAAGTCTTTTAGCTCACTCAGGAACTAGATTCATAGCTACACAGCTCAGCTGTATAATTTCTGTCAGTCAGGTTTCCATTTTTTTACATGGTACATTATGGAAGTAGACAACATTATTTTCCATAAATTCTTGGAGAAACTTTGGTAGACTGACCATGTGTCACAGTTTCACTAAATTGGAGGTAATGGCCCACACTGTGGTCAGTTATGCCAGATCCATATGGTACGTGAAGGTCCACACAAACCAGACATGCTGTAAAATTTTCACCCAGAATTTCCATATTAAAGTAGCAGTAATCTGGATTTAGCGACTCTCACCCACAGAATTTAGCAAATCTCATCCACATGCTATGGAAAATCAAATCTGCACAAAATTATGACAGAAGTTAACCTGCAATGTGTGTAAAATGTGCAATATTTATATTAATGATTTTCATGCAAATTTTAACCCTTTCAATGACTAAGGTGAAATCCATTGTAAATTCAAAGCAAAAGCCAATATAAACACACGTGTTGTGTACACAGATTTTGCCACTGAATCTGAGAATATTTTGATGCAAGGCTGCAGTGAAATTTCAACATTTTATTCACATTGTTAATATGCCGCATATGGATGTACACCACTTTCTAAACAGCTGTTTTCTTTCACATCTCTGCACAATTGATTTTGATTATGGCACATTGTGTTCCTTATAGATACAGCTTATTTCTCGTTGTTGGAGAGGTTGTAGTTGATATATAGATTCAACAGAATAAAACAAATTCTAGAAATGATGCCAGGTTCTGTCGAGTGTAAACCCCCCCATACACATTAGACTTAAGTTGTCCTAACCTGCCAATATTGACAGGTTTGGCTGTCAGTCTAATATATATGGAGGCCCTGGGCAGATGACTGTTGGGGTATTAAGGATCCGGCATGACCAATTTTGGACTGAAGATCCTTTTCTTTTCCTTGAGGAAAGACAGGCCAGACACGCTCTCTCAAAGATAACTCAGCAGATGTATATGGAAAAAGGTGGGTGAGATATCTACTGGTCATTTAAGGTGTATGGAGGCTTAACTGAGTCTGATCAATTATGATAAATTTGATTTGATTAATTAACTGCCCAATTTCTACTGAGTCAAAGTAACTAAAATAATGTGGTTGCATAAGTCTGCACACTTATGGGGATGTGGTTGTGTTCAGAATTAGCCAATCACATTTAAACTCATGTTAAACAGTAGTCAGTACACAGCTGCCGTCGTTTATAGTGATTCTGATTAACCTCATAAAAAGTTTAGCTGTTCTAGTAGAAATTTCTTGACATTTTCTTAGTCATAATTTACAGCAAAAGACATATTCCCTGACTCAACAGGACATTTTTCTTTTCTGCTGGTCTTGATGAGGGCACGTGGTGGATTCAGACGATCCTGATTCATGTAGACGTACATGCATCTTCATGAATCAGGAGTGTCTGATGAGTGGCATCCACCTCTGTGCGCCATGCCACAAATCTTACAGAAATGTTACATCAGTCACTGACTGGAGTAACATTTTTGGTGTAAGAAACGCCACAGCTCGTCATCAATTAGATGAGCCACATCCTTACCGCTCACCCGCCACGCCCCAGCTCTCCTCAACTCTACTCATTTTCGTGTAGCTGGGAGAAGCTGTCCTGGAAGCGCCAAAAGTCACAACACTTTGGCCAACTCCAAGTTCTGCCAAAAAGTTTGCGACTTTTTAAATCAATTTATGTCATATTTCTGGCAATATTGCTATCAACAATTGGGGCCATAGTCTATAAACAGCTTACAACACAGCAAAGAAACCTCATTGCAGAACGTTATCAGTATGGAGAAGGTTATAAGCATTTTTTCCAAGATAATAGATAAATATACCATGGAACACTGTGAAGACAATCATCAAAATTGTATTAAATATGGCACAACAGTGAGATTACCTAGAAATTGAAGTCTCTCCAAAATTGCTGAAAACGCAAGAAGAAAATTGGTCAGCTTCCAAGAGGCTTATAGCGGCAATAAAAAAAGTGCAGGAACTTCTGTCAAGTACTGATTGTGTACTGCATGTGACATCCGTCTCCTGCATTCTTCATACAGTATGTGCGACCTGTGGGGTAGGGTGGCAAGATGGAAACATTTTCTTACAAAGAAAAACATCTCAGCTCGCTTTGCAAAAATCTACATCAAGTCTGTCAAAAGCATGAGGGAAAACATGGTATTGGCTAGAATTACATATGGTGTATTTGGCACAAAGCTAACACTGCGTGTCACAAAAAAAACACTATACCACCAATGAAGCATGGTGGAGTCAGCATTACGTTTTGGGGTTGTTTTTCAGCAACTGTAGCTGGGGCTTTCGTCAAGGTGGATGGAATTCTAAACAATTCCAAATATCAGCCAATTTTGTATCAAAGCTTACACTGATTAAAAACTGAAGGTGAAGAGGAATTTCAGCTTCTCGCATGACAACAACACTAAGCAAACCTCCAAATGAACAAAAGAATTGTTTTGTCAGAAGGAGATCAAAGTTTTGGAATTGTGACCTGAAGAGGACTGTACACAGGAGATGCCCTCGCTGTCTGACAGATATGGAGCGCTACTGCAAGGAAAAGTTGGCAAAGATTGCCCATTCTATATGTGCCATGCTGATAGACTTTTACCTAAAATGACTGAATGCGTTCATGAATTCAAAGTGACCTTCAGCAAAGTATTACTATAAGGGTGTGCATACTTATGGAACTACATTACTTTGAGTTCTTTATTTTTCTTTTTCCACTCAAAAATATTTTACGTTGCTTCTCAAATAAATTGTGCTGATTATAGATGGAAAAAGCTATGATTTTCCTGGCATGATTTGTTTTACATGACAAAACCCTGGCATTTTTACAGGTATGTGTACACTTTTTATATCCACTGTACTTTCACAACTCTGTCTGAGGCCCTTCATGAAATATGGAAGAAATGGGAATAAAGAAAGCCTTTCTTGGTTTGTCAGGATGTGTTACTTTGTACATGACATGCTGGTGCGCCTGTCCTATTTAGAGAACTGATAAAACTACAGCACAAAGTCAAAAGGTGATCACTAGGATGACTTATATGAGGCATGACAGAAGGAGGCAAGATAAAATACACTCTGCTTATAACAGTGACAGCAGTATTTATTTGGCCAGAAGATACCAGTGTAATCTCTTTAAACTTTTGATCTAGACTATAAAGCTCAGCTTGTTAGCCTGCAACACTCAGGGAAACTCATTTAAAGAGGGTGAAGTTACATATTGCAGACTAAAAAAAAATCTTATCCAGTAATGTGAGTGGCATATCTCCCCTGAAATCCGACAGACAGGACAAGACATGCTTCATGATAAATTGTTTTTATGTCTTTGTTGGGAAGTATTTGATAGAAATTTCTTAAACTTAATCTTAACTCTATGCAGTTGAAAATGTCAGTCTGTTGCTTATTTCATATCCAGCTTTGGATGCAAGACACAATATTCTTACACCAAGACCACTACAGCTATACCAAATAAAGATCCATAAATTAAAATTTTAAATAATCATGCTCGGACTGGCTCACAGGATAAAAAGGTGAACCCCCAGTCGTCCTTGGGTTGGCCCTCCATATCCTATATGAGCAGTGTTTGGCTCAGTTCTTTAAGGGGTTATCCAGGAATATATTTTTTTATTATGGACCTAAAAACTAACAGGCATGTAGTTGCTAAAAGAGTCAACTACTGATCTGTTCTTTCAGGGGCTGGCTCAGAGAGGTAACAGACCGCTCCTACCAGCAATTAATCTGCTCCACGTAAACAGAGCAACTACTTTTCTTCTGGGCTGTCTTGTCGACTAGCTATGACTGCCAATGTCATGCTGATTGACAGCCAACTCCTCACAGGCAGTGTGAAACCGGCTGTCAATCAGCATGACATCGGCGGTCATGCCCCATCAACAGAGCAGAGAGGAAGAGAAACCACTGCTGTGTTGACGTGATATCAGCAGAAAGCGCCTAATCACTGGCAGGAATTGTCTATGACCACTATGTACTGGCTGAGATGTGCGCTGGGCACAACAGGTTTGTATCTACCTGTTAGTTCTTAGGCCTATCTAGTTAGAAAATTATATAGTCAAGGGGAAACCCTTTAATGTAACACTAGCTGAAGAGCCCGGCGCTGCCCGGGCATAGTACCTAACTACGGTTAGTTATAACAAATTGTAATGATTATATCTATATACAAGTATTCAGCTTTCTCCCCATTATGTAGATAGGGCCAAAATAGTTTGGCGATTTGGAACGTGCGGGGGTTAAAATTTCCATTCAACACATAGCCTATGATGCTCCTGGGGTTGAGATGTGCGGGCATGCAAATTTCATGCCCGTAAGTACAACGGTGCAGATTCCTATCCCGGGCCAAAATTATTTGCCGATTTGGAATGCGCGGGGTTAAAATTTCGACTCAAAACCTAGCCTATGACGCTCCCGGGGTCGAGACGTGCGGGTGTGCAAAATTTCATGCCCGTAAATGCAGATTCCTATGCCGGACATACACACAAGCATTCAGCTTTCTCCCAATTATGTAGATAGGGCCAAAATGTTTGGCGATTTGGAACGTGCGGGGGTTAAAATTTCCATTCAACACATAGCCTATGATGCTCCTGGGGTTGAGATGTGCGGGCATGCAAAATTTCATGCCCGTAAGTACAACGGTGCAGATTCCTATCCCGGGCCAAAATTATTTGCCGATTTGGAATGCGCGGGGTTAAAATTTCGACTAAAAACCTAGCCTATGACGCTCCCGGGGTCAGACGTGCGGGTGTGCAAAATTTCATGCCCGTAAATGCAGATTCCTATGCCGGACATACACACAAGCATTCAGCTTTCTCCCCATTATGTAGATAGGGCCAAAATTGTTTGGCGATTTGGAACGTGCGGGGGTTAAAATTTCCATTCAACACATAGCCTATAATGCTCCTGGGGTTGAGATGTGCGGGCATGCAAAATTTCATGCCCGTAAGTACAACGGTGCAGATTCCTATCACGAGCCAAAATTATTTGCCGATTTGGAATGCGCGGGGTTAAAATTTCTACTCAAAACCTAGCCTATGACGCTCCCGGGGTCGAGACGTGCGGGTGTGCAAAATTTCATGCCCGTAAATGCAGATTCCTATGCCGGACATACACACAAGCATTCAGCTTTCTCCCCATTATGTAGATAGGGCCAAAATTGTTTGGCGATTTGGAACGCGCGGGGTTAAAATTTCGATTCAAAACATAGCCTAGGACTCTTTCGGGGTCGAGACGTGCGGGCGTGCAAAATTTCATGCCCGTAAGTGCGACGGTGCGGATTCCAATCCCGGACAAACATACCCACATACATACACACATACATACATTCAGCTTTATATATTAGATGTACAAACAAGAGCAGCATCATTAATGTAACAAACTACCGAGTTCAGTTTTATATAGAAGAATAAGCAAATTTTGGTCAGTTAATATTGCTTGTTAATGAAAATGGTGACCTCCCCCCAAATCAATGTCAATGCTGGATCATTGGCACCCCAATCTGACACAGTATATAATGGTCCATTTCCAGTCCTCCATTAAAGTGAATATGCAAATTGAATAATAACAATACACATTAAAATTGTATAATGGTATCATAATGTCCTAGCAGTCATGTAAGTACAGTACCTGGCGTGTACTGTTATCTAAGAGAGAATGGTATGGCAGATACTGGACAAAACTCCCAAGCAAGTGGTATTGTCAAAGTATAAGGAGACAAATAATAAAATGGTATATCATCCCCATTAATTGTCACGGGTGTGTCGCTACGAAGATCGTCGCGATTGCACAGCCTGACTTCTCACAGCTGAGTTTCTGGTGCTGGGTGTTTTTCGGCAGTGAGTGAGTTAATTCTCCCTCTCTCTGTGCTAGACGAGGCCAGTCTCGCCCAGCTGCAATTAATGTTGCTGTAATGGGATTCCTTCAAATACCATGGATCCAGTAGCCAGTCTTGCTCGGCAGTTGCAGAGTTTGTCCATGGAGCTGGCGGACGTTAAGTCCAAGGTTTTGTATCCCCCGGAGCAAGCCGGACCAGAACCTAAAGTAGCTCTCCCTGACAGGTTCACTGGGGGGCGGGACAAGTTTTTTGTTTTTCGGGAGGCATGTAAATTGTACTTTCGGCTGCGGTCACAGTCATCGGGGAGTGATGAGCAAAGGGTGGGAATTGTCATCTCGCTCCTACAAGGGGACCACAATCATGGGCGTTCTCCCTTCCCCCGGGCTCCCCGGCTCTCCAGTCAGTGGATAGGTTTTTTGCAGCTCTGGGTCTTGTATATGATGACCCGGATCGGATCTCCCTTGCTGAATCTAAGTTACGTAGGATCCAGCAGGGAGATCGTCCGGCGGAGGAATTCTATTCGGAGTTCCGTAGGTGGGCCACGGACGCCCAGTGGAATGACCCGGCTCTTAGGAGCCAGTTTTGTCAAGGTTTATCTGACAAATTAAAGGATGTATTGGCACAGTATGACCCTCCGCGTCACTGGAAGCTGCTATGGCCCTTGCTATTCGCATTGACAGACGGCTTCGGGAGAGGTGCGGGGTAACTCTGCCCCTGTGATGACTCCACCTTCCTCAAGGGTCCCTTAAATGGAGGTTCCCCTGGTCAGTCCAGAGGAGCCTATGCAATTAGGAGGGACATCATTTCGGGGGAGGGGACCGGCGGGGCACCACAAAACAAGAAGTTGTTTCTTCTGTGGGAAAAAGGGACATTTTATTGGGGGGTGTCCATCCCGTCCTTTGCAGAGTAAAGGGTCGTCGGAAAACTATTAATCCCAGGTTGTGTGGTGGACGGCAATCTGGAGTAAGTATTTTGTCCCTAAATTCGTCTCAGTTTCTCGTACCGGCGGAGGTGGTGGTGGGTACAGAATGAGAGGATATCTGTTCTTCTGGATAGTGGGGCCGGGGCTAATCTGGTGGACGCTCGGTTTGCCCGGGTTCAAGGTATGCAATTGAGTGTGTTGGCTAAACCCATCCCCATATTCTCGATCAACGCCAGACCTCTCAGTCAGGGAAGTTTTTTGCAAGCTGTGCATAATGTAAAACTTCAAGTGGGGGCGATACATAAAGAACTGTTGTCTTGTTACGTGTTGGAGGGTCTTCCCACTCCTATAGTGTTGGGCCTTCCTTGGTTAACTAAGCATAACCCAGTTATTGATTGGCAATCCAGAGAGATAAGCCAATGGAGTGAATTCTGTAATAAAAACTGCATGAATACGGTCATCGGTGCGATCACTCCTAGGGTCTTACCTCCATTTCTGGCGGACTTTGAGGATGTATTCTCGGAGAAAGGGTGTCAGGAACTACCTCCTCATCGCGTGTATGACTGTTCTGTAAAATTGCTCCCTGAGGCCAAGTTACCTAAGTCTAGGTTGTATAACCTATCTGGTCCTGAGAGGCAGGCCATGAAGGATTATATTGCTGAAAGTCTGGCAAAGGGGCATATTAGACCTTCATCTTCCCCGGTGGCCGCGGGGTTCTTCTTTGTGAAGAAGAAAGATGGAGGCCTACGCCCTTGCCTGGATTTCCGTGAACTTAATCGGATTACGGTCCGAGATCCGTATCCGCTCCCACTTATTCCCGATCTCTTCAATCAGATCGTGGGCGCCAAATGGTTCTCTAAGTTGGATCTCAGGGGGGCGTACAATCTGATTAGGATGAAGGAGGGGGATGAGTGGAAGACAGCGTTTAACACTCCAGAGGGGCATTATGAGAACCTTGTCATGCCATTCGGTCTGACTAATGCCCCGGCGTGTTCCAACACTTTGTAAATGACATTTTTCGCCACCTGGTGGGACAGTTTGTGGTCATATATCTGGATGATATCTTAATTTACTCGCCGGATCTTGTGTCTCATCAGGAGCATGTTAGGCAGGTGTTACAGATCTTGCGGGATAATAAACCGTACGCCAAATGGGAAAAGTGTGTATTCGCCGTACAGGAACTCCAGTTTTTAGGCTTTCTGTTTCAGCGTCCGGTTTTCGTATGGACCCTGGGAAAGTACGGGCAGTTCTTGAGTGGGATCTGCCAGAGAATCTTAAGGCTCTACAACGTTTCCTGGGGTTTGCTAATTATTACCGGAAATTTATTCGTAATTTCTCGTCCATGGTTAAACCTCTCACAGACATGACAAAAAAGGGGACGGATTTTTCTAGGTGGTCTGACAAGACTTGTCAAGCATTCTTCTCCTTGAAAAAATGCTTTGCCTCGGCACCCATACTTATTCAACCTGATGTGTCACAGCCGTTCATTGTAGAGGTAGACGCTTCTGAGGTAGGGGTGGGAGCAGTATTGTCACAAGTGTAAGTGGCATCCGTGCGTATTTTTCTCTAAAAAACTGTCGTCCGCTGAGAGGAATTACGATGTCGGCAATAGGGAACTCTTGGCCATTAAGTTGGCTTTTGAGGAGTGGCGCCATTTTTTGGAGGGGGCAGTCCATCCGGTCACTGTCATCACCGATCACAAGAACCTGCTATATCTGGAGTCTGCAAAACGTCTGAATCCCAGACAAGCTAGGTGGTCATTATTTTTTACCAGGTTTAATTTTGTCGTCACATATCGTCCTGGGTCAAAAATGTAAAGGCGGATGCCTTATCTCGTAGTTTCCCTGGGGCCGGGAATACGGAGGACCCGGTTCCTATCCTTCAGGAGGGGGTGGTGGTGTCGGCAGTATGCTCTGAGCTTGAGGAGGAGGTATTGGAGGCTCAGGGGGACGCCCCTGTAGGACCTCCAGGGAGACTGTTTGTCTCCAAATCAGTTGCGACAAAAGGTGATCGTGGCACACCATAATTCAGCTTTAGCAGGACACCCAGGGAGTAAAGCAACTGAGGATCTCCTCTCGCGTCGGTTTTGGTGGCCTAACTTACATAGGGAGGTGGTAACTTTTGTCGCGTCCTGCGAGGTTTGTGCGCGCTCTAAGACCCCACATACCCGTCCGTCTGGGTCCCTCTTACCTTTGAAAATCCCGGAGCGTCCGTGGACTCATCTGTCTATGGACTTCATTACGGACCTCCCGCCATCTTCGGGTAAAACAGTCATACTCGTTGTAGTGGACAGGTTCAGCAAGATGGCACATTTTATCGCTCTTCCCGCTCTTCCTAATGCTAAAACTCTTGCGCAGGTGTTCATTAGGGAGATTGTAAGGCTTCACGGGGTACCCTCCGACGTGGTTTCGGATCGGGGGTCTCAGTTTTTGTCCAAATTCTGGAAAGCATTTTGTACACGGCGGGGGATGCAGTTGTCATTTTCATCGGCTTTTCATCCGCAGACCAATGGTCAGACAGAGCGTCTGAACCAGAGCTTGGAGACATATCTCCGGTGTTTTGTGTCAGAGAACCAGGAGGACTGGGCTTCTTTCTTGCCTCTGGCGGAGTTTGCTCTTAATAATAGGCGTAGTGAGTCCACTGGTAAGTCCCCGTTTTTTGGGGCATATGGTTTTCACCCCCAGTTTTGTACTTTCAATAGGGGGGCTCTTCTGGGGTTCCTGAGGAGGAACGATTTTCGTCGTCACTTGCTTCAGTGTGGAGAGGAGTGCTGAATAATCTGAGTACTATGGGGAACGATACAAACGTATGGCTGATAGGAGGAGAGTGTCTGGTCCGGACCTAAGTGTGAACGATCTGGTATGGTTGTCTACCAAGAATATAAAACTTAAGGTTCCCTCCTGGAAACTGGGTCCCAGGTTCATCGGGCCATACAAGATCAGTTCTATAATTAACCCGGTGGCATTTCGTCTTGACCTCCCTCCTACATTTAAAATTCACAATGTGTTCCACAGATCGTTACTTAAGAAGTATGTGGCGCCGGTGATACCTTCACCTTTACCTCCTCCTCCTGTGGTGGTCAATGGTAACTTGGAGTTTCAGGTGTCGAGAATCATCGATTCACGTCTGAATCGCCGGTCCCTTCAGTACCTGGTTCATTGTAGGGGGTATGGTCCTGAGGAGAGGACGTGGGTTCCTGCGTCGGATATTAACGCAGACCGATTAATTCGGGCCTTCCACACTACTCACCCAGATAAACCCGGCCCTGAGGGTCGGAGGCCCCTCGTAGAAGGGGGGGTACTGTCACGGGTGTGTCGCTACGAAGATTGTCGCGATTGCACAGCCTGACTTCTCACAGCTGAGTTTCTGGTGCTGGGTGTTTTTCGGCAGTGAGGGAGTTAATTCTCCCTCTCTCTGTGCTAGACGAGGCCAGCCTCGCCCAGCTGCAATTAATGTTGCTGTAATGGGATTCCTTCAAGTACCTGCCAGTCTGCAAGGGAAGTGTCGGTGAAAGCATTCCTGGAAGACAAACAGAGCGGCTTGTGGTATTTTGGAGTTTGGAGTGAAGTGTACTTTGTGTGTGGTTTTTTCCCTTCCTCGCTTTATCATTTATCTCCTTACCCGTTGGTGTTCCCTCTGTTGTTGTGATGTAGTTTTGTATGCAAGGTGGTTGTTGATTTTCCCCTTGTACTGTCTCGTTCGTCTAGTACTGTGTGTGGGCTTATATTATCCCGTTCCCTGTTGTTGTGATCGGGGTCCTTCTCAGGACTAGATCACTGAGGTTCAGGGATCCTCAGGAGGTAGGGATTACGCTGGCGGCCTGGACCTTTGTACCTTTAACAGTACCTCCAGGTAGAGGGATTAGTCAGGGCCCCAGCTTAGGGTCAGCTTAGGCCCCTAACCTCCGGTACGCAGAGACAGCGTGACATTAATTACTGATGATATATCAAGATTTCCATACACTTCATGACTTGAAGGGGTCAGTGATTCTAACCAAGAAGTGATTGCTATGCTGTACAAAGCCCATGTGTCACGCACGGTTTGGGAAAGACTAAGTGCAACACAAATGGATGAGGGGAAGGGAGTACAGCACTAGGGAAGGGGGGAGTGGGGACCCCTAGACAGATCTAACGTCACCCTGTCAGCCCTAAATGTCATTATATAGGTTCTGCACCTATCGCCAAGCAGGAACCTAATCCCTGCCTGACCCTGGCGATAGTGCACAAGTTAATCCCCACTACAACTAAAGACAGATGGAGATAGACGAACAAGGGAAACACTTCAGAGATGTAACACATTAGTCCTCCAGCAACACCAAAGAGGAAGAGAGCCGACTGCTATAGCTCCAAGCCTCAACAGAATGAAATGGAAATATCAGTGGCAACTCCCAGCAGCAGGCTGGCAGTCTATAGACACCCAGTCCAGGTGTGTCAGAGTCTGAGAAAGGTTGCCGCTGGGTCAAAGAGTCAGAAGGGTTAAGATGTCTACAAAGCCAAATGCAGAGACCTTATGCAGCTAGATGCAGTGTGACTGTCTGCAGCTTCTGCCATATCCGTGACACATTGCCATGCACAATAATAATGTCTATCCTCTGTGCAGGGAAAAACCATAAAGCTTTGATCAAAGGTGCGAACATAACAAACAATACACATATTTAAGATCCTTGAAGGGAACTGCATAAAAGCACTGATAATTTACCTTTAATTAACTTTATGGGTATGCTCACACATGGCAGATTTGTTGCAGGATTTTCAGCCACAAATCAGCTCTATGTAAAATTTAGCGAGTGGGAAAAGATGTCAAACAGTTACACAAATATCGTAGTCCCTTTGTAGTTCAGTACCGATATTCCACAACTCTCCAAATTGGGCCAACGTTGTAAAAAAAATTCAACTCTAGGTCAATTCCATTGCTGGTGTTAGGCTATGTTCACACTGAATTTCTGGAGTGTTTGTGAATCCCATAGTCTGTTTTGTTTCTGTGATTGTATGAACAAACAGAGTTAATAGGAAAACTATTTGTGCAATTGGAGTTTATGGCCCCAGCCGGGGTTCCAAGTTGCCAAAACGCAGTGGGATCAGGGCCTTATGCAACATCATGAGTAGCATAACGGTACAAATATAAACCGGTCCTCTGGCTCAGACCTAACTTACCTTGCTATAATGATAAGTTAAGACTTCCAATGCCGTTTACATCACTGTTCAGACAGGTTATTTTTATAATGATGTCACTGTCAACACTCATCGTGTATATGTGTAGCTGACAGTATGAGACGGCTTCAGAGTTAGATCTGGCCTAAAATAAATTCAGCAATACAGATACTGGCAGATCTGATCAAATATTTAGAACCAGCTTTTCTAACACTGCTAAACATTAGAAAACTAACACCGCGTATTACAGTACATACAGAATAGTATTAGGCTGAGGGCTGAGAATATTCTCTTCTGTCCAATTAAACATGCCAAATAATATTCCTACTCCCTTTTACCCTTATGTTTAGCACAAAATGTAAATTTAACCTCTATATGTTCTGCAGCACATCCATTCTTTATTCTAGCAATGTCCATTATATGAGAACACTTATTTTTCACAACTATAAGAACAAGCCCCTAATGTGTCCTATGTAGCAAACTACAGAGTGACTCCAGAAAAATACACAGTTTCCCTGTTACTTTCCTTTCTTATCCCTGTCACTGGTGTATGTAAAATTCTGTAAAGCGATGTAGAAACTAATAGAACTATATAAGTAAAATAAATACATTAAATACCGTATATACTCGAGTATAAGCCGACCTGAGTATAAGCCAAGGCCCCTAATTTTGCCTCGGAAAATTGGGAAAGCTTATTGACTCGAGTATAAGCCGAGTGTATAAACCGCCGTCCTGCTGTGCTCCCCCCGTCCTGCTCCGTGCTCCACCATCCAGCTCTGTGCTCCCCCATTCTCCTCTGTGCTCCCCCCTTCCTGCTCCGTCCTCCTCTGTGCTCCCCTTCCTGCTCCATCCTCCTCTGTGCTACCCCATTCCTGCTCCATCCTCCTGTGCCCCCCCGTTCCTGCTCCGTGCTCCTCTGTGCTTTCCATCCTCCCCCTCGTCCTGCTCCGTGCTCCTCTGTGTGCTCTCCATCCTCCCCCGTCCTGCTCCACGCTCCTCTGTGCTTTCCATCCTCCTGGTCCGTGCTCTCCATCCTCCCCCCGTCCTGCTCCGTGCTCCTTGTCCTCCTCCATGCTCCCCCCATCCTCCTCCATCATACTCACCCTCCCCGTGCCATCGCTGAACGTCCTGGCAATCCTGCGTTGTACCCGGATTCCTGCAGCTCTCCTGTGCTGAGCGGTGACGTAATACCGCTCATTAAGGCCATGAATATTCCTATTCCTTAAACGATTTTTCTACTCATCTCTATATCAGAATGATCAACTAATGATTTTACAGAATCTGATTTGTCTAAAGTCAACAAGGGGGAACCAAAATAAAATTGGCCAAAATGGAAAATTTTGATCCTTTTGGAAAACTATTGATAAAAATGATAAGCAAACAATCATCTGCAATGGCTGAAAGTAGAATGTCTTCTGATGATAATGAGATCCATAATACTGAACTTTATTGGCCCATAGTGGTTGAAGCTACATGTGTAAGGCATGAACGCTGCAAATCATTCAACACTTTGCTCAAGACCACTCTCGAAAAGTATTTTTAGGCTTCTTTACAAGTCCGTGTGAAAAAAATGGTACCGGGGTCATCAGTAATTTTCATCAGTGTATCATTCATGAGTCCATTTTTACAATCCGTGAGTCCAATGGATAAAAAAATAAATAAATTACAAAGCTTGTCCTATACTTTACAATGTTATAGATTATAATGGATACATGTTGTATGCGCTAAAAAAAAACCCAGATCCAACATGTACATGCAACACGGGAGTCTGAATTAGGCCCTAAAAATATGGCTAGTTTAGCCTGGCATGAAGGCTGTATGAAAGTTTCCACTTGCGACTGATCAATTCACTACCTTTGTATGCTTTTTACAAGAAGGATAGGTATCAGTAAATCAGCCAAACGTCTTGTTATTTAGGATGAGCCACAAATCTTCTCCAGACTTTTACGCGCCATGCACCTCGGCAATCAATCACCCCGCTCTGTAACTGTACGAGATCTGTAACTTCGGAATTGAGTAACTGTAGTTAGTAAAAACCCTTCCACTTCTCAATAACACAACTCATAGTTGATCGCGGAATATTTTTGATGGAAGAACTTTCAAGAACTGACTTGCTGCAACGGTGGCATCCTGTTACAGGACCACCCTCAAATTCAATGAGATCCAGGTATTAGTAGAGGCAGACTGCTTGACGAGGGGCTCAAGAGATGTGTACCAATACTTTTGTCCATACAGTGAATTTTCCCAGAGGCTCATTTGGCCAATATATTGCACTGTTAGCTGGGCACAATACTGAGTGACACTTATTTAAGCCGTGACTGACATGGTCATCGGTCAGTATGACAGTACAGCGTATAGGGTCGACAGCGCCAACATGAGGTGCTGCAAAGTATTCGGCATCAGACTGCCAACATAATGGTATCTCAATCTAATAGCTAATGTCTAATTTTTTGGGCAAATTTGTAGATAGATTTAAAGCAGCCAATGTATGCAAAGTACATGTTGGGTGTGTTTGAGGTCAGAACTACAAAGTCAGTGGGATATCTCTTTAATATTTCATCTTAGTCTCCAGTACAATTACATGTTGTTATTCAATAATGTTTGACTGTCCTTTACAGTTCAGGAAAGACTAATCTACTTAAGAACGGCTGGCCTGAAATCATGTGAATACATAAGATTTTCTTGTGATTGATGGGGAGAAAATAAGATTAAAGCAAATAACATTTTCAGTGTTTAACAAATGATTTGCTGTCTGAATGTATTGCCATATTGTATGGTGAAGGGAGGTCACCTTCAATGATATCACACGCTGCAATCGTTTAATCTCTATTATATCCATCATCTATGCAAAATGCTACAAATATCATCTATTATTGAATTAATTACTGTTGTACTCAATAAGTCAGCTATCTACATGCCAAAATGTATAGGGCCCTGTCTTTAAAAAAAATTATATAAACTCGCTGACTATGATATTGTATACCCCAAAATAGCAAATGAAAACATCATCTTATAAGAGCAGAGAACAAACTGTCAGCAGAAATATACTTTATTTGCAGTATCCAGTATCTTCTCATACAGTGGGTTTGGAAAGTATTCAGACCCCTTTAAATTTTTCACTCTTTGTTTCATTGCAGCCATTTGGTAAATGCAAAAAAGTTCATTTTTTTCTCATTAATGTACACTCTGCACCCCATCTTTACTGAAAAAAAAAACAGAAATGTAGACATTTTTGCAAATTTATTAAAAAAGAAAAACTGAAATATCACATGGTCATAAGTATTCAAACTCTTTGCTCAGTATTGAGTAGAAGCACCCTTTTGAGCTAATACAGCCATGAGTCTTCTTGGGAATGATGCAACCAGTTTTTCACACCTGTATTTGGGGATCCTCTGCCTTTTCCTTGCAGATCCTCTCCAGTACAGTCAGGTTGGATGGTGAACGTTGGTGAAAAGCCATTTTCAGGTCTCTCCAGAGATGCTCAATTGGGTTTAGTTCAGGGCTCTGGCTGGGCCAGTCAAGAATGGTCACAGAGTTGTTCTGAAGTCCTCTCCTTTTTTATTTTAGCTGTGTGCTTGGGGTCATTGTCTTGTTGGAAGGTGAACCTTTGGCCAAGTCTGAGGTCCACAGCACTCTGGAAGAGGTTTTCATCCAAGATATCTCTGTACTTGGCCGCATTCATGTTTACTTCAATTGAAACCAGTCATCCTGTCTCTGCAGCTGAAAAACACCCCCATAGCATGATGCTGCCACCACCATGTTTCACTGTTGGGATTGTATTGGGCAGGTGATGAGCAGTGCCTGTTTCTTTTCATATGCAAATTGCCTCTTCAAAAAAAGAGGTCTTGTACTCTATAGCACCACCTATTGGAAGTAGCGATCCTACAAGTCACAATCAACCCTTTAACGAGTCTTGTAATATGACTTAGGATAAAAGCCAAATCAGTATCTCCATTTGCAGACACGGTGTTTCGGACTATTGGTCCTCGTCAGTGCAAAGTAGGAGAGATCTGATTTGGCTACCGCTTAGAATTATCACCAAAAAGTTCGATCTTCGCCTCATCAGACCAGAGAATCTTATTTCTCATAGTCTGGAGTCCTTCATGTGTTTTTTTTTAGCAAATTCTATGCGGGCTATCATATGTCTTGCACTGAGGAGAGGCTTCCATCGGGCCACTCTGCCATAAAGGCCCGACTGGTGGAGGGCTGCAGTGATAGTTGACTTTGTGGAACTTTCTCCCATCTCCCTACTGCATCTGTGAAGCTCAGACACAGTGATCTTGGGGTTCTTCTTTACCTCTCTCACCAAGGCTCCTCTCCCACGATTGCTCAGTTTGGCTGGACGGCCAGGTCTAGGAAGACTTTTGGTGGTCCCAAACTTCTTCCATTTAAGGAATGTGGAGGCCGCTGTGCTCTTAGAAACCTTGAGTACTGCAGAAATCCTTTTGTAACCTTGACCAGATGTGTGCCTTGCACAATTCTGTCTCTGAGCTCCATGGCCAGTTCCTTTGACCTCATGATTCTCATTTGGTCTGACATGCACTGTGAGCTGTGAGGTCTTATATAGACTGGTGTGTGTCTTTACAAATCAAGTCCTATCAGTTTAATTAAACACAGCTGGACTCCAATGAAGGAGTAGAACCATCTCAAGGAGGATTACAAGAAATGGACAGCATGTGATGTAAATATGAGTGTCTGAGCAAAGGGTCTGAATACTTATGACCATGTGATATTTCAGTTTTTCTTTATTAATAAATTTGCAAACATTTCTACATTTCTGGTTTTTATCAGTCAAGATGGGGTACAGAGTGTACATTAACCCCTTTCCGACATGCGCCGTACTAGTACTGCTCTGCGGGAGCTGTGTTCCTGCAAACAGCAATACTAGTATGGCGCCACGATCGGGCGGCCTCACGGTGAGCACCGCGGCAATCGCGTGCGGGTGTCAGCTGTATGTGACAGCTGACACCACGCAGCAATGCCCACAATCAGTGCTAGCACCGATCGTGGGCTTTTAACTCCTCTGATGCTGCTGTCAGTAGTGACAGCGACATTGAGGGCATCGCGCAGGGAGGGGGCTCCCTGCGCACTCCGACCGCAACAATGCAATGCAATCGCATTCTTCCGGTGGTCTCCATGGAGACCCCCAGCTCCAAGATGGCCACGAGGTCCTTCCGGGCCTTCAGTGAGATGGCTTGTCAGCGCCTGCAGAGAGCAGGCGCAGGCAAGCCTCCCTCACTGCCTGTCACATTGCCGATCTGACATGGTGCAGTACACAGTTTCAAATCAGCGATCTGACGTTATATAGTAATGTCCCATACAGGGACAATGTAATAAAGTTAAAAAAAAATTATAATGTGTAAAAATAAAATAAAAAATCCCCAAATAAAGAAGAAAAAAAAAAAATATACATATATATATATATATAATATATATATATTCCCAATAAATTGATTTGTGTAAAAAAAAACACCAAACAATAAAAGTACACATATTTGGTATCGCCGCGTCCGTAACGACTCGCTCTATAAAACTGTCCCACTAGTTAACTCCTTCAGTGAACACTGTAAAAAAAATAAAAAACGAGGCAAAAAACAATGTTTTATCATTATACCGCCGAACAAAAAGTGGAATAACTCGCGATCAAAAAGACTGATATAAATAAATGTGGTACAGCTGAAAACGTCATCTTGTCCCACAAAAAACAAGCCCCTGCAGAGAGTCATCAGTGAAAAAATAAAAGTTATAGCTCTCAGAATAAAGCGATGCAAAATTATTATTTTTTTATAAAATAGTTTTTATTGTATAAAAGCGCCAAAACATAAAAAAATTATATAAATGAGGTATCGCTGTAATCGTACTGACCCGAAGAATAAAACGGCCTTACCAATTTTTCCCACACGCGGAACGGTATAAACGCCCCCCATAAGAAATTCATGAATTGCTGGTTTTTGTTCATTCTGCCTCCCAAAAATCGGAATAAAAAGCGTTTAAAAAATGTCATGTGCCCGAAAATGGTACCAATAAAAACGTCAACTTGTCCCGCAAAAAAAAGACCTCCCATGACTCTGTGGGCCAAAATATGGAAAAATTATAGCTCTCAAAATATGGTGATGCAAAAACTTTTTTGCAATAAAAAGCATCTGCCAATTTCTCCTGTTACCCTTTTGAAAATAAAAAATTGGGGGCGAAAAGATCATTTTTGTAGAAAAAATGATTTTTTATTTTTACGGCTCTACGTTATAAACTTCTGTGAAGCACTTGGGGGTTCAAACTGCTCACCACACAACTAATTAAGTTTCTTAGGGGTCTAGTTTCCAAAATGGTGTCACTTGTGGGGGGTTTCCACTGTTTAGGCACACAGGGGCTCTCCAAACGCGACATGGCATCCGCTAATTATTCCAGCATATTTTACATTCAAAAAGTCAAACGGCGCTCCTTCCCTTCCGAGCCCTGCCGTGCGCTCAGTCAGTAGACTTCCCCCACATATGAGGTATCAGCATGCTCAGAAAAAATTGCGCAACAAAATGTATGGTCCATTTTCTCTTGTTACCCTTGCGAAAGTACAAAAAGTTAAGTCTAATTTTTGTGAAAGGAAAGTAAATGTTTATTTTTTCCTTCCACATTCCAAAACTTCCTGTGAAGCACCTGAAGGGTTAATAAACTTCTTGAATGTGGTTTTGAGTACCTTGAGGTGTGCAGTTTTTAAAATGGTGTCACTTTTGGGCATTTTCTGTCATATAAGCCCCTCAAAGTGACTTCAAGTGTGAGGTGATCCCTAAAAAAATGGTTTTGCAAATTTTGTTGTAGAAATGAGAAATCGCTGGTCAAATTTTAACTCTTATAACTTCCTAACAAAACAAAAAATTTGGTTCCAAAATTATGGTGATGTAAAGTAGACATGTGGGAAATGTTATTTATTAACAATTTTGTGCGATATATCTCTCTTATTTAAGGGCATAAAAATTAAAAGTTTGAAAACTGCGAAATTTTCAAAATTTTTGCTAAATTTCCATTTTTTTCACAAATAAACAGAAGTCATATCGAATAAATTTTACCACTAACAAAAAGTATAATATGTCATGAGAAAACATTCTCAGAATCAATACAATCTGTTGAAGCGTTTCAGAGTTATAACCTCATAAAGTGACAGTGGTCAGAATTGTAAAAATTGGCCTTGTCAGGAAGGTGATAACAGGATTCAGGGTGAAAGGGTTAATGAGAAAAAAAGAACTTTTTTGCATTTACCAAATGGCTGCAATGGAAGAAAGAGTGAAACATTTAAACTGGTCTGAAAACTTTCCAAACCCACTGTAAAATACAATACAACGGATTCCACTTGTCTGATAATATATGAAAATTAAAGTGTATCTATTGTTTCAGGCAACTTTTCTGAATAAGAAATCCAAAAAAGAGACCATAAATAATATATGTCCACTTCCCCTCTTTTGGGGATATTGTCTCCTTTTTGGAAGTACCAGACCAAGATAAAATAAATAGTTTATTATCAGAATTATTAAAAATACACAAAAGAAACATAAATGTGCAGAACAAGGCAGAGTAAACTCCAAGCAACTATTAACCCCTTCCCGACCTTTGACACAGCGTATGCGTCATGAAAGACGGTGCCAATCCAACCTGTGACGCATATGCTGTGTCAATGAAGGATCACGTTCCTGCGGGTCGGGTGATCGGGGTCACTGAAAAGATCACCCGACCCGCAGGCACAGGACCCTTTGTGCTTCACCACAGGGGGGTTGGCTTAACCCCCACATGGCTACGATCGCTCTGATTGGCTGTTAAAAGTGAAACAGCCAATCAGAGCGATTTGTAATATTTCACCAATGAAATTTGGTGAAATATTACAATCCAGCCATGGCCGATGCTGTATTAGCATCTGCTATGGCTGGAGACTGAGATCCGACCCCACTCACACCGAGTGACGGGGGCGATCGGTCACCGCCGTCACTATCTGCTCCCCTCCTCCTTGCCTCCGCTCCCCCGCCTTCCGATCCCCCCCCTCACCTCTCCCCGGACCTGCAATGTCCCTGTGTCGGTCCTGGTGTCCCTCCGGGATTCTTAATGGGTGCCGCCATCTTGGAAAATGGCGGCGCATGCGCAGTGCGCCCGCCGGCCGGCATATCCAATACATTTATTTTGATCACTGTGATAAACTCTCACGGTGATCAAAATAAAAAAAAAAAATAATAAAGGCCCCCTTTATAGGTAGGGACAAGTAGAAAAATAAAGAAAATATATATTTTTTATTTTTCTATTAGGGTTAGAATTAGGCTTAGCAATAGAGTTAGAATTAGGGTCAGGGTTAGAATTAGGGTTACGGTTAGAATTAGGGCTAGGGTTAGAATTAGGGTTGGGTTGGAATTAGGGTTAGGGTTGAGATTAGGGTTAGGCTTGTGGTTAGGGTTAGAATTAGGGTTAGGGCTGTGTTGGGGTTAGAGTTGGGATTAGGCTTGTGGTTAGGGTTATAGTTAGGGTTGGGATTAGGGTTAGGGGTGTGTTGGGGTTAGGGTTATGGTTAGGGTTGGGATTAGAGTAAGGGGTTTGTTGGGGTTAGGGTTGTGGTTAGGGGTGTGTTGGGGTTAGGGTTGGAGTTAGAATTAAGGGGTTTACACTATTTATCAGTAGTTTGCACCTGTGCTGCACTCTGCCGTTATTAGTGGAGGCCTGCTGCATCCTGCTAGATGTGCATTTGTCATCAGACAGTGTTGGTGAAGGCCAGATTTCATGGTATGTTCGCTGTTTTGGATTTTTTATGATACTTATTTTGATGTTAGAGTAGTTACTTGCAAGAAATTGGGGACCCTTGTCGTGGGTTGCAAGCATATCTATCTTGGCCAAAATAGTAACCAATACCCCATTATTTAATGTATTTATCATATGCATTGAATTTTTTTGCATATTTTTTTGCAGGATGTGGCTATACCTCTTTCGGTTGGCATTTTATTAGGGTGCCTGTCCCCCTGTGTGTTGCATATTATCGTGCTGAGCAGCCCGCCTCTTAATATGAGGGTGTTAGTAATAGGTTGCAAGTCAGACACTGTGCCTCACATTTATCTGTGTGACTGGCGTCTTATGCAAGCCGTTTCAATGTGCATTTTTTCTACTAGGCAGTTAACCCCTCCATAATAGATGTTGGGGTGGCTGTTTTTATTAGTAGTTTGCACCTGTGCTGCACTCTGCCGTTATTAGTGGAGGCCTGCTGCATCCTGCTAGATGTGCATTTGTCATCAGACAGTGTTGGTGAAGGCCAGATTTCATGGTATGTTCGCTGTTTTGAATTTTTTTATGATACTTATTTTGTTTCCACTATTTAGGCACATCAGAGGGTCTCCAAACGCGACATGGCGCCACCATTGATTCCAGCCAATTTTGCATTCAAAAAGTCAAACAGTGCTCACTTATTCCGAGCCCCGACGTGTGCCCAAACAGTGGATTAACCCCACATATGGGGTATCAGCGTACTCAGGAAAAATTGCACAACAACTTTGGGGTCTAATTTCTCCTGTTACCCTTGGGTAAAAAAAAAAATTGGGGACTAAAACAATTTTTTTTGTGGAAAAAAATTATTTTTTATTTTCACGGCTCTGCGTTATAAACTTCTGTGAAGAACTTGGAGATTCAAAGTGCTCACCACACATCTAGAGGGTTCCTTGGGGGATCTAGTTTCCAAAATGGGGTCACTTGGGGGTTTCTACTGTTTTGGCACATCAGGGGCTCTGCAAACGTAACATGATTCCCGCAGACCATTCCATTAAGTCGACATTTCAAGACGTCACTACTTCCCTTCCGAGGCCCGACGTGTGCCCAAACAGTGGTTCCCCCCAAATATGGGGTACCAGCGTACTCAGGACAAACAGGACAACAACTTTTGGTATCAAATTTCTCCTGTTACCCTTGTGAAAATAAAAAATTGTGGGCTAAAAAATCATTTCTTGAGGAAAAAAATGATTTTTTATTTTCATGGCTCTGGGTTATAAACTTCTATGAAGCACTTGGGGGTTCAAAATGCTCACTACACATCTAGATAAGTTCCTTGGGTGGTCTAGTTTCCAAAATGAGGTCACTTGTGGGGGTTTCCACAGTTAGGCACATCAGGGGCTCTGCAAACGTAACAAGACACCCGCAGACCATTCCATCAAGTCGGCATTTCAAAACGTCACTACCTCCCTTCCTAGCCCCGACGTGTGCCCATACAGTAGTTTTCTCCCACATATGGGATGCAAGTGTACTCAGGACAAATTGGACAACAACTTTTGGGGTCTAATTTCTCCTGTTACCCTTGGGAAAATAAAAAAATTGGGGACTAAAAGTTCATGTTTGTGGAAAAAATATGATTTTTTTATTTTCATGCCCTGGCATTATAAACTTCTGTGAAGCCCTTGAGGATTCAAAGGGCTCACCACACATCTAGCTAAGTTCCTTGCGGGGTATAATTTCCAAAATGGGGTCACTTGTGGGGAGTTTCTACTGTTTAGGCACACAGGGGATCTCCAAACACAACATGGTGTCCGCTAACGATTGGAGCTAATTTTCCATTAAAAAAGTCAAATGGCGCTCCTTCACTTCTGAGCCCTGCCGTGCGCCCAAACAGTGGTTCCCCCCCACATATGGGGTACCAGCGTACTCAGGAAAGACTGGACAACAACTTTTGTGGTCCAATTTCTCCTCCTACCCTTGTGAAAATAAAATATAGCGGGCTAAAAAATCATTTTTGAGGAAAAAAAAATGTTTTTTTTATTTTCACTGCTCTGCGTTATAAACTTCTGTGAAGCACTTGGGGGTTCAGAGTGCTCACAACACATGTAGATAAGTTCATTAAGGGGTCTAGTTTCCAAAATGGTGTCACATGTATTTTTTTTTTACTGTTTAGGCACACAGGGGCTCTCCAAATGCGTCATGGTGTCTGCTAACGATTGGAGCTAATTTTCCATTCAAAAAGTCAAATGGCGCTCCTTCCCTTCTGGGCCCTGCTGTGTGCCCAAACAGTGGTGTATGACCACATATGAGGTATCTGTGTATTCAGGAGAAATTGCCTAACAAATTTTAGGATCCATTTTATCCTGTTGCCATAGTAAAAATGAAAAAACTGAGGTTAAAAGAAAATTTTTGTGAAAAAAAAAGTACTTTCTTTTTTTACGGATCGATTTGTAAAGCACCTGGGGGTTCAAAGTGCTCACTATGCATCTAGATAAGTTCCTTGGGGGGTCTAGTTTCCAAAATGGGGTCACTTGTGGGGGAGCTCCAATGTTTAGGCACACAGGGACTCTCCAAATGCGACATGGCAACCGCTAAATATTCCAGCATATTTTCCATTCAAAAAGTCAAATGGCGCTCCTTCCCTACTGAGCCCTGCCGTGCGCCCAAACAGTGGTTTATGACCACATATGAGGTATCGGTGTACTCAGGAGAAATTGCCCAACAAATTTTAGCATCCATTTTATCCTGTTGCCCATGTAAAAATGAAAAAATTGATGCTAAAAGAAAATTTTTGTTGGAAAAATTAAAATGTCCATTTTTTCCTTCCACGTTGCTTTAGTTCCTGTGAAGCAACTGAAGGGTTAATAATCTTCTTGAATGTAGTTTTGAGTAGCTTGAGGGGTGCAGTTTTGATAATGGTGTAAATTTTGGGTATTTTCTGCCATATAGACCCCTCAAAGTGACTTCAAATGTGAGGTGGTCCCTAAAAAAATGGTTTTGTAAATTTTGCTGTAAAAATGAGAAATCGCTGGTCAACTTTTAACCCTTATAACTTCCTAACAAAAAAAAATTTTGTTTCCAAAATTGTGCTGATGTAAAGTAGACATGTTGTAAATGATATTTATTAACTATTTTGTGTCACATAACTTTATGGTTTAACAGAATAAAAATTCTAAATTTGAAAATTGCAAAAGTTTCAAAATTTTCGCCAAATTTCCATTTTTTCACAAATAATCACAAAAATTATCGACCTAAATTTACCACTAACATGAAGCCCAATATGTCACGAAAAAATAAGCTCAGATTCGCTAGGATCTGTTGAAGCGTTCCTGAGTTATTACCTCATAAAGGGACACTGGTCAGAATGGCAAAAAATGGCAAGGTCTTTAAGGTCAAAATAGGCTGGGTCATGAAAGGGTTAAATAAAATCAAGTGAACCAGGTAGATATTATAACACACAATTTGGAAACCAGTAAAAAATAACCACTTATCTCAGACAGAATATAGTACCCATATGGGTATACAAATAAATGAGAGTGGAAACAAACTGGACCAATAATTAAGCAGCACAAAATACCAAAAGAAAGTGCAATGTGCCAAAGTGCTAAATAAATATGTGTAAACAGCCTATAAAGCCTAAAGGTACTGCCACACTAAACAATCCCGCTAGCGATCACGATAACGACGCATACTAATGCGATCGCTAGCGGGATTGTTTCTATATCGCTAAATGCGGCCACAATTTAGCGATATAGTTAACGACGCTATCGCCGTTAGCGATCTTCTTAACGACTTTAGCGGTACCAAAGTACCGCTAAATCGCTAAGAAAAGGTGCCACACTAGCGATATATACTTACCCAGCGGGAGCGCCGACGAGAAAATAGGGTCCGGAACGATTCCAGCGACGAGCGAGATCACAGCAGGAAGCTCGTCGCTGGCAGATGCCGCACTGAACAACATCGCTAACGGGATCGCTAAATAGTGACGTTTTTTAGCGATCCCGTTAGCGATATTGTTCAGTGTGGCATACCCTTTAGATGGTTTCCCAGAGGCTAGATAAAGTGCAAAATGCCAAAGTGCTATAGTGTGCTAGCAGGGGGCAATCTCAATTGGCTGAACAAAAAATGCTGCTAAAATGTAGACATTACCTGGTAGTGTAGTTGCAAGGAGAAAAGGACCCCGACGTGAGTTTCGCTAATATCTCTTCTTCCAAGGGGGCGCAGATCCCCTTGGAAGAACCGTGTGAGGGCATCATACTTGTGGGGTAGCCATAATACTGTGTGAGGGGCTGTGTGGACATCATTCTTGTGTGGGGGGGGCAAGAATATGGCTTCGGGGTCTGTCCAAAATACTGTAGTCGTAACCATGGATACCTAAGGTCGTGCAATGCTTGCAGATCAGGAAAAAGATATAATAAATAAAAAAACTATGCTATATTTCTAATTGGAGATGTTTGCTAATATTATTATTACACCTAGTATTGGGATAAGATTTTGGAGATGGGACTATCCCTTTAAAACACAATAACAGTAGCAGCATGTAATATGCAGTTACTGCCAGGAATGGAGAATGCGATGTCTCCTGTCTTCCTGGGCAATGCACTCGGGTCTCACCTTACTATCAGAATTTAAGAATAGGGAGTGCACTAACAACCCAAGGAAGAAAGTTATGTCAGTTATGCCTCAATCACACATCAGTGTTTAAACACAAATGAATAAAAATGGAAACGGTGTCATCAGTGTTTTGCAGCAATGTATCATAAGTGTGTCCGTTTTTACCATCATTGGTTTTCACTGATGGATACATAAATTACAAAGCTTCGCTTCAAAGTTAATTATGGACATCACGCGGATTGTATACTGAAGTCATCCATGTGCTGTACATGTTTTTCAGTGACCCACAGACTTGTATTGGCATTTTTCATCCGTGATACCGAAAAAAAACTGGACATGTGAACAGCACTATATATTATAATGTGTATGTGTTCTATCCATGATAAAAATGGATACAACACGTATGTGCAAAACGGACATGTAAATGGGGTCTTATACTAACAATGTTAATCATGATCCTGCATGTGTGTATTTTGCATTTTCTTTTAAACTTATTGTTGCTAAATTATTAACATAAATAGAATTTCTATAAGCTAACTTACCATTAGATACTTAAAGGGAACCTGTCGACTGAATCGTTGGCAGCATGTATCAGTCACTGGCTGCAGTATCGCAGCCATGTATAGTGGGGAAAATAAGTATTTGATACACTGACAATTTGGCAAGTTTTCCCACATAGCAAGAATGGAGAGGTCGGTAATTTTTATCGTAGGTACACTTCAACTAAATCTAAAAAAAATTCCAGAAAATCACATTGAATAATTCTTACATAATTAAATTGCATTTTATTGCATGAAATAAGTATTTGATACAATAGAAAAACAGAACTTGATATTTGGTACCTAAATGTTATGATTCGGTAGCCGAGTAGGACAGTAGCCAAAATAGCAAGGCAGCCTGTCACCCAGAGAGGTTGTTAACTAGCAGATTGCAGACCCTTAAACTAACCGCACAACTAGAAGTAGTCGTGGGACGTACCTACGATGACCTAGATGCCTCGACACAGCCGGAGAGTTAACTAAGCCTAAAGATAGAAAGGGAAAAGCTTACTGCCCAGGAGTAGCGCCCCAAAGGAATAGGTAGCCCCGACACATATATTGGCGGTGAGACAAGATGAAATACAAACGCAGGCAGAAAATAGAGTAAGCAAACGCTGGGGCTCAAAACTATCTAGATAGGACAGTACAGGAAAGAAAACTGTCTGCAATCCGCAAAAAACCCTAGGAAAAATTCCAACACTTCTGATTTCCAAAAATACTGAGACCACACGATCTCTCCCCCACTAGATCAGAGCTCTGGTGTGAACAGGTAGTTAACCAGCAGATACTGAAAACAACTGAGCAAATAAACAGTGGTAGCTGAGAAACAGAGACCAGTGCAGGCCCCAGACGGGGAACCTGGCTGACCTCACTCAGAAGGGCAGAAAAAAAAGGAAAAAAAAAAGCCACAATAAAAAGCAGAAAACAACTTATCTGAAGGTTGCAGGAGACAGCAGAAAGCAAGGTGACTTCCAAATGGGACCAGGAAGAACAAATCACCGGCGAGGATCATGGAACGTTACACCCTTATATCTCCCCAGTCAGAGCTACCTGATTGCCAATCGTCCCCAGCTGATGGACCTCTGCCAGCTAAATTGGCTCCACTACTATCAGCAGCCACCAGAGGTAGCGCAGACTCAGAATTCAGATCCAAGGCGTTCACAACACCTAAACCTTTGTTTGCAATTACTGAGGTCATATGTTTCCTGTAGTTCTTGACCAAGTTTACACACACTGCAGAAGGGATTTTGGCTCATTCCTCCATACAGATTTTCTCCAGATATTTCAGGTTTCAGGGATGTTGATAGGCAACATTGAGTTTCAGATCCCTCCAAAGATTTTCTATTGGGTTAGGATCTGGAGACTGGCTAGGCCACTCTAGGACCAAGCCAAGACTCCTTTTCAATGCTCTTATTGAGGAAAAGAGTTTGTTGGCCAAAATCTCACAATTCATCACCCCATCCATCTTCCCTTCAATATTGTGCACCCACAAAGTATGATGTTTCACCCCACCATGCTTCACGGTTCGGATGGTGTTCTTGGGGATACTGATACCAAAAAGTTCTATTTTGATCTCATCTAAGCACATGACCTTCTCTCATGCCTCCTCTGGATCATCCAGAAGGTCATTGGCGAACATCAAATGGGCCTGAACATGTGATGGCGTGAGCAAAGGGACCTTGCGTGTCCTGCAGTATTTTAATCCATAACGGCGTAGTGCGTTACTAACGGTAATGCTTGAGACTTTGATCCCAACTTTCTTCAGGTCATTAACTAGGTTCTCCCATGTAGTTCTAGGCTGTTTCCTGACCTTTCTCAGAAACATCCTTACCTCACGAGACAAGATCTTGCATGGAGCCCCAGACCGAGGAAGACTGACAGTCATCTTGTGTTTCTTCTATCTTCTAACAATTGCACCAACAATTGTTGCCTTCTCACCAAGTTGCTTGCCTATTGTCCTGTAGCCCATCTCAGTCTTGCGCAGGTCTATAATTTTGTCCCTGGTGTCCTTAGATAGCTCTTTGGTGTTGGGCATGGTGGAGAGTTTGGAGAGTGATTGATTGTGTGGACAGGTGTCTTTTATATAAGTAACAAGTTCAAAGAGTTGCAAATAATACAGGTAATGAGTGCAGAGCAGGAGGGCTTCTTAGGCCTCTTTCACACATCAGTTTTGCGCCTGACGGCGCCTCCGGCATTTTTTTTGTCCAACCGCATCCGGCGAAATGTAATGCCGGATGCGGTTTTTTTCCATTGACTAACATTAGTGCCGGATGGCGCCGCATGTCCCTGCGGCGCGTCCGGTTTTTGCCAGATGTGGTGTCTGGTCGCCATCCGGCGTCTGGCAAAAACGTTGCATGTCACGTTTTTTGTCTGCGGCGAAAAAGTTGGAAGCGCTTCCGGCTTTTGTTACAATGAAAGTCTATGGACGCCGCAATGCGGCGGATCCGGCGAAAGCCAGATCCGGTGGCCGGATACAGTTTTTTAATTGAGATACCAGCCCACAGCAAACATATACCAGCCCACAGCAAACATATAAAAAAGCATGCAGTGGGACATCAGACATACCATGCACATGAGAGCAAGAGAGCAGCACCAGGAGACGCAGCCAGCAGCACCAGGAGACGCAGCCAGCAGCACCAGGAGACGCAGACAGCAGCACCAGGAGACGCAGACAGCAGCACCAGGATATATACGCAGCCAGCAGCACCAGGATAACAGACGGTAAATATGAGACCACCCCCACCCCAAATTTTACAACGCATATCTCACCAATGCTGTCTGAGCTATTGCATTTTTTTGGCACCCTGGGACATTTTCAAATTCATGTTTTTTCTGTGATGGGATTGGTTCCCCTGGTACTGTACGAAATGTAATTTCCGATGATGGGGTGGGTCCCCCTGGTAGTGTTTAAAATACGCATATTTTGTAAGTTATATTGTGTATCCCCTGCTACTGTAGTGAATGTGTTTCATTGATAATGTGGATCTACTGGTACTGTTTTTTTGCCTGTGATGGGGTTTGTCCTCCTGCGACAATATGAAATGTGCATGTTTTTCTATCATAATGTTGATCTACTGTTTTTTTTTTTAAATATTTTTTTTTTGCTGTGATGTGGTTGGTCTTCCTGCGACTATCTGAAATGTTCATGTTTTTATGATAATGATAATAGTTATTAAGGTTGAAGGAAGACTTTAAGTCCATCTAGTTCAACCCATATCCTATCCTAACCTGCCCTAACATGTTGATCCAGAGGAAGGCAAAAAAAACCCCAAGTGGCAAACAGTAAGCTTCACATTGGGGAAAAAAATTCCTTCCCGACTCCACATACGGCAATCAGACTAGCTCCCTGGATCAACGCTGTATCTAGGAAACTAGTAAATATAGCCTGTAATATTATACTTTTCAAGAAAGGCATCCAGTCCCTTCTTAAATTTTAGTAAGGAATCACTCATTACAACATTAGACGGCAGAGAGTTCCATAGTCTCACTGCTCTTACAGTAAAGAATCTGCGTCTGTGATTATGGCTAAACCTTCTTTCCTCCAGACGTAGAGGATGCCCCCTTGTCCCCGTCACAGGTCTAAGAGTAAAAAGATCATTAGAAAGGTCTTTGTACTGTCCCCTTATATATTTATACATTGTAATACGATCACCCCTAAGCCTTCGTTTTTCCAAACTAAATAACCCTAAGTGTAATAACCTGTCCTGGTATTGCAGACCCCCCAGTTCTCTAATAACCTTGGTCGCTCTTCTCTGCACCCGCTCCAGTTCAGCTATGTCTTTCTTATACACCGGAGACCAGAACTGCACACAGTTTTCTAAGTGTGGTCGCACCAGTGACTTGTATAGAGGTAAAATTATGTTCTCCTCATGAGCATCTATGCCTCTTTTAATGCATCCCATTATTTTATTTGCCTTGGCAGCAGCTGCCTGACATTGGCCACTAAATGTGAGTTTGTCGTCCACCCATACACCCAGGTCTTTTTCAGTGACAGTTTTGCCCAGTGTTTTACAATTAAGCACATAATTATACATCTTATTTGTTCTACCCAAGTGCATGACCTTACATTTATCCCCATTAAAGCTCATTTGCCATTTATCAGCCCAAGCTTCTAGTTTACATAAATCCTCCTGTAATATAAAATTATCCTCCTCTGTATTTATTACCCTGCAGAGTTTAGTGTCATCTGCAAATATTGAAATACTACTCTGTATGCCCCCTACAAGGTCATTAATAAATATGTTAAAGAGAAGCGGCCCCAATACTGACCCCTGTGGTACCCCACTGCTAACCGTGACCCAGTCCGAGTGTGCTCCATTAATAACCACCCTTTGTTTTCTATCCATGAGCCAGTTCTTAACCCACTTACACATATTTTCCCCTATCCCCATTGTTCTCATTTTATGTATCAACCTTTTGTGTGGCACTGTATCAAAAGCTTTTGAGAAGTCCATGTACACTAAGTCCACTGCATTCCCTTGGTCCAGTCCTGAACTTACCCCTTCATAAAAGCTTATCAGATTAGTCTGACAAGAACGGTCCCTCGTAAACCCATGCTGATACTGTGTCATGAGGTTATTCAGCTTCAGATACTCCAATATAGTATCCCTTAAAAAACCCTCCAGGATTTTACCCACAGTAGATGTTAAGCTCACTGGCCTATAATTTCCAGGTTCAGTTTTTGCCCCCTTTTTGAATATTGGCACCACATTTGCTATACGCCAGTCCTGTGGTACAGACCCCGTTATTATGAAATCTTTAAAGATTAAAAATAATGGTCTATCTATAACTGTACTTAATTCCTGCAGTACTCGGAGGTGTATCCCATCCGGACCCGGGATTTGTCAACTTTAGTGATTTTTAGACGCCGCCGTACTTCCTGCTGGGTTAAGCAGGTGACGTTTAATGGAGAAATTTTTTATCTCTGATCATGTTATCTGTCATGGGATTTTCTTGTGTAAATACAGTTGAAAAAAAGTCATTTAGCATATTGGCTTTTTCCTCATCCTCATCCACCATTTCACCCAGACTATTTTTAAGGGACCAACACTATCATTTTTTAGTTTCTTGCTATTTATGTAGTTAAAGAATATTTTGGGATTATTTTTACTTTCTCTGGCAATGAGTCTCTCTGCCTCAATCTTTGCTGTCTTGATTTGCTTTTTACAGAATTTATTCAGTCTTCCGTATTTATTTAATGCCTCATCACTACCTACTTGCTTTAATTCCCTAAACGCTTTCTTTTTGTCCCTTATTGCGCCCCTTACAGCTCTATTTAGCCATAGTGGTTTCCTCCTAATTTTAGCATGTTTATTCCCATAGGGTATATACTGTGCACAGGTCCTATTCAGGATACTAATAAACGTCTCCCATTTTCTTTGTGTATTTTTATGACTCAGGATATCGTCCCAGTTTATTGCACTAAGATCATCTCTCATCCGTTGGAAATTTGCCTTCCTGAAGTTTAGTGTCCTTGTAACCCCTCGACTACACATCTTATTAAAGGATACATGAAAGCTTATTATTTTGTGATCACTATTACCCAAGTGACCCCCAACCCTTATATTTGATATGCGGTCTGGCCTGTTGGATAATATTAGGTCTAGCAGTGCCCCCCCTCTTGTTGGGTCCTGAACTAGTTGTGAAAGGTAATTGTCATTCATAGTTGCCAAAAACTTATTACCTTTGCTGGAACTGCAGGTTTCTGTTCCCCAATGTATTTCAGGGTAGTTGAAGTCCCCCATAATAATGACTTCTCCTTGAGTTGCTGCTTCATCTATTTGCTTTACGAGGATATTCTCTGTTGCTTCCATTATTATAACAAACCCCTATCAGTAATTTATTATTTTTCCCCCCTCCCCTAATCTCCACCCACAGAGACTCTACATCTTCATTAGATTCACAGATATCACGCAGTATGGGTTTTAAGGATGATTTTACATATACTGTATATACTCGTGTATAAGCCGAGATTTTCAGCACCTTTTTTCGTGCTGAAAATGCCCCCTCGGCTTATACACGAGTCATAGGGCAGAAACCAGCGGGGTAGGGGTGCCGCGGAAGGAGCCGGTGGCTGGGATCATACTCACCCCTCCCCATGCCATCGCTGAACTTGCCTGCAATCCTGCAGCTCTCCCAGGCTTCCTTCAGCTCTCCAGCGCTGAGCGGTGATGTAATACCCGCTCATTAAGGTTATGTAATATGGACGCGACGCCACTCCCATGGGCGTCGCCTCCATATTCATGGCCTTAATGAGCGGTATTACATCACCGCTCAGCGCTGGAGAGCTGAAGGAAGCCGGGGAGAGCTGCAGGATTGCAGGCAAGCTCAGCGATGGCACGGGGAGGGGTGAGTATGATGGAGGAGAGGACAAGGAGCACGAGCAGGACGGGAGGAGAACGGTGGACGGGGGAAGCATGGAGCAGGACGGGGGAAGCATGGAGGAGGACGGGGAGGAGGACGGGGGAGGCATGGAGCAGGACAGGGGGGGGAGAACGGTGGACGGGGGAAGCATGGAGCAGGACAGGGGGGCACAGGAGGACGGAGAAGGAATGGGGGAGCACAGCGGAGGACGGAGCAGGAGGGGGGGAGTACAGAGGAGAATAGGGGAGCACAGAGCTGGATGGGGAGCAAGGAGCAGGATGGGGGCAGCACAGAGCAGGAGGGCAGTTTATACACCCGGCTTATACACGAGTCAATAAGTTTTCCCAGTTTTTTGTGGCAAAATTAGGGGGGTCGGCTTATACACGGGTCGGCTTATACGCGAGTATATACGGTAAACACACACCCCCACCTCGCTTATTTTTACGGTCATTTCTAAACAGACTATAGCCCTGTAAATTAACCGCCCAGTCGTGGCTCTCATCCAGCCAAGTCTCAGATATCCCCACCATGTCATAATTATGTTCGTCGTCGTCGTGAGACTGTCGGCGGTTCTCAACGTGTAAGTTTTTTTTTTTTAATTCATATTTTTTATTTTTGAAACGTAAATTTTTTAATTTTTTAGGGTGTTTTTTTAAAATGTCATTTTTCTTTTTGAAAATGTTTGACCTATCTGCCATTTTTGGTACCATTTCATATAATTTTTAATTTTTACAAAACGTGTTATCTCTACATTTTTTGGCAGAAATTTTTCCAGTTTAACATGTATAATTTTGACATTTTCACATAATGTATATGGTAATGTTTTTTTTTTCTATTTTAATTTCACAGGCTTCACAGCGTGCTCCCGACTTGGACACGGAGGAGGGCCTGGATGTCGAGTTGATGATTGATCTGGTCCGAGAAAGGGAGCCGCTGTGGAACATTGGGGACCGCCGGCATTCTGATCAAATTGTGACACGACGGCTCTGGGAGGAAGTGGCAGCGGCAATGGTGGACCGCTGGGAGGACCTCGATGTTAGGTCCCAGACTAAATACCGTAAGTATAGTTCATGTTGCTGACTGTAAAGCTGTGTTTCCAAAACTTCAGTCCTCGTGTCACCCACGCTTCATGTTTTCATGATTTCCTTTTGTGAAACACTATGGAAATAATGAAAACATGACCTCTGGGGACACGAGGAATGAAGTTTGGGAAACACTGATGTTGTATAGTAACCAATGTGTGCTTTCTCGTTTCAGGGGAGAGAATTGTGAAGCGGTGGCGGTCTGTGAGGGATCGCTTTAAGAAGGAATTCAATAAGGAGATGCGGGCCCCAGTGGTTCTTCAGGACGCCAGAGCAAGTATAAATATGCACGAGCTCTGGCGTTCCTGCGTGAAACAATGGTCACCAGAAGGTAAATATTACCATCAAATGTTAACATCTATCCAATGTTTTTTTGCAGCCAGGGCCATTCCACATCTGTATATTAATTTTATGGGTTTTTTTTTCATCCACAGCACGGTGACCAGCACTCGGGCGCCCGCAGAGTTGGTGCCTTCTAGAGCGATCTCTCAGGAGACCGACAACGAGGGACACTTCGACCAACCCTCTACATCTGCACCTTCCCACACATTTGATCCCGCAGTCCCCTCCACCAGCGCTGGAGCAGCGTGGCCAGCTGCATTACATGAATCTGCTGGTCAGGATATAGCATTCCCTTTACCCCACCCTTCTGACCCTGCCACCTCTAGTACAGCTGCGGGTACTGGGCGGCAGCGTCAGAGGGGTCAGGAAAAGAACTATGCGCCCAAGTTCTTGCATATGAATGCATCTTTCCAGAATTGTCTTAAGGTATTATCTGAACAACTTGCCGCAGGCATTCATCAGATAACCTCCCTAGTTGGTGAGGTAAAGACACTTCTGCAAACTGTGCAGTCAGAGGCAAGAGCATCACCGAACCACAGCTTTTTTAGGTCAGTTGCGGAGTGCATAGATCCGCTATCTGCTGACCAGCAGATTTATGTGATGCACACGTGCCACGCTGCTCTAGTGCAGGTTCTCTCCCATCCTCAATCCACTCCAGTCGTTCCTCCACCTCCCCCCCCTACAGCCGCCGTACATCTCCCCCCCCTCCACCCGCCGTCCCTCCTCTCCCTCCTATTCAATACCAGCCACCTCCCCAGGTCCATCAACCTCCCCAATTCCAACCACCTCCCCAGTACCAACCACCTCCCCAACTGCAGTCACCCCCCCAGTACCAGCAACCTACCCACTACCAGCCACCTCACCCGTACCACACTCCTACCTCATACCGATCTCCTTCCCCCTTCCAATTCCCTACCATGTCACCTGCACCTCTTGCCCAACCTTCCACTCCACCACCACCCACCTGTTCTGCCTTGTCTTCCCATTCTTTTAGTCTTTCCACCCCTTCACCTCTTCCTGTTCCTTCCACACCACCATCCCGGTCGTCCCTCCACACTCCCACGGTCGAAGTGTCCTGCAGCCCCTCCAGCAGTATTTCCACCCCACACTACACTGACCTGTAGTTAATGTTTAAATGTTTTTTTCATAAATTTATTTAAAAAAATAAAGTTGAAAAAAAAAAAAAAAATTTAAAAGAATAAAGTTTACAAAAATAATAAAGTTGAATAAAAAATAAAGGTTATTTAAATGTGAAAAATTGGGCCACAAGGCCTACTTTGATAACAATTATATTAAAAAATAATTTTTTCAATTAATTGTTCATTGGTTTAACATTGTTGTCTGTCTTTTATTTATAGGATGTTAAGTTTTAAATTTGGTATACAGGTACACCTAACTTTGGCTAAAAGGTTCATAAATGCAACCTTTTTGCCAAAGTTGTGTCCCGGGTTGTGTAGTATGCAAAGTATATTATCTTTTTCCAAAAATTGTGTACTTTGTTAGGTTATCCCCTACAACAGGGTTCCCCTACTCCAGTCATCAAGGCCCACCAACATATCAGGTTTTCAGGATTTCCTTTGTATTGCACAGGTGAGGCAATTATCACCTGAGCAATACAAAGTAAATCCTGAAAACAAGACCTGTTGGTGGGCCTTGAGTACTGGAGTTGGGGAACCCTGGCCTACAATGTACACTTTTTTTGGACAAAAGGTGAAATACTTTTGTTAAAACAATTTCGCCTTTTGTCCAAAAAAGTGTACATTGTAGGCCAGGGTTCCCCAACTCCAGTACTCAAGGCCCACCAACATATCAGGTTTTCAGGATTTCGTTTGTATTGCACAGGTGAGGCAATTATCACCTGAGCAATACAAAGGAAATCCTGAAAACAAGACCTGTTGGTGGGCCTTGAGGACTGGATTTGGGGAACCATGGCCTACAATGTACACTTTTTTTGGACAAAAGGTGAAATACTTTTGTTAAAACAATTTCGCCTTTTGTCCAAAAAAGAGTACATTGTAGGCCAGGGTTCCCCAACTCCAGTCCTCAAGGCCCACCAACATATCAGGTTTTCAGGATTTCCTTTGTATTGCACAGCTGAGGCAATTATCACCTGAGCAATACAAAGGAAATCCTGAAAACATGACCTGTTGGTGGCCTTGAGGACTGCAGTTGGGAAACCTGGCCTACAATGTACACTTTTTTGGACAAAAGGTGAAATACTTTTGTTAAAACAAACAGCCATGGACACAACTATGGCAAAAAGGTTACAGACAGTAGAAAACACACAAGAAGGTAGACAAGTAAACTTTTAAAGGTTTATTGTGGGTAAAGAAATTTTTAAAAGAACAAATACATTTATCACACTCTGTCATCCTGCCAGTCAACACTACCTTCTGGTGACACAAAGTATTGGGCAAACTGGTCCCTCATTCTTGAAACCGCGACTGTACTGCGAGTGGTAATGTTGCTGTAGTCGTGCAAAGTTGTTTCTTGATTGTGGTCCTCCATAGAAATCGGTTCCTTGGTTAGGACAAAATTATGCAGGACCACGCACGCTTTAACAACATCATCCACAGTCTCGGCCTTCAAGTTAATTGCAGTCAAAAGGACACGCCATTTAGCTGTCATAATGCCAAAGGCACACTCCACCATCCGTCTGGCTCTTGTGAGGCGGTAGTTAAATATCCGCTTTGTATGTGTTAATCCTCTGCTGGCGTACGGCTTCAAGAGGTGTTCAGACAGCTGGAATGCCTCATCACCTACACAAACGAATGGCATCGGTGGGCCTGAGGTTTGAGGCAGTGGCCTAGAGGGGGGAAACTGAAAACTGTTTCCGTACAGTTTACGGCCCATAGCAGAAAGTTTAAAGACTTGGGAGTCATTTGACCGTCCATAAGACCCAATGTCCACCTCAATAAACTTGTACTCCGCATCTGCCATCAGGACAACCGAAAAATATTTTTTATAGTTAAAGAATTCTGATCCGGTTCCTGAAGGCTTTTGAATGCGGATGTGTTTTCCATCAACAGCGCCCAGGCAATTAGGGAACTGGCAGATGCATAAAAACTGGTCCGCTATTTCAAGCCACCGCTCTGTTGTTGGCTCTGGAAGAAATTCTCCAACCAAACTATCCCACAAAACACGACAAGTGTACTTTATTATCCCGGATAGTGTGGAGATTCCCAGCCGATATTGGAAATGGAGCGATGACAGAGTTTCGCCAGTTGCCAGAAATCTGAAAACAAAATAGAAAATACAAATTATTTCAGAAACACAGCATTACATACCAGAGCTCAGCTATAACTATTGGAGATACCAAAAATAAGAACATCAATGAGAAACACTGTTTTATAACTAAATTTTGGCCTACTGATATGGTTTCCTAGTTGTCCTGTGATGTTAAATAAATTATAAAATTACAAGTGTGCTCAAGCAAACAGATCCAATACATATAGCTTAGCTTATAGTGACCATGAGACGCTCCGCCGGAGATATCGAGATCCGACAGTAGGTGTCAGATTTTTTTATTTGGTCTCCAACAAGCTCCAGCAAATCGTCAAAGTTTTCTTTGTTCATACGCAGATATGCAAAAAACTTCTCTGGATTTTCTCGCAGCTCCATGTTCAGTGTTGAATAGACACCACGAGTTAATCTCTGTGCCGTGATGGGGTAGATCCACATACGGCGTCGTCTTCGCTGGCGCTGACGCATAATGCCTGCTCCTCAATCTTTCGCTCCTTCTCCAGAACTATAAACCTCAAGCGATTCATCTCCGCAGTAAAATCAACAAGATTCTTGAAGATATTGCCGATAATGACATCCATGTTCGCCAATCACTTGCTACTTGCTCTTCTCTCCAACCTGCACTTGCTCCTCTGCAACCTGTCAAAGATGGGATGTAGGAACAGTGTATATATAGGATTACAGTAGCCAATCATGTTTGGAAACCCAAAAAGGGGCGTTCTTAAAAATCGGATCCGGCGCATTCCGGCGTCAACGGATGCCAAACCGGATACACCGGATGAGACGGATCCGGTTTTTGTAAGGAGCACAGAACCGGATCCGGCGAAAAACCGGATGCGTCTCATCCGGTTTTTCATACTAGTTGCCGGATGCGGCGCTGCGCAAAATGCCGGGGGCGCCGTCAGGCGCAAAACTGATGTGTGAAAGAGACCTTAAAGAAAAAATAAAATGTCCGTGAGAGTCAGAATTCTTGCTGTTTGGTAGGTGATTAAATACATATTTCATATAATAAAATTCAATTTAATTATTTAAAAATCATACAATGTGATTTTCTGGTTTTTATATTTAGATTCTGTCTGTCACAGTTGAAGTGTACCTACGATAAAAATTACCTCTCCATTCTTTGTAGGTGGGAAAACTTGCAAAATCGGGAGTGTATCACATACTTATTTTAGCCACTATATGTTTGTCTTTGAAATACTGCGGCATTTCAGAGAAAACCATACCTTTTTTAGACGATGGGGGATCAAGCCGCACAGATGCGGTTTTCTTCCGCTGACAGTGACTGGCAAGCCTTTGCCTGTGTGCACATATAGACTAGTCAATGGCTCAGCTCAGTCCCATTAACTCTTCCTATCCAGAGGTTGTGATAATTATGCTGAGTATAAGATATTAAAGAAAGTTTTCATTGAAGACAACTAATTTTTATGTGACTATTTGAGTTGGATTTTTCCTGATTGATCGATTGCTTTTCCTGCTGCACTGCAGATCTCTGTGGTCTGAATGCTGGACGCTTGGATTGGTGAGCTGACCTTTCTGTATAGTTTATGTAATTTTTTATTAGGGGATTTTTTTTTTACATAAGAGGGAAAGATTTGAGGAAGAAATTACAAATTTAAGTGCGAAATATGCAAAATAAACAGTTAAAAATGAAACAACATAATAATACCAACAAAGGAAGAAGGAGTGTGATCCAGCTCAAGACGGAGGTGGCTACAACTTTACAAACCTTTATTGGACAACTTTAAAAATGTATTGGTTCTAAAAAATATACATAGCAAACACCGAGCACACCAGTAAGGAGGATCAACGCGTTTCAACTAAAAAGCCTTTCTCATGATCTGAGTTGTAGCCGCCTCCATCTTGAGCTGGATCACCCTCCTTCCTTTGTTCCTATTTGATGTGGATGCTCACCACCATCCGTGCTGGGCGTTGGCAGGCTCGGGGATTTCAATGAAAACTGGTAAGCTGACTACACCTTTTTTATTTTAACATAATAATACCAGAACATGTCAATTCAACCAACAAATTCAAAATGAACAGTAAGATTTAAAGGGTAAAACTAGGAAAAAGGGAAGGAAAAAATCAACGAAGAATAGTGGGGTAGAGAAGGAAGGGGAGATCAGGGAAGAAAGAAAAGGGAGGAACAAAAAGAGTCATCTGAATCATGCGTATTCATGGTAATCGAAATAACAGAAGAAGTTATTTTATTAACTAGTTCTCTGGCTAAAATATCTAGATTAATTACAATAGAAGGTGTTCCTTGCCCGGAGAGAAGATTGCATTCCATAAATTCCAACCACATGGAACTTATTCCTCAAAGCGAAGGTAAATTGAAAGATATTATGGGATGTAATTTTTTTCAATAATATTTTCAATGTTTGGGATAACAGCCAATTTTGCTGCCCACCGTTTGGGCAGCATGTATTGGCTGATATGTTCCCTTTGAGTGTCTAATGGTAAATTGATAGAAATCCTATTTATGTTAATAATTTAGTAACAATAAGTTTAACTTAATTTAACACCAGTTTCTTCTAGCAATCCAGTCTATAATTACAGCTTTTTACTTGACAACCCATGTCAGTAAGACAACGCAAGAAAATATTTGTGACAGTTACGTTAGTAATAGGTATGTTAGTAAGAAAATCATGATCACAATGAATGACCTTCTGCAGTCACGCTGGAAATGGAATTACACAAATAAACTTTATGTTTCAAGAAACTAAAATCTCTCTTCTGGTTAGAAATCGAGAGTTATCAGGAAGACGAGGAATCTTCACCTTCTACACTCATTACAGGAGAGGATAAGCATCAATTTGCAAGTTTCAGCTAAGCAGCTATAATTAAAATCTCTCAGGTCATGTTACCTTGGATGACTGGGAGCCATAAACCTTGTACTGAATTCACCATGAAGCAGAATTGCTTCTGATGTAATAAAAGACAGAGGAGATTACTTTTTTTAAGATCAAGGGCAGACACCAAGTCTTTTGCTTCAGGAAACAGGCATATCTTTCAAAAAAAAGAATTTCGGAATTTAATATTAGACTTGATGTGAAGCTATCATAAATCAACTTTTCTTTAAATCAATTTTTTTATGTATTTTTTTAAGCTGGAAATGTTTTTTTTTTTTTTTTTAAAAACTTGATCTTTATCTAATAACAAAGTTAGTAATTGTCCAATTTTTTCAATTTTCACAGTAGTTAGGGTCCCGTCACACTCATCAATGTCCCAGCGATCCCACCAACGATCCGACCTGGATGGGATTGCTGGGACATCGTTAGCTGATCGCTGGTGAGCTGTCACATGGGCACTCACCAGCGATCAGGACCAGCGAGCACCTGGTATCCACTGTACACATCGGGTAACTAGGGCTGCGCGGCACCTAGTTACCTGATATGTACCCTGGATACTGTCTCCCAGCTTCTGCTGTAGAGCGCTGGAAGCTGGTATCCAATGTGCACATCAGGTAACTAAGCACCGCGCGGCGCCTAGTCCCCGATATGTACCCTGGATACCGGCTCCCAGCGCTCTACAGCAGAATCTGGGAGACAGTATCCAGGGTACATATCGGGTAACTAGGCACCGCACAGCCCTTAGTTACCTGATGTGTACATTGGATACCAGCTCGCTGATCGTTGGTCTCCCGCTGTCACACGCAGCGATGCGCGCTGGCCAGCGGGACACCAACAATGAAAAAATGCTCCAGGCCATTCGACAACGATCAGCGATACCCAGCAGGGGGGCTGGTCGTCGCTGTGTGTCACATTAAGGAGATCGCTGGCTAGGTCGCTGTTGCGTCACAAAATCAGTGACGCTTCAGCAATCTAGCTAGCGATCTCCCTTAGTGTGATGGGGGCTTTACAGGGGCTTTTTTGGTGAAATGCACACAATGTCTTTTAGACACCAGTATACCCTTCCAGTTTTCGAAGGCAAAAATGCTTCAGCAAACCATCAGCAATATTTTTACTATATATCTTCATTGGCGTTACTTCCCCTGTTTTTGTGGTGTCCCCGATGTTGGTCTTTTTGTACTTTAAGCTTTGAATAGTGAGCACCCAGAGAATGAACGTGCTTCTTTTGTAATCACTTCCCGGCTTTCATAGTCTGCAGAGGTTAAAAGAAGTAACAAATGTAGAAAGTTGTATTTACTGTGCATACGCTCATTCTTTGTAAATTTTTTTTTAGAGCAAAGGCAGAATTACAATGGCAGGTAATACCTCTCAATACTGCTGATAACACATGACTCAGCAATCATAATACTTAATGTCACACCTGCCAAATACTAAAAACAATAGATCAATACATTTAAAACAAACACCTGATTTAAACAGTAAGTAATTTCTGATGACAGCTTCCCTTAAGTACTGCACACAAACAATCCCGCTACGATCACGATAAGACGCATACTAATGCAACGCTAGCGGATTGTTCTATATCGCAAATGCGGCCACATTTAGCGATATTTACGACGCTATCGCCGTTAGCGATCTTCTACGACTTTAGCGTACAAAGTACCGCTAAATCGCTAAGAAAAGGTGCCACACAGCGATTAGATACTTACCAGCGGAACGCCGATGAAATAGGTCCGGAACGATTCCAGCGACGATGAGATCACAGCAGGAATCGTCGCTGAAGCTGCGCACTGAACAACATCGCTAACGGATCGCTAAATATGACGTTTTTTAGCGATCCGTTAGCGATATGTTTAGTTGGATACCCTTTGTGACAAGCAATTTGCAGCTTAATGACCGGCCATTTTTACAATTCTGACCACTGTCACTTTATGAAGTTATAACACTGGAACGCTACAACGAATCCTGCTGATTCTGAGATTTTTTCGTGACATATTGTACTTCACGTTAGTGGTAATTTTTTTTATATGACTTGCGTTTATTTATGAAAAAAACGGAAATATGGCGAAAATTTTGAAAATTTAGCAATTTTCAAACTTTAAATTTTTATGCCCTTAAATCAGAGAGATATGTCACACAAATTTCTTAATAAATAACATTTCCTACATGTCTACTTTACATCAGCACAATTTTGGAAACAAATTTTTCTTTGTTACAAAGTTAATTAAGGGTTAAAAGTTGACCAACGATTTCTCATGTTTACAACACCATTTTTTTTAAGGGACTACATCACATTTGAAGTCACTTTGAGGGGTCTATATAATAGAAAATACCAAAAGTGACACCATTCTAAAAACTGCACTCCTCAAGGTGCTCAAAACCACATTCATGAAGTTTATTAACCCTTTACTTGCTTCACAGGAACTGAAGCAATGTGGAAGGAAAAAATTAACATTTAACTTTTTTTGAAAAAAAATTACTTCAGAACCAATTTTTTTTATTTTCACAAGTGTGAAATGAACCACAAAATTTGTTGTCCAATTTCTCCTGAATACACCGATACCCCATATGTGGGGGTAAACCAGTTTTTGGGCACGGCAGAGGTCGCAAGGGAAGGAGCGCGATTTGACTTTTTCAACACAGAATTGGCTGGATGCCATGTCGCGTTTGGAGAGCCCCTGATGTGCCTAAACAGTGGAAACTCCCAACACGTGACCCCATTTTGGAAACTAGACCCCCTAACGGACTTATCTAGATGTGTGGTGAGCACTTTGAACCTCCAAGTGCTACACAGAAGTTTATAACGTAGAGCCGTGAAAATAAAAAATCATTTTTTTCCTCAAAAATGATTTTTTTTTAGCTAGCTATTTTTTATTTTCCCAAGGATAACAGGAGAAATTAGAACCCCCAAATAGGTGTGCAAATTGTCCTGAGTACGCTGATACCCCATATGTTGAGGAAAACCACTGTTAGGGCGCACGGCAGGGCTCGGGAGGGAGGGAGCACCATTTGACTTTTTGAACGCCATGTCGGGTTTAGAGACCCCCTGATGTGCCTAAATAGTGGAAACCACTTAATTCTAGCTCCAACCCTAACCCCAACACACCCCTAACCCTAATCCCAACCCTAACCCTAATCTTAACCCCAGAGAAAATCCGACTCGGTGGGCGCACTGCACATGCGCCCACCATTTTCTTTTACAGCAAGAAGATGTGGGGAACTCCGGGAGACATGGGGGGACATCGGGGACTGATCGGGGGTCCCGGGGACCCCATTTCTCTCCCCTCTGATGTGCGATCACATCAGAGGTGAGAAAAATTTAATGGAGAATCACAGCTTTTTTTTGCGGTCGCCGTTATAACGGTTAATAATGGCGATCACAAAAGCGCTGTCGGTAAAAACCGACCCAAATCATGTTCTCTGGGGTCTTGGCTACCCCCGGTAGCTGAGAGCCTGGAGAAAATCCAACTCTGGGGGGCGCTATATACTTTTTCCAAAGCGGCGTTAATTAACGGCGCTGTGGTTTAACCCCTTAACGACCAAGCCATTTTGTAGGTTAAAGACCAGGCCAATTTTTACAATTCTGACCACTGTCACTTTATGTGCTTATAACTCTGGAACGCTTCAACGGATCTTGGCGATTCTGAGATTGTTTTCTCATAACATATTGTGCTTCATGATAGTGGTAAAATTTCTTCAATATAACTTGCGTTTATTTATGAAAAAAATGGAAATATGGCAAAAATTTTGAAAATTTTGCAATTTTCAAACTTTTAATTTTTATGCCATTAAATCAGAGAGATATGTCACAAAAAATAGTTAATAAATAACATTTCCCACATGTCTACTTTACATCAGCACAATTTTGGAACCAAAATTTTTTTTTGTTAGGAAGTTATAAGTGTTAAAAGTTGACCAGCAATTTCTCATTTTTCCAACAAAATTTACAAAACCATTTTTTTTTAGGGACCACCTCACATTTGAAGTGAATTTGAGGGGTCAATATGACAGAAAATACCCAAAAGTGACACCATTCTAAAAACTGAACCCCTCAAGGTATTCAAAGCCACATTCAAGAAGTTTATTAACCCTTTAGGTACTTCACAAAAATTGAAGCAATGTGGAAGGAAAAAATGAACATTTAACTTTTTTTCCCAAAAGTTTTCTTTCGACACAATTTTTTTAAATTTTATCAAGGGTATCAGTAGAAAATGAACCACAATATTTGTTGTACAATTTCTCCTGAGTACACCGATACCCCATGTGTGGGGGTAAACCACTATTTGGGCGCATGGCAGAGCTCGGAAGGGAAGCAGCGCCATTTGACTTTTTTGGCTGGAATTGAGATTGGACGCCATGTCGCATTTGGAGAGTCCCTGTGTGCCTAAACAGTGGAAACCCCCCACAAGTGACCCCATTTTGGAAACTAGACCCCCCAAGGAACTTATCTAGATGTGTGGTCAGCACTTTGAACCCCAAGGGCTTCACAGAAGGTTATAATGTAGAGCCGTAAAATTAAAAAATCATATTTTTTCCACAAAAATGATCTTTTCATCCCAATTTTTATTTTCCAAAGGTAAAAGGACCCCAAAAGTTATTTGCAATTTGTCCTGAGTACGCTGATACCCCATATGTGAGGGTAAACCACTATTTGGGCGCATGGCAGAGCTCGGAAGGAAGCAGCGCCATTTGACTTTTTTGGCTGGAATTGAGATTGGACGCCATGTCGCATTTGGAGAGTCCCTGTATGACTAAACAGTGGAAACCCCCACAAGTGACCCCATTTTGGAAACTAGACCCCCCAAGGAACTTATCTAGATGTGTGGTGAGAGCTTTGAACCCCCAAGGGCTTCACAGAAGGTTATAACGTAGAGCCGTAAAATTAAAAAATCATATCTTTTCCACAAAAATGATCTTTCCACCCCCAATTTTTATTTTCCAAAGGGTAACAGGACCCCAAAAGTTATTGTGCAATTTGTCTGAGTACGCTGATACCCCATATGTGGGGGTAAACCACTATTTGGCACATGGCAGAGCTTGGAAGGGAAGCAGCGCCATTTGACTTTTTGGCTGGAATTGAGATCGGATGCCATGTCACATTTGGAGAGTCATTGTGTGCCTAAACAGTGGAAACCCCCCACAAGTGACCCATTTTGGAAACTAGACCCCCCAAGGAACTTATCTAGATGTGTGGTGAGAGCTTTGAACCCCCAAGGGCTTCACAGAAGTTACAACGTAGAGTTGTAAAATTAAAAAATCATATCTTTTCCACAAAAATGATCTTTCCACCCCCAATTTTTATTTTCCAAAGGGTAACAGGACCCCAAAAGTTATTGTGCAATTTGTCCTGAGTACGCTGATACCCCATATGTGGGGGTAAACCACTATTTTGACGCATGGCAGAGCTCTGAAGGGAAGGAGCGCCTTTTTCAACTGCAGACTTTGATGGAATGGTCTGCGGGTGTCATGTCACGTTTGGAGAGCCCCTGATGTGCCTAAAAGTAGAAACCCCGCACAAGTGACTTGATTTTGGAAACTAGACCCCCCAAGGAACTTATCTAGATGTGTGGTGAGCACTTTGAACCCCCAAGTGCTTCACTGAAGTTTATAACGTAGAGCCTGAAAATAAAAAAAATCATTTTTTTTCCACAAAAATAATCTTTTTGCCACAAAATTTTTATTTTTATAAGGGTAACAGGAGAAATAGGACCCCAAAAGCTATTGTGCAATCTGTCCTGAGTACGCTGATACCCCATATGTGGGGGGGAACCACTATTTTGACGCATGGCAGAGCTCGGAAGGGAAGGAGCACCGTTTTTAAATGCAGACTTTGATGGAATGGTCTGCGGGTGTCATGTCGCGTTTGGAGAGCCCCTGATGTGCCTAAACAGTAGAAACCCCCACAAATGACCCCATTTTGCAAACTAACCCCCCAAGGAACTTATCTAGATGTGTGGTCAGCACTTTGAACCCCAAGGGCTTCACAGAAGTTTATAACGTAGAGCCGTGAAAATAAAAAAATCTTTTTTTTTCCCACAAAAATGACCTTTTTGCCCCCAAATTTTTATTTTTTAAGGGTAACAGGAGAAATAGGACCCCAAAATTTGAAGTACATTTTGTCCTGAGTACGCTGATATCCCATATGTGGGGGGGAACCACTGTGATCGCCTTACTGCGATCTTTGGGAGGCAGAATGAACAAATCCACAAAAGGTGAAGAATTGGTTTTCTTTTTTATGCCGTTCCTCGTGCGGTATTAGTGATTAGGCGAATTTATTCCTCGGATCGGTGCGATTACGGCGATACCAGATTTACATCCTTTTTTCATGTTTAGCTTCTGTCACACTCTAAAAGACGCTTTTTTTTTAAATAATTTTTTGTAAGAAATTTTTGCATCGCCGTATTTTGAGAGCTATAATTTTTCCATATTTCGGCTGACAGAGTTATCTGTGGGCTTATTTTTTGGGGACGAGTTGACGTTTTTATTGGTACCATATTCGGGCACATAACGTTTTTTGATCGCTTCCTATTCCGATTTTGTGGAAGCAGAATGAACAAAAACCAGCAATTCAGGAATTTTTTTTTTTTTTTTACTCCGTTCCGCGTGTGGTAAAATTGATAAAGCAGCTTTATTCTTCGGGTCACTACGATTACAGCGATACCTCATTTATATATTTTTTTATGTTTTGGCGTTTTTTTACACAATAAAAAGTTTTATAGAAAAAATAATTATTTTTGCATCAGTTTATTCCGCGAGCGATAACTTTTTATTTTTTCGCTCATGATACTGTATAGCGGCTTGTTTTTTGCGGGACAAGATGACGTTTTTTAGCAGTACCATGGTTATTTATATCCCACTTTTTGATCGCGTGTTATTGCACTTTTTCCAAGCGGTGTGATGATACCGCTTGGAAAAAGTATAATTTACTATTTTTTTTTTATGGCTTTCACTGAAGGGGTTAACTAGGGATACACTTTTATAGATGGGATTTTTACGGACGTGGCGATACCAAACATGTATTTTTTTTTGTTTTTTTATTACATAAAAATGTGTATTTTTTAGGGATTTTTTTAAAATTATTTTTTAATATTTTTTTTACAATTTTTTTAAAAAAATGCTTTTTTTTTACTTGTCCCTTTATGGGACTTTCACTTTTTTACTTTTATTCCATTCCATATTGTGAGCAGAAGATGAACTATAAAACTCACATATCAGCAGTTTGTAGTATTGGTTTTTATACAACCCGGTTCCGCAGTGTGGTGCAAAAATTGGGCCGATCTAAAGAGCTACTTCTCTCCCCGGCGTCACCGATCTGCGATCGCTCAGTTTAAATCAGTGGTGGGCGCTTTTTTAACACACTACAGAGGTCTGCATAGAAAAAGCTAATTAATTTGCATCATCTCCGCGCGATACTTTTTTAGTTTTGGTCGTCATGATTGCTGAAAGCGGCTGTGTTTGGCGATGGCAACAGTTGCGTTTCAGCGTCTGTACATGCTGTCGCTGATCTACATGCTGTCACGTGGTGATAAAGTATGACTGCACGTGTTCATGGTGCCGGAACTGAACCTTCCAGACGGACTGTGCAGTCATTGACATTAAAGGGGTTAAGTACACTTAACTACGGTTAAAAGGCGCATCGCGGACGTTAAGGTTTAAAGAGAACCTTTCACAATGTGAGCATGTTAATCTGGCACATCATGGAATAATGGCTTCAAAATGAGTAGAACATTTTTTTATTGTTTAATTTATCTCTCAGTTGCAGAGATATTATTTGCAAAGTTTAGCTTGTAAAATATATAATAAATCTTTTATTAGAATTTAAGAAAAGTCTGACAGGACATTACCAGAGATTGTCTCTGGGGCGTGTACTTCTCCAATGCGTAGGCTGACCATAAGCAGGTGGCAACATGCGTAAGAAAACCACCTCTTTAATAGCTAGAGGAGGTTTTAGTGTGTGATGGACAAAGATATATATACTTCTTTTTTTATCTTATGGAAGCAAGTGTGAGGTAGGGGACAAAAGCAGAGGGAGAACAGATTGTCATTATTTTGCTTACATAGAGGAGTCTGCTTGATGATCTCACTGCAGAGTGTGTGCAATTACCAAGTGCCAGAGTAGGCAGAGATGAATGAAGCTGACATTATTCAGTTTTTATCTCACTGTAAGCAGTGTTGAGAGAGGGGAGTACAGCAGAGATTAGCTTTGTCACTTTACAAACACTTCTAGTAGCTCTCCTGACTGTGCGGTCAGTTTTACTATACTCACCTCTCCCTACACTGGCTGCAATGAGATAAAAACTAATTGTTAGCAACTACACTCATCTCTGAGATCAGTAAGAGAAGAGCCTCTGTTACTGCATGTTTTATACTGAGAAAGTCTATTCTAACATATTATGGAGGCTTTCTTTTCCCCTCCATGTTGTTTCTTTCTTATGATTGGTTAACCTCATGCTGGGGAAGAAGCACAGCCCAGAGTTAAATCTCTGGTAACATCCAGTTGAACTGTAACATAAATGATAACCTTAACGTAACAATCTAATATCTTTGCAACAGAGAGGAGAAGGTAAAAAAATAAAAAACTACGTTTTACTCAGCTTTGCAGCCACTATTGCATGATGTGGCCATTTTAACATGCTGAAACTGGTGAGAGGTGAAGTTTAGCCCCTTAGTAAAAGAGCTAATTTTGACCTTAATGACCAGGCCAATTTTTTTAAATCTCACCAGCGTCACTTTATGTGGTAATAACTCTGTAAAGTTTCAACAGATTCCAGTGATTCTGAGATTATTTTTGTGACACGTTATACTTCATGATAGTGGTAAATTTTGGTAGATATTATTTGCGTTTATTTAGGAAAATATGACAAAAAATTTGAAAATTTTGCAAGTTTCAAACTTTAAATTTGTATGCCCTTAAATCAGATAGCTATACCACACAAATAGTTAATAAATAACATTTCCCACATGTCTACTTTACATCTGCATCATTTTTTAAACATTTTTTCTGTTAGGAAGTTAGAAGAGTTCAAAGTTGATCAGCAATTTCTAATTTTTGCAACAAAATTTACAAAATCTTTTTTTTAGGGACCACATCACATTTAAAGTGATTTTGGGGGGCCTATGTGGCAGGATATAACCAAAAGTGACACCATTCTAAAAACTGCAACCTTAAAAGTCCTTAAAACCACATTCAAGAAATGATTACCCCTTCAGGTGTTTAACATCAATTAATGGAATATGGAAAGAAAAAATTAACATTTTACTTTAAAAAAAAAAATTTCACTTTAGCCCAAGTTTTTTACTTTCACAAGGGTAACCGGAGAAAATGAACCCCAAAATTTGTTTTGCAATTTCTCCTGAGTATGCCGATAACCCATATGTGGGAGAAAACTACTTTTCGGGCACACGGCAAGGATCAGAAGGAGAAGAGCACCTTTTGACTTTTTGAACGCAAAAATAGTTGGAATCAAGAAGGGACACAATGTTGTGTTTGGAGAGTACCTGTAGGTCCTAAACAGTGAAAACCCCTCACAAGTGACCACATTTTAGAAATTAGACCCCACAAGGAATGAATATAAATATGTGGTGAGCACCTTGGCTTCATAGAAGTTGATAACGTAGAGCCATAAAAGTGAAAAAATATTATTTTTCACACAAATATGTTGTTTTAGCCCCAAATTTTGCATTTTCACAAGGTAAGTGGAGAAAATGGACCATATAATTTGTTGTGCAATTTCTCCTGGGTACTACTATTTGTATGAAAGGCAGGGACCATAAGTAAAGGAGCGCCATTTGATTTTTTGAACGCAAAATTTGCTGGAATCATTACTGGACGCCATGTCACCTTTGGAGAGCCCCTGATGTGCCTAACCAGTGGATACACCCAACAATTTACCCCATTTTGGAAACTAGACCCCTCAAGGAGTGTATCTAGATGTGTAGTGATGTTGAACTGTGAAAATGAAATAATACATTTTTACCAGAAAAACATTGGTTTTGCCCACAAATTTTCATTTTCACTAGGGTAACATAGTAAAATGGATCATACAATTTGTTGTGAAATTTCTCTGTTGTACACCAATACCATATATGTGATTGAAAACTACTTTTGAGGCACAATGCAAAGCTCAGAAGGGAAGAAGCACCATATTGGAGTTCAGGATTTACTGGAATGGTTTGAGAGTGCCATGTCATATTGGCAGAGCCCCTATGGTGTCAGAACAACAGAAACTCCCATGAATGACATCATTTTACAAACTACTCTTCTCAATGAATTCATCTTGGGGTTCGGTGAGCATGTTGACACCACATCACATATCCCTCACAGAAATGTATACCATTAGGAAGTGAAGAAAGAAAATTACATTTTTACTGGTAAAATTTTGCTTTAGCCCCAAATCTTTATTTTTTTATAAGGGATAATAGGAAAAAAATGGACCTCTCAGTTTGTTGTGCAATTTCTCCTGAGTATGCCAACACCCTACATGTAATCAGGAACTACTTATGAGGCACAGTGCAAAACTCAGAAGGGAGGGAGTGCCACATTATAGTGCAGATTTACTGTTATGGTTTGCCGGTGCCATGACCCACTAGGAGAGTGGACTTTGAGGGCTTATATACTAGAAACTCTCCAAAAGTGATATTTTAAAACCTGCACCTCTCAAATACTTCAAAACTGTTGTCAAGAATTTTTTTAACTCTTCAGTTGCTACTTAATGCAAAGTGGAATTAATTTTTTAAAAAATGTTACCTTTAAAATCTTGCTATAGCCCCAAATTTTGCACCACAATTTGTTAACAACTTTCTTATGAGTGCGGAGATACCGGACATGTAGTCAAATAGTTCTGTTTTGACGAACGGCAGGACTTGGAGCAGAAGGAGCATTATTTGAATTTTGGAACACAAATTTGGCTGAAAGAGATGGCGGGCATCATGTTGCATTTGCAGGACCCCTATGGTGCCTAAACACCAAAAAAAAAAACACAATTGACCCCATTTTGGAAACTGCACCACTCAAGGATTTTATCCAGGGGTATAGTGTGCTTTTTTAACTACAGGAACATCACAGAATTTGATAACATTAGGTGGTCATATTGAATATGTTGTCATTAGTGTTAAGCACAAGTGCTCGCTACTCTAGTTTGCATCGGGTGTTCGGGTATGCACCAAGTATCGTGGGTGCTCGAGTGACATGCTTGAGACCCTGTCCTGCATGTTTTTGGCTGTTGGACACCCAAAAAAACATACGGGGATTGGCCAAGCATGTCACTCGAGCACCCGCAATACTCGGTGCATACTCGAGCACCCCAATATAAACTCGAGTAGTGAGTGCACTGCCAGAGCGGGAGAGCCAGTGGCATGGCCGAGGTACCGAGGAGAATTTGGGGACATCCGTACTCCTACAATCCTATGATATGTATATCATGTCAGAAGAGAGGTCAATTATTTTAATAGCTGGCACACTTTTTTTTTTATGTGATCGTGGATCGGAAAATCCGGCTCTGATTGTGTTCTCTAGGGTCTCAGGCAGCCCCGGAGATTTTCAGTCTCTGGGGAAAGGGGCAATTTACTCTTATTCCCAATTGCCATTTTAAAATGGCAATGAGGGAATAAGACCCCTTAGGGGCTACCGTTTTTATGCATATCGGTGGTCATTAAGGGATTAACTGTGTCTTCAGGTTTCTTTTTTCTCTTGTCTGAAAGTCTATTTCTGTGCTTCATAAAATGAGCAAACGTGTATAGAAAATGATAATCTATTAACTCCCAGTTTGGCCAATTCCATGGGAGAGCTATTTAGATACTGCTATTGAGCTGCTATGATACAAATCATTAAAGGGGGTTTTCAGCCTTAGGATACAAGTTTTCAGTCACTCTATGAGAAATCAAATCACAACACAATAATTTCTTCTACATCACATAGTAAAAAAAAATGTGCAAGCTAAGACGCAGCAATCTGGGTCAGGCAGTGGCTGATACGTGCACTTCTTTACCCCCACCTAAACTTTTAATAGAGAAATATACTGGTAAAGTACAGTATGCCTCTGGGGTATGCATCCTTTTAAAGCACCAATCCAATGGTTTCTTTGATTTTACTCTAAGGGAAATGTATGAAGGTTCCATGGTCACATCAAAGGAATATATTTCAAGAATATAGACAGTATGCTTATCTCTTTAAAAAAAAAAGTCTTGGAGGTGAACAGTAATGACCTAGTTTACAGCAGTAGCAAAATTATTTAATAAATATAGTGAGAATATAAGAAAGACCACAGAAAAATAATAAATATTTTTAAAATATTATTATGTACAAGGCTAAATATATAACCATGAAACAGTCTGGTAATTTCTTCATATTTAATATAAGGATGACATATACATAGGATCAATTGTTGATTTTTTTCTAAAATTAGATAAAAAGCCTAAACGTAGTTTATCACCTTTATTGATTTAATAGTTCATTTTAATTTTCTTTTTTTCGTGGTGTTTTATCATATAAGGTACTAAAAAGTGGGGTGAAAAAAATTCAAATGCGGTAAAATGGAAAAGAAAACACAAAATTCCACTATTTTTTTTTTATAGCCATTTTGTGGTAGCCATAATTTTGTATTATTATTTCATTGATTTACACATGTGAGGGCTTGTTTTCGAGTGGCAAGTTGTTAATTTTATTGATTCATTTTATGGTACACATGATGTTTTGATCACTTTTAAGCACGGTGACCCCAAAAAAACCCGACAATTGTGGCATTTCAAATTTTTGCCTTCCAACGTTTACTGTATGTTTAAATAGTTTTATATTTTGATAAAATGTGACTTTTACAGAGACAAAAATATAAAAAAAGGCACCAAGTTCATAAAAAATGGCTAAAGTTCATTATAATTACCTTCACCTAGACATTTTCTATGAATCGGTGATTTAGTTTATTACTTAAACCATAAGCTGTTCTGTCCTGATGAGGAAATCGGAGCAATCTGGAAATGCGTTGACAAACTAATAAAGCCTATTCTTCCTAAGAATTGCAGCCATCTTAAGAGAATCATCACTGCACAGACTGTCACATTCTTTTCTAGACATCATCTCATGATCACTTCATAAGTTGGGAATATTCTTTTCATTCCAGACACATCGATATTCAAGCTTTAAAGTAAAGCTGTTATAATACAAGGCAAAGGATACTTGTGATCAAAACCATACCATATTCTGAACAGCTGGGCACTCTCTTCCTTTGTGGAACCTTGATTTGGGTTTTCTGTCCTCTGTTGATCAAAACATATGCAATAAGTCACTGATTACAGTATTGAACCACATTTTCTCACTGTAATATATACTGTGAAGCTGTATGCAGATTGCTCTCATTCTCATCAGTCTCCGTTCATCATTGGCTAATACTTTAACCTATCAGTTCATATACACAATCCTAGGCTAATCTCATATTAATCAGTTAGTCAAAATGTTTGGGAAATGCAAGTTACGTTGGAATTGTGGACTCTGATGATGTGAGTTCGGGTGCTCACTCACTGAGCATCAATGTGCTGTCAGCAGAAGTTCTGAGAGATCCAAATAGTGCAGTCACGTGACATGAGCCAAAATCCACAAACAGGACATGGAGTAATTAAAGTATATAGGTAAAATAAGCATGCTGGTTATATTGATGTTTAGAAAAGTTCTTCATAGTCATACACTGTAATACATACAGCTCTGGCAAAAATTAAGAGACCACTGCAAAATTTTCACTTAGTCTGATTCTTCTCTTTATAGGTATATTTTTGAGTAAAATGTAAATTGCTCTTTTATTCTATAAACTACTGACATGTCTCCGAATTTCCAAGCAATAAATTTTGTATTAATTTTTAGAAAATGAGAAATGGTCAAAATAACAAAAAATGCAGCGCTTGCAGACCTCAAATAATGCTAAGAAAACAAGTTCATAATCATTTAGAAACAATAATACTAATGTTTTAACTCAGGAAGAGTTCAGAAATCAATATTTTGTGGAATAACCATGATCTTTAATCACAGCTTTAATGCGCCTTGGCATACTTTCCACCAGTCTTTCACACTGCTTTGGGTGACCTTATTCCACTCCTGGTAAAAAAAATGTAAGCAGTTCTTCTTTGTTTCATGGCTTGTGACTATCCATCTTCCTCTTGATTACATTCCAGAGGTTTTTAATGGGGTTCAGGTCTGGAGATTGGGCTGGCCATGACAGGGATTTGATGTGGTGGTCACTCATCCACACATTGATTGACCTAGCTGTGTGGCATGGCGCATTGTTCTGCTGGAAAACCTAGTCCTCAGGGTTGGGGAACATTGCCTGAGCAGAAGGAATTAACTGTTTTTCCAGGATAATCTTGTATGCAGCTTGATTCATACGTCCTTCACAAAGATTAACCTGCCCAATTCCAGCCTTGATGAAGCATCCCCAGATCATCACTGATCCTTCACCAAATTTCACAGTGGGTGCAAGACACTGTGGCTTGTACGCCTCTCTAGGTCTCCGTCTAACCATTAGACCACCAGGTGTTGGGCAAAGCTGAAAATTAGACTCATCAGAGAAGATTACCTCACTCCAGTCCTCTATGGTCCAATCCTTATCGTCTTTGACAAACTTCAGCATGGCTTTCCTTTGCTTCTCATTGATGAAAGGCTTTTTTCTAGCTTTACATGACTTGAGCCCTGCCTCTAGGAGCCTGTTACGAACTGTTCTTGCCGTGCACTTCACCCCAGCTGCCATTTGCCTTTCCTTTTGTAGGTCACCTGATGTCATCCTGCGGTAGCTGAGTGACATTCAAATAAGATGACGGTCATCCCGGTCAGTGGAGAGTCATTTTCACCCTCTGCTGGTCTGTAGATTTGTTGTTCCCAATGTCTGCTGCTTGACCTTGTTGTACTGGACTGCCGTCTTAGAAATTTTAAGGATGGAGGCAACATGACGCTCACTGTATCCCTCTGCTAGTAAAGCCAGGATTGAGCCCTTCTTTTTCAACTCCTTTGCCATGGTTAAAAGTTATTTTTTAATTCCTATTACTTTTGGGATATTACTAGCACTTGTTTTGCCATCCAGCTTGTCCTATTGCAAGAAGATTGTGAACAACACAGCAGTGTTTTTTATACTTTCCTTTGTTAAATATGATTTGGTTCAGGTGATCACCTAATCAGAAACACATTAAGTAGAATGAGGTGCACTCTGGTTGGAATTCAACTGACACTGGAATGGAATGGCTGTCAGACATGTAGAGAAGCTGATTTTTATAAAACTGTGCAGTGGTCTCTTAATTTTTGCCAGAACTGTATCTATCACATCCCCTTGAAAAAGCAACAAGCGAAACGTGAATCAGAATGCGGGCTTTATATATAAGAGTACATTGGTGAATTTGTTCATATATATGTCAGAGTTCTAATATTTTATCTTTATGCTTATTGAAATTGTACCTACTTGCACATTTAATGCACCCATTGATTTTGCATAATCCCTTGACATTTGAACTGCTGAATTAAACCTTTGTACTCTTACCTTGGATGTCTGCTTTTATACTATGTCTTGTAGCTCCCTAACTATATTTTTAAAATAAATTAATAAAGATATTTAATTTTATTACTTTTAAGTGTTTCACATTACTTATTAGGGACATAAGATTCTTCATAGTGCAGGACAACCCCTTTAATATTCAATAGGCCTTTGTACTCATATCTACTTCTAGAAGACTTATTAACACTAGTTATTCTTAGCTACAGATATTCACACTGTATCATATGTGAATGTAGGCTAAACATTTAAAAAACATTTTAGAATTTGCCAAAAAGTAAGGAATTATTAAAGGCAGCTGCTATATGGATCTGACCAAGCAGAGATCCATCACAGTTTAGACACAGATAAATATTAATATGGAGAACAATATGAGATGTGTGTGGTGTGTTTTTTGTCCTTTCTCCCTTTTGATCAGGTGCATGTTTTTCTGCATTGTCTCTTTCTGGGAGCACCTGACCAAGGGAGAACTGTCATACACTGGTGGTCTACGACCTACGACAAATATGAAGAGGTTATGGACTTGGCATTCCTTAAGCTTCTTATTTATAGTGATAAGCAAAGGATTAATTTAAGATTTCCTGCAGTGAAAACTATATATAAAGTGCCGTTATATGAATTTTGACCATTTATCACTCTTGAAATTTTTACAGCATTCAGGAGATCTATGGAGGTAAAAAAGGACATTGTTGGTTATCATTTTTGGAGATGCAAACTCATATGGTAACTACTTGAGAATGTACATTCATTGGCTGTTATTCAACTTTCTCAGAGTACAGCACTACTTTAAAGGGTTCTCCGGACTCAAGAAAAATTTATCCAGTCACAATGTGACTGCAGCTTGCCGAATTGTGACAGCGTTCAATGTGTACACTGCCAGAATTCCCTCTATTTTCAGGGGGAGTGCACATTCAGGTGACTTGCATACTTGCAGTCGCACAATCTCTAGATTCTCATCAACTTCTTTCAAAAGAGCATTGAGAGAAGCAGATGAGAATCTAGTCAGTACATGATGGCAAGTGTGCAAATCGGATACTGCAGAAATTTCAATTGAGCCTGGAAAACCCTTTTAATATTTCCAATCAACAAAATTTTTGGATACATACTCACATTTATTTTGATTCCCTCAGACTTTAATTTGCTGACCCTTTACTTTTCTAGCTGTACTCTATGAAAGGGATTTACCGCAGCACTTCAGAAGATGGGAGTATTAAATGCTTTACTTCATGGAAAAAAATAATGACAATGTTTTAAGAAAAAGTAAAGAATATAACTGTTTGCACTGAATGAACTACCCTAGATAATTCTGAAAAGCGGTCTGCCTGTATAAACAGGCTATAAACGAAGGCTGATCAGTAAATATTTACCAATCGATGTTCATTTATTACCACATAATTGGATGGTGTAAATGCACCTTTAATTCTTTAACGAGCTTCGGCTCGATCTCGAGCAATGGAGGACGTGATGGATGAACGATCTGTAGGAAGATTGATCTTGTTCATGCCTGGATAGTATCAAGCTATCATGTTGCTGGTCTTTCTCTTCTCCTGGTTCCTTCTTTTCTTCTGACCATGATGTCCTTATCCAGTGATTGCTGTCTTTGTGTGAGGTGTCCAAAGTAGGCAAGTTGTAGCTTAATGATCCTAGCTCCAAGTGACATGACTGGCTTTATTTGCTCCACAAAAGAATTGTTTTTTTTGTAATCCATGGTATTAATAACATCTTTCTCCAACACCACATTTTGAAGATGTCGCTTTTTCTTCTGTCTTGTTTTCTTATCGTCAAGGTTTCGCATCTGTATGTTACCACAAAAAAGACCAAATTATGTGCTAGGTGTGCCTTCGTTGCCAGTGAAATGTTCCTTGATTTGAAGACCTTGTCCACTGACTTCATTGTTGATTTGCCCATAGCTATTCTCCTATTGACTTCTGGTGTCATCACTGCATCTTGAGTGATCATTGATCCGAGTAGAAGTCTTTTACAACCTTCAGTTGGTCACCTATCTCAAATGTGTTCTGGTCGTACTTGGCAGTAGTTTATATTTTTCTTCGTTGTGTTGAGTAGCAGTCCCATCTTGATACGCCGTAATAAGTCCTTTATTCCATCTACGCTTGTTGCTATCATCGTTGTATCGTCTGGGTATGTAGAACTGTTGATGATTCATCCAGCAATTTGAATTCCTTCTTTTTTGGCAAGTCCAGCCTTCCTGAAAATAGCCTCTGCGTATAGATTGAAGAGAAATGGTGACAATAGGCAGCCTTGTCTGGTGCCTCACTCTGCTTTGAATTATTCCATGTTGCAGTGTTTCGCTTGGACTGTTGGGTTCTAGGTCAATGTAAAGGTTCGTAATGCGGCTGATCAGATGGTTTGGCACAACCATATCCTTCATGTTGTTCCAAAGTTTTTGGTGATACAGTAAATGCACCTTTAGGGTCTATTTAAATAACAACTGTAACAACTGATATAGTAAATGGGATCCAAATCCCAAAAGGAACAAACTACACTAGAAAACCACTTAAAAAATTAACCTTTATTAAATATCTCTAAAAAGTATATAAACATATGTTCATACAAATCCTTTAAAAAATGGGATAATATGGATAGGATATCAGGGTAAAAAATACATAAATAGGCAGGCTAACTGACCCTAGTAGGCCCTATAGAGCTGATCACCAATCTATCTGTGAAGGTTGGCACCCTAATTATTCGACATGGCGACCCCACTCAATGTCGACAGACCCTGAATTCCCCTATATTGATCACACACATATAGACAAAAATATACAATATAGATATAGCCACTTCTGTGTGTCTTGTACTGCTCATGTTTATTGTACTAGTCTTTGTATGCCCCTTTTTACATGTAAAGCGCCATGAAATAAATGGCGCTATAAAAATGAATAATAATAGTATAGATCTGGTGCTTCTGGATTCAAAATATAGATGATCATTCAAAGAATGGATACATCCTGATGTGCACAGTTTCTTGTATCAGAGACCGTCAGACAGCATAATAAAGTGCCATTGTGCTAAAATATATAATATAATCTCGGCACACACCATATGATTTAGTGATAGTGATTTTAATGAAAATACAAAAGCCAGTACATACAGACGTTTCGGTCTGAAACAAGACCTTCCTCAATGTACTGTAATATAGAACAAGATATAGAAAATAAGACAAAAAGAAATGGGCATAAAATAAGTATATACAGATATATATAATATATGGACATATTGTATATTGATGAGCAAATAGTAGATAACCATTAACATATAATGTTTGGAAACATCCATTATTATCTCTTCAGATAATGATATAAGAAAGATATGCATTGAGAGGTGTATACCAACCCCTATGTGGAGACCAGGACTTATAGGCAACAAAAATATACGTACCAGTAACTGGCATTAATAGACCAGGTGATAATTGTATGAAAATCTGGGAACATATTATAAAATTGAGTAACATTTATTATGTGGAGAGTGAACGGTGTCCAGAGATATTAATATAATATACATACCACGGATATAGCTCTAAAAAGTGCGCTGCAGACTGTTGTCTGTGGGGAGAAGGGTGACTAAATGATATGAGTCACGAAAGTTATTGTGATGAAGGATTGGTGCAAAAACAAGTATCGCTACTGCAGGTAAGTGCTTACCGTTTGGATGAGCTAAGAAGGTACAGCGGCTGCGACGCGGTATACCACCGCTTGTCATGAAGCGCTGAGGTGAGTGAGCTGCTGGTATAAGAAGCCAAAGCAGCGTGGGGACCGGACCGGAAGTCCGGTACCGGAAGTGAAGTGGCGTGCGTGTCATGGAGACGATCGTGCGTTCCAGCACAGGAAACAGTATGGTGGTTGGCAAAAATTTGCTAGTTGTATGACACAGACGCCATATTGTGATTGGAAAAACGCAGATAAGTGTTAGTGACAATCCATAACAGCGGAAAAAGTGGATAGTTCATCCTGACTCTGGATGGTGAAAAGAATTCGTGTTCCCAGTTTCGTGCACATAGAGAGGGGTGCTCACAATGGTAGATTCTGTAATAGAAACAAATAGTCAGTATCCAATATATCAAGTTTATGACAATTGTACGACATTAGAGGATAACAAAAACCAAGTTATACGGTAAATGACATAATGTCATATTCTCTATTAAGTCCATGAGGGTGTAGTGTATTGAGTTCATGGATCCAGAAAGCCTCTCTTTTCTTGAGGAGGCTGATACGATCACCCCCCCTCCTGGGTGCTTGTATATGTTCAATAACCTGGTACTTAAGTTGCGCTATGTTATGGCCAGAAGATATGAAGTGATTCGGGATTGGAAGAAGCAGATTTTTACATCTAATCGTGGACTTGTGCTTCGATATACGGTCTTTTATGACTTGTGTAGTCTCGCCCACATACATTAAGCCACAGGGGCATTTTAACAGGTAAATGACAAAGCTGGAGTTGCAGGTAAAATATCCCTTAATTTCATATTTTTTGCCTGTCTGAGGATGGAAAAATGCATTGCCTTTAGTAATGTTGTTGCATTGCATGCATTGTAGGCATGGAAATGTCCCAAATTTGGGATTCGTGATGAAACGCTGTTGTTTTGGTGGGTGAGAGGAGCCAATGTCTGCTCTGACTAGATGATCTCTGATGTTACGAGGTCGGCGGAAACAAGGGAGAAACGTTTGGTGAATTCCTTAATATTGGGATGTGCTGTATTAAGTAAATGCCAATGACGACGTATACTCGAGTGAAGTCGATAGGCTATGGGGTGGTAGTCATGAACAAATGGAATTCTGTCCTGAGTATCAGATCTAACAGTGGTAGGATTATCTATGTTATTGAGAGTATATTCAGGATAGCCCCTTATCCGGAATTTGGAACGCATTTCTTCGCTGCGTATGTCCCTTGTTGATGTGTCTGAAACAATTCTTTGGACCCTTTTGAGTTGGGATTTTGGAATTGAATTTTTCATTTTGGTGGGGTGAAAACTCTCATAGTGTAGAAGACTGTTACGGTCTGTTGGTTTAGTGTATATATCTGTTGACAATTTGTTGTTAGTTGATCTTAGGATACGTACGTCTAAAAAATTTGCACTGTTCATGTCAGAAGTCATGGTAAAATCTAGGCCAGGCCAAGATGTGCGCAAAAAGGAAAAGAAGTTGTTAAGGGAGTTTTCTGAGCCATTCCAGATGCAAAAGACATCGTCGATGTATCTTTTCCACATCATGGCATGTGTGCGGAAAAGATCATTGGCGTATATTAAGCTCTCCTCATAATGGGCCACGTAGCAATTAGCGTACGGAGGTGCTGTATTCGAGCCCATTGCGGTCCCTTTGATCTGTAAGTAATATATATCACCAAATAGGAAATAATTCTTAGATAGTATGACGGTGAGTAACTCACAGCACATGTTGATTTGGTCTGGACTGAATGTCGAGGATTCGAGGAGCCTTCGTACAGAGAAAATACCTTCTTTATGTGGTATGGATGTATAAAGGTCCTTGATGTCAAAAGTGACAAGTAGGGCTTCCTCAGGGATGCTGTCAAGATTGTGTATAATGTTAAGGAATTCACCCGTGTCTAGGATGAAGGAGGCAGTTTGTTTGATGAGTGGTGTAAGAATTTTTTCTAAATATTTAGCTATTGGAGAAAAAATAGAATCCGTGGAGGCAACTATGGGCCTCCCCGGTGGGTTAGTAAGGCATTTGTGCACTTTTGGTAATACATAGAAGACTGGAATGATGGGAAATTTCTTTTGGAGATAGTCACCAGTCTTGGTGTCTATAGTGCCTTTCATGACATATTTAGTAATGATAGCCTGGATATCATACTTGATCTCATTGGTGGGATCACGGTCTAGTTTTTTATAGATTGTGATATCATTCAGTTGTCTGTGTATTTCTTCAAGGTACATTGTTTTGTCGAGTACGACAATTGCTCCCCCTTTGTCTGCTGGTTTTACTATGATGTTTTTATCTTCCTGTAGGTTCCGTAGAGCCTGTTGATCTAATGGGGTCATATTGGATGGGAAGAATAATTTTTTCTTATTCATGTCTACCTTAAGTGACATGAATGTGTTTTGAATGAAGGAGATGAATGTCTCCAAAGCGTGGGAACCTAGGGGGGGTCTAAAGGTACTCTTGTTTTTAAGGCCCAAACTTTGGGCTGATAGCAATGTGCTGGTTGTGCTAATGGAGGTGTTAGAGGATGTGATGTTAGCAAAGTACAACTTAAGTCTGAGGGATCTAAAAAATTGTTGTAGATCCATGTCGAGTTTGAAGGTGTTGTACTTGTAACTAGGGCAAAAGGAAAGGCCCTTTTGTAGCAACCGATGTTCTGCTATACCCAGACTCCTAGAAGAAATGTTTATCACCAGGGGATTGTTACCTGGGAGCGAGTCACACGGTTGAAATCTCTTCGAGTGTCTCTGTCCTCGGCGGGTCCTCTTCTTCTTGTGGACCGCCTCCTTTGTCCTAAAAAACGGTTTGACGTGTAGGGTCTTTCTCTGTCTGAACCAGAAGTAGATGCATCTGTGGAGGATCTGTAGTAAGAACGTGAGAAGTTCCCAGACGTAGGCGATACTTGCCATTTGTAGACTCTTTGTTGTTCGTAATCCTCAGTGTCGCGGGCGAATTTATTTCTCTTTCTTGTTTCGGTCTCTCGGCGATGTAAATTGATCGTTTCGTTAATCTTGCTTTTGAGGTTGGTAAATTCCTCTGTAGACGTAGATGCAGTGAGTTGTCTCTCGATGTTAGTGATTTCTTCTTTACTTTTGGTGATGGCTCGATGGAGATGTTCCAGCGTGAGAGTCATGAGATCAAAGGAACATTTATTAATAATTTGTTCAAATCTAGTACAAAATTCTTGTGAATCACTAAACAAGGTAGGACGTAGTGGTACGCGTAACCCTCTCGGATCCTCTGTACTTTGAGGTATTCCGTTAGGGTTGCGCAGTGTAGTTCAAAATTGGTGAATCTTCGGAGTTCCCAGATTTTCATACAATTATCACCTGGTCTATTAATGCCAGTTACTGGTACGTATATTTTTGTTGCCTATAAGTCCTGGTCTCCACATAGGGGTTGGTATACACCTCTCAATGCATATCTTTCTTATATCATTATCTGAAGAGATAATAATGGATGTTTCCAAACATTATATGTTAATGGTTATCTACTATTTGCTCATCAATATACAATATGTCCATATATTATATATATCTGTATATACTTATTTTATGCCCATTTCTTTTTGTCTTATTTTCTATATCTTGTTCTATATTACAGTACATTGAGGAAGGTCTTGTTTCAGACCGAAACGTCTGTATGTACTGGCTTTTGTATTTTCATTAAAAATCACTATCACTAAATCATATGGTGTGTGCCGAGATTATATTATAATCACTATACGGATTGGGATCCTTCCCTGGCACCACTTTTTTTCCACAGTAGTGCCAAAGATATTATCTACATTGTGCTAAAATAGTCAGATGTAACAATGTGCACCAATACTCATAAATCAAGGTCTTGATCCAAACAATAAAGTACATCTGTGCTTAATTCCTCCCCAGATTATATAAATCAGGTTATCCGCACCAATTCTGGGGCCTCATACAATAATTTTTAAGGGGCTACTTTGTCTAGTTGGTTCCATTTAAATAACACAAGGTCAGTGCACTTATCTACGTTTTGATTAATCTGTTCCTTTTCCAGCAATGAAGTTCATTTTCCAGCCTGTGAGGAATGCCATGATAACGCAGTAGCAGAAGTTAAAGAGTGTCTATTGTCTAGGAGGCTAAGGGTCCATTTACACCAGTGTTTCCCAAACTCCAGACTTCACAGCCCCCATCAGATTATGTTTTCAGGATTTCCTTAACATTGCACAGGTGATGGAATTATCAAGCAGCAGAAATTGCCACCGCTGCTCTCACCTTCTTCTGTGCAATACTAGGAAATTCCTGAAAGCATGATCTGTTGGGGGCTGTGAGAACTAGAGTTTGGGAAACACTTATTTACACGGACCAACCAGCGGCTCTGAGTGACTCACAACGGGTAAACTTTTACTGACAATAATCTAATAGCCTGCTTAGACAGGCAGACCAAGGTAAACAGGACTGGTCTGTAATAGATGATGGTCCTCCTGGATCACTATTAGAAATGATGAGCAGAATAAATTCTATGGTACTAATACTATCTGGTGCTAACATGGAGCAGTAGCTGTGGGGGTGAGGGCATAAAGCGCTGTACTGTAGAGTGAATGTTGATGCACATAGTGTTGTGTAGGCCAAGCAATATGTACATCAATAGATACCCTGAGGCTTTCTATGTATTAGTTTCTTGTCCTGACAGTCATGTAGCAGTGTGAAGTAGGGCTCATCGGTAGCAAACTTAGAATTAGGCTTCTAACCTGAACATACTGTTTTTCATGACTTCAATCCAATTTTCATGTGACAAATATGGAATAGGACCCCCCATCTCCAAGGGCTTCATGTCCACATGTGTCTGTATTACCTTCACATGGTGATATGGCTTATGAAGGGGAGCCTCAATGGCAACATTGTAAAGTTTTTCACACATACAAAAAATTGGGATAAAGCATAGCTCCAAACCAAAACTAAAAACCTACTGTACCTGAAATTTGTGTGCCATACACCCTCCTCCAAATTGTCACATTTCCAACAGGACCTGCTCCTGAGACGTTTGCTCCTGTCACCAGACATTGCTCTGTTTATTGTACGGGCGGTGCTGGTGATAGGAGATGTTGGGACTAGACGTTGTGGGTGGCATAGACGCTGTCCAGCCATCTGTAGTACTGACCAGTCTAGCAGTAAGGGTGCATGTGCTGTCCAGCTGGAGTATTCAGCTCTGTACTTCAACCTATTGGAAGCACCACACCCTACTAAAGCTGACAGACATAGTCTTGTGCTCCTCTGGTTTAGGCCAGTGTTTCCTGCTCCTGCCTAGTATATGTGATTCCTGTTTTGACCTCAGCTTGTTTATTGACATTTCTCCTGCCTGATGATTTTGTATCTTTGCTGCCCTCTTAGATATCGCCCCGCTACCAAACCATTCTGTTGCTCTGGTTCACTCCTCCGGACTGCAGCCCTTCCATGGAACCAATCTAGTGGAACCTTTTATAGGATGAGATCCCTGTATATGGGTTAAAGGGTGAAGGCCAGGGTTTTCTATGGTATCTGCCAGATGGAGTGGCTTGCGTCAACTCTGTCGGAGGTGGCCTTTTTGGGCCTTTGGCCTCTGACAGACTTACACAAATATTCATCAATCCTGTGATTCCCATCATCTTCTTTCAGAACTCTTCTAATCTTTCATGGTCTACTATATATTGGGGATAGAAAATAACACTATACAGATTTCAGGGCGACTTATGATAATCGCTACATGGAACATGACAACAAAAGCAAGATTCAAATAGCAGGACTCCAGGGTGAACTGTGACCAAAGTTTTACTTTAAGGAACTTCATTAAGGTATATGTTATGCTCCTGGATGTCTCCTTTACAATGAAACTTAGGACATTACATTATTTCAGATTTTTTTATATTTTTTAGTAGCTACAGAATACTGTATTTCAATACTGGTTACTCAATTGTGCGATCACAGTGTGAGTCTTATTACACTTAGAAATCTTTATTCATGACTTACATCTATGAAAAAAATCTGCAAACACAAATTGCATGCCAACATAGCGTTAAACACAAAATACATTTAGTAGATTTTTTGCATATTCTTATCAATCTTTAAAATTTCCGTCACGACATCAAATTGCATGCTGTACAAGGTTAATCGAATCTATTTTTTGACAACATGTATAATTCAATAATAACAGGTTGTCATACGATAGCTGAACATTTACTGGTATCTTATCTTGCCGTCTGGTAAAAAATGTGATATATTCACTGTGACTGAGGAACAGAGAGTAATCATTCACTGAACAGACGCATCGATAGAAATTTAAAAGGGGTATATTCTTTTTTTTAATGTTATGTTGAATTGCTTGGATATAGGACATGGAAGGAAAGGGCTACGATTTAGAATTTACGGCTGTGCTGCGAACTAGAACATGACCCCATTCAAGTGAATAGCACTTTTTGCAGTTCTTGGCACAGTCGGTGAACTGGCATAGTCATTGTGCCAGTAAACCAAATCATGTAAAGAAAAAAGACACACATTCAGCTTTGGTATCAGATCAATCTGAGAAATAAACCAATGGGTGGAGCATAAAGCCTAGAAGGAAAGTCCTCAATCCCTATACACTGTAACTGATACTGAATTAATGGTGCCCATTTGAAATACCTCTAGTGTTTTCCAACATTATAACATTTTCTCCATGTTTGTTACCACTTCCTCCATTTTACTCCTTAGGTGCCTGAATTATGTCTTGTCCATTTTTTTCAACCATAATCCCACAATAGTCAACTCGTTTCCAGCTGCAATATCCATAATACAACGCTTTAAAGCTCCATGCACCTCTATCCCTTTAGCCGGTCCTGGTCATCTTTCTACCTATCCACTCTACCATCCAGTACCATCTTCTTACACGAAGCCCCCACAAAGTAGCCTTCAGCCTGCACTGATTGATTTGAATGGTTGAGGAGGAGAAAGCATGAGCATTTCATGTGACATTGATTTACTGCATCAAACTAGACTGAGCATGCACAGCTGACGACCATTGGCTAACTTTAATATCAGTGAGAAGTGGGATGGGCGAATGATGTCTGCGTGTGTTTGCATTTTGCAATAGGGCGTGGTGCTGGAATAATAGAGGGCACAAACTGTGCACAGGTCGGAGAAGACAATCAGCACAAGCTCAGTACAACTGCCCCCAGAACTGGTCCCTAAAGCTATGAAAACACAGCACCTTTTTTAGTCAGATTCCATATATACCGTAATCAGCATGAAAACGCACTCAATGAAAGTTAAAAATAACAAACAAATGCACATGAACGTCAAAACGACTTGCTGTGTATATGTTCCTGTTTTTCCTAACTTTTTTTAACTGCTTTAGGCTTCCAAAGTGGTGAAGCCACTAAAAGAAGTGACCTGACCATTCTTCAGGTGGCTTCCGCTTAGAAGCTGACATTATTTTGTATATAACATAAAAAAAAACAGAAAAAAAATTGATGCAAAAACAACAAAAAAGATGAAAAAAAAGACAAAGAAGATGCTTCAGGAAAAACATCACTCGCATTTTACTGGTGTCTTCAGCTTCAAAAACTATTATTTATTTTATTTGCTTATATTGTGCCGTTAATTCCACAGCGCTTTACAGACATTATCTGCACTGTTCCTATTGGAGCTCACAATCTAAATTCCCTATCGGTATGTTATAGAATATGCGGGTGTACGTTGTGCCTTTACCCTAACTTTACCCTTTACTGTGATGATGTTCTGTTCGATACTTTGCAAGGCACAATGGGGATTTTGAACAAAACATCACTGAGAGTAGAAGAAATCGAAGAGCCTAACATTATGCTAAGACAAACAATTTTTTTGTTTCTAAATGATTTAGAAAAATGTTTTGCCAAGTTAGGAAACTTGTAAAGAAGTATTTAGAATTGGGAAACTCCTTTTATGTTATGGATATGTGTCCACTATGGGTATTATGCGAGGGCCAGCCTTCATTTGCCTTTCTTCTTATTTTGAGCATCATTCTCTTCCAGAAGGTAAGGGATGCAGTTGTGTCAAAGCTTATTTTAATTTTTTTAGTGTCCAAGCTCATATTTTTTCTTTATCGGTTATGGCACCCAATAAAAGAAAGCACAGTTACACTATTTTTAGGACTCGCACTCATTTGCGTTTAAAACATCACTACGATGTTGATCCAGAAAAGTAGCATGAGTGCTATGGGAGTGTCCTGCGAGTGCAAAGCGATTTTTCTTTGTATGACATCCGTATGTCACGCGTATGACATTTATATGAAATGTTTTTTTTTCTCTGCGACTATCATTCTACAGTCAATTACAGGACCATTTACAGTGTTCTATGCTACAGAATGGTAATGTTTCAGTAAAAATCAGACGGCAAATGGATGGTCCGTGTGACGTCCATTTTATTTCTCGCACCTATTGATAAGCATTGGCGAGTATCATGTGAAATATGCAGCCACTCGCAGCATGCTGCATTTTTTTTCTCATCCAGATTCCAGCTGAGAAAAAAAATCACAGATGAGCAGGGAGTCATTGAATAACAATAGTCAGAGCGCAATCTGATTTTGTATAGGATTGCACTCGTCTGATTTTTCAACATTCACAATCACAACTTGTCCTTTAACCCCTTAATGACCTCCGATAAGCCTTTTAACAGCTGCAGTTAAGGGTACTTATTCCTCAGCGCCGCTTATTAACGGCGCTACGAAATAAGTGTATAGCGCCCTCCCAGTGTCAGAAATTCTCCAGGGTCTTGGCTACCGGGGGGTAGCCAAGACCCCGGAGAACATGATTCGGGTCAGTTTTTACCAACCCCAGTGTTGCGATCACCGTTATTCACGGAATAACAGAGACTGCAAAAAAAAAGTCCAATTTCACATTTATTTTCTCTCTCCTCTGATGTGATCTAGCACATCAGAGGACAGAGAAATTGGGTCCCCCGAGACCCCTGGTACCTCCGGTGTCCCTGGATCCTCCTGCCTTCCCTCAGTCCTGTTCCCCAGCGTCTTCTTCTAGGAAGAAAATGGCGGGCGCATGCACAGTGTACCCATCGAGATCTGCTGGCCGGCACCCGACAACAATAGGAAATTTTTCCTATTGGTCCCTATCACAATGATAAAAATAAAAAAAATAGTAAATCAAACCCCCCCTTTATCACCCCCTTAGTTAGGTAAAAATAATAAAATAAAGTATTTATTCCCATTTTTCCATTAGGGTTAGGTTTGGAGCTAGGTTTGGGATTTGAGCTAGGGTTAGGGTTGGGCTACAGTTCGGGTTGGGACGAGGGTTAGGGTTGGGCTACGGTTAGGATTGGGCAATGGTTAGGATTGGGCTAGGGTTGGGTCTATAGCTAAGGTTAGGATTGGGCTAGGGTTAGAGTTGGGGCTATGGTTAGAGTTGCGGTTAGGGTTGGGGCTAGGGGTAGGGTTTGGGTTGGGTTAGAGTTGGGCTAGAGCTAGGGTTAGGGCTCGCGTTATGGTTGGGGCTAGGGATATTGTTAGGGTTGGGTTGTGTTGGGGTTAGGGTTATGGTTGCGGTTAGGGTTGGAATTTTGGTTAGGGTTGAGATTAGTGTTAGGGGTGTGTTAAGGTTAGGGTTGTGGTTAGGGTTATGGTTGGGATTAGGGTTATGGTTGGGATTAGGGTTAGCGGTTCGTTGAAGTTAGGGTTTGAGTTAGAATTGGGTGATTTCCACTTTTTAGGCACATCAGAGTGTCTCCAAATGCGACATGGCACCCACCATTGATTCCAACCAATTTTGCGTTCAAAAAGTCAAAAGGTGTTCTCTCCCTTCTGAGCCTTGCAATGAGCCCAAACAGAGGCTTTTCCCCATATATAGGGTATCAGCGTACTCAAGAAAAATTGCACAACAAATTTTGTGGTCCATTTTCTCCTGATACCTTTGTGAAAATAAAAATATTTTGTTCCAAAGTAAATTTTTGCTAAAAAAATAAAATGTAAATTTTTTCCTTCCGCATTGCTTTAGGTTTTGTGAAGCACCTGAAAGGTTAATAAACTTCTTGAATGTGATTTGCACACCTTGAGGGGTGCAGTTTTTAGAATGGTGTTATGTTTTGGTATCTTCTGTTATATTGACCCCTCAAACTCACTTCAATGCGAGGTGGACCCTAAAAAAATGGTTTTGTAAATTTTGTTGCAAAAATGAGGAAATCGCTGGTCAACTTTTAACCCTTATAACGTTCTAACAAAAGAAAATTATGCTTCCAAAATCATGCTGATGTAAAGTAGACATATGGGAAATCACACCACCTCCTCCATGCTTCACAGTGGGAACTAGGCATGTAGAGTCCATCCGTTCACCTTTTCTGCGTGCAAAGCAGTAATCAAAGCAAAAGGTGGCTACTTTGAAGAACCTAGAATATAAGACATATTTTCAGTTGTTTCACACTTTTTTGTAAAGTGTAATGTATAATTCCACATGTGTTAATTCATAGTTTTGATGCCTTCAGTGTGATTCTACAATTTTCATAGTCATGAAAATACAGAAAAATCTTTGAATGAGAAGGTGTGTCCAAACTTTTGGTCTGTACTGTATATATTTGAAAAGCATAAGGTTAGGTTCTTGTTTACATGTCCAATTGTCATGTGTTGGTAACTAGAGATTAGGGAATCAATTCATAACCATGAATATGAGTTGAATTTTATAAAAAAAATTGCAGGTCTCAGTGAATTCAAACAGTTGGTGATTCAATTGGTGTAACTCACTTAAAAAATGGCCATGTGAGCTCAAGCACAACCGCACTGCTTTTCCCATTAAGTACTTATAGTCATTACATCATATGATATAGAGCAGCCAATCAGACAGGACTAGTATAGCCTGGATAAAATCCTAGGCTGGGAATGCAGCAACTCTTTTATTGTGATTATGGATAGTAAGAGGACCTCAGAGCTCAAAGCTCAGCAGTACAGATAGAAAGTCCTAAACGACTGGACAAATACACCAGAGAGTAATGTTTTGCATAACTGCAGCAGTGAAGAAGAGGAATACAATCATTTGGGAATAAACTAGAGATTCAACTGATGGGGAAAGAGTTAGATAAAGAGAGAGAGATAGGACAGGTGCTAAAAAAAGTGAGATTCCATGTGATTGATTAGCGATAAAGTGGAGCTAGCGTCTGTTCTACTGCATTTGAATTACAATTATACTTTTTTGTTTCTTCATTCATAATGCACTAGAAACCAGCAGCAAGGCAGCACAATATTTTTACAGAAAAAAAAAATCTGAAATGAGTGTTAAAGATGGTGTGTTTTCTATTAACAAAAGACTAGTTTTTTTCATTTTTGCATAATCCTTTTTGGAAAGTGTGGAATAATTATTTTTGAAAAATACTAAACAAAAATTCCCAAGATTCAAACATTAAACTGTGGCTGTCTACCTCACAAAATGTGCATGTCACAAACAATATTTTCTTAGCACAACTGTTTCACAAGTCAAATTTTTCAACCATAAATTCCATACCAATACAGGTTCCTGTAGCAGATGCTTGCTTTTTGAATGTATAGTGACCTAGAATTTCTTATGTAATTTTTAGGAAGGATGTTGCATTTTCATAACAAAATAGAAAAAAATATTTTAAAAAATGTAGACCTTTAACTTTGAATGTCTGTTTTTGCATACCTGTTTTACTAATCCAATTTGACCTCCGCACAGGCTATACCTATTATGCGGCCTTCTGCAACATTGCAATTTTTGTATAGATACCTTTCAAGATTTTTGCGGTACGTCCTTTTTGGCAACAGTTAAATAACTGGGATTAACCCCTTTACCCAAGGGTGGTTTGCACGTTAATGACCGGGCCAATTTTTACAATTCTGACCATTGTCCCTTTATGAGGTAGTAACTCTTGAACACTTCTATGGATCCCGTTCATTCAGACACTGTTTGCTCGTGACATATTGTACTTCATGTTAGTGGTAAAATTTCTTTGATATAACTTGCGTTTATTTGTGAAAAAAATGGAAATTTGGTGAAAATTTTGAAAATTTTGCAATTTTTCAACTTTGAATTTTCATGCCCTTAAATCACAGAGATATTGCGCAGAAAATACTTAATAAGTAACATTTCCCACATGTCCACTTTATATCAGCACAATTTTGGAACCAAGTTTTTTTTGTTAGGAGGTTATAAGGGTTAAAAGTTAACCAGCGATTTCTCATTTTTACAAAACAATTTTTTTGGGGGAACCACATCACATTTGAAGTCACTTTGAGGGGTCTATATGATAGAAAATACCCAAAGTGATACCATTCTTAAAATTGCACCCCTCAAGGTGCCCAAAACCACATTCAAGAAGTTTATTAGCCCTTCAGGTGCTTCACAGGAATTTTTTGAATGTTTGAAAAAAAATGAGCATATAACTTTTTTCACAAAAAAATTATTTCAGGTCTAATTTTTTTTATTTTCCCAAGGGTAACAGGAGAAATTGGACCCCAAAAGTTATTGTGCAGTTTGTCCTGAGTAGGCTGATACCCCATATGTGGGTGGAACCACTGTTTCGGCGCATGGTAGAGCACGGTAGGGAAGGAGCGCCGTTTGACTTTTTCAATGCAAAATTGGATGGAATTGAGATTGGACGCCATGTCGCGTTTGGAGAGTCCCTGATGTGCCTAAACTGTGGAAACCCCCCAATTCTAACTCCAACCCTAACCCCAACACACCCCTAATCCTAATCCCAACCCTAGCCCTGACCATAGCAGTAACCCTAGCCCTAACCCTAACCCTAGCCCTAATAGGAAAATGGAAATAAATACATTTTTTTAATTTTATTATTTTTCCCTAACTAAGGGGGTGATAAAGGGGGGTTTGATTTACTATTTATATCGGGTTTTATGATTGGCAGCTGTCACACGCTAAAATACATTTTTTATTGCAAAACACGGATTTTGGTAAAGACTTACCTGTAAAATCCTTTTCAGCGAAGGAAGGAAGAGAGACACAGTAATTCATTACTGATGGGTAGGCGGAGCCCCAGATCAGGATGTTACCTCAGATCAAAAGAGTGATGACTGGCTGGCCCCTCCAGCTCGGGCTCCTCCTACTCAGCTCCAGTCGTATCAAAGCTTTTAGGAAAAGAGCCAAGATCACCAGCGGAGCAACATAACCCCTTCTGAAGGAACTTCAGAGAAAAAACACAAGGATACAGGTTATGCATGCAAAGAAAGCCAAAAACCACAGAGTTCCAGGTACTACTCACGGAACCTGACTACTGCGATGAGCTGGCGATGCTGGAACAGAGCCTTAGCGCGCTGACCTCAGCCCAGATAATCGCTATCAGATAAGGGTCGCGCTGCATCTGAAAACATCAACACACTTCTGCCGTGGGAGGGTGCTGTGTCTCTCTTCCTTCCTTCGCTGAAAAGGATTTTACAGGTAAGTCTTTACCAAAATCCGTGTTTCAGCTGCAGATGAAGGAAGAGAGCCACAGTAATTCATTACTGATGGGACGTCCCAAAGCAGTTCAAAAATAAGGGTGGGAAAAAACCAATAAAAGGCAGAAACCCAACAACCTTAACAACAAAGCGCAACCAGCGCTAAACACAAGTTCATCCAGAACTTTAAACTACAGCTGCCTGCAGGACCCTACGTCCGAGGGCTGCATCAGCGGAAGCACTGACGTCCACTTTATAAAATCTTGTAAACGTGTGGACAGAGCGCCAAGTCGCCGCTCGGCAAAGCTGCACTGCCGAAGCACCTTGATGAAAAGCCCACGATGAAGCCACAGCTCTCGTGGAATGGGCTCGAATCTTAATCGGGCAAGATTCACCCCGAAGACGGTAAGCTTCCAAAATAGCTGACCGGATCCAACGAGCTATCAAAAATCACCCCGAGTGCGAAGCACTACACGATCCGGAAAAAACTCCAGAAAAGGAGGCGAGCAAGAAAGAGCTGCCAATTCAGAAACTCTCCTCAAGGAAGTGACTGCAACAAGGAAAGCCACCTTCCAAGAAAGTAAAGAAAGGCTAGCAGAAACCATAGGTTCAAAAGGTTTATGCTGAAGAGCCTCCAAAACAAGGTTGAGCCACCAAGGAGACACAGGTGCCTTCCGCGGCGGAAACTTACGAGAGATACCTCGGAAAAAAGAGATCACGTCTCTATTCGAAGCAATGGTTCTCCGGAATAATAAGGACAGAGCAGAAATCTGACCTTTCAGAGTGCTAACTGCCAAACCCTTGTCTAGCCCATGCTGCAGAAAAGCCAACAGGTTGGGAATGGAAAACTTTCTCGGGTTCCGAGAAGACCCCAAACACCACGAAAAGAAGGTTTCCCAAATTTTGTGGTAAATCCTAGAAGTAGCCGGACATCTTGCAGCACGAAGGGTAGCAATGACCTCGGCTGAAAAACCTCTACGGGTCAAGATCTCGGTCTCAAGAGCCACGCCGTCAAACGCAGGGACAGCAAGTCCGGATGACAAATGGGCCCCTGAGTCAACAAGTCCTGTTGAAGAGGGAGTGGAAACGGAGGTGCTGCCAACAGCGACATTATTGTCGAGAACCACACCCTTCTTGGCCAGTCTGGAGCTATCAGAATAGCTGGAATTCTCTCTAGTCTGATCCGACGCAGCACTAGAGGAAGTAAGGATATCGGCGGGAATACATAGATCAGCTTGAACTGATCCCACTGAGCCACTAGAGCATCCACCGCCACCGCCTTCGGGTCCTTGTACCTGGACATGAATGTCGGTAACTTGGCATTGGACCTGGAAGCCATCAAATCCACTTGGGGGATTCCCCAGCGAGAGCACAGTAGTGCAAAGACTTCCGGGTGGAGGCTCCATTCCCCGGGATCCATCCTTCTGCGACTGAGAAAGTCCGCTGTAATATTCTGAACCCCTGGAATGTGAATCGCCGAAATGGCTGGTACATTGGCCTCTGCCCAAATCAGAATTCGGGACACCTCTACCATGAGTCTGGAACTCCTTGTCCCACCTTGGTGATTGATATACGCGACAGCCGTCGCATTGTCTGTCTGCACACGGACTGGCAGACCGCTCAAAGGGACCGTCCAATGTTGGAGGCAAAGAAAAATCGCCCTCAATTCCAGGATGTTGATCGGAAGCACAGACTCTTCCGGTGACCATACCCCCTGAATCCAGAGATTGGTCCAAACACCCCCCCAGCCCGTCAGGCTGGCATCGGTGGTTATGACTGACCACTTCAGAGGGAGGAAAGACTTCCCCAGGGAGAATGCCCCTGGACGTAACCACCATTCTAGAGAATCCCGCACCGCGCGAGAAATGGTGACACTGCAATCCAGCGATTGCGACTGGTTCCATCGACTCAAGATGAACCTTTGAAGAGTCCTGGAGTGGAACTGGGCAAAAGGAATTGCCTCCATGGACGCCACCATCAGTCCCAGAAGACGCATACACTTCCGTAGAGACATTGCCGTTGAGGCTGTCATAATCTGTACATGTCGAAGAAGACATGACTGTTTGTCTGGTGGTAAGGAAACTACCGACCGAAACGTGTCGAGATGCATTCCCAAAAAGAGAATTGTCCTCGATGGTTCCAGGGACGACTTCTCCCAATTGACCAGCCAACCGAAGTCTTTCAGAAACTGAAGAAACAAATCCCGAGCCGTCAATGCCTCCTCCTCCGAGGAAGCCACGATCAAAAGATCGTCCAGATAAGGGAGAATCGTAATCCCCTGTCTTCGAAGGAGTGCCATGAGGGGCGCCAGAACTTTTGTAAAGACCCTTGGCGCTGAGGCTAAGCCGAACGGCAGAGCCACGAACTGGTAATGATTCTGACCTATGGCAAATCGAAGAAAGCGCTGATGAGCCTTTCCGATGGGAATATGCAAATAGGCGTCGCGAATGTCGATTGACACCAGAAAATCGTTCTGTGACAGAGCTGCCACAACGGAACGAAGCGACTCCATGCGAAATTTCCGGGCATGGACATGCCGGTTTAATCGCTTGAGATCCAGAATCGGGCGAAATTTGTTCTCCTTTTTGGGAACTATAAAAAGGTTGGAATAAAAACCTTTTCCTCGGTCCTCTGACGGAACCGGTATCACTAACCCCTTTTGTAGTAGCGATTCGACCTCTCGCTGTAGAGCGACAACAAGCTCGGGTTCCGACGGAACGCGAGATTGACAAAAAACATTTGGGGGTTGAGAAGCAAACTCTATGAAATAGCCTGCCGACACTATCCGCGTTACCCAGGAATCTGGAACGCGAGCCATCCAAGTCTCCTTGAAAAGAAGCAGGCGACCCCCCACTCGAGAATCCTCGAGTGGACCCCTGGCGTCAATCCGACTTTGCGGGTTTCTTGTCAAGTTCCCGCTTGTTCTGGCGGAAACTCTGCTTCCAGGGAGTACGAGTTTTCTGAGAGGATTTCTTTCCTGAGAAAGAAGGACGACCCGATCCCCACGAGGAGTGACTAGATCGTCCTCGGCCCTGAAAGGACCGCCGACCACTATAAACACCAGGCTTACTGGACACCGAGGCCATGGCCCTTCGCTGTGGTAATGCTGATTCCTTTGCCTTAGCCTTGGAAATCAGCTCTGTGAGGTCGGATCCAAAAAGATGGCCACCCTTGTAAGGTAAGGCCAACAACCCTTGTTTGGAAACTGCGTCCCCGGCCCACTGTCTGAGCCATAAAGCTCTTCTGACTGTGACCGCTGAAGCTTGCGCTTTGGCCAGCAGAGATGCCGTATCCAGACCGGCATCAAAGATATAACAGGCTGCCGTTTCTAACCATTCACAAGTTTCCCGTATCTCAGATAACGGAGATTCATTTTGCAACTCCGTCTTCAGACGTGCCAACCAGCTTAGAGAAGCTCTAGCAGCACACATGGATCCTAGCACTGCTCGAAATCCATGACCCGCAGCCTCATAGCTTGCTTTTGCCGCCAATTCTGCCTTTCTATCCAAAGGCTCCTGTAAGCTCGCTTTTCCCTTAATAGGGAGTAGTGAGGATTTACTAAGCTGAGATAAGGACACATCCACTTCAGGAGCAGAAGTCCAATTAGCCTTTAACTCCGTAGAGCAAGGATAAAGTGTATCAAAGAAATGCGTTCCATGAAAACGCTTATCTGGACATAGACGTTCCTCCTCTATCACACCATTAAGCTCATCCAGAGCTGGCAATGTTGTGCGCGAAGCACGGGACTCCTGGAACATGCGTGCTGATTTACCAGGACGACTAGTTACCTCCTCCGGTAACTGTAGTATATCTCTCATGGCTTCAATTAATGCCTCCGTACGCTTCGTCATAGAGGAACGCCCCTGCGGCTCGTCCGCATCTGAATCGGATATTTCTCCATCCGAATATAAAGGGGAACTCTGCCCAATATCAGATACATCTGACTCGCTCCGTGTAGAGGCCGGTAACGGCCTGCGTCGCTTCCTCTGAGAGGAATTAGCAGACACATATTGACCTAAAAGGTCAGATAAGTTATTAATCGATCGAGCGATATCATCCAATTTTCCACCGCTGTCGACCGCAGCGCTAGACGCTGTGGAGGTCTGCGTATCTGATTGCCGCAATGGCACTGGGACGTGATCCGCGGCATCTGAACTCTGTTCAGACATGTCTCATCTGAATGAGCAGGTCAAAGCGGTAATACCAGCAAAAAAAAAACTATGCGGTTTTTTTTTTTTTTTTTTTTTTTTTCAAACGCTGAAGGGTTAACGCTCCACCAAGCAGAGTTACCCCAGCGGTATTCAGTCAGCAAATTTAGCAGGTAGAAATAACCCTCAAAGGGGTTAATATTGCAAACTCACCAAAATATATATATATTTGTGAGCCCCAGCCAATTTTTATGTCTCTGATGAGACTGCAGCTGCAGGATAGCGATCGCTGCGCTGCGGGGTGAGGAATCCACACTCACCCAGCTGGCCGTGGTGTCTATATGAGGAGGGGAGCGGTCCGAGGAGCCCAGGAGCCTGAGTAATGGCCGCCACAGTGAGGGGGTCGCAGGAGAAAAGCCAGAGCGCGCGTCTTCCTGCTCAAAAGACCGGGATAGATAGGCCACGCCCCCTGCTAGCTCAAATAATGAGCGCGAAATCTCCCCGCTCCTGCTCCCTCTCTGTCCTGCAGCTATCTGCCTGCGGACAAAAAATCACCACATCTTCATGTAGAAGCGCTGTCACAGTAGCGCTGAAGCATACTGACATTACATGTAGTAGCGCTGTCACAGTAGCGCTGAAGCATACTGATATTACATGTAGTAGCGCTGTCACAGCAGCGCTGAAGCATACTGACATTACATGTAGTAGCGCTGTCACAGTAGCGCTGAAGCATACTGATATTACATGTAGTAGCGCTGTCACAGCAGCGCTGAAGCTTACTGACATTTACATGTAGTAGCGCTGTCACAGCAGCGCTGAAGCTTACTGACATTACATGTATTAGCGCTGTCACAGCAGCGCTGACGCATACTGACATTACATGTATTAGCGCTGTCACAGCAGCGCTGACGCATACTGACATAGTAACGCTGACATTAATAATAGCGCTGCTCATTCAGACGCTAAAGCACTCACACATAATTATTATTAAAATTTGTGTGGAGTACTCACCAGCCAAGGCGCCACAGGGACCCTCAGGGGTTTCTGGCGCAGTGCCCATGCTTCCCCCCAGGGCGAAGAACGCAGTGACCGCACGTGTGGTTTGCGTTCCCGCCAGAGAAGCTCTCCTCATCCCCAGGGCCGGCAAGGATTCTGCAGGGACTTTGAGTAAATACAGATCCGCCAAGGGAGAGGTTGGGGTACAGCAGCGCTGGTACCCCTGAGACCTCTAGACCAACCAGTGATCCAAGTCTCCTGTCCGAATATTAAAATAATAAAATTTTCTGAGGAGCTGCATTAGCAGCGACCATCCTCTGGACCTCAAATCTTAGACTGGAGCTGAGTAGGAGGAGCCCGAGCTGGAGGGGCCAGCCAGTCATCACTCTTTTGATCTGAGGTAACATCCTGATCTGGGGCTCCGCCTACCCATCAGTAATGAATTACTGTGGCTCTCTTCCTTCATCTGCAGCTGAAAAATAGTTTTTGCATCACCACATTTTGAGAGCTATAATTTTTCCATATTTTGGCCCACAGAGTCATGTGAGGTCTTATTTTGACGAGTTGATGTATTTATTGATACCATTTTTGGGCACATGACATTTTTGATCACTTTTTATTACGATTTTTGGAGGCAGAATGAACAAAAACCAGCAATTCATGAATTTCTTTTGGGGGGGGCGTTTATTCCATTCCGCGTGTGGTAAAATTGATAAAGTGGTTTTATTCTTTAGGTCAGTGCGATTACAGCGATACCTCATTTAAATCATTTTTTATGTTTTGGCGCTTTTATACAATAAAAACTATTTTATATAAAAAATAATTATTTTTGCATCACTTTATTCTGCGAGCTATAACTTTTTTATTTTTTCTCTGATGACGCTGTATGGTGGCTCCTTTTTTTGCGGGACAAGATGACGTTTTCAGCGGTACCATGTTTATTTATATCCGTCTTTTTGATCGTGTGTTATTCCACTTTTTGTTCCCCAGTATGATAAAGCATTGTTTTTTTGTCGTGTTAATTTTTTTAAGGGGTTCACTAAAGGGTTTTACTAGTGGGACAGTTTTATATGGCGGGTCGCTATGGACGCGGCAATACTAAATATGTACTTTTATTGTTTTTTTTCATTTACATAAAGAAATTAATTTATTGGGAATATTTTTATTTTATTTAGGGATTTTATTTAAAATTATTTTTACACATGTTAATTTTTTTTTATACTTTTTTACTTAGTCCCAGTGTGGGACATCACTATATAGTGTCAGATCGCACTCTGTCAGATCAGCGATCTGATAGGCAGTGCAGGAAGCTTGCCAGCGCCTGCTCTCAGTAGGCATTGACAAGCCACCTCCCTGCAGGACCCGTAAGGACCCCGCGGCAATCTTGGATCTGGGTGCCTGCAGGGAGGAGGCCCTCGGAACAGTGCGATCACATCACGCTGTTCTGAGGGTCTCAGGGAAGCACACAGGGAGCACCCTCCCTGCCCGATGCTTCCCTATGCCGCTGAAACACTGCGATCATATTTGATCGCAGAGTGCCGCGGGATAAAGTGCCGGGTGTCAGCTGTGAGAATCAGTTGACTGTTATGTTTAGGTAGCTGAGGAGAAAAAGCAAAAACGGCAATACACCAGAGAGGCTGGAACCTATTGGTATGCAGTAACCTGAACTAACCACACAACTAGAGGTAGCCGTGGAGCGTTCCTACGTTGATCCTAGACGCCTCGTCACAGCCTGAGAGATAACTTCACCTAAAGGCAGAAAGATGAAAGCTATCTGCCCTGGAGCAGATCCCCAAAGAAAATAGGAAGCCCCCAAACATGTAATGGCGGTTAGACAAGAAAGCACTGACACAGACAGACAGAAAATAGAATGAGCAAACGCTGTGGCCCAATCTGTCTAGAAAGAAAAGTACAGGAAAGAATTCTGACTGCAATCCAACAAAAAACCCTAAAAAATACCAACTCTTCTGATTGCAAAAACACCTGAGATCATACGATCTCCACCACCTAAATCAGATCTCTGGTGTAACAAAACTAAGCCGCAGCCACTGAAAAAACAGGAAAAAGCAAATGAACAAATAACAGTGGCTACAGATAAACTGAGAGGAGCACAGGCCCCAGGATGGGACCCGGCTGACCTCCACAAAAGTGCAGAAAACTATGCAAAAAGCAAGCACAAAAGAAAAGCAGAAAATATCTTATCTGAAAGCAGATGATGCAGGCAGGACTCCAGCAAACTTCCAAATGAACCAGGAACCACAATTGAGACAAGAACAATTGATCACCAGCGACCATCATGGGAGGGAACCTCTCTTATATCAGTCCAGTCAGTGATCCCAGATTGCCATTCCTCGCTGGAAGGTTCAGTACTGTCTGTAACCACCAGAGGGAGCCTCTGCTCAGAAACCATCTCTAGCACATTCATAACAGTACCCCCCCCTTGAGGAGGGGTCACCGAACCTCACTTGTGCAACCAGGCCGATCACGATGAGCTCGGTGATAGGCACGGATCAGTCTCCTAGCATGGATGTCCGAAGTAAACACCCAAGAATTGTCCTCCTGACCATAACCTCTCCACTTAACCAAATACTGGAGTTTCTGTCTAGAAAAACGAGAATCCAATATTTTCTCAACCACATACTCCAGATTGCCCTCAACCAAAACAGAGTCAGGAGGCGCAGCCATAGGAACCACTGGCTCGACAAACCTCTTCAATAAGGACTTGTGGAACACGTTATGGATCTTAAATGTCCCTGAAAGAAGCAAACGGAAGGAAACAGGATTAAGAATCTCCATGATCTTATAAGGTCCAATGAACTTAGGCTTAAACTTTGGAGATGCAACCCTCATAGGGATATTTCTTGAGGACAACCAAACCAAGTCCCCCACTTTAAACCGAGGACCATCAGTCCTATGCCGGTTGGCAAACCGTTGGGCCTTCTCCTGAGAGACAGACAACCTCTCCACTACCTGGTCCCAAATCTGCTGCATACGCTCCACAACAAAGTCAACACCCGGACAGACAGAAGCCTCCACCTGTCCCGAAGAAAATCGAGGGTGTAACCCAGAATTGCAGAAAAATGGAGACATCAAGGTGGCAGAGCTAGCCCTATTATTAAGAGCAAACTCAGCCAAAGGCAAAAAAGAGACCCAGTCATCTTGATCAGCAGACACAAAACATCTCAAATAAGTCTCCAAGGTCTGGTTTGTTCTCTCGGTTTGTCCATTGGTCTGAGGATGAAATGCAGAGGAGAAAGATAATTGAACACCAAGTTTAGAACAAAATGTCCTCCAAAATCTGGAAACAAACTGGACTCCTCTGTCAGACACAATGTTCTCCGGAATGCCATGTAACCGAACCACGTGCTGAAGGAACAAAGGCACCAGTTCGGAGGAGGAAGGTAACTTAGGTAATGGCACAAGATGTATCATCTTGGAAAACCTATCACAGATTACCCAGATAATGGTCATTTTCTGAGAAACAGGGAGGTCGGAAATAAAATCCATAGAGATATGGGTCCATGGCTTCTTGGGCACAGGTAATGGCAATAACAAACCACTAGAGCGAGAGCAAGGCTTGGAACGAGAGCAAGTCCCACAGGACTGCACAAATTCCCTGACGTCACGAGACAAAGTAGGCCACCAAAAGGACTGACTCACCAAGTTTCTGGTACCAAAAATCCCGGGATGACCAGCCAACGTGGAACAATGAATCTCAGACATCACACTCTTCTTCCACTGGTCTGGGACCAACAATTTCCCAATAGGGCAGCGCTCAGGTTTATCCTCCTGACACCCTTCCAGAGCCAGTCTCAAATTGGGCGAGATGGCAGAAAGTACTACACCCTCTTTCAAAATAACAGCAGGATCAGATAACTCAGGAGAGTCCGCAAAGAAACTCCTTGAGAGGGCATCCGCCTTAACATTCTTAGTGCCTGGAAGAAAAGAAACCACAAAATTAAAACGTGTGAAAAACAAGGCCCACCTGGCCTGTCTAGGATTAAGTCGCTTGGCTGATTCGAGATAAACCAGGTTCTTATGGTCCGTGAGGACCACCACCTGATGTTTGGCTCCTTCCAGCCAATGTCTCCACTCTTCAAAGACCCACTTCATGGCCAATAACTCCCGATTACCCACGTCATAATTACGTTCAGTTGGAGAAAATGTTCGAGAGAAAAAGGCACAAGGGTTACTCTTAGAGGTCTCTTGATCTCTTTGGGACAAAACGGCACCTGCCCCAATTTCAGAGGCATCAACCTCCACCTGAAACGGTAGAGAAACATGAGGCTGCCGTAGAACAGGAGCAGAAGTGAATCTCTGCTTAAGTTCCTGAAATGCAGAAACTGCCTCAGGAGGCCAATTCACCACATCAGAACCCTTTTTGGTCAAATCAGTCAATGGTTTAACAATACCGGAGAAATTACCAATAAATTTACGATAAAAATTGGCAAAACCCAAAAATCTCTGAAGAGCCTTTAATGAAGTAGGTTGGATCCAATCACAAATGGCCTGAACCTTAACCAGGTCCATTTCAATAACAGACGGAGACAAAATGAGTCCCAGAAATGAGACCTTCTGTACGCCAAAAAGACACTTTGATCCCATCACATACAGTGCATTCTCTCTCAAAATCTGGTACACAGTCCGAACATGTTTCACATGAGAGTCCCAGTCATTGGAAAAAATCAAGATATCATCCAAATAAACAATCAGAAATTTATCCACAAAATCCCTGAAAATATCATTCATGAAGGACTGGAAGACGGAAGGAGCATTAGTGAGCCCAAAGGGCATCACTAGGTACTCAAAATGCCCCTCTGGGGTATTAAACGCCGTCTTCCATTCATCCCCGTGCTTAATGCGAATAAGGTTATACGCCCCCCTGAGGTCAAGCTTGGTAAACCAACTAGCACTTTTCACTCTGGAAAATAGGTTAGAAATCAAGGGTAACGGATATTGATACTTCACAGTGATCTTATTCAAGAGACGATAATAATACACGGCCTCAATTAACCATCCTTTTTGGCCACAAAGAAAAAAACCGGCGCCCAAGGGTGAAGAGGATGGTCTGATATGACCCTTCTCCAATGACTCCTTGATATAAGATCGCATAGCATCGTGTTCAGGTACAGACAAGTTAAAAAGGCGACCTTTAGGAAATTTACCACCAGGCACTAATTCAATAGCGCAATCATAGCTCCTGTGAGGGGGCAAGGATGCAGATTTACTTTCACTAAATACATCCGAAAAATCAATCAAAAAGTCAGGAACATCCTGAGACTGGGGAGAGGCAGAAAAAACAGGAGTGTCAGTATTAACACATTGGCAGCCCCAACTGGTTACAGACACAGATTTCCAATCCAAAACAGGTTTATGAGATTGTAACCAAGGGAAACCTAGTACAATAATATCATGCAGATTATGCAGCACCAGAAATTTGCAACTCTCCTGATGATCTGGTTCAACCCTCATTATCACCTGAGTAGAAAACTGGGGTTTATTCTCCGCCAAAGGGGTAGAATCAATGCCCAGTAGGGGAATAGACTTCCGCAGGGGTATCATGGGAAACCCACAACGTTTGGCAAAGTCAAAATCCATCAGGTTAATAGCTGCTCCTGAATCAACAAAAGCCTGAGCAGAAAATGTGGACAGGGAGCAAATCAGGGTAACAGTCAACAGAAATTTAGTCTGAACACTACCCAAGACAACTGAGCGTGCAAAACGTCTTTCCCGCTTAGTGCAGACAGAAAGAGCATGAAAGGCGTCACCACAGTAGAAACATAACCCATTGCGCTTTTGAAACTCATGACGCTGAGCCCTAGAAGTCACTCCATCACACTGCATGGGCCCAGGAGCTGGCTCACAAGGCAACACCATCTCACGCATACCTCTGCGCTCACGCAAACGTCTGTCAATTTGAATAGCCAATGACATAGAATCATTGAGACCAGAGGGGACAGGGAATCCCACCATAACATCCTTTACATTCTCTGACAGACCCTTCCAAAAAAGGGCTGCCAAAGCATCATCATTCCATTTGGTCAGGACTGCCCACTTTCGGAATTTCTGACAGCACAACTCAGCGTCTTCAAGACCCTGATTTAATTAATGCCAACAAGGTTTTTTCAGCTTGATCAGTGACATTAGGTTCATCGCACAATAACCCCAGAGCCAGAAAAAATACATCAATATCATTCAAAACAGGATCCCCAGGTGTCAGGGAAAAAGCCCAATCCTGAGGGTCGCCGCGCAGGAGAGAGATGACAATTTGAACCTGCTGTGCTGCGCTCCCCGAGGACTTAGGTTTTAAGGCAAAAAACAACTTACAGTTATTTTTGAAATTCAGAAATTTAGCCCGATCCCCCAAAAACAAATCTGGCATGGGAATCCTAGGTTCCACAACCTACAACCTATCAAGATAGGTAGCAATACTCCCAACCTCAGTGGCAAGCTGATCCACATGGCCAGACAACTGTGCAAACTCCATTGAGAGAAAAAAAATCCTCCTCAGCACCCAGAGAAAAAGAGGGGAAAAATGCAACAAACAGAAAAAAAAAATCTCTGACAACTTTTTTTTCTTTCCACACTATTTTTCCCTTCTGTGAGAACCATATAATTTTCAGTTTTGGCCGGTGATACTGTTATGTTTAGGTAGCTGAGGAGAAAAAGCAAAAACGGCAATACACCAGAGAGGCTGGAACCTATTGGATTGCAGTAACCTGAACTAACCACACAACTAGAGGTAGCCGTGGAGCGTTCCTACGTTGATCCTAGACGCCTCGTCACAGCCTGAGAGATAACTACACCTAAAGGCAGAAAGATGAAAGCTATCTGCCCCGGAGCAGATCCCCAAAGAAAATAGGAAGCCCCCAAACATGTAATGGCGGTTAGACAAGAAGAAAGCACTGACACAGACAGAAAATAGAATGAGCAAACGCTTGGGCCCAATCTGTCTAGAAAGAAAAGTACAGGAAAGAATTCTGACTGCAATCCAACAAAAAACCCTAAAAAATACTAACTCTTCTGATTGCAAAAACACCTGAGATCACACGATCTCCACCACCTAAATCAGATCTCTGGTGTAACAAAACTAAGCCACAGCCACTGAAAAAACAGGAAAAAGCAAATGAACAAATAACAGTGGCTACTGATAAACTGAGAGGAGCACAGGCCCCAGGAGGGGACCCGGCTGACCTCCACAAAAGTGCAGAAAACTATGCAAAAAGCAAGCACAAAAAGATAAGCAGAAAATATCTTATCTGAAAGCAGATGATGCAGGCAGGACTCCAGCAAACTTCCAAATGAACCAGGAACCACAATTGAGACAAGAACAATTGATCACCGGCGACCATCATGGGAGGGAACCTCTCTTATATCAGTCCAGTCAGTGATCCCAGATTGCCATTCCTCGCTGGAAGGTTCAGTACTGTCTGTAACCACCAGAGGGAGCCTCTGCTCAGAAACCATCTCTAGCACATTCATAACAGTTGACACCAGGCCGCGATCGGCCTCGCTCCCGCCGTGAGCACGGCCCATCGCATATGACATACTATCCCATCCACGGTCATACGGGCCCGGGTCACCTGGATGGGATAGTCCGTCTGATGTCAGAAAAGGGTTAAAAAGATAGTGCAAAGTTGTAAAAGAAAAGTGGCAAAGGTAATGCAGGGGTAGTGTAAAGGAAAATTAAAAAAACAAACCACAAACAAACCAAGAATGTGGTTGGCAATAACAGCATCAGAAGCACCACCACAAGCACTGGAACCAGCCATTGGGGCATTCATACTATGAAACACAGACCATAATTGTCCTTCTCTGCCTCTGGCAAGCATATTACTGTGAAGGAAGCAGAGGAGGCATTATGGAATATATGGCATACCATTCGTCTTAATCACAGCAGGAAGATGTTAACTTTGACAGTGATAACATCAGTTGAGTAAGCGTTCTGCAAAGAACGATCCATCTGATTACAAGTGATTAAGGAGGATAATTTTTGGACCATTTTTAAATTTTAACAGATTAAAGTCTGTCAGTGCTATTAAAACAGGCTGTTGGTCACTACTGGTTTACTATTCGTTTCTATGTAGAAGTCATTTTAATATTACTAAGCCTGTGTTTGTGTCAGAGAGCTTGAAACTGGTTGGATACAGTCCTAGAAGACCTCTAAGTGTTGCATATGTCTTTTCTGGGAAAGTGGAGATTTCGCTATATTGTAATTTGCTACAAATACAATTTTCAGAAAATTAATTAAACCTGACAAATTTGAATTTAAAGACAATTCATTCATCTCTATTAGCAACAGATCCAGTAATTAAAAAAATGGATCCATAGAGGAAATAGGGATGAAAAATGTAAACCAATAATCATGATCTATTTCCCACAGATTTTAATGTCTACAAAAAACTAGTTGCTATGATTTTTTTTGGCCAGACAAAAAAATGTCCAGCTAAAAAATGGATTGAAGCTGGAAAGACGGCAGATGGACAACATTTTATGACACTTCTGTTTTTATTCAAATGAGCGGTTTCTGTACTGAAGCTTTATATTTCCATTTCTATGATCAAAAATGAAATAATTACTGGAAATCTGAACAGAACCTTATATTCACATATCCATTTTTCTCATATCTCTGGCTTTCTCTTCCCACTTGTTTTTATAATCGACATCTCACTGACCCATATAGTTTAATGGAACCATTTACACGTCCTTTTTTTCATGCATCTCTTTTTTTAACGTATCTATTGCCAGGCTGTAATGAAAAAAAAGGTCACGTAGTTTGGTTCCTTTGGATTTCAAAAGTGTATGAAAAATGAAACCAGATGTAAAACAGATGACACATGAGAGAAAAGCAGTCCATTTTTGATGAAGGATGTGAAAAACTGAAATGGACGGGTAAGTGTAGCCTAAAGCTTGAGAAGTTGAAGACGAGAACTAAAACAAGTCTGCACTAAACTGAGATAAATCTTTTGTTTTTGTAAAAAATATTTTAATATCAGTAATACATGTTTATCAAGTAGCTGAATATATTTTAGAAGATCAGCAAATATGAAAAAAGGGCACAATGTTATAGTTTTCTATTTTGGGCATTTTTGTCCATATACAATAGGGAAAAAAGAAGGCAAAGTCAAGCAAACTGGCATATTTGTCTCCAGAGAGAGGGCTGGCACTCGCAGAGCTCCCGTCTAGGAAAAGCTATTCACAGTTCTAAAAAAGATTTTGTTGCCATGGGTACTGATGTAACAGAGAATTGAAAAGGAATAAAAAGCTTTTCGGCAGCATGGATCAGGTTTGTTCAAACCATTCTACTTTACCTTAATTTGCAATTAACCCTCTGACTTTTTTTTATCTATTCCCTATTCATACATGTAATTGCATACGGAATATAAAATCGGGATATTTTTCTAAAAGGCAGTCAACAAAAACCATACCAGAGAACGGCAGGTTTTAAAAATAAAGGTCAGATCTCCTTGGTGTGCTGCTGATGTAGTGATCGTCTTAGCATGCCAATTACTGTTCATTTTAATTGTAAGCTAAATACAGGTCCTGTGTCCAATAAGTTCAATGCACCGAAGCAATTAGCAGGTCAGGGAGTGCTGGACGCTTTCCAGAAATTAGTGCTGGAATTTAATATACAGTCATGGCCAAAAGTTTTAAGAGTGACACAAATATTATATTTTCACATGATCTGCTGCCCTCTGGTTTTTATGTGTGTTTGACAGATGTTTTTATCACAGACAGAAATATAATTGCAAACATATGAGTAACAAAAGCTTATATTGACAGTTAGAATGAGTTAATGCAGCAAGTCAATATTTGCAGTGTTGACCCTTCTTCTTCAGGACCTCTGCAATTCTCCCTGGCATGCTCTCAATCAACTTCTGGACCAAATCCTGACTGATAGCAGTCCATTCTTGCACAATCAATGCTTTCATTTTGTCAGAATTTTTAGGTTTTTGTTTGTCCACCCGTCTCTTGATGATTGACACAAGTTCTCAATGGGATTAAGATCTGGGGAGTTTCCAGGCCATGGACCCAAAATCTCTATGTTTTGTTCCCTGAGCCATTTAGTTATCACCTTTGCTTTATGGCAAGGTGCTCCATGATGCTGGAAAAGGCATTGTTGATCGCCAAACTGCTCTTGGAGGGTTGGGAGAAGTTGCTCTTGGAGGACATTCTGGTACCATTCTTTATTCATGGCTGTGTTTTTAAGCAAGACTGTGAGAGAGCAGATTCCCTTGGCTGAGAAGCAACCCCACACATGAATGGTTTCAGGATGCTTAACAGTTGGCATGAGACAAGACTGGTGGTAGCGATCACCTTGTCTTCTCCGAATGAGGCGTTTTCCTGATGTCCCAAACAATCGAAAAGGGGATTCATCAGAGAAAATAACTTTACCCCAGTCCTAAGCAGTCCACTGTCTGTACCTTTTGCAGAATATCAGTCTGTCCATGATGTTTTTTCTGGAGAGAAGTGGCTTCTTTGCTGCCCTCCTTGAGACCAGGCCTTGCTCCAAGAGTCTCCGCCTCACAGTGCGTGCAGATGCACTCACACCTGCCTGCTGCCATTCCTGAGCAAGCTCTGCACTGCTGGCAGCCCGATCCCGCAGCTGAAACACTTTTAAGAGACGGTCCTGGCGCTTGCTGGTCTTTCTTGGGTGCCCTGGAGCCTTTTTGGCAACAATGGAACCTTTCTCCTTGAAGTTCTTGATGATGTGATAGATTGTTGACTGAGGTACAATCTTTCTAGCTGCGATACTCTTCCCTGTTAGGCCATTTTGTGCATTGCAATGATGACTGCACGTGTTTCTTTAGAGATAACCATGGTTAACAGAAGAGAAACAATGATGCCAAGCACCAGCCTCCTTTTAAAGTGTCCAGTGGTGTCATTCTTACTTAATCATGACAGATTGATCTCCAGCCATGTCCTCATCAACACCCACACCTGTGTTAATGGAGCAATCACTGAAAAGAGGTTAGCTGGTCCTTTTAAGGCAGGGCTGCAATGATGTTGAAATGTGTTTTGGGGGATAAAGTTCATTTTCTAGCCAAATATTGACTTTGCAAGTAATTGCTGTTAAGCTGATCACTCTTTATAACATTCTAGAGTATATGCAAATTGCCATTAGAAAAAGTGAAGCAGTAGACTTTGTAAAAATTAATATTTGTGTCATTCTCAAAACTTTTGTCCATGACTGTACTTTGGGCTGAATTTGGAAATGGCCAAACTATATCTCACAGTCCATGCAAAGTAACTGCCGTGAATATGAAGGTTTCTCTAGGAGTATATAACCTGTGTTTGGGCGGTTTTATGAGAAGTATCTTTTAAATAAAAATTCCATGTTTTTTTAGCATTTTTCGTGGTGATTTTATGTGTTTTTATATGAACAAAACACTTCAGAGAGATGTTACTTTGACTTGTGTGGATATTACACATTCAACATAAAGGGGTCAATTCATTAAGACTCATGTTGAGCACTCAAGTCTTAGGCTACGTTCCCACGATGACGTTTTGCTGAGTTTTTGATGTTGCAGATTGTCTGCACCTTTTATTCTAATTATGTTACTTGCGTTTTTTCATTGCGCTTTTTTGTGCAGTTTTTTAACATGCGTTTTTATCGGGTTTTCGACACTGTATTTTTTGTCTCTTGTTGATATGTCATACTTTAAATACATATGCTTTGCTTTTGATGCTTCCAGTTTTTTGGCTTTGACAAAACTTTATTGATATACTTAGGAGCGGATTACGTGTTTATGATGTGTTTCCGCTGCGTAAATGCACTACAAACACATGTGTGCTTTTCCTACGGATCTTACACATTTAAAACAAGTTTTGAAACCCGCACTGCAGGTCAGTTTACTATGAGTTTACAAGAAGCACAGTGGGCAGGAGATTTCTATAAATCCCTTCTATTTTGCTGGAACTGTAAGAAACTGCCTTTGAAATCGTAAATATACACAGTGTCAAAAATGCACCAAAAGCTCATCATGGGAACGTAGACTAAGAGACACACGTCACTTAATGAATTTGGTGCATCTTCTCAGTGATATGCGACTTCGAGCACCTCACCACAGATGCTACTGCAATCGGGGACTGACGTAGAATTAGTAGAGTAAAAAAGTTGTACTTTTTGCTAAATTTGACAAGTTGCCCCATCTGGTCAAGGCTCCTCTTCTCACATGAAAAAGCCAAAGGGCACAAAAGTTTTTGTGCAAATACTGTATACATTGATCAAAAAAATGGAGACTTTTCAAAACCTTGGGTTGGTTTTAGCATGCTCCAGCTATAGCATTTTTCTGCCATGTTCAAATAGGCGTATTAATTAACTTGGAAAATACCAGAAAACAACACGTGGTAAATCTTACAAAAAAATAAATGTCACCAAAAATGCTTTTAAGAAATTCTGCAAAAATAGTTAAAAATAAGGGCGCAGTCAGACTGCAGTATTACTCACGCAAGGACCGCATCGCAATCCTGGGACTGGCTGCCAGCTTTCCTGACCTGAGCGTGACCGGTCAGGAAACGCTGCATGTTTGGCGCTGTGCACTGGCGCAGCGCCAAACACGCAGCGTCCAGATGTTACAGCATAGTGGAGGGGATTTCAAGAAATCCCGTCTCCACTATGCGTAACAACACGCAGGCGGAAGACCTGCGTATCCGGACATGCTGCGCGTCTTTTCAGACCGCAGCATGTCCTAGCGTATTGCGGCGACGCTGCGTCACCGAAACGGAATTTAGCACAGGGCTATGTAGCTCTGCGTTCTTTCCGGAGGTGTTCCGGAGGTGTCCTGAACACCTCCGGAAAGAACGCGCGTCAGAAAGGGGGCGGGGCTTAGACGGAGCGGAATTTCCGCTCCGTCAAATGCACTGTGTTTCCTGACGGTGGAAACACAGCCTTATAGAAATACATGCATTCACACTGAGGACAGGAGAGCTGCCTGCAAGTCCGTGGATTTCGATGCGGTCCTTGAATATTTGAAGCAAATGTTTTCCTTTCTAACAAAGGATGTTACCTCATAGCTACATAATTAGTATAATTTAATATAGACACATGTCCATCAAATTCAAAAAAAGGATAGAAAAGGATAAAAAGAATGGGGTATAGATACAACCATAGTGCATGAAACAGTCCAATCTAAAAAGCAAGTTTTTTCACAATATCCAGAGTATAAACGAACTATCAAAATTCAGAACACAAATTTTACACATGTATGGCAGTATATTTATACACGCCTGGTTTTGGCTTACAAATACTGAGGTAAAATACTGACCAAATACAGAACATGTGAACATGGCCTTCCTCTGAATGTCAGTTATGCCCAAAAAAAGTGAGTGGGAAGTATCTGCTGAATGGCTGCGGCCTCAGAAGGCATGAGGTTGGGGCTAGAACTGGCGTAGCTGGAACGGCGCTGGCCCCTTGGCTGCTCACAGGCAGCGGTTACACTGCGGCTATCTTTTTCATTGCACAATCACTTAATCTTGCATGGAAACAGCTGTGGTGTTGTGAATGGACTTGAAATGAGTTCTGAGCAGAGGCTCCCTCTGGTGGTTACAAGCGGTACTGGACTGTCCAGTGAAGATTGTGAGGAGTGGGAATCAGGTGTTACTGACTGGTCTTATATAAGGGAGTCGCCTTCCCATCAGGGTTGCCGGTGATCAATTGTTCTGGTCTCACTCCATGATTCCTGTTTCCCTTGTAGCCTGCTGTGTCGTGTCTGCATCTCCTGCTAACAGATAAGACATTTTCTTCTTTTTGTTTTTGTGCTTTATTTTTGCATTTTGTCCTGCACTTCCGTGGGGGCCTTCTGGGTCCCCTCCGGGGGCTTTTGCCCTCTCAGTTTAGTTCAGCCACTGATGTTTGTACTTTTGCTTTTTCCAGTTTCTTCAGTGGCTGCTGTTTTGGTTTTGTTGCACCAGAGAACTAATTTAGGTGGTGGAGGTCGTGTGATCTCAGGTGTTTTTGAAATTAGTAGAGTTGGTGCTTTGCAGGGTTTTTTGGGATTGCAGTAAGTACCCTTCCTATCCTTTTCTATTTAGTTAGTTTGGGCCCCAACTTTGCTCATACTATTTTCTGTCTGTGTCAGTATTTCATCTTGTCTAACCGCCATTACATGTTTGGGGGCTTTCTATGTTCTTTGGGGATCTGCTCCGGGGCAGATAGCTTTCCTATTTCTATCTTTAGGTGTAGTTAGTTTCTCAGGCTGTGACGAGGCGTCTAGGACCAACGTAGGAACGCTCCACGGCTGCCTCTAGTTGTGGTGGTTAGTCAGGGTACTGCAATCTCATAGATTCCAACTGCTCTGGTGTATTGCATTTTTTACCTGCACTCCTCAGTTACCGAAACATAACAGTATCACCGGCCCAAAATTTAAAGTTGTATGGTACTCACAGAAGGGAAAAATATTGTGAAAGAAAAAACGGTTGTCAGAGTTGTCAGAGATATTTTTCTGTTTGTTGCATTTTTTTTTCCCTTTGTATCTCTGGGTGCTGGGGAGGATTTTTTCTCTTAATGGAGTTTGCACAGTTGTCTGGCCGTGTGGATCAGCTTGCCACTGAGGTTCAGAGTATTGCTGCATATCTTGCTAGGTTGCCTGTTGTGGAACCTAGGATTCCCATGCCAGATTTGTTTTTGGGGGATCGAGCTAAGTTTCAGAATTTCAAAAATAATTGTAAATTGTTTTTTGCCTTAAAATCTAAGTCCTCAGGGAACGCAGCGCAGCAGGTTCAAATTGTCATCTCTCTCCTGCGCGGCGATCCTCAGGATTGGGCTTTTTCCCTGACACCTGGGGATCCTGTTTTGAGTGATGTTGATGCATTTTTTCAGGCTTTGGGGTTATTGTACGATGAGCCTAATGTCACTGATCAAGCTGAAAAAGCCTTGTTGGCATTAAATCAGGGCTTGATGACGCTGAGTTATACTGTCAAGATTCCGTAGGTGGGCAGTCCTGACCAAGTGGAATGACGATGCTTTGGCGGCCCTTTTTCGGAAGGGTCTGTCAGATAATGTAAAGGATGTTATGGTGGGATTCCCTGTCCCCTCTGGTCTCAATGATTCTATGTCATTAGCGATTCAAATTGACAGACGTTTGCGTGAGCGGAGAAGTATGCGTGGAATAGTGTTGCCTTGTGAACCTGCTTCTGAATCCATGCAGTGTGATAGAGTGATGTCTGGGGCACAGCGTCATGAGTTTCGAAAGCGCAATGGGTTATGTTTCTACTGTGGTAATGCCTATCATGCTATTTCAGTCTGCCCTAAGCGGGGAAGACGTTTTGCACGCTCAGTTGTCTTGGGTAGTGTTCAGACTAAGTTTTTATTAACTGTCACTCTGATATGCTCTCTGTCCTCATTTTCTGCTCAGGCTTTCGTTGATTCTGGAGCAGCTATTAACCTGATGGATTATGATTTTGCTAAACGTTGTGGGTTTCCCTTGATACCCCTACAGAAGTCTATTCCCCTACTGGGGATCGATTCTACCCCTTTGGCTGAGAATAAACCTCAGTTCTCTACTCAGGTGATAATGAGGGTGGAACCTGATCATCAGGAGTGCTGCAAATTTTTGGTTCTGTATAATCTGCATGATATTATCGTACTGGGTTTCCCTTGGTTACAGTCTCATAATCCTGTTTTGGATTGGAAAACTGTGTCTGTAACCAGTTGGGGCTGCCAATGTGTTAATACCAACACTCCTGTTTTTTCTGCCTCCCCCCAGGCTCAGGATGTTCCTGACTTTTTGATTGATTTTTCTGATGTGTTTAGCGAAAGTAAATCTGCATCCTTGCCTCCCCATAGGAGCTATGACTGCGCTATTGAATTAGTGCCTGGTAGTAAATTCCCTAAAGGTCGCCTTTTTAACTTGTCTGTACCTGAACATGACGCTATGCGGTCTTATATCAAGGAGTCATTGGAGAAGGGTCATATCAGACCATCCTCTTCACCCTTAGGTGCCGGTTTTTTCTTTGTGGCCAAAAAGGATGGTTCATTAAGGCCGTGTATTGATTATCGTCTTTTGAACAATATTACTGTGAAATATCAATATCCGTTACCCTTGATTTCTGACCTGTTTTCCAGGGTGAAAAATGCTACTTGGTTTACCAAGCTTGACCTCAGGGGGGCATATAACCTTATTCGCATTAAGCACGGGGATGAATGGAAGACGGCATTTAATACCCCTGAGGGGCATTTTGAGTACCTTGTGATGCCCTTTGGGCTCACTAATGCTCCTTCTGTCTTCCAGTCCTTCATGAATGACATTTTCAGGGATTTTGTGGATAAATTTCTGATTGTTTATTTGGATGATATCTTGATTTTTTCCAATGACTGGGACTCTCATGTGAAACATGTTCGAACTGTATTCCAGATTTTGAGAGAGAATGCTCTGTATGTGAAGGGATCAAAGTGTCTTTTTGGCGTACAGAGGATCTCATTTTTGGGATTCATTTTGTCCCCATCTGTTATTGAAATGGACCCGGTCAAGGTTCAGGCCATCTGTGATTGGGTCCAACCTACTTCATTAAAGGCTCTTCAAAGATTTTTGTGTTTTGCCAATTTTTATCGTAAATTTATTGGTAATTTCTCGGTTATTGTTAAACCTTTAACTGATTTGACCAAAAAGGGTTCTGATGTGGTGAATTGGCCTCCTGAGGCAGTCTCTGCATTTCAGGAACTTAAGCAGAGATTCACTTCTGCTCCTGTTCTACGGCAGCCTGATGTTTCTCTACCATTTCAGGTGGAGGTTGATGCCTCTGAAATTGGGGCAGGTGCCGTTTTGTCCCAAAGAGTTCCAGAGACCTCTAAAAGTAACCCTTGTGCCTTTTTCTCTCGAAAATTTTTCCTACTGAACGTAATTATGACGTGGGTAATCGGGAGTTATTGGCCATGAAGTGGGCTTTTGAAGAGTGGAGACATTGGCTGGAGGGAGCCAAACATCAGGTGGTCGTCCTTACGGACCATAAGAATCTGGTTTATCTGGAATCTGCCAAGCGACTTAATCCTAGACAGGCCAGGTGGGCCTTGCTTTTCACACGTTTTAATTTTGTGGTTTAATTTCTTCCTGGCACTAAGAATGTTAAGGCGGATGCCCTCTCGAGGAGTTTCCTGGCGGACTCTCCTGAGTTATCTGATCCTTCTGTTATTTTGAAAGCGGGTATAGTTCTTTCCGCCATCTCGCCCAATTTGAGACTGGCTCTGGAGGGGTGTCAGGAGGATAAGCCCGAGCGCTGCCCTGTTGGGAAATTGTTTGTCCCGGACCAGTGGAAAAAGAGTGTGATGTCTGAGATTCATTGTTCCGCGTTGGCCGGTCATCCCGGAATTTTTGGTACCAGAGACTTGGTTAGTCGGTCCTTTTGGTGGCCTACCTTGTCTCGTGATGTCAGGGAATTTGTGCAGTCCTGCGGGACTTGCTCTCGCTCCAAGCCTTGCTCTCGCTCTAGTGGTTTGTTGATGCCATTGCCTGTGCCCAAGAGACCATGGACCCATATCTCTATGGATTTCATTTCCGACCTCCCTGTTTCTCAGAGAATGACCGTCATCTGGGTGATTTGTGATAGGTTTTCCAAGATGATACATCTTGTGCCATTACCTAAGTTGCCTTCCTCCTCTGAATTGGTGCCTTTGTTCCTTCAGCACGTGGTTCGTTTACACGGCATTCCTGAGAACATTGTGTCTGACAGAGGAGTCCAGTTTGTTTCAAGATTTTGGAGGACCTTTTGTTCTAAACTTGGTGTTCAATTGTCTTTCTCCTCGGCGTTTCATCCTCAGACCAATGGTCAAACTGAGAGAACAAACCAGACATTGGAGACTTATCTAAGATGCTTTGTGTCTGCTGATCAGGATGACTGGGTCTCTTTTTTGCCTTTGGCTGAGTTTGCTCTTAATAATAGGGCTAGCTCTGCCACTTTGATGTCTCCATTTTTCTGTAATTCTGGGTTTCACCCTCGATTTTCTTCAGGACAGACGGAGGCTTCTGTCTGTCCAGGTGTTGACTCTGTTGTTGAGCGTATGCAACAGATTTGGGACCAGGTAGTGGAGAGGTTGTCCCTCTCTCAGGAGAGGGCCCAGCGGTTTGCTAACCGGCATAGGACTGATGGTCCTCGGTTTAAAGTGGGGGACTTGGTCTGGTTGTCCTCAAAAAATATTCCTATGAGAGTGGCATCTCCTAAATTTAAGCCTAGGTTCATTGGACCTTATAAGATCATGGAGATTCTTAATCCTGTTTCTTTTCGTTTGCTTCTTCCAGGGACATTTAAGATCCATAACGTGTTCCACAAGTCCTTGTTGAAGAGGTTTGTTGAGCCAGTGGTTCCTACTACTGTGCCTCCTGACCCTGTTTTGGTTGAGGGCAATCTGGAGTATGTGGTTGAGAAAATATTGAATTCTCGTTTTTCTAGACGGAAACTCCAGTATTTGGTTAAGTGGAGAGGTTATGGTCAGGAAGACAATTCTTGGGTGTTTGCTTCGGACATCCATGCTAGGAGACTCATCCGTGCGTATCATAGAACTCATCCTGACCGACCTGTTTGCTCAAATGAGGGTTCGGTAACCCCTCCTCAAGGGGGGGTACTGTTGTGAATGGACATGAAATGAGTTCTGAGCAGAGGCTCCCTCTGGTGGTTACAAGCGGTACTGGACTGTCCAGTGAAGATTGTGAGGAGTGGGAATCAGGTTTTACTGACTGGTCTTATATAAGGGAGTCGCCTTCCCATCAGGGTTGCCGGTGATCAATTGTTCTGGTCTCACTCCATGATTCCTGTTTCCCTTGTAGCCTGCTGTGTCGTGTCTGCATCTCCTGCTAACAGATAAGACATTTTCTTCTTTTTGTTTTTGTGCTTTATTTTTGCATTTTGTCCTGCACTTCCGTGGGGGCCTTCTGGGTCCCCTCCGGGGGCTTTTGCCCTCTCAGTTTAGTTCAGCCACTGATGTTTGTACTTTTGCTTTTTCCAGTTTCTTCAGTGGCTGCTGTTTTGGTTTTGTTGCACCAGAGAACTAATTTAGGTGGTGGGGTCGTGTGATCTCAGGTGTTTTTGAAATTAGTAGAGTTGGTGCTTTGCAGGGTTTTTTGGGATTGCAGTAAGTACCCTTCCTATCCTTTTCTATTTAGATTAGCTTGGGCCCCAACGTTTGCTCATACTATTTTCTGTCTGTGTCAGTATTTCTTCTTGTCTAACCGCCATTATATGTTTGGGGGCTTTCTATGTTCTTGGGGATCTGCTCCGGGGCAGATAGCTTTCCTATTTCTATCTTTAGGTGTAGTTAGTTTCTCAGGCTGTGACGAGGCGTCTAGGACCAACGTAGGAACGCTCCACGGCTGCCTCTAGTTGTGGTGGTTAGTCAGGGTACTGCAATCTCATAGATTCCAACTGCTCTGGTGTATTGCATTTTTTACCTGCACTCCTCAGTTACCGAAACATAACACTGTGGCCACTGGATTTTGCATATGAAACAGCTGATTCCCTGAAAGATTATGTGAGGGAAACCGTGTAAACTCCACAGTGGTACAAGGTTGCAGGTGTCAGAAACCGCAACATGACCACTGCATGTAAACGCAGCCTAATAATTTTTGAGGTAATAAAGGCTTGTCTCTGACAGAAACTGACCTTTTTTCCAGACGGAGTGAATACATCTTGGGAGTTTTCCATGAAACATCTTTTGTCCATACTTATTGTACATAGGTCAATTATGTACTTGTACAATTTAATGTTCTCCCTTAAATAAATGTACTTCTTTTCATGTTTCCTCATAAACTGGATCTTTCATGACCGTTATCAGCTTTGCTGCTCTTCTCTTACTATTTCTTATGCCAAGGACATCTTTTCTATGACTGGGGCCCAGAACTGAACTGCATATTCCAGATGAGGTTACACTAAAGCCCCTTTGTAATACTGGACCATATCCTGCTGGCTTTAGAAGCCACTGATTGACATTGCATAGTGTTATTTCATTTGTGATCTTAAATTTCACCCAGATCCTTCTCTACAAGGGCCTCTCCTAGTTTTAGTTAGCCTAGGACATATTGTGCTGCAGGTGATTTGTGCCCAAGTACATAACTTTACATTTATCCACATTAATCCTCATCTGCCAAGTGGATGTCCAAGTGATTCTCTGGGTGCAGTTTTAAACCAGTTTTCAATCCAATAAAGAACATTACTTTGTAAGCCTTATGTCAAAAACCACAGCTACCTCTATGTCCAGGTTTCTATCTTTATAAAAACTAATCAGATTAGTTGGACAAATTTTGTTCCTAGTAAAACTGTGCTGGCTACAATTTATAATATACCGTATTTTTCGGACTATAAGATGCACCTGACCATAACATGCACCCCAAATTTTCAGAAGGAAAATAGGGGAAAAAAATAAAGTGTCAAATGGGGGTCCGTCTTACAGTCCGAATTCAGCTTACCAGTGAAGGGATCGGCACAGGTGGATGCTTGGTCACAGGGGTCATTTGGTCGGCCAGGCTGGTGCGGTGGCAGGGGCTCTGTGCTCCGCGGCAGGGGCTCTGTGCTCTGCAGCAGCGGGCTCTGTGCTCCGCGGCAGGGGCTCTGTGCTCCGCGGCAGGGGGCTCTGTGCTCCGCGGCAGGGGCTCTGTGTGTGCTCTGCAGCAGGGGGCTTTGTACTCTGGGGCAGGGGGCTCTGTGCTCCGCAGCAGGGGCATTGTGCTCCGGGGCAGGGGCATTGTGCTCCGGGGCAGGGGACATTGTGCTCCAGGGCAGGGGGCTTTGTACTCCGGGGCAGGGGTCTCTGTGCTCCGGGCAGGGGGCTCTGTGCTCCGGGGCAGGGGGCTTTGTACTCCGGGGCAGTGGCAGCGGCTCTCTGTGCTGTGTGGGGGGGCTCCGCCGGCTTTTCGTCAAAGCCGCCGGGAAGATGGCCGCCGGGCCAACGCATGCTCAGATGCAGATCTCGGCAACGAGATCTCGTCCCGAGATCTGCATCTGAGCATGCGTTGGCCCGGCGGCCATGTTCCCGGAGGCCACCGCAGCATGGCATTAACGGAGGAGTGGGGGCCTCCGGGCTTTGACGAAATGCCGGCGGAGCACCCCCACACAGCACAGAGAGCCGCTGCCACTGCCCCGGAGCACAAAGCCCACCACCACCACACTACAGAGCCCCTCCGCACCGCCACAGCCGCACCAGCCTGGGAAGGGAGGCTGCATCGGGACCACCGCCGCTGACACCAACAGGATTTGTAAGTGTATTGCGACCATAAGATGCACCCCCATTTTACCCCAAAATTTTTGGGGAAAAAAGTGCGTCTTATGGTCCGAAAAATACGGTAATTTTCTACCACATACTCCTGTATATAGTCCCTTATAAACATTACAAACATTACAAACTTAAAAACATTTTTTCGAATGGATGTTAAGCTTACTAATGTATTATTACCCGGGGAAGATCTAGAGCCATTTGAAACATGGCACCACACTAGCTTTGCGCCAGTTGCTTGACACAGTACCAGTCACTAGAAAGTGTCTATAGATTATGTACAGGGGCACAGCAAGATACAACCCACCTGTATCCAGGGCTTTGTTTACATTTACTTTATTTAGCTTCACTTGAATCATATCTAGATTCAGCCAATTGACTATACTGGCATATTAAGTGACTACATTTGCCACTTGCTCTTCTTTGGAACATAAGGGCTGAAGGACCCATTTACTAATTCTGTTTTCTCTTGACCCTCAGTGATCCAACAACCTATTACGATTATTTAGAAGATCCTAAATATACACACCATAGATGAAAATGTCTGATCACTGGAGGCCCCAGTGTAGAGACCACTACCGGTCACAGAAAAGGGGTACCGTGTCTCCTTACTGTAGTTGTGAATGATTGTATTGGCATTCCGAAAATTAAAGATTTTTTGTCAAAATTTACATAATTTTCTGTCTTGGTAAATCTCTCCATAGGTTTTTTTGTCATGCTCCCTTCACTGTATTCCTTGCAGTTTCCAACATTTTGAAAATTTCTGCTCAATATGTAACTTTTGGGAGCTCAGTTTAAGCCAATATCTGGTGTAAACGGATTATTGTGACACATAAAATCTTGCTTCCTTAGGCCTCTTTCACACATCAGTTTTTTGACTTCAGGCGCGATCCGGCGTGTTGTTAAAAAAACGGATCAGGTACCGGATGCGTTTTTTTTAGCATTGACTTTCATTAGCGCCAGATCGCGCCTGATGTCTTGCGTTGCATCCGTTTTTGTCCGGATCCGGTGGAAATGTACATTCCGGCGGCTAGACAAAACGGTCACTGCAACGTTTTTTTTATTTTTCCGGAGCCGCCTGATAGTGCCTGAAGCGACGCATCAGGCGGCCGGAAATAATACAAGTGTATGGAACCGGACCAGTCTTTTGTGCAATCCGTCAAAAGACTGATCCGGATTCTGGAAACCAAGGTCTCTCTCTCTCCTCGTCCGGACATGCGTACCTGCATTTTCTGGCTGCAAAACTTCTTTTCCGGGTTCAAAAGTTCAGGTCGGATCCAGCAAAAAAAACTGATCAGTTACATCAGTGTTTTCATTTCAGCGCCGGATCCGTCCCTTCAGGTATTCGACGGATTATGCCTGACACAAAAACACTGATGTGTGAAAGTAGCCTTAAAGTCAGGTTCAGATGACTGTACGAGTGCTAACCTTGTGAAAATCAGATAACACATGGACCAATGTTATTGAATAGGGCTGCTCAGATGAGTCTATGTGAAAAAAAATCACAGCATGCACTAGTCTCTTCCATTTTTTGGATGACGCTTACCTATTCATTTCTATGGGTGCACAAAAAAATGGATTCCATATGTATAATGCGTGTTACATCCAATATTTTACCAACACACTGCAATTATTAACATGGAAAACTATATTGTGCCTTGTACATTATTTTCTGATGTATAAAATCGGATAGCATTCAGATGCTATAAGGATGTGAAAAACCAACACATGAATAATGGAATATGGTTGAAAAATCATCATTTTTCTTCTAAATGAATTTTTTTTTACTACTTCTGGCAATAATGTGCAGTTTCAGCCACATTTTTTAATAAATGCAGCACATGTACAACTTTAAGAGCCAACCACAATCAAGGCAATTTGATCTGACCTGGAAGTCTCGATGAAGCCTGTTTTTATCCATAGAATATATTACACAGAACACAACAAGTGTGTGGTGAACATACTGTATGTAGCTTATTCATTCGAGACTTAAGATCTTCATGCACTGTACATGATTTTTATCTGGCAGCGCATATAGCTGGCTTGAGCTCTGATAAATCCGTCAGTTTTTATAATGATCTTCTTACAAACTTACCTTTATAAATCCATCTCTCCTAAACACTAAACAAATGTAGACACCAGTAATAAAGTGTCTATTTCCATTTATCTGTGTCATAGCAAGTTCTAAGTCATGAATCCCTGATGAGCTTTACATTTTTCTTTTATATTAAATACATTATAAAATCCTTTTGTTTTAAAGACATTTTTGATTGAGTTAAAAATCAGGTCCAGTGTGTGCTAAAAATAAAAAATTCCATTACTCACCTACAGATTCTCCTCTGTATTACTATACCATTTACCAGGTTCCCCACCGGTCTCCTTGCTTTTACTTTCAAAGGAAATGGTGCATGACCTCTGCAGCCAATAAGTGGTCACAGCAGCGACCATAATCTTTAATTTACATGGTAATTTTATGACAGGAGGAGCTGTGTATTGAAAAACAAAGTGAATAGTTCTGTCTGTGTGAATACATCAGCCAACCAGGAAGCATTTTTGATGAATCTGGATGCTACATCTGTCAGAAACCACAGGCTCAAAAAGGCTACCATACACAAACTTGGTGCAAGCCACTCTGTCTGGCAGATACCAGAGAAAATCTGTCCTTCACCCTTTAACACCTGTATAGTGATCTGATCCACTGGGTCCTCTGGATTGCTTCCATGGAAGAGCTGTTGTTTGGAGGAGAGAACCAGGGCAAGAGAATAGTCTGTTAACTGGGTCAAATCCAAGAGGGCAGCAAGGATACAAATATCTTGGCCGGAAAAACATCCAAAAACAAGCAGAGTTCAAAACAGGGAGCACAAACACTAAAAAGAATCAGAGTCCTCAACCCTAAACTAGAGAGGCACAAAGTTATATTTGGCAGGGTTTGGTGATCATCAATAGGCTGAAGCAAAGATTTGACAACTCCAGCTGGAAAGCACACACCCATGCTGACAGACTGGACAGTACTGCAGGTCGCAGGCACCGTAACCAGACAGAGACTGTGCCATCCTGAGTTTCTGGTTCCAATACCTCTTCTATCATCAGAGTTGCCCACAGAATGAATAAGGTGGCACCTAGCGACAAAAGCAAATGTTGCAGGAGCAAGTCCTGGTGGGGATGTGAGACTGGCTAAGGCAGGCTTCAAAATTCCGAAATTCACTATCCGGACTGACAGGGGATCTACTGAACCAATCTCAACATATATGAGGCTGTTGAAAATGGATCAAGAGACCCGTGGTCAATATAGATATCATGGTCCGCACATGATAAGCTGAATTTAGACGTCTCTGTTTCAAAGAATGCCCAGGTTTTCTAACTCAAACTTAGCCTTATATGCATAGATTCAGACCAAAGGCTAAGAAAACCAGTGCTGGATTTTCCCAACGCTTTAAAACACAAGCAGAAAACTGATGGAATTTGGTAAGAGAAGGGACACTCCACACCACTTTAATACCCTGCCACTTTACCAGGTGAATATGTTGTAAAACATGGAACAGGTGCTTCATAAATATGGTGCTCAGTCTGAACATCATGAGGCAGATTTATTAATACTGCCTGAAATTTAAAAGGCATACAAATAAAATAGGCACCAAAACTGCACCAAAAGAACCATAGTGATGGAAGTTTTGGATAAACTTACCACACCTTACTAGACATTTTAGCTACCGTATTTTTTTTTTTTTCGCTACAAAACTACTTGGCTGGTTTACTTGAATTCATATTTTGCATCAATAAATCTGATTTATTTTAGTCCACTCAGCCATGGGCTCATTTCTAGATACTATTAAAAACTGTCTAAGGCCCCTTTCACACGTCAGTGTCTCCGGTACGTGTGGTGAGTTTTCTCACGTACCGGAGACACTGACACACATAGACCCATTCAAATGAATGGATCTATGTACATGTCAGTGTGTTTTGACGGACCGTCTGTCCGTGTGCAAAACACGCAGATACGTCCGTTTTCACACGGGCAAACGGACCGCAAAACGTGCCACACACGTGCACACGAAGAACAGTGCACACTGTCCTCCGCGTGCACAGACGGCGGCGTGGGAAGTAGCACTACTATAAGTCGCTGTCCCCCGGTGGCTGGTGCTTTAGCCGGCTGTCATTCTCCTCTGCCTGACTGTTACCCTCATCATCCGACACCTGTTGTCATTCAGACTTTAATTTACTGCTCATCATTCTTCTCTGCTCGCAAGCAGGCACCAGCCACCGGGGAACAGCGCTTACGGTACCGCTTCTTCCATGGTGGCCGTCCATGTGGTACTGATGCGGCACACGAATGGCACAGGGTTGCCACATGTGTGACACATTTAGTACACATAGACAGGGATATCTCTGGTACTGGTTTTTCTGGTACCGGAAAATATACGGACGTTTGAAACCGGCCTAATGAAGTATAAACTGTCGAAAAAATACAATGAAGTGAACAAGTTTTCCCCCATACCCACCATCTTCATAAATGTATTCACAACAAACAACTGGCATAAATACATTGACAAGTCTCCATCTACAAGCTCTAAATTGAAATTCATGCTTCCATTATACCACCCATGCTAAAAAATAGAATTGGACCTACCGGTAATTCGGTTTCTATGAACCTTTCCACAACAGCATAGGAGGATGTCTCCATACCCTAATGGGGGACAGGAAGCACAAAGAGGTTAAAAACCCCTCCCACCTCTCGTTGCCAGTGACTTATAACCAACCCCATAGCACTGGTTACCTTCTACTTTTTAGACGGTTATCCAAGAATATTGGGAGGGAATTAGTACTGTCGTGGAAAGGTTCCTAAAAACCGAATTACCGGTAGGTCTAATTCTATTTTCTCTAGTCACCTTTCCACGACAGCATAGGAGGTATATCAACGAATTCTGCACTAGGGGGTACCACAGCCTGGAGTACTTTCTGGCCAAAGACTAGATCCCGATTGGACCAGAAGTCCAATCTATGGTGCTTGGTAAATGTATGTAATGAGGACCATGTAGCAGCTCTGCAGATCTGCTCTGTAGATGCACCCGCTTTTTCAGCCCAGGAGACGGAGGTAGATCTGGTGGAGTGAGCTTTTAAGCCCACGGGTGCTGTCATGCCCTGTGCCAGATAAGCTTCTGTTATGGCCTTTTTTATCCAGTTAGCGATTGTGTTTTTCGCTACTTTTTTGCCTTTGTTTCGCCCTACCAGATGGACGAAGAGGTTTTGGTTGATTCTTAATGACTTGGATCGTTCCAGGTAGTATAGGATTATGCGTCGGACATCCAGCGTGTGGAATTTTTTTTCCTTAGCATTTGCTGGGTTTTGGCAAAAGGAGGGAGGACTATATCCTGAGAACGGTGGAATTCTGATACTACCTTTGGAAGAAATGATGAAGAATGGATGAAGAATAATGGATGAATTATTGAAGTATATTATTGAATATAATATTATTCTGAGTATATTATTGTATATTCTAAGTATATTATTGAAATATATGAAGATAAATGGATGAAGAATAATGGAGTGGTCTCTGACAGTTAAGTACGGTTCTGAGACCAGAAGGGCCTGTAATTGCCCTACACGCCTTGCCGTAGATATGGCCACCAGGAATGCTGCTTTGCATGAAAGTAGTTGAGGGGTACATGAAGATAGGGGCTCAAATGGAGGACCCATGAGGCCTTTGAGGACCAGATTTAAGTCCCATGGTGGAACAAGTGCCGGCCTCTTGGGATGAATTCTAAGAGCTGAAGCCATAAATCTTTTTATCCATCGATGGTTGGCCAGATCCTGATTGAAGATAGAACTTAAAGCAGATACTTGCACCTTTAGCGTACTCGGTTTAAGGCCCAATTCCAACCCTTTTTGCAGAAAGTCTAATTTCTGAGATAGGTTTGGGTGAAAGGGATCAGGTGTATAAGGGTGACACCATGAAGAAAACTTTTTCAACACCTTGTTATAGATTGCATTGGTCACAGGTTTTCTTGAACTTTGTAGAGTAGAAATTACAGAGTCTGAGAGCCCCTTGGCTCGTAACACTTGGGCCTCAGTAGTCAAGCAGCCAGGTTCAGTTTCTGAGGACCTGGGTGCAGAAGAGGACCTTGTAGGAGTGGGTCGTGCACCGGTGGTAAGTGAAATGGACCGTCCACCGGGAGTTCTATAATTAGATTGAACCAGCTTCTCTTCGGCCACAGTGGGGCTATCAGGATAGTAGGTACCTTGTCGTTCCGAATTTTCCGGAGCGTTCTTGCAAGCAACGGTATCGGAGGGAAGACATATGCCAGGTGAAAGTTCCATGTGTGGATGAAGGCGTCTACCCCCTGGGATGCGTCCCTGGGATTTAGGGAGAAGTAAGCTCTGGTTTGAGTGTTCTGGCTTGAGGCCAGAAGGTCGATTTCTGGTAGACCCCACTCTGTCAGCATACG
>JARQOD010000005.1:119883195-119964480 GCA_033576555.1 Oophaga sylvatica | reverse complement strand
CCAGACAGACAAAGCAAAGCGAGTGGGGGCAGATAATAACAGCCTAGGGAGGGTACATTTTTTGTGCCCCCCCTGGCTACTAACATCTGCCCCCAGACACCCCAGAAAGGGCAAATCTATAATTAGATTCGCCCTTTCTGGCACTTTGCCAGTCTATTCCCATTGCCCTGTAGCGGTGGCGAATGGGTTAATAATCTCACCTTACTGTCACCTTAGTATTGAAAGGTGACCTTAAGGCAGGTTAATAATTGAGAGCTGTCAATTAGACAACTATCAATTATTAATCCTATTGAAGTAAATTAAAAAACACAGACACATTAATAAAAATTAATTTTAATGAAATAAAAACACATTTTTTTGACCATATTTTATTTTACACTTAATCCGTGCGAAGCCATTGATCTCCTAAAATAAAGAAAAAAAAAATAAAAAAACATTATTCTTACCTATTTCGCTGATCTGTCACGTCCCACGCTGTAATCCTTCACAAAGGGTTAACTAGCTTTGAGCCAAGCAGTGCAAGTAATCCTGCATGCTCAGCTCAAAGCTCCTGAATGAATAAGTTCCTCTCCTGGCGACAGGAGAGGATGTGTTTCATGAATGAAGCTTAATTGATTGTGTCCACTTTCCCTTTAGGTCAGGTCACTAAAGTTAAATTGCCAATAAATCAATTAAGCTCCATTCATGAATCTATTCCTTTACTTTCTGTGGTAGAGGAACTTATTCATTCAGGGGGTTACAGCTAGGAGACAGAATTATCTCCCTGCTAACTGTAACCTCTTAACCCTTTCTGATGGATTACAGTGTGGGACCTGACTGTACATCGGATTGGTAAGTATAATTTTGCTTTTTTATTTTATTTTTATTACAGGAAATGGTTTTAGCAGGAAAATAAAATATGGTCAAAAACTGTGTGATTATTTAATTAAACTTATTTTTTATTAAACTGTGTGTGTTTGATTTTTCTTTCATACAATAGGATTAATAATTGATAGTTGTCTAATTGACAGCTCTCAATTATTAACCTGCCTTAAGGTCACCTTTCAATACTAAGGTGACAGTAAGGTGAGATTATTAACCCATTCGCTACCGCTACAGGGCAATGGGAATAGACGGGCAAAGTGCCAGAAAGGGCGAATCTAATTATAGATTTGCCCTTTCTGGGGTGTCTGGGGGCAGATGTTAGTAGCCAGGGGGGGCACAAAAAATGTACCCTCCCTAGGCTGTTATTATCTGCCCCCACTCGCTTTGCTTTGTCTGTCTGGTGGAGAAAATACAGCGTGAGCCCACGCATTTTTTTCAACGAAATTACACCTTTAATTAACCCCTACATGTCTAAAATTTTGCACAAATACACTCATGTAATTGTTAGTTCTAAACAAATATCAAAATACAGGAAATGACATGGTTAACTGTGTGGAAACAATGTATCATTTCATGTCGGCTTCTGTGATTTCACAGAAGCCGGCAATTGAATTTGCGGCTATTACAGTATGTAGAAGTCTAGGAAATATAAATATATATATATACATGTCACAATTACATATATATATATATATATATATATGTATTCTATGTGTGTATATCTATTCTTTCTATTCTTTATTAAAGCTGTCAGTGTGATTTTACAGTATAGCCGGGGATGAATTGCCGTCTTTTCTAAAGGACACCGATGCGATTTCATCGCAAGTCACACAGTGTGGTCCGTTTGTAATCCGATTTTTCATCGCTCCCATAGACTTGCATTGGCGATTGTCGACCCACAATCGGTGACAATCGCAGCATGCTGCGATTGTACACGGACGTTTAAAACGGACCACAAAATAACGGATACTGGGAGCTGCTCCATAGATTAACATAGGGCAGACTGCAATACGATTTTTCATCGCATTGCAGTCGTCCGATTATGTCGCCAGTGTGACGCCGGCCTAATGCACAAACCCATTATCCTCCATACAGTATAATGAACACTCAATAGTACTCCACATAGTATAATACACACCCCATAGTACTCCATACACTATAATACACACACCATAGTGCTCCATACACTATAATACATCCACCATAGTGCTCCATTCAGTATAATGCAACACCACACAGGAGTACAATGCAGTCCCATACAGGAGTACAATGGAGCCCCCATAGAATGAAATGCAGTCAGCCTCCATAGAATGTAGTGCAGCCCCTATAAAAATGTAAAGCAGCCCCCATAAAATGTAATGCAGCTCCCTTAGAATGGAATGCAGCCTCCATAAAATAATACAATACTCACCTCTCCTCGCTCCCCGCTGCAGCGCACTTCCTCACTTCAGCAACTCCACTGACCAGGACAGCGTGGTGCGCAATGATGTCATCGCACACCCGCTGTGTCAGAGGCAGAGAGGGATGATGGGAGGGGACAGTCACATGATGCTCTCTCCTCCAATATTGATTTCAACTGTATCGGCATCTATGATGCCGATACAGTTGAATGAATGATGTGGGGGGAGATGGCATCGGGCACCCCTGACTCACGGGCGCCATAGTGCCTATTTGGTCTGCCACTGGGTCCAAGGGGACCCTGGGGTAGTGGAGGTCCTAGGCAGCTGCTTAGTCTGCCTGCACATAATGCAGATCCTGGTCACTGAACAATATTTGTTGATATGTTTATTACACATTGAAGGACAACCTAAATAATCGAAAAATGTAAGTTAATCTCATCACCCCTTTCTTTGACCTGTGAATAATGGCTTGAAGAACATTTGTGAACTATGAAAATGGGATATGCCTCTGTAACAATATACATTCAAATATCCAAGACATCCAGAGAGCCAGAGACTCTTTACAAAAACCCCAGCCAGGGACACTCTACAAGACAGCAGCAAAGATATCAAAGCTCCATCACTAGGGACACAGATTTGACATTCTACTGGATGCCAGCTTATGGGACCACGAGCCCGGCTGAAAGAATACAAATCTGCTCTATTGATCATCACTGAACCTATGGATACGTTTGAGGTATTTAGGATTTGGACCCACCGGCCACCTGAGCCCCATGGATACATTTGGGAAAGCCAGGATTGGGACCTACTGGTCAGTTGGGTCCATGGAGATGTTTGAAGAAGCCAAGTTGTGACCCTCCGGTCACCTGGTCTTGTACCTCAATGGATTGTCAACATCCTAAGCTTGTCGCTACCTCCTCTCTGTGCGTGTCACAGGTGGGGGTAGTCGGCCCTAAAAGCTCTGAAGTCACAGCTGCTCTCATCCCGGCAAGTCAGCGGAAGGGTAAGACTGTAATTTTACACCATTTTGGGTATTTTGCTGGGACTGTTCTATGTGTTATTTGCCTGTTATGTGGTTCAATAAAGTATTGCCACACTGTTTTACCCTCATCCTGTGTTGTCTAAGTAGTGTTATGCCCATGGTAAAAGGAGAGTGGGCGTTCGGTGGGATGAGCCCTGGTCCATGCGGTTTCGGCTAGCGGACTAGAGCACCCGCTGACCCCCCGTGTCTCCACAGTTGACTTTTTGGTGCTTTTTTTTGCCTCTGCTCATACAGCAAAGTGAAGGCACCAACCTGGCTAATATTAGGGGAAAGAGGACAACCCAGGCAGCTTGGTCTTATGCCACATTAACACTTTCAGTATTTGGTCAGTATTTAAGATCAGTATTTGTAAGCCAAAACCAGGAGTGGAACAATCAGAGGAAACGTATAATTGAAACACGCTGCCATGTCTGCATTTATTACCCACTCCTGGTATTGGCTTAGAAATACTGATGTAAAATACTGAAAGTGTGAACGTGGCCTTAGTGTCATGTTTCTACCATAGCTATTTACTCCTCTATCCTACCAAAATCACTATCCACTAATTGCAGTTAAGGGGAACCTGTCAGTCGATTTATGCTGCCCAAATAACGGGCACCAGGAATCAAAGCTGGACTGCCCGACTGCAGCCAGGATTGTTTATTTTTAAAACGTTGCAGTATTTCAGAGAAAACACAGTTTAAAGCACCGATGGGCGGTGCTGCGCATTTGTTGTGAATGACACGTAACAGTGTCAGTCCTATTTTATTCCCTGGACTTCTGGTGCCACTAGATTAGGGAGCTTTGGGGTTAATTGACTGGTTTTGAAAATGCCTTTCTGAGAGTCCAGTGTGGGGCTGTCTGGTATTTAAGCCCCTGGGACTCTGACTTCCAATGCCAGTCAATGAGTTGTATATCCCTAACTTGTAGCTCTAGTCCTTGCTCTAGTGTAGTCTTCCTAATTTCTGATCTCAGCTTGAATTTTGATCTGCTTGCCTTATGATTTTGTACTTCCTGGTTCTGACCCGGCTACCTGACTATTATTGTTGCCAGCGTGCACCACCGAACAGCAGCTGACACTGCAGTCCTGGCCCAGAGATCTCTGTGTAAGTCCATATCCCTGTACAAGGATAAAAGGGTGAAGGCCAGAGTAACCCCTTGGATCTGGAAAAAAGAGTAACTAGTGCTAAGCCTGTTTGTGGTAGCCATTTGGAGCTGTCAGGTTACTACGAACAGAGCACTCATGAAAGAGACATGAAATTCTCACCACATGTCGGTAATAAACCATCCCATCCACACAGCCAAAGAAATCTAACCACAGATGTCCATAAATTAAGTTTTCTAATAATGAGAAATGACATAAGGAAAAAGTATTGACCATGCTTACTGAAAAGTATTTAATACTTCATACAAAAGTCTTTGTTGGTGATGACAGCTTCAAGACATCTCTTTGCATTGCTCAGGTGTGATTTTGGCCCATTCTTCCACACAAACTTTTCAAGTCCTGAAGGTTCCGTGGCTCCTTCTATGAACTCTGAGCTTTAGTTCCTTCCATAAATTTTGTATAGATTGCAGTCAGTTGATTGGCTGGGCCATTACAGTAGCTTCATTTTCTTTCTCTGAAATCAACTGAGTTTCCTTGGCTGTGTGTTCAGGATCATTGTCTTGATGAAATATCCACCCTTTCTTATCTTCAGCTCATCATCCTGGTAGATGGCAGCAGATATTTATCAAGAATGTCTCGAATGTGAACTGTTCCAATATTTATGTTCATCCCTCTGCCATAATGACAGTTCTGCTTCACGTCACTTGTCTTACCTATTGCATTATTCCTGTGTCCTGTTGTGTATAAATATGTGATTCTTCAGATTTTATATTAGTCTTCGCCTGATGAAGAGACCTGAGTAGTCTCGAAAGCTTGCAATTTGTTACCATCTTTTCAGTTAGCCATTAAAAGGTATCAACCACTGAGGACTCTCAAGTCTAAATATTTTTCGGTATATTTGTTCATTCAACCTTCCTTCAATCACATTATTATTATTATACATTTTTATTTTATAGAAGGGGTAAATATAGACAAGTACAATAAACATGAGCAATACAAGACACATGTAAGTACAGAGGGAGAGATGATCCTGCCAGCAAGGGCTCACAGTCTACAGGGGATGGGTGAGGATACACTAGGAGAGGGTAGAGCTGGTCGTGCAGCGGTTCAGTAGACAGAGGATCACTGCAGGTTGCAGGCTTGTCGGTGGGTCTTCAGGTTCCAGAGTATGGGGTAAGCACGGGAGAAGTCTTGTATGCGATTGTGGGAAGAAGAGATAAGAGGAGAGTAGAGAAGGAGATCTTGAGAGGATCGGAGGTTGCGTGTGGGTAAGTACCGGGAGACCATGTCACAGATGTATGGAGGAGACAGGTTGTGGATGGCTTTGTATGTCATAGTTAGGGTTTTGAACTGGAGCCTTTGGACGATGGGAAGCCAATGAAGGGCTTGGCATAGGGGAGAGGCTGGGGAATAACGGGGAGATAAGTGGATTAGTCGGGCACCAGAGTGTAGGATGGATTGGAGTGGTGCCAGAGTGCTAGAGGGGAGGCCAGAGAGTAGGAGGTTGTAGTAGTCAAGGCGGGAGATGATAAGGGCATGCACTAGTGTTTTTGTGGTGTCATGGTCAAGGAATGCACGGATCCGGGAAATATTTTTGAGTTTGAGACGGCAGGAGGAGGCTAGGGTTTGGATACAGTTAGGTCCATATATATTTGGACAGAGACAACATTTATCTAATTTTGGTTCTAGACATTACCACAATAAATTTTAAACAAAACAATTCAGATGCAGTTGAAGTTCAGACTTTCAGCTTTCATTTCAGGGTATCCACATTAAAATTGGATGAAGGGTTTAGGAGTTTCAGCTCCTTAACATGTGCCACCCTGTTTTTAAAGGGACCAAAAGAAATTGGAGAATTGACTCCAAGGCTATTTCATGGACAGGTGTGGGCAATCCCTTTGTTATGTCATTCTCAATTAAGCAGACAAAAGGGCTGGAGTTGATTTGAGGTGTGCTGTTTGCATTTGCAATGTTTTGCTGTGAAGGAAACATGCGGTCAAAGGAGCTCTCCATGCAGGTGAAACAAGCCATCCTTAAGCTGCAAAAACAGAAAAAACCCATCCGAGAAATTGCTACAACATTAGGAGTGGCAAAATCTACAGTTTGGTACATCCTGAGAAAGAAAGAAAGCACTGGTGAACTCATGAATGCAAAAAGACCTGGGCGCCCACGGAAGACAAGTGTGGTGGATGATCACAGAATAATCTCCATGGTGAAGAGAAACCCCTTCACAACAGCCAACCAAGTGAACAACACTCTCCAGGAGGTAGGCGTATCAATATCCAAATCTACCATAAAGAGAAGATTGCATGAAAGTAAATACAGAGGGTGCACTGCACGGTGCAAGCCACTCATAAGCATCAAGAATAAAAAGGCTAGACTGGACTTTGCTAAAAAACATCTAAAAAAGCCAGCACAGTTCTGGAAGAACATTCTTTGGACAGATGAAACCAAGATCAACCTCTACCAGAATCATGGAAAGAGAAAAGTATGGTGAAGGCGTGGTGGTACAGCTCATGATCCAAAGCAAACCACATCATCTGTAGAACACGGCGGAGGTAGTGTGATGGCTTGGGCATGCATGGCTGCCAGTGGCACTGGGTCACTAGTGTTTATTGATGATGTGACACAGGACAGAAGCAGCCGAATGAATTCTGAGGTATTCAGAGCCATACTGTGTGCTCAGATCCAGCCAAATGCAGCCAAACTGATTGGTCGTCGTTTCATACTACAGATGGACAATGACCTAAAACGTAAAGCCAAAGCAACCCAGGAGTTTATTAAAGCAAAGAAGTGGATATTCTTGAGTGGCCAAGTCAGTCACCTGATCTCAACCCAATTGAGCATGCATTTCACTTGTTAAAGACTAAACTTCAGACAGAAAGGCCCACAAACAAACAGCAACTGAAAACCACCCCAGTGAAGGCCTGGCAGAGCATCAAAAAGGAGGAAACACAGCGTCTGGTGATGTCCATGAGTTCAATACTTCAGGCAGTCATTGCCAACAAAGGGTTTTCAACCAAGTACTAGAAATGATCATTTTATTTACAATTATTTAATCTGTCCAATTACTTTTGGTCCCTTTAAAAACAGGGTGGCACATGTTAAGGAGCTGAAACTCCTAAACCCTTCATCCAATTTTAATGTGGATACCCTCAAATGAAAGCTGAAAGTCTGAACTTCAACTGCTTCTGAATTGTTTTGTTTAAAATTCATTGTGGTAATGTCTAGAACCAAAATTAGATAAATGTTGTCTCTGTCCAAATATATATGAACCTAACTGTATGTGGCTTAAAGAGAGGGCAGAGTCGAGGATCACCTCGAGGCACCGAGCATGCGGGACTGGGGAAAGTGAGTAGCCATTGACATTGATGGATAGGTCTGGTGGAGACGTAGAGTGAGATGGGGAAAGATTATGAATTCTGTTTTGTCCTTGTTCAGTTTTAGAAAGCGAGCAGATAAGAAAGATGAAATAACAGACAGACATTGTGGGATTTTTGTCAGTAAAGAGGTGAGGTCAGGTCCAGATAGGTAGATCTGCGTGTCATCGGCATAGAGATGATACTGCAAACCGTGGGATTCTATTAGCTGTTCCAGGCTGAAGGTGTAGATGGGGAAGAGTAGGGGTCCTAGAACTGAGCCTTGAGGAACACCGACAGAGAGGGGGCGAGGTGAGGAGGTGGTGTGAAAGAGGGAGACAAAGAATGTTCGGTCTGTTAGATATGATGAGATCCAGGATAGGGCCAAGCCCGTGATGCCCAGAGATGAGAGAATCTGGAGCAGGAGGGAATTGTCGAAGGCAAAAGACAGGTCTAGGAGGTGGACACAGTAGTGTTGCTTGCTCTTGGCGGTTAGTAGGTCGTTGGTGACTTTAGTTAGGGCAGTTTCAGTTGAGTGATGCAGTCGGAAGCCTGATTGTAAGCGGTCAAAGAGGGAGCAGGGGGAGAGGTGGGAGGAAAGTTCAAGATAGAGATGTTGTTCCAGTAGTTTTGAGGCATAAGGGAGAAGAGATATCGGGCAATAGTCAGATGCAGAGGATGGTTCAAAGGAGGTCTTTTTGAGGATGGGTATGATCGAGGCACGTTTGAAGGATGAGGGGAACACACCATTTGTAAGAGAGAGGTTGAAGAGCTGTGTTAGAATAGGATGAAAACTGTGGCGAGGTTAGGGATGAGGTGGGACGGGAGCGGGTCAAGCGTGCAAGTGGTGAAGTGTGATCTTGAGAGGAGGGTGGAGAGCTGATCTTTTGTCATGGTGGAGAAGTTGGTTTTTGAGGAACAGGGCTGAGCAGCTAAGAGGGGCATTGGGGCTGTGGGCCAAAGCTTTATCTGATCGTATCAATCTTCTGCTTAAAGAAGGAGGCAAAGTCTTCAGCGGTAATGAGATGAGAGGGAGGAGGTGCTGGGGGACGGAGTAGAGAATTGAAAGTGTTGAAGAGCTGTTTAGGGATGTGAGACAGGGAGGATATGAGAGATGAGAAGTAAGTTTGCTTTGCGGCAGTGAGTGTGGACTTGAAGCTGGTGAGGGACTGCTTGCATGCGGTTAAGTTCTCGGCAGAGCGGGATTTCTTCCATCTCCGCTTAGCAGCCCTGGAAACCCGTCTCAGTTCTTTGGTTAGGCGGGTCATCCAGGGCTGCCTGTTGATTGTAAGAGTTTTGCTATGTGTGAGGGGGCGGCCAAATCAAGTGCTGCTGTTATTGTGGTGTTATAAAAGGTGGCAGCAGCATCTGTTTCATGAAGTGAAGCTATGTCTGTAAGAGGGAGTCGGGACGAGAGTGATTGTAAATTGAGGTGTTTGAGATTCCTGCGAGGGTGAGCGAGTTTGTGGAGCGGGGGTTGCGTACTAGGAGAGTAGAGGGCAGAGAATGTAAGTAGGTTGTGGTCAGACAGGGGAAGGGGTGAGTTAGCGAGATTAATAAGGGAGCAGAGGCGGGTGAAGATAAGGCCCAGCGTGTGACTATCTTTGTGAGTGGCCGCAGAGGACCATTGAGTGAGGCCAAAGGAGGCAGTGAGCGATAAAAGTTTGGAGACAGCTGGGGTGGAAGCATTAATGGAGATGTTGAAGTCACCCATGATGATAGAGTGGATGTCAGCAGATAGGAAATGAAGCAGCCAGGTGGTGAAGTGATCGAGAAAGGTGGAAGAAAGGTGGAGAAGGCTAGTTCTGGGGGGCGGTAGATGACAGCCAGCTGGAGGTTGGAAGGGGAGCAGATGCGGACGGAGTGCACCTCAAACGAGGGAAGAGTAGCGGAGGATGGTAGAGGAATTGGGGTAAAGGAGCAGGTATCAGACAGGAGCAAACAAACTCCTCCACCATGTTTGTTGCTGGGGCGATGGGTGTGAGAAAGATGGAATCCGCCATAAGAGTGTGCAGCTGGAGAGGCTGAGTCAGAGGGGGTGAGCCAGGTTTCAGTGATACCAAGGAAGGAGAGTTTGTTGGTGATGAAGAGGTCATGGATGAACGACAGTTTATTGCAGACTGAGCGTGCGTTCCATAGTGCTCCAGGTAGGTGGACCAGAGGAGTGGGGGCTGGATGAATGGGTATGAGGTTATCATCATTGCGAAAAAGTGTAGAGGATCGTGGCAGGGTGTTAGAAATGAGTGTGGGAATGTGTTGAGGAGGGACAGAATTTGGGGGTACGTCGCCAGCAATGAGGAGTAGCAGACAGAGCATAAGAAGGTGGGAGCAGGATAGGACATGATGTGCCCGTGTGTGTCTTGAGAAAAAAGGCTTGTATATGAAGGAACAGTTCTGAGGAGGAGGTGAGATGGCTGGGGAGGATGGAAGGGGAAATGACTAGTTCCTTACTAGGTGGGGTGATTACAGGAGATCGGACAAGATAGAGAAGAATGGGGGTGAAAGTGAGCAGTCGAAACATTGTTGTGGTTTTATAGTCTGTTACCTTACAGTCAAATTCCAGTCCAATTCCAGTCTAATTCAGAGTAGCGTAATTAGAAATATGTAATTTGAAATATGGGATTTGAAATAAGTCTGTGCACACTGCGTCTGGGCAGATGCATGGCCCTGAATATATCTGGGACTGAGACTCACATGAAGTTTGCCAGTGCTGTATGCTGATATACAGCCCCACACCATGATGTTCCTCCCTCTAAACTTCACTGTTAGTATGCTATTTTTGTGGTGATATGCAGTGCCTTTTGGTCTCCAAGCATGGTGTGTATTATGGCATCCAAAGAGCTCACATTTCAAATCTGACCAGACTATATTCTCCCAGTATATCACAGGCTTGTCTAAATGTTGTTGAGCAAGCTTTAAATGCACTTGAACATCCTTTTTGTTCAGCAGTGGAGTCTTGCATTGTGAGCGTGCATACAGGCCGAGGACGTTGAGTGCATTACTTTTATTTTTTTAAACAATTTAACTTGCTGATTTCAGGTCTTTTTGTAGCTCACCACAAGTGGTCAATGGTTCTTGGACAACTCCTCTGAAAATTCTTTTCACTCCTCTGTCTGAAATCTTGTGGGGAACACCAGGTTGTGGCTGGTTTATGGTGAAATAATGCTCTTTCCACTTCAGGATTATGGTGCCAACAGTGCTCACTGGAACCTTCAGTAGTTTAGAAATTTAGAAATCAACTAGCTGTAGTACCCGGCTTCGCCCGGGTTAATGTACTTAACTGTGCCCTCATCAGGATAGCAACATAGAAGGACAAAGCTGTGGCTGCTACTATATATATATCCTCCCACATACAGGTGATGTGACTTACATCAGTCATTACACCAACATTGGCCAAGCATAGTAACTGAAATCCTATTACCTCACACAAGCTTTCTTATACTGACAATGTCCTCTGTTGCCTATAGTAACCAAACAGAGCTCATATTAATGACCTATGGCAAAATAGAAGCTGAGCTGTGATTGGTTGCTATAGGCAGCCTGATAAATCCCCAGCCAACAGAAAACATTCCCCTCTGGCAGTATATATTACCTCACACATACAAATAATATACAGCTCATGTGACTGACATGTGGCTTATTTCCCTATATGGTCATATTAATGTCCTGTCGCAAAATAGAAGCTGAGCTGTGATTGGTTGCTATAGGCAGCCTGATAATTCTCCAGCCAACAGAAAACATTCCCCTCTGGCAGTATATATTACCTCACACATACAAATAATATACAGCTCATGTGACTGACATCTGTCTTATTTCCCTATATGGCAAATTTATAACAAATTGGTCTTGTAGTTTGGCTGGTTATTAATCAGATATTTATTTTTAAAAGATAAAAATACCAGACGTGTGTGTGTTTTTAATGCGCGCAATTTTGAACACGTGGGGTTAAAATGTCGACTCAAAACACAGCCTATGATGCTCCCGGGTCGAGACGTGCGGGTGTGCAAAATTTCATGCCCGTAAATGCAGATTCCTATGCCGGACATACACACAAGCATTCAGCTTTCTCCCCATTATGTAGATAGGGCCAAAATTGTTTGGCGATTTGGAACGCGCGGGGTTAAAATTTCCATTCAAAACATAGCCTAGGACGCTTTCGGGGTCGAGACGTGCGGGCGTGCAAAATTTCATGCCCGTAAGTGCGACGGTGCGGATTCCAATCCCGGACAAACATACCCACATACATACATACATTCAGCTTTATATATTAGATGACATCAGTATGTTTTGCAACAATAAGGTTGCAAAGATCTGCAGACAGCTCACCTGTTTTACCCATCATGAGATGTTTTTTGTATGGCACCTTGATAATGAGACACATTTTTGCCATCAGTTCAACTAGCTGACATTATTCTTCACTAAGTGGCAGGATTGCTTTCTAATTACTGATAGATTTCAGTTGGTGTCATGACTTTTCATGGCTTTTTGCATCTATCTTTCTTCATGCATTCAATACTTTTCCCTGTGTCATTTCTCATTATTACACACAACTTAATTTATAGACATCTATGGTTTGATTTCTTGCTTGCACGGGTTGGATGGGTTGTTACCAACATCTGGTGAGAATTTCATGTTAATAGCACCTTTAGAAATACATTTAATTAGACAATTGATGACGTGTTGAATACTTATTTGGCTGTCATACTTTGCAGACATGAAATGCAGTAAATGACAGTTGTAGAAAAGGCTTTAATGTAGAATCCAGTAATGGGAGACTATACTCATCACTATATTATTAGGATATAGCAGAATGGACAATGAGATCGAAAAGTCTAAAAAATTGTCATCTAGATTTACATTTTCACTTTTTCTTGGAAGAAAACCAGGATAAACAGCTTGATTATTATTTTCATTGTTTACTCTAAGGGAGGACATTTACATTCTTTGTTTCAAAAGCAAAAATATGTAATGGGAAAAATGAAGGTCTTGAAAACTATCAATCCATGTGCTGTCTGCACCACTACCTAACACTATGTAGTTTAAAGTGACTTTACAAAAAAAAAAAATATATATATATATATATACATATATATATATATATATATATTATAAACACACATACATACAGTGGGGAAAATAAGTATTTGACACACTGCCGATTTTCAAGTTTTCCCACCTACAAAGAACGGAGAGGTCTTCAATTTTTATCGTAGGTACACTTCAACTGTGAGAGACAGAATCCTTATAAAAATCCAGACAATCACATTGTATGATTTTTACATAATTAATTTGCATTTTATTGCATGAAATAAGCATTTCATACAATAGAAAACAAAAGTTAATATTTGATCTAGAAACCTTGGTTAGCAATTATAGAGGTCAGGCGTTTCCTGTAGTTTTTGACCAAGTTTGAACAGTGCAGCAGGGATTTTGGTCCATTCCTACATACAGATCTTCTCCAGATCTTTCAGATTTTGGGGTTGTCGTGAGGCAGCATTGAGTTTCAGCTCCCTCCAAAGATTTTTTAATGGGTACAGCTGTGTGTTTGGGGTCATTGTCATGCAGGGAGACCCAGCCATGACTCATCTTAAATGTTCTTACTGATGGAAGGAGGCTGTTGGCCAAAATCTCACGATACATGACCCCATCTATCCTCCTTTCAATACAGTGCAATCGTCCTGTCCCCTTTGTAGAAAAGCACCCCCAAACTATCATGTTTCACACTCCATGCTTCTTGGTTGGGATGATGTTCTTGGGGTTATAGTCATCTTTCTTCTTCCAAACACGGCGAGTGGAGTTGATATCAAAAAGTTATCTTTTGGTCTCATCTGACCACATGACCTTCTGCCATGTCTCCTCTGGATCATGCAGATGGTCATTGGAGAACTTCAAACAGATCTAAACATGTACTGGTGTGAGCATGCCTTGCAGGATTTTAATCCATGACAGCGTAGTGTGTCACTAACAGTAATGTTTGAGACTTTGGTTCCTGCTCTCTTCAGTTTATTGACCAGGTCCTCCCATGTAGTTCTGGGCTGATTTCTGACCTTTCTCAGAATCATCCTCCCCAACATGAGGTGAGATCTTGCATGGAGCCCCAGACCGAGGAAGATTGACAGTCGTCTTGTGTTTCTTTCATTTTCTAATAATTGTGCCAACAGTTGTTGCCTTCTCATCAATTGCATTCGCACCAATTATCCTGTAGCCCATCCCAGCTTTGTGCTGGTCTACAATTTTGTCCCTGGTGTCCTTAGACAGCTCTGTGGTTTTGGCCACGGTGGAGAGGTTGGAGTGTGATTGAGTGTATCGACAGGTGTCTTTTATACAGGTAACAAGCTCAAACAGGTGCAATTAATACAGGTTATGAGTGCAGAGTATGTGGGCTTCTCAAAGAAAAACTAAAATGTCTGTGAGAGCAAGAATTCTTGATGGATGGTAGGTGATCAAATACTTATTTTATGCAATTTAATTATTTAAAAATCATACAATGTGATTTTCTGTTTTTTTTTTTTTAATTTTTAGATTCTGTCTCTCACAGTTGAAGTGTACCTATGATAAAAAATACAGACCTCTCCATGCTTTGTAGGTGGGAAAACTTGCAAAATTGACAGTGTATCAAATACTTATTTTCCCCACTCTGTATACATATACAGGGTGGTCCAAAAGTAGGTGGACAGAAAATAATAACATTTATTTTGATTTATATATAAAATTATATTTACTAACACAAGCATAACATTGATAATTAAATTTTATTCGGAACAATAATACAAAAGCCCTTAAATTTTATCAACGCAGGTGCTCAAACTGTTTTCCATCACAATTTGCACAGTTTTGAAGTCTGCCTCTTACGCTTCGACAAACATTTTTGCACAAGTCTCTTTGGGTATTAATTTCTTGAAATGCATCTCTTATGTAATTTTTCAAATCACTGATACTTTTTGGTTTTCAACTATAAACTTTTCCCTTGAGTACTCCCCAAAAGAAAAAATCCATTGGGGTCAAGTCTGGTGAACGTGCCTGTCAATCAAGTGGGCCTCTATGGCCAATCCATTTATTAGGAAATGTTTCATCAAGATACTCGCGGACTACTCTTGAATAATGTGGAGGGGCCCCATCTTTTGGAAATAAAGGTCATTTGAATTAGGCTGTTGCTGTAACTGGGAAACAACTTGATTCATTAGAATTTTGAGATACTTATCTCCTGTGACTGTTCCATCAAAAAAAAAATAGGTCCAAAAACACCAAAACTTGAAATACCACCCCAAACATTGACACCAGGCTCATTTAGTTGTTGCTCTAATGTTAAATGCATGTTGTCATTATACCAGTAAATACAATTATGTCTGTTAATATGGCCAGATAATTTGAAAGAAGCTTCATCACTCCACATAATGTTATCTAAAATTACTGGATTTTCTTCAATTTCGTTAAGCATAATCTCACTAAATTGCAGCCGCCTGTCTGGATCATCCTCCAATAAACCATGAATTAGACGTGGACGATAAGCTTTCCACCCAATAGATTTCAGGATTCGCGTGATGGAAGCTCGTGAAATTCCTAATTCTAAAGAGACTCTTCTGGTGGACTTTTTTGGATTCTGAACAAATGTTTCAGCAACAAGTTGTTTCTTATTTTCTGTACAGGCTGTTTTGGGTCGACCAGTTTTTGGAGCATTAAGGATTGAGCCAGTGGCATCGAATTTGTCACGAATGCGGTAAATGGTTTGTCTCTTTGAGGTTTGAGTACCAAATGTTTCAACCCAATTTGCTCTAACTGTTTCAGCATTTTGAGAATTCCAATACTCTTTTAAAATCCATTTTCTCTGATCTGCATTTAAATTATTTGCCATTTTGGGGGAGATTTATCTGTGAAAGCTGGATCTGTGAAACTGACTCAGTTGCTCTTAGCAACCAATCAGATTCCACCTTTCATTTTCCAAAGAGTCTGTGAAGAATGAAAAGTGGAATCTGATTGGTTGCTAAGGGCAACTGAGTCAGCTTCACTTTACACCATGTTTGATAAATCTCCCCCTTCATAACCCTATTGCACATACTGTCCACCTACTTTTGGACCACCCTGTATATATATATAAATGTTCGACTTGCTGCATCTGGTGCAGAAATGGTTGCAGCTGCAGTCCTTCACCCTAGCCCAGATGGTGGAGCGGGTTGTAATGTACAGGTTTATCCACTCCCTTCCATGGCCAGTACAGACATGGGTTGCCATGGGGATCCCCAGAATGCGGATGACTTGGTCGGCCTAGTAGAAAGGTACCAGATGGTCGAGAGGTCTCTAAGGAAGCCGGGTGGTGGTGCATCTCCATACCTGGGTGCCCAGCGGAGCCAGAGTCCCAATAGAGGGCTAGCAGAGCCACCACTGGGGGGAAGTCTGAGGTCCCAAGGAGCCGTTGAGGGGCTGCAAAAGACTGCTGGTAAATACCTGATCTGCTGGAGGTGTCACTGGCCTGGACACATAGCAGCCAATTGTCCTTTGTATTCCGAGCAGATGGATTGCAGCCTGAGCAGGCACTGCTCGTATTATGATTATCCCGCTTGCAGTGTGGATCATCAGCACCGAGATGGGCCGCAGTCAGATCCCGTGTCCATAAATGGGGTGCTGGTGATATTGTGATATTTCAGTTTCCTTTTTTAATAAATTTGCAAAAATTTCTACATTTCTGTTTTTTTTTCAGTCAAGATGGGGTGCAGAGTGTACATTAATGAGAAAAAAAAATGAACTTTTTTGAATTTACCAAATAGCTGCAATGAAACAAAGAGTGAAAAATTTAAAGGGGTCTGAATACTTTTCATAACCACTGTACCATGTGAACTTCATCAAATTATGGCAAGATCGGGAGTCACTGGAAACCCCTTGTCTGGGAGCCAGTCCCAAAGCCACAGAGGACTATGTCACCGTTACAGGGTCTCTAACACCGGACCAGAGACAACAGTGTTGGGAACTGTTGCAGCAGAACCGTGACTTGTTCTTGGAGTTGCCAGGGCATATGCAGGTGGTCAAGCATGATGTGTTGACAGGGCCACATGTATGTGTGAACCTCAGGACCTATAGAATTCCAGAAGCACATCAGGAGGTAATAGCAAATGAGTTGAAGAGGATGTCAGACCTCGGGTGATTGAGGTGTCGACAAGTGGATGGTCAAGTACCATTGTCCTCGTGCGAAGCCCGACGGTAAGTGGCGGTTTTGCAATGATTACCACACGCTGAATGAGGTCTCCAAATGTGATGCATATCCGATGCCCCGGGTGGATGAAATCATTGAGAGACTGGGAACCTCGAGGTACATTACAACCCTCGACCTAACGAAGGGCTACTGGTAGATCCCCATGTTCTGAAGTGCTAAGGAGAAGACGGCCTTCTCAACGCCTTGTAGACTCTGTTACAGCATTTTGTTTTCTTTGTTGACTTTTTGTCTTTGCCCGAAGGGCTGTGTTTACCTTCCATTTCTAGTTAGTATATGCTGCCTTATAATAAACCAACTGCAGACTTAAAGTGACAGTGTTCCTGTTTTTCCTACCTCAGTGTACCGCCAAGTGAGTTTACTTACCACGATTTATATATATATAGTAATGGCCGAAAGTGTTGGCACCCTTGAAATTGTTCCGGAAAATATTTTCTCCCAGAAAATTGATGCAATTACACATGTTTTGTGTGTATTGGAACAACACAAAAAAACGAAACAAAAAAGGCAAATTGGACATAATTTCACTCAAAACCCCAAAAATGGACCCAACAAAATTGTTGACACCTTTCCAAAATGGTGGGTAAACAACTTTGTTTCAAGCATGTGATGGTCATTCAAACTCACTTGTGGCAAGTAGCAGGTGTGTGCATTCTTTGCATTGTGTCTATGTGTGCCATACTAAGCATGAAGAATAGAAAGAGGCAAAGAGAACCATCACAGGAGTTGAGATCCAAAATTGGCCATGACCGTATATCAAAAATTTTGATATATGATTTGAATCAATATATAGATAAATAAATATATATATATATATATATATATATATATACAGTATATACACTACCGTTCAAAAGTTTGGGGTCACCCAGACAATTTTGTGTTTCCATGCAGACTCATACTTTTATTAATCAAATGAGTTGCCAAATGAATTTAAAATCTAGTCCAGACATTGACAAGGTTCGAAAAAAAGATTTTTATTTGAAATAATAAGATTCTCAACTAGCTTAAAGGAAGTTCAAGTTCATAGCTTCTCTAATCAGCCAAACTGTTTTCAGCTGTGCTAACATACTTGCACAAAGGTTTTCAAGTGTATTCTAACCATCCATTAGCCTTCTTACACAGTTAGCAAACACAAAGTACCATAAGAACACTGGAGTGTTGATTGTTGGAAATGGGCCTCTATACACCTATGAAGATATTACATTACAAACCAGACATTTGAAGCTAGAATAGTCATTTACCACATTAACAATGTATAGAGTGTATTTCTGAATCATTTAATTTTAGCTCCACTGGAAAAAAACTGCTTTTCTTTCAAAAATAAGGAAATTTCTAAGTGACCCCAAACTTTTGAACCGTAGTGTTATAATAGAGAGACAGAGAGAGACAGAGAGATATCTATATATAATATACAGTACAGACCAAAAGTTTGGACACACTTTCTCATTTAAAGATTTTTCTGTATTTTCATGACTATGAAAATTGTAAATTCACACTCAAGGCATCAAAACTATGAATTAACACATGTGGAATTATATACTTAACAAAAAAGTGTGTAACAACTGAAAATATGTCTTATATTCTAGGTTCTTCAAAGTAGCCACCTTTTGCTTTGATTACTGCTTTGCACACTCTTGACATTCTCTTGATGAGCTTCAAGAGGTAGTCACCGGAAATGGTTTTCACTTCACAGGTGTGCCATGTCAGGTTTAATAAGTGGGATTTCTGGCCTTATAAATGGGGTTGGGACCATCAGTTGTGTTGTGCAGAAGTCTGGTGGATACACAGCTGATAGTCCTACTGAATATAGACTGTTAGAATTTGTATTATGGCAAGAAAAAAGCAGCTAAGTAAAGAAAAACAAGTGACCATCATTACTTTAAGAAATGAAAGTCAGTCAGTCCGAAAAATTGGGAAAACTTTGAAAGTGTCCCCAAGTGCAATTGCAAAAACCATCAAGCACTACAAAGAAACTGGCTCACATGAGGACCGCCCAAGGAAAGGAAGACTAAGAGTCACCTCTGTTTTTGAGGATATACAGATTTTTGTGTTACTCACCGTAAAATCCTTTTCTCCGAGACGCTCATTGGGGGACACAGGACTGTGGGTGTGGCTATTGCCGCTAGGAGGTCGACACTAAGTAAACATAAAAAAAAAGTTAGCTCCGCCTCCGTCGTATACACCCTGCTACTGGCCGTAGGCTAACTCAGTTTGGTGCAAAAGCAGTAGGAGAACGAAGCACAAATCAACATCACCACAGTAACAACATGTACAGAATTAAACCCACCAAGAATATAAAGTTAAATCAAAATAAAGCCATCTGGCTAAAAAAGGGTGGGCGCTGTGTCCCCCAATGAGCGTCTCGGAGAAAAGGATTTTACGGTGAGTAACACAAAAATCTGTATTTCTCCTTCGTCTCATTGGGGGACACAGGACTGTGGGACGTCCTAAAGCAGTCCCTTGGGTGGGAGACCGCTTACACAGTGTCAGTCATCATGTCAGGCATAGTCTATCGGTGTGCCACCGCCGCCTGCAGAATCCTTTACCCAGACTCGCATCCGCCGAAGCCCGGGTATGGATATTATAATGCTTGGAGAAGGCATGCAAGCTAGAACAGGTTGCCGCCCTACAAACCTGTTTTCATCCGCGATACATACCTCCTGAGTGCTCTCACCAGGTCCAGCGTGTGGAGAGCCTTCTCCACCCGATGCGTTGGTGCCTGGCAGAAACAGGCTGAAACAATGTGTTCGTTGATATGAAAGAATGACATGAGCCTTGGTAAACGGGCAAATTAGGTCTAAGCACCATCTTATCCTGGTGAAAGAGTAAGTATGGGGCTCGGCAAAAGAGTTGCCAGTTCCGAGACCCGCTGTCACGCTGTCTCTGTATACAGGAGGACCGGGGTCTATGCTGACCCTAAGCTGGGGTCCTGACTAATCCCTCTACCTGGAGGTACTGTTGATGGTACAGAGGTCCAGGCAGCCAGCGTAACCCTATCTCATGTGAATCCCTAACCACTGTAATCTAGTCCTGAGAAGGACCCTGATTACCACCACAGGGAACAGGAAGGTAACTGCCTTCACACACAGTATAAGACGAACGAGACAGAACAAGGGGTAAAATAAAAGACACCCTTGCATACAAAACTACCACTACAGAGGGAACACCAACGGGTAAGGAGATAAATAATAAAGCGAGGAGAGGAGAAAACCACAACAGGTACTCTTAGCTTTAGACTTCTCAATACGATCCGCTCTGCTGGTCTGCATGAATGCTTTCACCGACACTTCCCCAGCAGACAGGCAGGTATTTGAAGGAAACCAATTACCACAACATTAATTGCAGCTGAGCGAGGCTGGTCTAGTCCAGCACAGAGAGAGGAAGAATTAACTCTCTCTCTGCCGAAAAACACCCAGCACCAGAAACTCAGCTGTGAGAAGTCAGGGTGTGCAATCGCGACGATCTTCGCAGCGACACACCCGTGACAGTACCCCCCCTTCTACGAGGGGCCTCCGGACCCTCAGGGCCAGGTTTATCTGGGTGAGTAGTGTGGAAGGCCCGAACCAATCGGTCTGCGTTAATATCCGACGCAGAAACCCACGTCCTTTCCTCAGGACCATACCCCCTCCAATGAACAAGGTACTGAAGGGACCGGCGATTCAGACGTGAATCGATGACTCTCGACACCTGGAACTCCAAGTTACCATTGACCACCACAGGAGGAGGAGGTAAAGGTGAAGGTATCACCGGCGCCACATACTTCTTAAGTAACGATCTGTGGAACACATTATGAATTTTAAATGTAGGAGGGAGGTCAAGACGGAATGCAACCGGATTAATTATAGAACTGATCTTGTATGGCCCGATGAACCTGGGACCCAGTTTCCAGGAGGGAACCTTAAGTTTTTATTACAGAAATCGCTCCATTGGCTTATCTCTCTGGATTGCCAATTAATAACCGGGTTATGCTTAGTTAACCAAGGCAGGCCCAGCACTATAGGAGTGGGAAGACCCTCCAACACATAACAAGACAACAGTTCTTTATGTAGCGCCCCCACTTGAAGATCTATGTGTAAGGTTCTTTGTACATGTTTCTTGAAACTCAGTTTTTCCGTCGGCCATTTTGCTTTCTGTCTTGCTGCAGCTATCTTACCCTCAGTCAATATGGAGTTTCCAGCTTTCATGTTCCCGCCCTGATTCTCTCCCTCTTGCTTCTTAAGCAGCCTCAGCTGAGCAATCAGTGCTTCAGAATCAAGCCTGCAGTGAGCCTGTGACCTGACTCCTGGAAAACCTTGGACTTTGTACTCCAGCTATTTCCTACTGAGGAACTTTGGAACACTTGTGGACTCTGGAAACCTGCTATTTGATAAATCCACGTTTGCATGGAATTACGGTAACAGAGAAGAGATCCTGAACCTGTTGTGGAGAGTTTTTGCTGAGCTTAAGTTACTCCGGCCTGCTGTGTCTCCTGCTTCTGTACCTGCAAACTGTGTGACCATTTTTGCCACTTGTATGAAGTAATACAAGTCCTTCTATATCAAACCTGTGTCTCATGTGTTTTCCTCGCACCCAAGCACAAGACGCTATATGAACTGTACACCATACATTACAAGATTCTGAAGCCAAACGTTAGTGTCTGCTGGGTCTGGGAAGGCTGTGTCTGCTGTGACTGTGGATATCAGATGTCCGGTTATACTTTCTGTGATGACAGTGGTTGTGACTTCTCACAACCATTCCAGGTGAGCGCATTCCCTTAATTTTACTCTGCAATGTTACCACAGGTAAACACTATTGTTTTTTTTTGTTTGTTTTTTTTTTTTCTCTTCTCCTTCCAGTACTCCTGTCTTAAAAGATCTGGAAGATGGAGACTCGCATAAAGGAACTTTGCGGAGTGACTGATACAATCCTTGCAGATATACAGACTATAAAGACCCGTTTTGCGAACCTACAGGACCTCACTAATCACAATTTGCAAGTGTTTGGACAAACTACCCAGGTTTTACGAGCCAGGATTGAGGTTCTAGAGGAACGAGTCCAGGCTCCTGCCATAACCCCGAGTTCTGGGATTCCCAAGTTACCCCCTTTTCATTTTGGCGGTGAACGTGAGAAATTCAGGGGATTTATTAACCAATGCAATCTTTTTTTCTGCACATGCTTCACAATTTCCCACTGAACGATCTAAAGTGCTTACTATAATCATGTTGCTTACCAACAAGGCTTTGATGTGGGCAAACCCTCTGATTGAGACTGAGGATGAATGTTTGGATCATCTTGATGCTTTCATTTCAGCCATGGGGCAGGTGTTTGATGACCCCAATCGAGGTGCAACAGCTGAAGCAGCCATGTTAACTTTGCGCCAAGGTAAGCGCTCAGTAGCCGAATATGCCTTGGATTTCAGGAGATGGGCCCTCGATACCACTTGGGACAGTTCCGCCAAAAAATCTATTTTTCGAAAAGGGTTGTCTCCACTGATTAAGGATGAACTTGCTCGTGCCGACCCTCCCACTGCGTTAGGTGACTTTATTAACTACTGCATCCGTATTGATGCTCGTCTGACTGAACGCAGGCAAGAGAGATGGTTCGAAAGTAATCGCACTAACCTTTTCCTACCTTCCTCCCCAGCTAAGGAACCTTTGAGTAGGATCACACGGGAACCTGAACCTGAACCCATGCAGGTGGACTCTTTACAAAGACGGGTTAGTGATGCACGCAAAGAACATCGTTTAAAGGAAAATCTATGTTTCTACTGTGGTAAGTCAGGGCACTTCATTATAAACTGCCCCAGCCGTTCTCGTAAGACTACTGCAGAGCATTCACTGTGAGTGTTGCGAGAGGAGATCTGTCAGGTCCGAGCCTCAGGCTCCAGAGAGATCTGCAGCAACAGATATTGATTTCTCGGACTTAAACTCCGTCACTTCTGAGGACGATGACTGTGTAAACGCTGCAATTTTTCAAGTTTCCTCAGCGGTGTCCCAGCTGAGTTGTAAGAAAAACAATTCTCATTGCTTCCTTTCTATCAAACTCTGGGTTGACTCAGTCTGGGTGTCTAGCTCTGCTATGATCGACTCAGGGCAAGTGGAAATTTTATGGATATCTCCTTTGCTCTGAAACAGGGGATACGTTCAGTGAAGAAGGCTACTCCAGTACAGATGGAGACTGTGGATGGCTCCCTGCTGACCTCTGGAAAAGTGGATCAGGAAACGGAGCCTTTGAGGGTCCTTATGGGTAAAGATCATCAAGAGAAACTGTCCTTTATGCTTATCTCTTCTCCCCACTTTCCCATTATTCTAGGGCTACCATGGCTGCAGGCTCAGAACCCTACCATTAACTGGGAGACCAAGGAATTACACTTTCCAGAGAAACAGATGAGTCCAGAAGTTTCAGCTTGCTCTGTTCCTAAAGGAACCATGTCAGTCCCTGAACTACCAGCTATATACCAGGACTATGTGGATTTATGTGACAAGAAGAACGCTGACCAGCTTCCCCTCACCGTCCATATGATTGTCCAATTGAATTATTGCCTGGAGCAGAGATACCTTTTGGTAAGATCTACCCCCTGGCGGGGCCCGAGCTAAAGGCTTTAAAGGATTACATAGACGAAAATCTAGCCAAGGGCTTCATACGCCCCTCTTCATCTCCTGCAGGTGCACCCATCTTCTTTGTGAAGAAGAAAGATGGATCTCTGAGACCCTGCGTAGACTATAGGGAACTCAATAAGGTTACTATTAGAAACCGTTATCCATTGCCTTTAATCCCTGACTTATTGGAGAGAGTGCGGCATGCCAAAATTTTCTCTAAACTGGATCTCCGTGGGGCCTATAACTTGGTCCGTATTAGACCTGGGGATGAATGGAAGACTGCATTCAGGTCACGCTATGGACACTTTGAATATCTAGTTATGCCTTTTGGTCTGAGTACCGCCCCAGCCACTTTCCAACACTTGGTGAATGACATCTTCAGGGATCTCCTAGATACATTCGTGGTGATTTATTTGGATGATATTCTAATTTTTTCTAACTCCACAGAGGAACATCATGGACATCTGAGAATGGTCTTAGAACGTCTAAGACAAAACCATCTTTACATCAAACTTGAAAAGTGTGAATTCCATAGGACCGAAATTCAATTTCTGGGGTATGTACTGTCTACACAAGGAATTAGTATGGATGGAAGCAAGACCCAAGCCATCAAGGATTGGCCAATTCCTAGAAATGTGAAGGAGGTGCAGCGCTTCATCGGGTTTGCCAACTTCTATAGACGTTTCATTAGGAATTTCTCTGAGGTAGTGTCACCTATCACCCAACTTACCCGGAAAGAGTCTAGGTTCTCCTGGACCCCCCAAGCCCAGGAAGCATTTTCCCGTCTAAAGGATAAATTTACCACTGCACCTATCTTAGTACATCCCAACCCCGAACTTGCCTTCATAATAGAGGTGGATGCTTCAGACTGTGCCATTGGAGCTATACTCTCTCAGAGAACAGGTGAGAAGAATGTCTTGCATCCCTGTGCCTTCTTTTCCCAGCAGTTGTCTTCGGCTGAGAGGAACTACGATGTGGGCAATAGAGAGTTGTTGGCCATTATTGCCGCCTTCAAAGAATGGAGACACCTTCTTCAGGGAGCTGCACAGCAAATAGTCGTCCTGACAGACCATCGTAACCTTGAATTTATCAGATCGGCTAAGTGCCTGACTCCTCGCCAGGCTCGCTGGAATCTTTTCCTAAACCAATTTAATTTTGTAATTTTTTATAGGCCAGGATCGCGCAATGGAAAGGCTGATGCACTCTCTAGGATTCATTCAGCAGAGACCCGTCCACTTACTCCTCCTAAGACTATTCTTCCTGACTCTAGATTCCTGGGAGTGATTCATAATCAAGACCTACTTAAGGACATCAAGGAAGCATACCATGCGGATTCCTTGTTGGCACAACCCCCAAGGGACGTAAGTCTTGTCTTTAAGAATGGTGAGTGGATTCAGGGACAACGTCTGTATATACCTGAAACAGTCAGATTGAGAGTATTGCAACTCATCCACGATTCCAAGATAGCTGGGCATAGAGGAATTCTAAAGACACAGGAATTTCTTTCTCGTTTCTTTTGGTGGCCCACTTACAGGAAAGATGTTTTAAACTATGTCACTTCATGTGAAGTCTGTGCAAGATGCAAAACACCTCGCTCCTCACCAACTGGTCTGTTGCAACCCCTTCCCAACCCGTCCCGCTCGTGGGGATCCATTTCTATGGACTTCATTGTGGAGTTACCAACCTCTCAAGGGAAGAACACCATTCTAGTGGTGGTTGATCGTTTAACAAAGGCAGCTCATTTTATCCCTTGTGTCGGCTTACCCACTGCAAAACAGACATCAGATTTGATGATTAAGAATGTGTTTCGCTTACATGGAGTACCGGATGAGGTTATTTCGGATCGAGGGGTGCAATTCACTTCAAGGTTTTGGCAAAATTTCTGTGCCGCATTGGACATTAAAGTAAACCTTTCTTCTGCTTTTCATCCCCAGACTAATGGACAGACAGAACGAACCAATCAGACCCTGGAGCAGTATCTCCGCTGCTTTATCTGCCACCTACAGGATGATTGGGTGGATCTACTTCCACTGGCTGAGTTCTCTTATAACAACTCTCAGAGCGCCTCCACTAAGCAGTCTCCTTTTTACTCCAATTTAGGTTATCATCCTAACATTCTTCCTCGATTTCCCATAGAAACGCCCTTGCCAGCAGTGGCTGAAAGAATCACGTCTTTACAAAAGAATATGGATCTTCTAAAAGAAAATCTGGAATTGGCTCAGGAAAGGTACAAGAAAGCAGCAGATAAATTTCGTAAACCTGCACCAGCTTTCAAGGTAGGAGACTTGGTCTGGCTGTCAACCAGAAATCTTAAGTTAAGGATTCCATCGTCTAAGTTGGGATATAAGTACATTGGACCCTATAAAATCAGTAAAATTATAAGTGCCGTTGCTTGTCGTCTTCAACTGCCCAGAACTATGAGAATCCACCCTGTCTTTCATGTATCCCTACTAAAGGCTGCAACACCCAATACGTTTCCTGGACGTTCTTCTCCTTGCCCTGACCCAGTGCTAGTCGATGGTCAGGAAGAATTTGTGGTGGAAAGGATTCTAGATTCCAGGTTGTACAGAAATCAGTTACAATATTTGATTAAATGGCAGGGCTACCCAGTGGAGGACAACTCATGGGAACCAGTCAATAACGTTAATGCTCCTCGCTTGCTCCGCCAGTTTCATCAGAGGTACCCAGACAAGCCTGGTCTGAGGTCATCGGAGGTTGTCCCTAAGGGGGGAGTAATGTAAGGTTCTTTGTACATGTTTCTTGAAACTCAGTTTTTCCGTCGGCCATTTTGCTTTCTGTCTTGCTGCAGCTATCTTGCCCTCAGTCAATATGGAGTTTCCAGCTTTCATGTTCCCGCCCTGATTCTCTCCCTCTTGCTTCTTAAACAGCCTCAGCTGAGCAATCAGTGCTTCAGAATCAAGCCTGCAGTGAGCCTGTGACCTGACTCCTGGAAAACCTTGGACTTTGTACTCCAGCTATTTCCTACTGAGGAACTTTGGAACACTTGTGGACTCTGGAAACCTGCTATTTGATAAATCCACGTTTGCATGGAATTACGGTAACAGAGAAGAGATCCTGAACCTGTTGTGGAGAGTTTTTGCTGAGCTTAAGTTACTCTGGCCTGCTGTGTCTCCTGCTTCTGTACCTGCAAACTGTGTGACCATTTTTGCCACTTGTATGAAGTAATACAAGTCTGTTGTGAATGGGTTTGAGATGAGTTCTGAGCAGAGGCTCCCTCTGGTGGTTACAAGCGGTACTAGTGAGGATTGTGAGGACTGGGAATCAGGTGTTACTGATTGGTCTTATTTAAGGGAATCATTTTCCCATCAGGGTTGCCGGTGATCAATTGTTCTGGTCTGAATCCTTCTTTCCAGTTTCCCTTGTAGCCTGCTGTGTCGTGTCTGCATTCCTGCTATCAGATAAGACAATTTCTTATTTTGTGTTTTTGCTATATTTTTGCATTTTGTCCTGCACTTCTGTGGGGGCCTTCTGGGTCCCCTCCGGGGGCTTTTGCCCTCTCAGTTTAGTTCAGCCACTGTGTTTTGTACTTTTGCTTTTTCCAGTTTTTTCAGTGGCTGCTGTTTTTGTTACACCAGAGAACTAATTTAGGTGGTAGAGGTCGTGTGATCTCAGGTGATTTTGAAATTAGTAGAGTTGGTGTTTTTCAGGGTTTTCTGGGATTGCAGTAAGTACCCTTCCTGTCCTTTTCTATTTAGATAGTTTGGGCCCCAGCGTTTGCTCATACTATTTTCTTTCTGTGTCAGTATTTCCTCTTGTCTAACCGCCATTACATGTTTGGGGGCTTTCTATTATCTTTGGGGTTCTGCTACGGGGCAGATAGCTTTCCTATTTCTATCTTTAGGTGTAGTTAGTTTCTCAGGCTGTGACGAGGCGTCTAGGACCAACGTAGGAACGCTCCACGGCTGCCTCTAGTTGCGGTGGTTAGTCAGGGTACTGCAATCTCATAGATTCCAACTGCTCTGGTGTATTTCCTTTTTTGCTTGCACTCCTCAGCTACCGTAACATAACAGTATCACCGGCCATAAAAATTGTATGGTACTCACAGAAGGGAAAAAATATTTTGAAGGAAGAAAAGTTGTCAGAGATATTTTTCTGTTTGTTTCATTTTTTTTTTTTTTTTTTTCCCTCTGTATCTCTGGGTGCTGGGGAGGATCTTTTCTCCCAATGGAGTTTGCACAGTTGTCTGGCCGTGTGGATCAGCTTGCCACTGAGGTTCAGAGTATTGCTGCATATCTTGCTAGGTTGCCTGTTGTGGAACCTAGGATCCCCATGCCAGATTTGTTTTTAGGGGATCGAGCTAAGTTTCAGAATTTCAAAAATAATTGTAAATTGTTTCTTGCCTTAAAATCTAAGTCCTCAGGAAACGCAGCGCAGCAGGTTCAAATTATCATCTCTCTCCTGCGCGGCGATCCTCAGGATTGGGCTTTTTCCCTGATACTTGGGGATCCTGTTTTGAGTGATGTTGATGCATTTTTTCAGGCTTTGGGGTTATTGTACGATGAGCCTAATGTCACTGATCAAGCTGAAAAAGCCTTGTTGGCATTAAAACAGGGGCTTGATGACGCTGAGTTATACTGTCAGAGATTCCGTAGGTGGGCAGTCCTGACCAAATGGAATGACGACGCTTTGGCGGCCCTTTTCCGGAAGGGTCTGTCGGATAATGTAAAGGATGTTATGGTGGGATTCCCTGTCCCCTCTGGTCTCAATGATTCTATGTCATTGGCGATTCAAATTGACAGACGTTTGCGTGAGCGGAGAAGTATGCGTGGAGTGGTGTTGCCTTGTGAGCCAGCTGCTGAGCCCATGCAGTGTGATGGAGTGGTGTCTGGGGCACAGCGTCATGAGTTTCGAAAGCGCAATGGGTTATGTTTCTACTGTGGTGATGCCTCTCATGCTATTTCAGTCTGCCCTAAGCGGGGAAGACATTTTGCACGCTCAGTTGTCTTGGGTAGTGTTCAGACTAAGTTTTTATTAACTGTCACTCTGATATGCTCTCTGTCCTCATTTTCTGCTCAGGCTTTCGTTGATTCTGGAGCAGCTATTAACCTGATGGATTATGATTTTGCTAAACGTTGTGGGTTTTCCTTGATACCCCTACAGAAGTCTATTCCCCTACTGGGGATCAATTCTACCCCTTTGGCTGAGAATAAACCCAGTTTTCTACTCAGGTGATAATGAGGGTTGAACCTGATCACCAGGAGTGCTGCAAATTTTTGGTTCTATATAATCTGCATGACATTATAGTGCTGGGTTTCCCTTGGTTACAGTCTCATAATCCTGTTTTGGATTGGAAATCTGTGTCTGTAACCAGTTGGGGCTGCCAATGTGTTAGTGCCAACACTCCTGTTTTTTCTGCCTCCCCCCAGGCTGAGGATGTTCCTGACTTTTTGTTTGATTTTTCTGATGTGTTTAGCGAAAGTAAATCTGCATCCTTACCTCCCCATAGGAGCTATGACTGCGCTATTGAATTAGTGCCAGGTAGTAAATTCCCTAAGGGTCGCCTTTTTAACTTGTCTGTACCTGAACATGACGCTATGCGGTCTTATATCAAGGAATCATTGGAGAAGGGTCATATCAGACCATCCTCTTCACCCTTAGGTGCCGGTTTTTTCTTTGTGGCCAAAAAAGATGGTTCATTAAGGCCGTGTATTGATTATCGTCTTTTGAACAATATTACTGTGAAATATCAATACCCGTTACCCTTGATTTCTGACCTGTTTTCCAGGGTGAAAAACGCTACTTGGTTTACCAAGCTTGACCTCAGGGGGGCGTATAACCTTATTCGCATTAAGCACGGGGATGAATGGAAGACGGCATTTAACACCCCTGAAGGGCATTTTGAGTACCTTGTGATGCCCTTTGGGCTCACTAATGCTCCTTCCGTCTTCCAGTCCTTCATGAATGACATTTTCAGGGATTTTGTGGACAAGTTTCTGATTGTTTATTTGGATGATATCTTGATTTTTTCTAATGACTGGGACTCTCATGTGAAACATGTTCGAACTGTATTCCAGATTTTGAGAGAGAATGCTTGTATGTGAAGGGATCAAAGTGTCTTTTTGGCGTACAGAAGATCTCATTTCTGGGATTCATTTTGTCCCCATCTGTTATTGAAATGGACCCGGTCAAGGTTCAGGCCATCTGTGATTGGGTCCAACCTACTTCATTAAAGGCTCTTCAGAGATTTTTGGGTTTTGCCAATTTTTATCGTAAATTTATTGGTAATTTCTCTGTTATTGTTAAACCATTAACTGATTTGACCAGAAAGGGTTCTGATGTGGTGAATTGGCCTCCTGAGGCAGTCTCTGCGTTTCGGGAACTTAAGCAGAGATTCACTTCTGCTCCTGTTCTACGGCAGCCTGATGTTTCTCTGCCATTTCAGGTGGAGGTTGATGCCTCTGAAATTGGGGCAGGTGCCGTTTTGTCCCAAAAAGATCCAGAGACCTCTAAAAGTAACCCTTGTGCCTTTTTCTCTCGAAAATTTTCTCCTACTGAACGTAATTATGACGTGGGTAATCGGGAGTTATTGGCCATGAAGTGGGCTTTTGAGGAGTGGAGACATTGGCTGGAGGGAGCCAAACATCGGGTGGTGGTCCTTACGGACCATAAGAATCTGGTCTATCTGGAATCTGCCAGGCGACTCAATCCTAGACAGGCCAGGTGGGCCTTGTTTTTCACACGTTTTAATTTTGTGGTTTCCTTTCTTCCTGGCACTAAGAATGTTAAGGCGGATGCCCTCTCGAGGAGTTTCCTTGCGGACTCTCCTGAGCTATCTGATCCCTCTGTTATTTTGAAGGAGGGTGTAGTTCTTTCCGCCATCTCGCCCAATTTGAGACTTGCTCTGGAGGGGTGTCAGGAGGATAGGCCCGAGCGCTGCCCTGTTGGAAAGTTGTTTGTCCCGGACCAATGGAAAAAGAGTGTGATGTCTGAGATTCATTGTTCCGCATTGGCTGGGCATCCCGGAATTTTTGGTACCAGAGACTTGGTTAGTCAGTCCTTTTGGTGGCCTACCTTGTCTCGCGATGTCAGGGAATTTGTGCAGTCCTGCGGGACTTGCTCTCGCTCCAAGCCTTGCTCTCGCTCTGGTGGTTTGTTGATGCCATTGCCTGTGCCCAAGAGACCATGGACCCATATCTCTATGGATTTCATTTCCGATCTTCCTGTTTCTCAGAGAATGACCACCATCTGGGTAATTTGTGATAGGTTTTCCAAAATGATACATCTTGTGCCATTACCTAAGTTGCCTTCCTCCTCTGAATTGGTGCCGTTGTTCCTTCAGCACGTGGTTCGTTTACACGGCATTCCTGAGAACATTGTGTCTGACAGAGGAGTCCAATTTGTTTCCAGATTTTGGAGGACTTTTTGTTCTAAACTGGGTGTTCAATTGTCTTTCTCCTCGGCATTTCATCCTCAGACCAATGGTCAAACTGAGAGAACAAACCAGACATTGGAGACTTATCTAAGATGCTTTGTGTCTGCTGATCAGGATGACTGGGTCTCTTTTTTGCCTTTGGCTGAGTTTGCTCTTAATAATAGGGCTAGCTCTGCCACTTTGATGTCTCAGTTTTTCTGTAATTCTGGGTTTCACCCTCGATTTTCTTCAGGACAGACGGAGGCTTCTGTCTGTCCAGGTGTTGACTCTGTTGTTGAGCGTATGCAGCAGATTTGGGACCAGGTAGTGGAGAGGTTGTCCCTCTCTCAGGAGAAGGCCCAGCGGTTTGCTAACCGGCATAGGACTGATGGTCCTCGGTTTAAAGTGGGGGACTTGGTCTGGTTGTCCTCAAAGAATATTCCTATGAGAGTAGCATCTCCTAAATTTAAGCCTAGGTTCATTGGACCTTATAAGATCATGGAGATTATTAATCCTGTTTCTTTTCGTTTGCTTCTTCCAGGGACATTTAAGATCCATAACGTGTTCCACAAGTCCTTGTTGAAGAGGTTTGTTGAGCCAGTGGTTCCTGCTGCTGTGCCTCCTGACCCTGTTTTGGTTGAGGGCAATCTGGAGTATGTGGTTGAGAAAATATTGGATTCTCGTTTTTCTAGACGAAGACTCCAGTATTTGGTTAAATGGAGAGGTTATGGTCAGGAAGATAATTCTTGGGTGTTTGCTTCGGACATCCATGCTAGGAGACTTATCCGTGCGTATCATAGAACTCATCCTGACCGACCTGGTTGCTCAAATGAGGGTTCGGTGACCCCTCCTCAAGGGGGGGGTACTGTTGTGAATGGGTTTGAGATGAGTTCTGAGCAGAGGCTCCCTCTGGTGGTTACAAGCGGTACTAGTGAGGATTGTGAGGACTGGGAATCAGGTGTTACTGATTGGTCTTATTTAAGGGAATCATTTTCCCATCAGGGTTGCCGGTGATCAATTGTTCTGGTCTGAATCCTTCTTTCCAGTTTCCCTTGTAGCCTGCTGTGTCGTGTCTGCATCTCCTGCTATCAGATAAGACAATTTCTTATTTTGTGTTTTTGCTATATTTTTGCATTTTGTCTGCACTTCTGTGGGGGCCTTCTGGGTCCCCTCCGGGGGCTTTTGCCCTCTCAGTTTAGTTCACTCACTGTGTTTTGTACTTTTGCTTTTTCCAGTTTTTTCAGTGGCTGCTGTTTTTGTTACACCAGAGAACTAATTTAGGTGGTAGAGGTCGTGTGATCTCAGGTGATTTTGAAATTAGTAGAGTTGGTGTTTTTCAGGGTTTTCTGGGATTGCAGTAAGTACCCTTCCTGTCCTTTTCTATTTAGATAGTTTGGGCCCCAGCGTTTGCTCATACTATTTTCTTTCTGTGTCAGTATTTCCTCTTGTCTAACCGCCATTACATGTTTGGGGGCTTTCTATTATCTTTGGGGTTCTGCTACGGGGCAGATAGCTTTCCTATTTCTATCTTTAAGTGTAGTTAGTTTCTCAGGCTGTGACGAGGCGTCTAGGACCAACGTAGGAACGCTCCACGGCTGCCTCTAGTTGCGGTGGTTAGTCAGGGTACTGCAATCTCATAGATTCCAACTGCTCTGGTGTATTTCCTTTTTTACTTGCACTCCTCAGCTACCGTAACATAACACAAGTCCTTCTATATCAAACCTGTGTCTCATGTGTTTTCCTCGCACCCAAGCACAAGACGCTATATGAACTGTACACCATACATTACACTATGTTATGCACTGCTTGCACAAAACTTCCCTGACCGAGAGGTCTGGCGTCGATCGAGAATATGGGGACTGGTTTAGCCAACCCACTCAATCGCATACCTTGAACCCGGGCAAAGCGAGCATCCACCAGATTAGCCCCGGCCCCACTATCCAGAAGAACAGAAATCCTCTCAGTTCTCGCACCCACCACCACCTCCGCCGGTACGAGAAACTGAGACGAACTTAGGGACGAAATACTTACTCCCAGATTGCCGTCCACCACACAATCTGGGATCAATAGTTTTCCGGCGACTTCTCACTCTGCAAAGGACGGGATGGACACCCCCTAATAAAATGTCCCTTTTTTCCACAGAAGAAACAACTTCTTGTTTTGTGGCACCCCACCGACGCCCTCCCCGGAATGATGTCCCTCCTAATTGCATAGGCTCCTCTGGACTGACCAGGGGAACCTCCGTATAAGGGACCCTTGAGGAAGGTGGAGTCATCACAGGGGACGAAGTTACTCCGCACCTCTCCCGAAGACGTCTGTCAATATGAATAGCAAGGGCCATGGCGGCTTCCAGTGTCGTGGGAGGGTCATACTTCGCCAACACATCTTTTAACTTGTCAGATAAACCTTGACAAAACTGGCTCCTAAGAGCCGGGTCATTCCACTGGGTGTCCATGGCCCACCTACGGAACTCCGAAGAAAATTCCTCTGCCGGACGATCTCCCTGCTGTATCTTACGTAACTTAGTTTCAGCAAGGGAGACCCGATCTGGGTCATCATACACAAGACCCAGAGCTGTAAAAAACCCATTCACTGACTGGAAAGCCGGGGAGCCCGGGGGAAGAGAGAACGCCCAGGATTTGGGGTCCCCTTGAAGGAGCGAGATGACAATTCCCACCCTTTGATCTTCACTCCCAGATGACTGAGGTCGCAGCCGAAAGTACAATTTACATGCCTCCCGGAAAGCAAAAAATTTGTCCCGCCCTCCAGTGAACCTGTCCGGGAGAGCTACTTTAGGTTCAGGTCTGGCTTGCTCGGGGGGTACAAAACCTTGGACTTAGCGTCCCTCAGCTCCATGGACAAACTCTGCAACTGCTGAGCTAGACTGGCTACTGGATCCATGGTGGCTGGGGAGAATCTTTAGTTGGTCGGTGAAAATGTCACGCTGTCTCTGTATACAGGAGGACCGGGGTCTATGCTGACCCTAAGCTGGGGTCCTGACTAATCCCTCTACCTGGAGGTACTGTTGATGGTACAGAGGTCCAGGCCGCCAGCGTAACCCTATCTCCTGTGAATCCCTAACCACTGTAATCTAGTCCTGAGAAGGACCCTGATTACCACCACAGGGAACAGGAAGGTAACTGCCTTCACACACAGTATAAGACGAACGAGACAGAACAAGGGGTAAAATAAAAGACACCCTTGCATACAAAACTACCACTACAGAGGGAACACCAACGGGTAAGGAGATAAATAATAAAGCGAGGAGAGGAGAAAACCACAACAGGTACTCTTAGCTTTAGACTTCTCAATACAATCCGCTCTGCTGGTCTGCATGAATGCTTTCACCGACACTTCCCCAGCAGACAGGCAGGTATTTGAAGGAAACCAATTACCACAACATTAATTGCAGCTGAGCGAGGCTGGTCTAGTCCAGCACAGAGAGAGGAAGAATTAACTCTCTCTCTGCCGAAAAACACCCAGCACCAGAAACTCAGCTGTGAGAAGTCAGGGTGTGCAATCGCGACGATCTTCGCAGCGACACACCCGTGACACCCTCCTAATGGAAGTTATGGCTATCCAAAAAACCCGACCTTCCAGGAGAGGTACATTAAAGATACTTACCGAAAGGGCTCAAATGGAGATTCCTGTAAGACTCCCAGCACCAGATTAAGATCCCAGGTGCCTAGGGGAACCCTGTAGAGGGGTACTATATGGACAACCCCCTGTATAAAGGTTGTCACCTGCCCATTGGTGGCAATTCTACGCTGAAAAAAATACTGACAAAAGACGATACCTGTCTTCTAGGAATACTTGGAATTAGACTTGCATCTAGACCGGCCTGGAGAAAAGCCAGAATGTTGGGAATCGGGAACTGTAGCGGGGAATAACTATGTTCCCTGCACCACCTAACAATGACCTTCCAAATATGGTGATAGACCCGAGCTGAAGCCGGCCCTCGAGCATTTGGTCATTGTGGTAGCGACTCTCTGGGAGACCCCTGCCCGGGATAGAATCTAAGATTCAACGGCCAGGCCGTCAAACACAGGGCTCCTGCGTTCTGGTGGTAAACCAGGCCCTGGGAGAGTAGCTCTGCGTGGTCTGGTAGACGCCACAATACGTTGGTGAGCAGCTGCAGCAGATCTGCCTACCGGTGACCGACAAGGTCAATCCTGAACGAATAATATCGCCGGGCCTCCCTCTGTCTCGATCTTTCTCGATTCCCCTGGGTAGCAGCGTTAGCGGAGGGAACAAGTATGGGAGGTGAAATTGATTCCATGACGGAACTAGAGAGTCCACCGCAATTACCTGCGGATCACTGTACAGAGAGACAAAACTGACCCCTTGGCCTTGTTCCTGGAGGCCATCAGATCACTATCTGGCGTGCTTAAGCGCCGGCCAATCTACTGAAATACGTCAGGATGTAGGGACCACCCCAGGATGCCCGACCCTGATGGCTGAAAAAATCCGTTGCCCAGTTCTGCTCGCCGGGAACGCCGACAGCACCAAGTGGTTCCGCTCGGCCCATCCTAGGACTTGCTTCAGTTCGCGCATGGCCGCCCGGCTTTGGGTACTCCCCTGATGATTTATGTAAGCCACGACCGTGTCATTGTCTGACTGAATCCGGATGGGGTAACCCGCCAAATGGTGACGAAAGCACCGCAGGGTCATCCGAACTGCTCGAATCTCTTACCTATTGTGGTGGAAAAAACACCGCTCCCCATCCGAGAAGGCTGGCATCTGTCGGGCCTACCAGCCCATGGATAGGGGGAAAAACCCCTTGAAGTTACGACTTCCTCGTCCACCATATCAGAGCCAGTCTAACTTGATGAGACAGCCGGCGTCGGCGGTCTAGGGAGCAAGGACTACTGTTCTAAACCTTGAGAAGACCGTGCTACAAAGGACGAAGATGGAGCTGCGCAAAAGGTACTACCTCTGTTGGTGCCATCATTCTCCCTAAGACCCCCATGCAGACCCAAATCGTGTGGGGGACCGGCCGGCGAAGGATCCGGATCTCTCAGAGAAGAAGCAAGGTGTTCTCCCGTGGGAGAATAGTCAACCCCCGCGCTATGTCGAAGATCATTCCCAAAAAGGTGATCCTCCGAGACGGCACGGAAGACGACTTCCTGGAATTCACTAACCATCCCAAGCAAGACAGAGTGTCCAATCGTCTTGGACGTCGATTGACGCCAATTCTTCCCCCCTTTCCATGTTCGCGATAACCGAACGGGGCGCCTCCATCCAGAAGTGTCGCAGCCTGATAAAGCCATTAAAGTCAAAAATGGGTCTCACGGATCCGTCCTTCCTGGGAACTACAAACAGGTTGGAGTAGAACCCAAAGCCTCCTTCGTCCTATGGTACTGGGACGACTACGCGGCCTGTTGAAGGAACCCGATGGCCTTGAAAAAAAAGGCTCGAGCCTGAGACTCCATTTTGGGAAAACGAGAGGAAACGAACCTCGTTAGAAGGAAACCAACGAATTCTATCCTTAAGGATATTATGTCCCTGACCTACCTGTCGCAGGTGACTGCGAACCAGGCGGGACAAAAACTGGAGTAGGCGGCCACCTACTCTGGAGTAACGGACTGGACTCTGCCTCCAGCCATTTAGCCGAAAATCTCTGGGACCTAGATCCCATATATCTTGGCTGATTGGAGCGCAATCTTCCCAATGGATTGGTTCTGTGTTAGACCTGAGTCCTCTGGGCCTGGCTGGGTCCTGGACCACCGGAGCCTGTCGCTGTAACTCACCCGTGGTTACGAAAAGCCTTAAATTGCGCCTAAGGCCTGCGACGAAAGGCCTGCCTAACCCTCTGCTGAGGGAGAGGACTGCTCTTCCCTCCAGTGATATCGGATATGAGCTGATCCAATTTCTCGCCGAAAAAAACAGTCACTCCGATAAGGCAAAGGACCAAGGGAGTTCTTTAAGGTTGAGTCAACCCAAGCTGCCTAGCTGCTGCGTTAGTTTAGAATGACAGTTGACATCCCGCCAAAATCTCAACCATAAGGTGATTTCAAATACCTCTGTAGGAACGTCCCTACCGTGTAGTCCTCAGTCAGGGACTACGAACAAAACATCAAAGCCTTGGCTACCTAGTTAGCCGCAAAAGGAGGGGAGAGCGCAGAACCTGACGACTCTAGCCCTGACCGAGCCAAGTCTCAGCGAGACAGTCAGACGGATCTTTTATAGAGGACCCACTAGGGAGGGAAAGCAGTGATTTAGAAGCCAAACGAGAGATGGGGAAATCAACTGCGGAAGCTTCTGCCAATTCCTTAAGGAGGTCCGGGGCTGATAGCTCTGTACCCAGAGAAGCGTTTGTCTGCTACACTCGGTGGCAGCAATTCCAAAAGACCTCGTGAGCCTGCTTGGCTCGCTTAAAAACACATCTTCTGTACCCAGAGTCTGGTTTACAGCTTCAATGAAACCATCAATTGTCACCCTGAAGGGAAGGAGGCCGTGAGCTAGAGCCGTTCTTTTTTTTTTTTAAAAAGGCTGTAGTCCTTCCCCCCTTTTTTCCTGCGTATGCTGGTGCCCCATATGTGGGGGGACCACTGTTTTGGCGCACGGCAGAGCTCAGCAGGGAAGGAGCGTCACTTGACCCTTTTAATGGAAAATTAACTCCAATCGTTAGCGGACACCATGTGGCGTTTGGAGAGCCCCTGTGTTAGGGGTCGAGTTCCTGCTTCTGCACAAGGGGAATCCCGAGCCGTCCCTGCTGCGGTATCCCATCCGTCTCCGGCCGCAGTGGACTCTGCTCAGCTTAGACGTCGGTCCCAGCGTCTCGCCCAGTCTAACGTTATGCAGAGGATTACTGAAATTGAAAACTCTGGACAGCCCAGGTGATACAAACCGCACACATATATACACACACCTCCTCCAGGACTTACCCTGAGATTTGGTGTGGCACCCAGGTCCGCAGACCGGTAGAACGGAGCGACCAGCAGCGCACTCTGGTGGCGAGGATAAATGCAGCGTCAGGAAGCCGTGGTTAAGGCATCGTCACACCAAGCGAGATCGCCCAAGCGCCATTTTTATGACGCAGCAGCGACCTAGCCAGCGACGCCGACATCGCTGTCGCGATCGCCGATGCGGTCGCCAAGTGTGACAGCGCCCCCACACAGCCCATCAGAGAGGGACGGAGGTTCCTTGAAGTAGGCCGAAGCCGGGGACTAAATTTTTTCGGCGCCGGCCCAATGACACGGGGGTGGGCTCGCCGGAAGTAGATGCGGCTGGGGGCGGGACTTCTGCCTGCGGCCTAGGACCAAAGGGAGTAGAGTTTCGGCGTCTGCCGGATGACGGTGCCTCTGCTGGAGCTGCACGCTCCAGGAGTGAGGCTGCAGTGGTCCACAGGGCTACGCAGCGTTACTCGCTGGGCCCTACCACTAATCAGCATTTGCAGCGGACATTCCTCTCCCCGGCCTAGCATTAGCAAAAGCCGGGGGCTAAATTTGAGACGATGCCCACCCAGCGTCGGGGGCGGACCCGTCGGAAGTCGACGCGCCTCAGGGGGCGGGACTTCCATTGCGGCCCGGCCGAAGCCAGGATCCCGGCCTCCTGCCCTGAAAACGCCGATCCATAGCGCCGCGGCCATTCGGGTCCAGCCAATGCGAGTCCTGCTCAGCATGGACATCAGCTCGCCAGGAGCCTTCTCGGACCCCCATCCACGTTCAGGTTAGAGGGGGGTATCTATCCAAGGAAGGATGGTGCAGCTATCATACAGCCTAGGGTTTCAATACCCTAAGTAGGAGGTTTGCTTCGCACTGCTCTGTTACAAAGCTCCAATGCTTCTCTCGGTGGTGCCAAGCCACAGTCCTGCTGTGACAGGGGACGGTGCAGAAAAAAAAAAAAAAGCTCAATCCAACCGGCCCTCTGAAAGGGATGTGGAGAGGGGCCGTTCAGCTCCTTGTAGTACCGCTGTTCTATCAGCGAAGGTACAGTGGGATTAGCACGGAAGCCCTCACGGTCTCCGCCATGGATGCTTTACACTCACCGAGGTGCGCGTCCCGGCCTAAGCCGCCGCGACGAGGCTTCACTGATAAATTTCAGGAAGGTACTGGGTAAGAGAATGCCTCAATCTATCATCTCTTAGGAGAGAAGTGGAGAGAAACCTTCCGCCTCCTTGCATCATCCGCTTTTTACAAGTGGTGAAGCAGTGGGGGCTGCACGGACGCCATGTAGAGGCCTCTGAGCATCCTATGGGTTCAATCCCTAAGGATGGGCAGGGCAGGTTGTCCGGCATAAGCCTGGCTGCGGACGAGGATACATGAAGGTAACACTCCATGTGGTCGACCGTAAGTTGGTGCGGGGAGATCGGTGCCCTTTAAGAGACCCGTCGCCCTTGAATCAGCTCAGGCATGGCATCCCACGTCGCAGGAGAGGATACGGTGAGGCGACACTCGCACGTGCTCGCCTGTTGTTGGTTTGGGGAGATCGGACCCCTTCAATAGGGTCCGTCGCCCCTGTCTCATCTTCATGGTAAAAAAGAAAAAAGGTCTGGGAAAAAAACAGACGTGTGCCTCCTACGGACACTAAGCAAAAACTGAGTTAGCCTACGGCCAGTAGCAGGGTGTATACGACAGAGGCGGAGCTAACTTTTTTTTTTATGTTTACTTAGTGTCGACCTCCTAGCGGCAATAGCCACACCCACAGTCCTGTGTCCCCCAATGAGACAAAGGAGAAAGTTTATCCGAGTCACCAGCCTCAGAAATCGCAGGTTTACAGCAGCTCAGATTAGAGACCAGGTCAATGCCACACAGAGTTCTAGCAGCAGACAAATCTCTACAACTGTTAAGAGGAGACTTTGTGCAGCAGGCCTTCATGGTCAAATAGCTGCTAAGAAACCACTGCTAAGGACAGGCAACAAGAAAAAGAGACTTGTTTGGGCTAAAGAACAAAAAGAATGGACATTAGACCAGTGGAAATCTGTGCTTTGGTCTGATGAGTCCAAATTTGAGATCTTTGGTTCCAACCACCGTGTCTTTGTGCGACGCAGAAAAGGTGAACGGATGGACTCTACCTGCCTGGTTCCCACCATGAAGCATGGAGGAGGAGGTGTGATGGTGTGGGGGTCCTTTGCTGGTGACACTGTTGGGGATTTATTCAAAATTGAAGGCATACTGAACCAGCATAGCTACCACAGCATCTTGCAGCGGCATGCTATTCCATCCGGTTTGCGTTTAGTTGGACCATCATTTATTTTTCAACAGGACTATGACCCCAAACACACCTCCAGGCTGTGTAAGGGCTATTTGACAAAGAAGCAGAGTGATGGGGTGCTACGCCAGATGACCTGGCCTCCACAGTCACCAGACCTGAACTCAATCAAGATGGTTAGGGGTGAGCTGGACCGCAGAGTGAAGGCAAAAGGGCTAACAAGTGCTAAGCATCTCTGGGAACTCCTTCAAGATTGTTGGAAGACCATTTCCGGGGAGTACCTCTTGAAGCCAAGAGTGTGCAAAGCAGTCATCACAGCAAAAGTTGGCTACTTTGAAGAACGTAGAATATAAGACATAATTTCTGTTGTGACACACTTTTTTGTTAAGTATATAATTCCACATGTGTTAATTCATAGTTTTGATGCCTTCAGTGTGAATGTACAATTTTCATAGTCATGAAAATACAGAAAAATCTTTAAATGAGAAGGTGTGTCCAAACTTTTGGTCTGTACTGTATATAGCAAAAATAAATAGTTTCAAAGACACAGAAATAGTTTGTGTAGGAGTAGCTTGAAATATAAACCTACCCAACAGTAAGCATATTCTCAAACCAAACAACCTCCCCTGTACAATTTAAAAGTGTATGTTTGCCTGCTGCCAAATAGCCTGTCAGATTTGAGTGGGTAATTCTCTGTCTAGAATGTGTTTCCACTCGGCTACGTAACAATGGTGTGGGTGTTGGTCTGTAGGTGAAGAATATAGAATTGTTTATACAAATAGCATCCTTCTGCAACACTTTTTTTAATTGAAACATAAAAATATTTGCAAGTTCATGGTCGCGATGATGGAAATTCAAATTAGTCAATACTTTGTGTGTAACAAATCTACATGAAAGTGGACTCTTGGTTTCTGTACTCTCCCCCTAGAATATTTATAGCACAGCCATATCTCTATCATCAGATAGGCACAGCCTATACTTGTATGTCACCACTATGTACTGTGTATTCATTAAATGCAAAGCATTGTGTCCCTAAGCATTTCTCCACAATGGGTAACATGAATGCAGAACAGCTCCTTCAGCTTTCTATACTATATGGTTTTGATATCTAGAGATAGAGAGACATCAAAGATTTTCCTGCATTCATTAGGAACAGCAGCGATGAACTGTTTGTTGGATTTATATACAGCTTTGTGAAAAGATTCTGCAGCTGATAAGGACTTTTAAGGCACAAGGGTGATACAGGACAGAATAGGAATGTGGTATCACGCTCTTTATATTCAGTTTGCAGAACAATTCACCCTTTTACAGCAACTAACTAAATAATGGATTCAGGGAAAAGTTTTGAATGAAATCCTGGGGTCAGAATGGTATCATTCTTATCAAACTGATGAATAAGCAACTCTGTAAAGCATTAGAGATGTCAAAGTGGACAATTTCATTTCGGATTCTAAGTCACACAGAGTAAAGCAACTCTGTTTGTCAAGGCAGCGTAAATGTTCATATTTCTTGTAGCTCCTTTATAAGGAAATGGCATCTGTTTTATTTAGTTTATTGTTTATTTGCTTCTTAAATGCAAAATTAGACAACTTTCTGAATACTTTACATTAAAACACCCTACCATTTCTCTGCTACAGAGTCTGTGTAACTCCTCTACTAAGAGGTCTGTTTTCTGCGGGTTCTGACATACATGTGCTTCTCACAAAATTAGAATATCATCAAAAAGTTAATTTATTTCAGTTCTTCAATACAAAAAGTGAAACTCATATTTTATAGTCATTACAAACAGAGTGATGTATTTCAAGTGTTTATTTCTGTTAATGTTGATGATTATGGCTCACAGCCAATGAAAACCCAAAAGTCATTATCTCAGTAAATTAGAATACTTTATAACAACAGCTTGAAACCTGATTTTAAAATCCGAAATGTTAGCCTACTGAAATGTATGTTCAATAAATGCATTCAATACTTGGTTGGAGCTCCTTTTGCATCAATTACTGCATCAATGCGGCGTGGTATGGAGGCGATCAGCCTGTGGCACTGCTGAGGTGTTATGGCAGCCCAGGTTGCTTTGCCTTCAGCTCCTCTGCATTGTTGGGTTGGTGACTCTCATCTTCTTCTTGACAATACCTCATAGATTCTCCATAGGGTTAAGGTCAGGTGAATTTGCTGGTCAATCAAGCACAGTGATACTGTTGTTTTTAAACCAGGTATTGGAACTTTTGGCAATGTGGACAGGTGCCAAGTCCTGCTGGAGAATGAAATTTCCATCTCAAAAAAGCTTGTCGGCAGAGGGAAGCATGAAGTGCTCTAAAATTTCCTGGTAGACGACTGCGTTGACTTTGGTCTTGATAAAACACAATGGACCTACACCAGCAGATGATACGACTCCTCAAACCATCACTGATTGTGGAAACTTCACACTAGACCTCAAGCAGCTTGGATTGTGTGCCTCTCCACTCTTCCTCCAGACTCTGGGATCTTGATTTCCAAATGAAATGCATAATCTACTTTCATCTGAAAACAGCACTTTGGACCACTGAGCAACAGTCCAGATTTTTTTCTCCTTGGCCCAGGTAAGACGCTTCTGGTGTTGTCTATTGGTCATGAGTGGCTTGACACAAGGAATGCAACACTTGTAGCCCATGTCCTGGATACGCTTGTGTGTGGTGGATCTTGAAGCAATGACTTCAGCATCAGTACACTCCTTGTGAATCTCCCCCAAATTTTTAAATGGCCTTTTCTTAACAATCCTTTCAAGACTGCAGTTATCCCGGTTACTTGTGCACCTTTTTCTACCACACTTTATCGTTCCACTCAACTTTATGTTAATATGCTTGGATACAGCACTCTGTGAACAGCTAGCTTCATTAGCAATGACCTTTCGTGGTTTACCCTCCTTATGGAGTGTGTCAATGACTGACATCTGGACATCTGTCAAATCATCAGTCTTCCCCATGATTGTGGAGCCCACTGAAACAGACTAAGGGGCTTTTTTAAACACTTAGGAAGCCTTTGTAGGTGTTTTTTTTTTGTTAATTATTCTATTTTACTGAGATACTGACTTTTGGGTTTTCATTGGTTGTAAGCCATGATCATCAACATTAACAGAAATAAACACTTGAAATAGATCACTCTGTTTGTAATGACTCTACAATGGGTACAGAAAGTATTCAGACCCCTTTAAATTTTTCACTCTGTTTCATTGCAGCCATTTGGTAAATTCAAAAAAGTTAATTTTTTCTCTCATTAATGTACACTCTGCACCCCATCTTGACTGAAAAAAACAAAAATGTATACATTTTTGGAAATTTATTAAAAAAGAAAAACTGAAATATCACATGGTTGTAAGTATTCAGACCCTTTGCTCAGTATTGAGTAGAAGCACCCTTTTGAGCTAGTAGAGCCATGAGTCTTCTTGGGAAGGATGCAACAAGTTTTTCACACCTGGATTTGAGGATCCTCTGCCATTCTTCCTTTCAGATCCTTTCCAGTGCCGTCAGGGTGGATGGTGAACATTGGTGGACAGCCATTTTCAGGTCTCTCTAGAGATGCTCAATTGGGTTTAGGTCAGGGCTCTGGCTGGGCCAATCAAGAATGGTCACAGAGTTGTTCTGAAGCCACTCCTTTGTTATTTTAGCTGTGTGCTTAGGGTCATTGTCTTGTTGGAAGGTGAACCTTCAGCCAAGTCTGAGGTCCAGAGCACTCTGGAAGAGGTTTTCATCCAGGATATCTCTGTACTTGGCCGCATTCATATTTACATCAATTGCAACCAGTCGTCCTGATCCTGCAGCTGAAAAACACCCCCACAGCATGATGCTGCCATCACCATATTTCACTCTTTGGGATTGTATTGGGCAGGTGATGAGCAGTGCCTGGTTTTCTCCACACATACCGCTTAGAATTATCACCAAAAAGTTCTATCTTCGTCTCATCAGACCAGAGAGTCCTTCATGTGTTTTTTAGCAAACTCTATGCAGGCTTTCATATGTCTTGCACTGAGGAGAGGCTTCCGCCGTGCCACTCTGCCATAAAAGTCCGACTGGTGGAGGGCTGCAGTGATAGTTGACTTTGAGGAACTTTCTCGCATCTCCCTACTGCATCTGTGGAGCTCAGCAACAGTGATCTTGGGTTCTTCTTTACCTCTCACCAAGGCTCTTCTCCCACAATTGCTCAGTTTGGCTGGACAGCCAGGTCTAGGAAGACTTCTAGTGGTCCCAAACTTCTTTCATTTAAGGATTATGGAGGCCACTGTACTCTTAGGAACCTTGAGTACTGCAGAAATTCTTTTGTAACTTTGGCCAGATCTGTGCCTTTCCACAATTCTGTCTCTGAGCACCTTGGCCAGTTCCTTTGACCTCATGATTCTCATTTGGTCTGACATGCACTGTGAGCTGTGAGGTCTTATATAGACAGGTGTGTGCCTTTACAAATCAAGTCCTATCAGTTTAATTAAACACAGCTGGACTCCAATGAAGGAGTAGAACCATCTCAAGGAGGATCACAAGGAAATGGACAGCATGTGACATAAATATGAGTGTCTGAGCAAAGGGTCTGAATACTTATGACCATGTGATATTTCAGTTTTTCTTTATTAATAAATTTGCAAAAATTTCTACTTTTTTTCAGTCAAGATGGGGTGCAGAGTGTACATTAATGAGAAAAAAAAGGACTTTTTTGAATTTACATAATGGATGCAATGAAACAAAGAGTGAAAAATTTAAAGGGGTCTGAATATTTTCCGTACAGACTGTATATAATATATGAGTTTCACTTTTTGTATTGAAGAGCTGAAATAAATTAACTTTTTGATGATATTCTAATTTTTTGAGAAGCACCTGTAGATCTCACGGTGCACTGCTTCTGTCTGCTGTCAGCTCACATCTGCTCTCTATTCTCACCATTTTTTTTTTCAATGTTAGATTTTTCAAGGGGGGAGCAGTTTTATATAGAAGTGCAATCTATTAGAGAGGTAGAAGAGTATCCATGGTCTGTAGCAGGAAATATCACACAGCCTGTATGGGCAGAAAGGTGGTTGCACAGCACAGTGTGCAGAAGGAGACGGAAAGATCACACAGTCTATCTAGAGAGAGAATAAAAGCACAATGTGCTGGGGGATAGCGTCCACAGAAAGCAGAAAAGAGAGGATAGATTTCATACAGTATTCAGTATTATGTTACTATAAGGCTGTGGGCATTTTCAAGACGTTTTTCCATGTGGAAATTGGCCAATGAAAATCCTGAAGTGCTGAGCACATAATCAGTAATTTTCCTTGAGTATTTAAAGCGCGTTTTTTTGCAGGATGTCACTCCTTGTGTGGATTTTAGCACCCATTGATTTCAATTGAGTCAGTCAAACCCACAACAAAAATGCATGTATAAATTTGTTTGCGGATTTGCTGAGTTTTAGATTGCGTTTTTATGGGCTTCCTATGGTGTTTCCAACGCTGTCATCGATCACATGGGAAACACGGGTGCGGCGGTTTCTGATCGGTGGTAATGCTACCGCCGGTAAGAATGTCGGTCAGAGCGCTGCGGTGTTAAGCTGTCAGATGTCAGAGTCACCCCGCAGAGATACTGTGACCGGCGGTAAAAAGCTTATCGCAGGTCAGCAGGCGTAAGCTGATGAGAGACTACTCCACCAACCAGGCTACGTCTGCTGTCACTGATAACACTGACAGCAGTAGCCGCAGAAGGGAGAAGTAGTCACTCGTCAGCCGGCGCCTGTGCTCAAACTTAAAAAAAAAAATTAAATACATATGCAAATAAAAATAAAAAAACACATTATACTCAAAAAACACCAAATGCACGATGCCCATGTCACCTGTAAACAATAAAAAATGATAAACAACCATGTACTCTCCTGTCTGCCGTAGTCCAGGTAATCTAGAGTGTCCCAAGGCGATCACACTTGTAGAACAGTCACATCGGGAGATGTGACTGCTTTAACCAGCTGATGGCTACACACTGACAGGAGCGTCATCACTCCTGCAGTGTATGATGCTGAGCTGCCGTTAGAGAGGTCACATGAGTTCATTAGGTGATGAGGTCCGGTGACCTGACTTATAGCACCACCACTGTGTGAGAACTTGGTGCCGTAAGTGAGATCACCGGGGCTCAGCAGCTGATGAACGCTGGTAAATTCTCTCACCGCACTGCGGGAGTGATTGCACGCTCCTGTGTCAGTGTGTAGCCGAATGTCCGAGAGCAGTAAAATTAGTGACTGGTCTCAAAGTCATCAGGGTTGTCGTGGGATATTATGAATTATCTTCTCAGCAGACAGGTGAGTTTTGTTGTTTATTATTTTAATTAATTTACAGGAGACGCTGGCTTCAGTTGATTAGGAATTCGGTGAGTATGGTTTAATTTACATTTAATCAATTAGTCTGTGTCATTGTTTCAATTAAAGGACTTTATTCTGGGTGTGTGTGTTTTTTTATAATATCACTGTGGGGTTAGTAATGGTAACGTCTTATAGACGCCTCTCCTTTACTAACATCTGGGCTTGACGTCCGCTGCCAATACAAAGGTGACATCAACCCCCTTTACCATTACCCCAGTTGACATCGCTACAGGACAAGTGGGAAGAGCGACGCTAAGAACAAGATTTGGAGTATCTTATAAATGCGCCATTTCTGGGGTGGCTGAAAGCAGATGGTTTTAGTCTGGGAGGGGGCCAATATCCAAGGCCCCTTCGAAGGCTATAAATGTCAGTCCGAAGTAGTCTGACTAGCCTTTGCTGGTTAGATCTTATAGGGGGACCCTACGTCAAATGTTTTCTGGCGTCCTCCTGGAAACTTGCCAGTAAGGGCTAAGCAAACAGTAAAGGATAGGTAAATAACTGTGAGCTGGTATTAATAGCCTGGGAACCTTTATGGCTATTGGTTCCTTCCCAAAATATTAACATTAGCCTTCAGCTTTCTCTTTGCTGCTTATGAAAATTAAGCAGGAGCCCACACAATTTTTTTTTCATTTTTTGCAAAAACTAACAGTTGCTGTTTGGTTCTAGCCTATGTAGCTTCATCCTGTTAATGCTCCTACATAGGCTGGTGACAATGTGTATGTGTGTGTTTGTTCATTTAACTCTTTACTTATCAGTTTAGTAATGACGGTGTCTAGCTGACACCTCTTCTTTACTAAACCTAGGGCTTGGAGTAAATGACAGCTGCTAACACCAAGCCCTAATCCCATTACCCTGATGATGTCAGTGGGCGTTGTCCTCCTAAACAGTAACAGTTCAGACCAATGGCATGGTTGCACTGGTGTGAACTATGCACTCTCTCTCATGGTGCTCAAAAAGGCAGCTTTACCTGTGCAATGTGGGAATAGCACTGGTCTAAGACACTTTGCCCAGTTTCAGAGCGGCACTTTCAAGCTGTCTAGAAAACAGCTTACAAGCATGCCTTTCTTGCCCAGGAGACAGACCACTCAGATATGACTGGTAACCTAGGCAACCAGGCGTAACCTACAGAATGAAAAATCCCTGTGTTCTTGAGAACAAAGAGGATTTTTACTAAGAAGGGTCAGAGATAGTGTTGAGCATTCCGATACCGCAAGTATCGGGTATCGGCCAATATTTGCTGTATCGGAATTCCGATACTTAGTTCCGATATTTTTCATATATCGTATACCGGAATCGGAAGTTCCCATAATTCTTTGAGAGGCAATGTGATTATAGTCAGCCAATGAGGAATCCTAAGAAGTGTGGGCACATCCTGTACTGCTGCGGTCATGTTAACTAATGGCATGGCTGTGATTGGATGCTGAAATGATGTCAGAATGCACTATAAAAGGCGCCGCCGCCATTTTAGCGTCACTGTGCTGTGAACTCAGTTAGGGAAAGAACGCTGCTCTGCTGACTCCGAGGGACAGTTGGAGATTGCGATTTAGTGTACTGTGCTTTAGGCAGGCTATTTTACCACCGGCTGTGTAAAGCTTCCTTTTGCCTGCAGTGTTGTTTTAACAGCTCTGCAAGGTGTGTGTGAGTGCAGGTGTAAGGTTCTGTGTACATGTTCCTGAAACTCAGTTTGTTCGTCAGCCATTTTACTTTCTGTCTTGCTGCAGCTATCTTGCCCTCAGTCAAAATGGAGTTTCCAGCTTGCATGTTCCCGCCCTGATTCTCTCCTTTTGCTTCTTAAGCAGCCACAGCTGAGCAATCAGTGCTTCAGAATCTAGCCTGCAGTGAACCTGTGACCTGACTCCTAAAGCCTTGGACCTTGTACTCCAGCTATTCCTACTGAGGAACTCTGAAGCACTTGTGGACTCTGAACCCTGCTCTTTGAAAGACCCACGTTTGCATGGACTTACGGTAACAGAGAAGAAGATCCTGAACCTGTTGTGGAGAGTGATTGCTGAGCTTAGATTACTCTGGCCTGCTGTGTCTCCTGCTTCTGTGTCTGCAAACTGTGTGACTATTTTTGCCAACTTGTATGAAGTAATACAAGACTTTCTATATCAAACCTGTGTCTCATGTATTTTCATCGCACCCAAGCACAAGACGCTATATGAACTGTACTACATACATTACAAGATTCTGAAGCCAAAACGTTAGTGTCTGCTGGGTCTGGAAAGGCTGTGTCTGCTGTAACTGTGGATATCGGATGTCCGGTTGTACTTTCTGTGATGACAGTGGTTGTGACTTCTCACAACCATTCCAGGTGAGCAATTCCCTTAAGTGTTTTTTTTTCTGCAGTGTTACCACAGGTAAACACTATTGTTTTTTTTCTTTTTCTTTTCTCTTTTTTGTCTGCTGTAACTGTGGATATCAGATGTCCGGGTGAACTTTCTGTGATGATAGTGGTTGTGACTTCTCACAACCATTCCAGTACTCCTGTCTTAAAAGATCTGGAAAATGGAGGCCCGCATAAAGGAACTTTGCGGAGTGACTGTTAATATCCTTGCAGATTTGCAGAATATAAAGACCCGTTTTTCAAGCCTACAGGACCTCACTAATCACAATTTGCAAGTGTTTGGACAGACTGCCCAGGATTTGCGAGCCAGGATTGAGGTTCTAGAAGAGCGAGTCCAGGCTCCTGCCGTAGCCCAGGTTCTGGGATTCCCAAGTTGCCCCCTTTTCGTTTTGGCGGTGAACGTGAGAAATTCAGGGGATTCATTAATCAATGCAATCTTTTTTTTTCTGCACATGCTTCACAATTTCCCACTGAACGATCTAAGGTGCTTACTATAATTATGTTGCTTACCAACAAGGCTTTGATGTGGGCAAACCCTCTGATTGAGACTGAGGATGATTGTTTGAATCACCTTGATGCTTTTATTTCAGCCATGGGGCAGGTGTTTGATGACCCCAATCGAGGTGCAACAGCTGAAGCAGCCATGTTAGCTTTGCGCCAAGGTAAGCACTCGGTAGCTGAATATGCCTTGGATTTCAGGAGATGGGCCCTTGATACCACCTGGGACAGTTCCGCCAAAAAATCTATTTTTCGAAAGGGGTTATCTCCACTGATTAAGAATGAACTTGCTCGTGCCGACCCTCCCACTGCGTTAGGTGACTTTATTAACTACTGCATCCGTATTGATACTCGTCTGACTGAACGCAGGCAAGAGAGATGGTTCGAAAGCAATCGCACTAACCTTTTCCTACCTTCCTCTCCAGCTAAGGAACCTTTGAGTAGGATTACACGGGAACCTGAACCTGAACCCATGCAGGTAGACTCTTTACAACGACGGGTTAGTGATGCACGCAAGGAACATCGTTTTAAGGAGAATCTATGTTTCTATTGTGGTAAGTCAGGGCACTTCATTATAAACTGCCCCAGCCGTTCTCGTAAGACTACTGCAGCACTCATTCATTGTGAGTGTTGCGAGAGGGGATCTGTCAGGTCCGAGCCTCAGGCTCCAGAGAGATCTACAGCAACAGATCTTGATTTCTCGGACTTAAACTCCTTACCTCTGAGGACGTTGACTGTGTAAACGCTGCATTTTTCAAGTTTCCTCAGCGGTGTCCCAGCTGAGTTGTAAGAAAAACAATTCTCATTGCTTTCTTTCCATCAAACTCTGGGTTGACTCAGCTTGGGTGTCTAGCTCTGCTATGATCGACTCAGGGGCAAGTGGAAATTTTATGGATGTCTCCTTTGCTCTGAAACAGGGGATACGTTCAGTGAAGAAGGCTACTCCAGTACAGATGGAAACTGTGGATGGCTCCCTGCTGACCTCTGGACCAGTGGATCAGGAAACAGAGCCTTTGAGGGTTCTTATGGGTAAAGATCATCAAGAGAAACTGTCCTTTATGCTTATCTCTTCTCCCCACTTTCCCATTATTCTAGGGCTACCATGGCTGCAGGCTCAGAATCCTACCATTAACTGGGAGACCAAGAAATTACACTTTCCAGAGAAACAGATGAGTCCAAAAGTTTCAGCTTGCTCTGTTCCTAAAGAACCATTGTCAGTCCCTGAACTACCAGCTGTATACCAGGACTATGTGGATTTATGTGACAAGAAGAACGCTGACCAGCTTCCTCCTCACCGTCCATATGATTGTCCAATTGAATTATTGCCTGGAGCAGAGATACCTTTTGGTAAGATCTACCCCTGGCGGGGCCCGAGCTAAAGGCTTTAAAGGATTACATAGACGAAAATCTAGCCAAGGGCTTCATACGCCCCTCTTCATCTCCTGCAGGTGCACCCATCTTCTTTGTAAAGAAGAAAGATGGATCTCTGAGACCATGCGTAGACTATAGGGAACTCAATAAGGTTACTATTAGAAACCGTTATCCATTGCCTTTAATCCCTGAGTTATTGGAGAGAGTGCGACATGCCAAAATTTTCTCTAAACTAGATCTTCGTGGGGCCTATAACTTGGTCCGTATTAGACCTGGGGATGAATGGAAGACTGCATTCAGGTCACGCTATGGACACTTTGAATATCTAGTTATGCCTTTTGGTCTGAGTACCGCCCCAGCCACTTTCCAACACTTGGTGAATGACATCTTCAGGGATCTCCTAGATACATTTGTGGTAATTTATTTGGATGATATTCTAATTTTTTCTAACTCCACAGAGGAACATCATGGACATGTGAGAATGGTCTTGGAACGTCTAAGACAAAATCATCTTTACATCAAACTTGAAAAGTGTGAATTCCATAGGACCGAAATTCAATTTCTGGGGTATGTACTGTCTACACAAGGAATTAGTATGGATGGAAGCAAAACCCAAGCCATCAAGGATTGGCCAAGTCCTAGAAATGTGAAGGAGGTACAGCGCTTCATCGGGTTTGCCAACTTCTATAGACGTTTCATTAGAAATTTCTCTGAGGTAGTGTCACCTATCACCCAACTTACCCGGAAAGAGTCTAGGTTCTCCTGGACTCCCCAAGCCCAGGAAGCATTTTCCCGTCTAAAAGATAAATTTACCACTGCACCTATCTTAGTACATCCCAACCCCGAGCTTGCCTTCATAATAGAGGTGGATGCTTCAGACTGTGCCGTTGGAGCTATACTCTCTCAGAGAACAGGTGAGAAGAATGTCTTGCATCCCTGTGCCTTCTTTTCCCAGCAGTTGTCTTCGGCTGAGAGGAACTACGATGTGGGCAATAGAGAGTTGTTGGCCATTATTGCCGCCTTCAAAGAATGGAGACACCTTCTTCAGGGAGCTGCACAGCAAATAGTCGTCCTGACAGACCATCGTAACCTTGAGTTTATCAGGTCGGCTAAGTGCCTGACTCCTCGCCAGGCTCGCTGGAATCTTTTCTTAAACCAATTTAATTTTATCATTTCTTATAGACCAGGATCGCGCAATGGAAAGGCTGATGCACTCTCTAGGATTTACTCAGCAGAGACACGTCCAATTACTCCTCCTAAGACTATTCTTCCTGACTCTAGATTCCTAGGAGTAATTCATAATCAAGACCTACTTAAGGACATCAAGGAAGCATACCATGCGGATTCCTTTTTGGCACAACCCCCAAGGGACGTAAGTCTTGTCTTTAAGAATGGTGTGTGGATTCAGGGACAACGCCTGTATATTCCTGAAACAGTCAGATTGAGAGTATTGCAACTCATTCACGATTCCAAGATAGCTGGGCATAGAGGAATTCTAAAGACACAGGAATTTCTCTCTCGTTTCTTTTGGTGGCCCACTTGCAGGAAGGATATTTTAAACTATGTCACTTCATGTGAAGTCTGTGCAAGATGCAAAACACCTCGCTCCTCACCAACTGGTCTGTTACAGCCTCTTCCCACCCCGTCCCGCCCGTGGGGATCCATTTCTATGGACTTCATTGTGGAGTTACCAACCTCTCAAGGGAAGAACACCATTCTAGTGGTGGTTGACCGTCTAACAAAGGCAGCTCATTTTATCCCTTGTGTCGGCTTACCCACTGCAAAACAGACATCAGATTTGATGATTAAAGATGTGTTTCGCTTACATGGAGTACCGGATGAGGTTATTTCGGATCGAGGGGTGCAATTCACTTCTAGGTTTTGGCAAAATTTCTGTGCAGCATTGGACATTAAAGTAAACCTTTCTTCTGCTTTTCATCCCCAGACTAATGGACAGACCGAACGAACCAATCAAACCCTGGAGCAGTATCTCCGCTGCTTTATCTGCCACCTACAGGATGATTGGGTGGATCTACTTCCATTAGCTGAGTTCTCGTATAACAACTCTCAGAGTGCCTCCACTAAGCAGTCTCCTTTTTACTCTAATCTAGGTTATCATCCTAACATTCTACCACGATTTCCCATAGAAACGCCTTTACCAGCAGTGGCTGAAAGAATCACGTCTTTACAGAAGAATATGGATCTTCTAAAGGAGAATCTGGAATCGGCTCAGGAAAGGTACAAGAAAGCAGCAGATAAATTTCGTAAACCTGCACCAGCTTTCAAGGTAGGAGACTTGGTCTGGCTGTCAACCAGAAATCTTAAGTTAAGGATTCCATCGTCTAAGTTGGGACATAAGTACATTGGACCCTATAAAATCAGTAAAATTATAAGTGCCGTTGCTTGTCGTCTTCAACTGCCCAGAACTATGAGAATTCACCCTGTCTTTCATGTATCCCTACTAAAGGCTGCGACACCCAATACGTTTCCTGGACGTTCTTCTCCTTGCCCTGACCCAGTGCTAGTCGATGGTCAGGAAGAATTTGTGGTGGAAAGGATTTTAGATTCCAGGTTGTATAGAAATCAGTTACAATATCTGATTAAATGGCAGGGCTACCCAGTGGAGGACAACTCATGGGAACCAGTCAATAACGTTAATGCTCCTCGCTTGCTCCGTCAGTTTCATCAGAGGTACCCACACAAGCCTGGCCTGAGGTCATCCGGAGGTTGTCCCTAAGGGGGGAGTAATGTAAGGTTCTGTGTACATGTTCCTGAAACTCAGTTTGTTCGTCAGCCATTTTACTTTCTGTCTTGCTGCAGCTATCTTGCCCTCAGTCAAAATGGAGTTTCCAGCTTGCATGTTCCCGCCCTGATTCTCTCCTTTTGCTTCTTAAGCAGCCACAGCTGAGCAATCAGTGCTTCAGAATCTAGCCTGCAGTGAACCTGTGACCTGACTCCTAAAGCCTTGGACCTTGTACTCCAGCTATTCCTACTGAGGAACTCTGAAGCACTTGTGGACTCTGAACCCTGCTCTTTGAAAGACCCACGTTTGCATGGACTTACGGTAACAGAGAAGAAGATCCTGAACCTGTTGTGGAGAGTGATTGCTGAGCTTAGATTACTCTGGCCTGCTGTGTCTCCTGCTTCTGTGTCTGCAAACTGTGTGACTATTTTTGCCAACTTGTATGAAGTAATACAAGACTTTCTATATCAAACCTGTGTCTCATGTATTTTCATCGCACCCAAGCACAAGACGCTATATGAACTGTACTACATACATTACAGCAGGTGACGCTGCAGTTTGCTCTGTATGCAACGCTGTCTGTAGGCATCTGCACGTGTCACTCACAGACTATTTTTTTTTTCTTCAGTGTAATTCTTGCTGCTCCATGTAATTGAAATAATAGTGTGACGTGCTTCCATCCGTATACAATACCTTGGTTGCAAACACTATAGAAGTCCACGAAGGAGCCTTTCACAGCAAGTGAACAGTTGTGTTTCAGTGTTCACTGCAGTCTGTGATTTTTTTTTTTTTTTTGAGTGCAGATCACGCTCCAGTTACTTCAACTAATGCTGCGTGTACTCTGCTGAGCGTCTGTCACTGGCTCATCCTTGTAATTTTTCAAAAATTGCTGCTGCTTTCTTCTATTTAAAATTTACAAAAATCTATTAGTGTGATGCTCTTCCATCAAAATACAATACATTGCTTGCAAACATAATAGAAGTCCACAAAAAGGCCTTTCACAGCAAGTGAACAGTTGTGTTTCAGTGTTCACTCTAGTCTGAGCTTTAATTTTTTTGTAGGAGTGTAGATCCCGCTCCACTTACTTCAACCACCGCAGCGTGTACTCTGCTGAGCGTCTGTCACTGGCTCATCCTTGTAATTTTTCAAAAATTGCTGCTGCTTTATTCTATTTTAAATTTACAAAAATCTATTAGTGTGACGCTCTTCCAGAGGACAGCGTTTGTTGGCCAGTTGTGAGTCTGCAGCACATGGTTGATTTCATGCTGCACTGCCTGAGAAACGACCGCCGCATCGGCCACATTCTCACCACGTCAGATTATTGGGTGTACACCCTCCTAGACCCTCGTTACCGGGACAACTTACAAAGCCTCATCACACCGTTGAACCGGGACCGTAAAATGCTGGAGGACCAAGACACACTGTTGAAATCCATAATGTTCTCCATTCCAGCCAGAGAGAGCTGCTGCTGCTACTGCTTTACAAAGCAGCTCTGTGCGTCGAGGCATTGTAGACACCTCTGCAACAAGAGGGAGCACAAGCAGCGCCTCTGCACAGGGCAAGAGCTGTATGTTACAAATGTGGCAAAGTTTTGTGACAGCGCCACCAAGGTGTACACCATAGTGATGGGAAATCTAGTTAATTTTGTTGATTAGTTCACCATGAACTAGTTCACTGAAAAGATTAGTTCAAAAGATTAGTTCATTTAGTTCAGTTTTTCTCCACCCTATCCTGTGAGGAGCTGATAGGAAATGCATCATGTGACCTCTGAACTAGATGAACTGCTGAACAAAATGTTCTATTGAGAATGACTCAGGACAGCCTAGTTCAATCTGATGCCTCTCACTGAGCCCAGCAGTGCCACATAATGATTGTGTATGAGGGGGCTGAGAAGCAGTTCAGCATCCACCATTTTAAGAACAGAACAGGGGTCAGTGTTAAAGATTTTAGCAAGACTGATCTTCTAGGCTAGAGGCATGAACTACACACAGAAACACTCTCTCTTATACACACTTATGAGCTGTGTCTGTGTACTGTGTGTGCAATTTCATTTTTTATTAATAATATTATTATTACTGCTATATTTGTATTTGATGTGTGGTATGCCTTGGAGGTGCTGGCTTGCCCTGCTGCCAGTGTATTATCTGAGCGCGTCTTTAGTGCTGCAGGTGGTGTACTAACAGACCGTCGCATGCGACTATCCTCAGACAATGTAGACCGACTTATTTTTCTGAAAATGAACAAGGCATGGATCTCACCTGAATTTGCCTGTCCGTTTTCAGATTAAATAACTGTTTGCCAACGTTTTCCAAGTCTCCTGTTATGTTCATCTTTCTACCACCTGAACTCTACTCCCTGGGCTACAACACTGCCAGTCACAGGGGAATGATCATTTACAAAACAAAATGTTATCCCCAACAAATAGTAGCGCAACGACTCCAGTGCCCACTTTATCGCCAGGCACTCTCTCTCTACAATGCTGTCTCTGTTTTTTGATGAAGTTTTCGACTCAGGAAACTAATGGGATGCTCCTCCCCGTTAAGCTCCAGTCCTGAGACAACATGGCACCCACACCTACCTCTGACGCATCAGTCTGGACAATGAATTCTCTTTTGAACTCGGGTGTGCTCAAAACTGGTGACCCACACAGTGCCCCTTTTATTGCCCCTGTTGATGACCCCTTGCTGATTTATTAACCGGCTACACCAGATCCATGGGTATTCTCTCAAACTGGACCTCTAAAATTTTTAATGGCACCAAGGGACTCACTAAATGAGGCTGAGGACTGTGTACCTGGCGCATGCGACAAGAGTTACAATACCGTTTAACTTCTTGATAGACCCCCTGCCAGTAAAACCGTTGTATAATTCTGTGTAGGGTTTTCTTTTGGCACAAATGTCACCCTAGTACATGCGCATGCGCTAAGTCCATTACCAACCTCCGATATGACTGCGGTAGCAGCAATTGTTAAAAATTTCAACATGTATTTTATAAACCTGATACAGCAAATCTTGGTTCAGCTCTAATTGTTGAAATACTGTAGCTGCCCCGGGGTGTTGGGGTTCCCCATTGACAACCAGTAAATTTTCACGGGCTAGACTCAACGTAGGGGCCGCGGAGTTGCGCCTTAACAAATTTGTCACCTGTCACATTTAAGTATTACAATTCAGGTCCCGGTGTCAAATCTTCCATCTCCCCAACTTCGATAGGAGAGGGGTTTTCCTACTCCACCGAAGGCAAAGGTAATACTGCCCACTGCACACATGTGTTATGCATAGTGAGACTGATAGTAGCCAACAAAGTAGCAAACAAAGGCCACTTGTGATCGCCCTATCAGCGTAGGACCAATGCTACTCAAAAGATCTGCCATGATCCTGGACAAAATCTTGATATAATGGTCAATGAGTGAGAATGTACGATAGGATCCAGGCAGATGTGAATGTTTGTTTGGTTTTAGTAGCAACTTCATGTGTGACATGTTTGAATGGCTGGGCAACCCTCCTGTCTCCAATATATGATTGAAGGTGCGTACCAATGTGGACGGGATATCCTCACTCAATAATTTAAATAATTTGGCTGTAAACCCGTCAGGTCCTGGAGCTTTCCCGTATTTAAAGTAACTTATCGCCGCTGTCACTTCCGTCACCTCAATTTGTTTTTTTAAAAGGAGAAGCTGATAGTTTGTGATGGATGGTAACCGTATTCCATCTACAAAGGTGTTACCCTCCGCACTATCCGTATGTTCCACCTTATATAAGTCTGAGTAGTATTCTTGTAGAATGGTGTTTATGGTTCGAGGGTCTGTGTTCATGATCCCATGTTTATTGTTAACGCTGTAATATGTTGATGACGAATGTGATTTCCTTTCGCTAGTCGTGATAATAGTCTCCCTCATTTGCTACCATAACGATATACATCGGCTCTATAATTGTTATTACTGCTTGTCTCTCGTCGATATACCCATACGTGTAAGTCAGCCTTAGCCTGCTTAAATCTATTTTTAACCTGTGTTGATGAACTTGTCTTGTTTGCCGTGTACCTATAGCGTAATATCCTGCTAGCCTGCGAGTAGTTTGTTGCGATCTTCTTTTTTAGCGTTGTCTGATAACCTATTAGTTTCCCGCGCATTACTCCCTTCCCTGCTGCCCATAAAAGTTCCGGCCTATCCCTAGTATCTCCATTATCCCTTACATATTAAAAACACCATTGCTTCACGTGATGTCGAAACTTCTCATCCATTAACAAATAGGTCGGGAAGCGCCAAGTTTGGTTTGGCCCCATCTGCACCATATCTGGCAGGGTCACTGATACGGGCGCGTGGTCATATTTAGCTACGTTGTGCACATCTGCCTCTTCCACTCCCCTTAATAGCTCGTGTGCTAGCAATATATAATCTATTCTGGACCAAGAGTCATGTGGCGCCGAATAGAATTAATATTCACTGCCATCTGGGTTCAGGTGTGTCAAAATGTCTACAAAGTTACTCGTGTCTAGCAAGGGTTATTATAAACGTGTGTCATGTGATCGCACATTCATTCGCATCGACCTACAGTTCTTCACTGTTTAGATTCACCATATTTAAGTCACCACCGTGGGTGGTTTTAATGCTCTCCTATCGGCCTGATATGCTTGGATACCTGGGATAAATTCAGGAACGTCTCCAAACTCCCTACTCACATGTCAGCGCAGGAACCGTAAGAGGGAACGTGCTTGTTTTGTTGCGCATAGGTGTAGTTTTATACAGTAAATGATTACTGCTGTCTTATTTTTTGCGTCCCAAGGGCAGAATAAGTCTGCGTAACGTTACATTTTACAGACACTCATATAATAGACACACGCTACCCTAACCGTGACACTGTCATGGAAATATATATGTCTTCCATATATATTCAAAGTATATTCACATATATGTATTCACAGTTCACAGTTAGATAGATCTCACTTGCTAAAAAACCTTGTGCTCACATATTTCTAGGCCAGCTATAATCAGTCGTTTTAAAGAAATCTGGCCTTCATAAAGGAACAAATGCATGAAGTACAAAATGTCCTATTAGATATCTGTTGTTTACATTATAGTTATGCAAGGCAACTAGGTCACAAGAATATAAACAATAATTCTGCAACTTCAGCTCTTTTAATCATGATTATCATAATTATCATATTTACACTAGAACAGCCAATAATCTAGCAGCTTTTAATTGTATGTTAATTGACTAACCAGCCCCTTTTTGTAAATGTATAAAAACTTGAAACAATAATAAATGTATGTCTTTGACGAACTGTTATACTGACACTTGCGTTGTGGACAGTCCTCATTTCGTTCTGAGCGCTCAAAAAAGACATTAAATAGAGATTTGGACATGGCAAGCAGCAAACACAGGATATTTTTATCCTAATTAAATTTCCATATCAGTTGGCGCCTGCACGCGGGGCATTGGACGAAACGCACGGAGAGACGGGGGTGTTGGCCCTGGCCTTGGCACACGGGACGGAGAATGCAGCTCCATCAGTAAGGTAAGAAAACTTTGTCATCTTACCTGAATGTTCCCTGTGTCTAGTCCTAGCCTACACTTCCAGCCGGTCGGACGTGGTCATCACCGCATTCCCAGGTTGTGTAAAAAGTCCATACCCTTATCCAAAAGCCCTGGGATATAAGCCGAGTTGGTTGCTGCTGTGCTGTATATGTTTCATGTTTTATGTGAACCGGGAGAAAGTTGGAACGGTGACTGTGTTTTTGCTTGCTGATCTCTGGGGGCTGTATAGCAAAAGACAATTGCTGCATAAGTTCCCGCAGTAAACTTTCACGCACCGGAGGCCATCCCAGTCAAATCAGACGTGAAGGGCGGGAGCTTTGTTTTGGATAAGTCCACGCACATATTCTTCACACATTGGAGGGAGGTTATCCCAAAAAATCCAGTTGTGGAAGCGAGGGCTTTGTTCGGTTAAGTTTCTGCAGTAAACTTTCACGCACTGGGAGGCCATCCCAGTCAAATCAGACGTGAAGGGCAGAAGCTTTGTTTTGGATAAGTTCTCACAATAATTGTCCACGCACCGGGAGGCCATCCCAGTCAAATCAGACGTGGATAGTGAGAATTTTGATGAAGGCTATTGCAGATTACTGTGACCGGCGCACCAGCCAGGGCGTACGATACAGAGCGATAGAACCTTGAGCTTCACCGCGCTCAGTGCAATTGGTGAGTTATCAGTTACCAGAGCAGCTTGTATGTGTCACAGATCATCAAAAGAGGGATTCGTATTCTCCCGGGTGTCTGTCTCATTGTCTGTATCAGGTACTGTCGCTTTAAATCACATCTCCGTGCGCTCTGTCAGTAACTCATTCAGAGCAGTGTGCTGGCTGCAGCAGCGAGAAAACCCCTTTGACCCCCCTCCTCTGCTAATCACGTTATCAGGCATTCTGTTTCTTGGCTTTGATTTTTTTTTTTTTTTTAAGCTAGTTTTTTGGCTACAGGTTTTAATGTGAAAATTCTCAGGCATTCAGATTGAACTATATTCATTTTTTGCTATTCTGAGGAATAATAATTTTTTTTTTTTTTTTTGTTACGTGATTTCAGTGCCTATAGAGACAGCAAGCAGAGATATAAGGAAGGGAGGGGGGAAGCAGCCAGCTGACATTCCAGAGATTTTTAATTAGCTGTTTTAGTAACAAGGGTTGTTTTTCAGAGTTTTATGATTAATACGGTTTTTCTTTTCTCCCCTTTTTGGTGAATTTATTTTTGTTTTGTTTTCTTTTTCTAGAGTTTTTTTTACTAAATCTAACTTTTTGTTTTTAAAATTTTTCTTTTAAGTACATTTTTAAATGATTTTGGAGAGATTTTTTCTCTAAGCAATTTATTTTAGAGCTTTATTTCTCCAGCCATTTTTTTTTCTACAAGCTTGCTTTAGAACAAGGTCACATAGATAAGGAGAATTACAGGCTGTGGGAGAGAGCAGACACAAACTACGCAGTGGTCTGAGTAGCCCCTCCCGTCGGGCATTCGGCGAGGAAATTTTTTTTTTTTTTTTGTGAATAAGTTTGAAAAGGTGTTAAATCATCTGTGAGAAAAAGATCACTGACATGTCACAAGAGCAGAATTCAGAGTCACACACATCACATGTCCATCATGTGGAGACACAGAGTCACACACATCACATGTCCATCATGTGGAGACACGGGACAGGTGTAGGCTGCTCTCATTGAATAAGGAGCCTTGCACAGGGAAAAACGCTCCCCGCCTCTCTCCACAGGGAGAAGGCATTTTTTGTTTCAACCATCCCCTCTCAAGAGTCACAGGGGGGACACCCCCTCCTTTTTCTTCTCTCAGTCCCTTTCTCTTTCTTCTTCAGACTTTTCTCCTCTTTCCTCGCTGCCATCCCTCTCATTCCTTCTTTTCCCTCCATCACATCTCTGACACATCCATTTTCTTCATCTTCCTCTTCTTCTATCTCTTCCTCTCCAACTCTCAAATCTTCTTCTTCATCTTCTTCTACTTCTCCCCCTCCATCTTTCTTCTCTCTCTCTCCTCCATCTTTCTCTCTTTTCCCCCTTTCACTCTTCTCTCTCTCCCCTCCTCTTTCTCTCGCTCCTCCCTCACACCTCCCTTCTCTTCCTTTTTTTCTACTTCGTCATCAACTGGGTCAACGCCCAATCCAAGCAATGTGGTGTCCCTGTATTCAGTGTTTCCAGAACAGGGCACCTTGTCTATCCCAAGCACAGTACAAACATTGCCAGTCATTATATCAGGAGAAGAAAGTACAGATCTCCCTACACAAAACGCTACATGTAGCCCCCAGACACAACAGCCCACAGCTAGTTCTTCACAGGGGGGTGGTATAGCTACAGGGCTGCTAGCATGGAACCATGACACTGATCCACCGCAGCCTCAGCAAGGAAGTGGGAAATCCCCATGCAGCAAGACAACTTTAAAGCCCAAATCTCACCCAGTGTATGCACCAAGTACACCATGTCACTTCTTATCTGATGAAGATGAAGATGCAACGTCACACATGCTGCCCAATACTAGGGAAGAAAACACACAAGCACCAATAGAGCAGGGACAGGTAGAGGCACCATCCTATGAGCCCTTCATCCCAAGCCAGGTGATCAGTATGCTGCCAGACCCAGGGATACACCCCATGCCATTTTGCCAAAAAATGCAGCAGATCCAGCGAACGTATGCAGCAGCCTGGACTGATCTCTGGACCGTAATGGAAATAAAAGCAGGTGATGCATTCTGGCCAATTATGAGAGAACACTTCAAGCTTCCAACAGAGTTAGATGCGTATGCCTGGGAGACAGGACCAAAGCTAATTGAGCAACTCAGAGAATGGGCCAAAAGCAGACTGACAGGACAAACTCTCAGCCTACATGTCACGAGTCAAGACAAGACAGAGTCTGTGGAGAAGTTCCATGACAGAGTAATGCAAGTGTTTCAAGATTTGGGCCTCATTACCCATGATCAGACACACAGACGGATGTTGGCACAGGCTTTTGTGCATGGACTGAGAGAACAAATCAGGAAACCACTGGTAGCAGCCAGGCCTGAGTACACGTCAATAGCAATGGACACCCTTCTCACAGTCGCAAAAGGGATAGAATCCCAGCCAGGAGTGCGCAAAACAGCTCCCCTGATGGTGGTCTCAGAGCCAGATGGCCAACCACGTTTTAAAGACAGAAGAAATGTCAAGTGTTACAAATGTGGCAAGCTTGGCCATTACCGGAACCGCTGCAGAGAACCCCTACGACCCACCACTTTGTCTAGAGAAGCAAGCCAAGGAAGAAACACAGAAAGCAGTGAAGAACCCCGTCCATAGGACAAGAGCACACCAAGTCCACAAGGAACCCCACCAGTGGGACCAATATCCTGAGAGTGGATGGCGTAGTCATATCTTTTCTTGTGGAACTCCGCAACCTCACCTACCTATCAGAATCTTCTGCTTCCTGCATGGGAATTGATGGTCAAGTCAGATATTTCCAGATTATGAAGCCCCTGAGCGTGTGGACTCAGCCAGAACACTCCATCATGTCCCAGTTTGTTGTGTAAAAACCTGCACCCTCAACCTATTGGGAGTGGACCTACTGCAGAAGCTGAAAGCGACCAGAGTGTTCCAGGAAGATGGGACCATGACACTTTCTTCACCCCTGACCCAAGAAGAAACAGGAACCTCAAACAACCACACTGCAGACCTATCACAGGAGGTGCTGGACATAGTACCAGAAAAAAACACTCCATCACCCAGGGTCAAGATGTCTCTGACCAACTGAAGGTCTAAGTGAGCTCGCCTAAGAAGACGGCCTGAGAACTTTGACATTGGCCAGGATATTCAACTCAAGAAGGACTCTACTCGCTTCATGGAATGGCAACACCTCATCCAGCTCTAACGCCAGAGGTTCATCTTTTGCAAGCACCAGGAGGTGCCCCCTGCAATCAACCAGTTCACCCAGGCCCTAGACCGGAAAAAGGCCACTCAGCTCTTCAAACTTGTGCACAAATACTGACCTGAGACCAAGCTGGAGAAAAAGAAACTACTGATGGCCCGTGCTGAGAAAAAAAGCAGCCGTTTAAGGAGACGTCCCAACAAGAAGACCCCCTGTGACCAGAACAGGTGCTAACACAGTAACTGTCTTGGTGGAGAACAAGAAAGCCAGCTGGTCGTCATCTCTCATGATGTGGATCCTAGTAGACGGCTTGTTTTCCCGCCAGCTCTGCACCAGCAGATGGGAGTCCCCTGCCACATACTGAAAGACAAGGCCAAACTGGGCTGCCTCAACCATCGGAATCAATCCCAGCTTTCCACAGTGAAGAAAAAGACTGTAAACCCCACTGAGTTCAGAATGGTGCAAGGCCTGGAGGCCGCGAAAGAGGCTACGGTATTTGAAACCCCAACAGTGCTGAACCATCACACTCTGCTCTCAAGAGTCCCAGTCACCGCAACGGTATTCACGGTGATCAACCTGGCCAGTACCTTCTTCAGTGTTTCCCCTCCACCTGGAGGCCTGCTTTCACGCACCAGTGCAGTGCATATGGACAATGTTGCCTCAAGGTGCTCAAAACAAGCCCTTTAAGTTTCACCAAGACAATGTCCTCCATCCTCGTCAACTGGATTGCAGAATATGCAAGAGTCACTCTTCTACAACACGTGGATGACCTTCTATTTTGTGTGGTTGACATCAACACCTGCACAGTCTATTCCTTGTCTCTCCTACTCTACCTGGAAGAACAGCAACGCAAGGTCTGGAAGAACAAAGTCCAGTGATGCCAGAAGCAAGTTACATCCCTGGGACACTGTATTGCCCACAAGACGAAACACATGTCAAAAGACTGGAAGACCACTGTGGAGAAGATGGCTCCCCCAACAACTCCAAGAATGCTGCAGGCCTTCCCTGGTCTAGTGTCGTATTGCAGAACCTGGATCCCTGATGCCTCAGTCCTAATGCAGCCTCTGTGCGCTTGCATCAACGCAACCCCGCTCCTTCTATCAGACGCAGCCTTCAACCCATTCAGGAGATAGGAAGAACTCCACAGTCTCAGCGCCAATACCAGGCCTACCTGACTATGAAAAGTCTTTCCGTCTACCTGATGGAAGAAAGAAGGTCATGCTACTGGAGTCCTGGCACGGATTCACGGGGGAAAACAGAGACTTTTAGGCTGCCTCTCAGCCCGCTTGGATCCAGTTGCAAGAAGAGCACCCTCCTGCCTGATGGCAGTATCCGCAGCACACACCCTCCTGGACAAGGTTGCTGACATCACTCTTGGACAGCCACTGGAAACTCTCACTCCACATGACATCTTGGCAATCTTCAATCAAGCCTCTATTGCCTTTGTCTCATAATGTCACCGTCTCCAGACCTACAGTCCTCAGCCCGGCCACTCTACTCCCACTCCCAAGGGGGATACTTGGATGGCTCCAGAAGAAGTTTCAACACAGAAAGTGCAGTGACCAGCAATCAAGAAATCCTGTGGTCCAGAAGTCTGTCACCTAGCCTGTCAGCCCAGGAAGCAGAATTGATAGCGCTGACGAAGGCCTGCCAGATGGCAGAAGGCAAGACTGCAAACATCTACACGGACTACAGTTACTCGCATGGCATAGCACATGACTTTAGACCCATCTGGGCTACAAGGGACTTCATCACAGCAAACAGGACAACCGTGAAGCATCATGGAGCCTTCAGGACCTGCTGGGTGTACTCCAACTTCCAAAATGGTGGCAATTTGAAAAATCAAAGTGCATGCAAAACTGAAAACAGAAGAGGCGTGAGGCAATAACATGGCGGACATGGCAGCCAAAGAAGCAGCCAAAGGAAGACAACATGGAGAAGTGGGAGAGGTCGTAGAGCCGGACGGCTATTACATGACGACTGAAGACAAGAAACCTGACAAAGAAACGTCCTGGAATCTGCTCAAGAAGTTACAAGACCAAGCTCCAAAAGGAGAAGAAGAGCTGAATGCGAAAAAAGCAACACGTGAAGAAGGAAGGCTAACAATAATAGACTTCAAACTCTGCCTACCACAAAGTATGCACCCTATGGTGGTCCAATGGGTAGATGGACCCACATCCACATATCAAAGACACAAATGAATGATCTGATTGGTGCTTACTGGTTCGCTTCAGGGATCTCCACCCTAACAGCCAAATTCACCAGCAGCTGTCTGACCTGCGGCAAATGCAAGCCTGGACGTATGGAAGAAAGACCCCCTCACCTCATCTGGAAAGACCACTTTACCAGCTTCAAAGGATCCAGATAGACCACATCCAGATATCGCCAAGTGAAGGATTCAAATACGCCATTGTGGTCAAAAGAAGTATTTTCAAGATGAACAGAAGCCTTCCAAGTCAGCAAAGACTACTGCAACGAAGCTACTTTCGGAAAATAGTGTGCAGATACGGGGTTCCAGAAATGATAGAAAGTGATCAGGGACCCGCATTCACAGCAAATCTGACACACAAGACCCGATTAGCAGTAGGGTCAGATTTAGGCCTACACACTCCTTACCACCCCCAGAGCAGCAGGAAGGTAGAAAAACTGAACGAAACACTTAAGAATAGAATGCTGAAAAATTGCCCAAGAGACACGCAAACCATGGCATGACACACTCCCTATTGCACTGTTTAGCATAAGGCACACTCCCAGAGACCCAGAAAAGCTGTTTCGTGCCTGCATCTTCTGCTAACAGATAAGACATTTTCTTCTTTTAGTTTTTTGGTGCCTGCATTTTGTCCTGCACTTCTGTGGTGGTCTGCCGGGTCCCCTTCGGGGGGCTTATGCTCCTCTCAGTTTAGTTCAGCCACTGTTTGTTCACTTGCCTTTTCCAGTTTTTTCAGTGGTTGCTGTTTAGTTTTTGTTACACCAGAGAACTAATTTAGGTGGTAGAGGTCGTGTGATCTCAGGTGTTTTTGTAATTAGTAGAGTTGGTACTTTTCAGGGTTTTTTGGGGTTGCAGTAAGTGCCTTTCCTATCCTCTTCTATCTAGACAGATTGGGCCCCAGCGTTTGCTCATTCTATTTTCTGTCTGTGTCAGTATTTCCTCTTGTCTAACCGCCATTACATGTTTGGGGGCTTCCTATGTTCTTTGGGGATCTGCTCCGGGGCAGATAGCTTTCCTTTTTCTATCTTTAGGTGTAGTTAGCTTCTCAGGCTGTGACGAGGCGTCTAGGACCAACGTAGGAACGCTCCACGGCTGCCTTTAGTTGTGGTGGTTAGTCAGGGTACTGCAATCCCATAGATTCCAACCTCTCTGGTGTATTGCTTTTTTTGCCTGCTCTCCTCAGCTACCAAATCATAACACTTATGTAATTGAATTGGTCAAAAACTAATGTCCATTCTCGAGTTTTTCTCCTCACTGCCAGATTTGATGATCCTGTCCAAGAGCCCCAGATGACATCAACCTCTGTGTAACTAGAGGGAAAGCCTGTTTGAATCCACGTATCGCATTGCAAGGAAGCTCCCGTACCAGGAGAGACACCTAAGCCATGAAGGATGTCGTGGATGCTCTGACTGACCAGACAGATGACCAGATGACCTACCTGATGAGTTCAAGGCCAGAGACCAAGTTAAAGCAGGATTTGAGTCACTATAAACAAAAATGTTGATTGGATAAATTACATCTATTATAACCAGCAGAGATTTGTTAACTTCACCATAGATGCTGTAAAAGGTTTGGCAGCACAGTTAGGCCCCACTTCCATTATGGCATTCCAGAATAGAATGGCTTTGGATATGATTCTAGCTGAGAAAGGAGGTGTTTACAAAATGATCAAAGACACCTGTTGCACCTACATCCCAGACAACACTGGCCCAAATGGTAAAGTCACAATGGCAATACAGAAACTTAATGAGTTATCAGAGGAACTGAAACAGAACTCAGGTGTCACTGACCCATGGGATCGATACTTTGGGTGGATGAGTGGGTGGCAGAAAATGTTGGCACAGGTTGGGACAGCCATTATGGGGGTTCTCATTTTTGCATTAATTACTGGTTGCTGTGTTATTCCTTGTATCCGCAGGAAAATGGAAAAAACTGTTCAGGAGACAACCAATTTGATGCCACTCACCATCTTGGACCTCGCACCAGTCCGGATGGAACTGCCTGGCTTGACCAGATCTCCGAACTACCTCCAGACTGAGAATACACATCCTTGATGAAACATCATATCAACTATGAGATTATGATTGCAAACACATAAACCCCCGACAGGGACAGTCCTCCTGACTGCCCATTTGCGAAAAGTCTATATTCGGTGGGGGAGACATGTGCTAGGCATATTCTCAACCCGCCGGCAGAACAAAAGAGTTGCAGCGCTTGGGCCAGGAGCAGGTTTTTTAGGGCAAGTGGTATCTAAGGGGGGACAGTCATGGAAATATATATGTCTTCCATATATATTCAAAGTATATTCACATATATGTATTCACAGTTCACAGTTAGATAGATCTCACTTGCTAAAAAACCTTGTGCTCACATATTTCTAGGCCAGCTATAATCAGTCGTTTTAAAGAAATCTGGCCTTCATAAAGGAACAAATGCATGAAGTACAAAATGTCCTATTAGATATCTGTTGTTTACATTATAGTTATGCAAGGCAACTAGGTCACAAGAATATAAACAATAATTCTGCAACTTCAGCTCTTTTAATCATGATTATCATAATTATCATATTTACACTAGAACAGCCAATAATCTAGCAGCTTTTAATTGTATGTTAATTGACTAACCAGCCCCTTTTTGTAAATGTATAAAAACTTGAAACAATAATAAATGTATGTCTTTGACGAACTGTTATACTGACACTTGCGTTGTGGACAGTCCTCATTTCGTTCTGAGCGCTCAAAAAAGACATTAAATAGAGATTTGGACATGGCAAGCAGCAAACACAGGATATTTTTATCCTAATTAAATTTCCATATCAACACAAGGAAGGTATTGTTGCCGGATAAAGCCGCCATTTTAGCGTCACTGTGCTGTTAATTCTGTTTGGGACAGAACGCTGCTCTGCTGACTCTGAGGGACAGTTAGAGATTGCGATTTTGTGTACTGTGCTTTAGGCAGGCTACTTTACCAACCGCTGTGTACATCTTCCTTTTGCCTTGCAGTGTTTTTTTCACAGGTCTGCAAGGTGTGTGTGTGTGAGTGCAGGTGACGCGCTGCAGTTTGCTCGGCATACAACGCTGTATGTAGGCATCTGCACATGTCACTCTCACACTCTTTTTTTTTTTTCTTTAGTGTAATTCTTGCTGCTCAATTCAATTGAAATTATAGTGTGACGTGCTTCCATCCGTATCCAATACATTGGTTGAAAACACTGTAGAAGGACACAAAAAGCCCTTTCACAGCTAAGAGTTGTGTTCACTGTAGTCTGAGATTTTAATTTATTCAATTTTGATCACGCTCAAGTTACTTCTTCAAGCAATGCTGCTTGTACTCTGCTGAGCGTGTCTTACTGCCTCATCCTTGTCATTTTTCTCTAATTGGTGTACATGTACATCAAAGTAGTCTTCATTTTGATTGAAATCCAAGCAGGTACCCGGACACTGTATGGCTGCTTTTATACGGTGGACTGGCTCCAACATTCAATAACACTTAAGATGCAATCGGGCACCTTGTCAAGGCCCAATCCTCTTCTCCCTCTGATATAATAATAATAATAATCTTTATTTATATAGCGCCAACATATTCCGCAGCGCTTTACACTTTAACAGTTTCAAAACACAAGTCATAGGTAACAACGTTAACAATACAATAATTAAAGTAAAATAAGCCGACCCTGCTCGTGAGAGCTTACAATCTACAATGAGGTGGGGAGATACAAAGTACAGGTGTGTATATATAATGGTACATTTCCAATGATGGTCCAGCCATCTTGAGGGAGTGAGGCATGGATGGAGATAGTGAATGGGCTCCACATACACACTTAAACATAGAACGACTTTGGTTATTGAATGTCATAGGCCACTCTGAACAAATGTGTTTTGAGGGAGCGCCTGAAACCAGGCAAATTGTGGATAGTCCTAATTTCTTGTGGTAGAGCATTCAAGAGGATTTGCGCAGCGCGGGAGAAGTCTTGTAGTCGGGAGTGGGAGGTACGGATTACTGCAGAGGTTAGTCGAAAGTCATTTGCAGAGCGCAGCAGTCGGTTAGGCCGATAGATAGAAATGAGGGAGATGTAGGGGGGTGCCGCACTGTGGAGAGCTTTGTGGGTGAGAACCAGTACTTTGAATTGGATCCTATAATGAATGTGCAGCCAGTGTAAGGACTGGCGAAGAGAGGACGCGTCCGAGTACCGATTAGTCAGATGGATGACCCTGGCAGCTGCATTAAGGATGGACTGGAGAGGGGATAGTCGAGTAATGGGGAGGCCAAGTAATAGAGCATTGCAGTAGTCCAGGCGGGAGTGGATCAATGCTACAGTGAGGGTTTTTGTTGTTTCCATGGTGAGAAAAGGGCGGATTCTAGAGATGTTCTTTAGGTGTGTAGACGTTAAATATCTAACAAACAGGTCATGCTGGAGAGACTTGCACCTACTGCCACTCAGGGTCTTCAGCTCCTTTGTGAGAAACTAATGTTTGGCCAGCCAGTATATCAAATAAAGTTCATGAGAAATGGGAACTGTGGTTGGCTTCACTTTTGGTACTGGCTGGGTGCTAATACCAAACCATGGTGTGGCATTTAATGGATATTCCTGGCTGGTTGGAGACAACCTCATTCCCACAGAAAAGTACATGAAAGCTAAGGAGATGGTGGCCTCTCTCAACATGAAGGAGTTTGCTTGTTGTCTAGGAGACCGACCACCCCTGCTGTGTACCTTGTCAACGTTGTGTTGAAGCTTGCAAGGATTAAGAAGAGGTTACAGTGGTAAGTCTGGTTTTTACTAAAGATCCTGCTGTGTATTATAGTTTTTATGTTTTAAAAAAAAATTATCTTAGGAATGTTAAATAAATTTGTTATTTTTTTGGTTAAATACAATGTATGTTATGAATGTTAAATAATTTTTTTGGTTTTTTTTATAAAATAAAATGTATGTTATGAATGTTAAATAACTTTTTTTTTTTTTTTCAGGTATTTGATCTACCGTAGCTAGTTGCTGATCGTTGACTCTACACCCCTCTCCCCAGAATGTTACTCGGGTTATGGGGAGAAAATCACCGCTATTCCAGACTGATTTAATGTTAATGTGTCTGGCTCTTACACAGCACACAGCACTTGATGTTAGTTTATCTTTTTCCTAAATTATTTGTTACACTGCCCTTCTCACAATTTATTTTCACTTTTTTTTTTAAGCACAAGTTTTTTTACACTTCCTTGTTCTGTAAGTAGGCTTAATGGTTAAATGTTTTATACTAGATGTAAATATGTAACATGTAAATTTTAGATTAAGATTTTGCAAATTATTAGGTCCACACCATCAGGCTCTTTCGTCCCCTCTCCCTCAGAGTAGCGGTAATATATCGGACCCCAGGCTCGCCCACACAGTTCCTTGACCACTTCTCTGCCTGGCTGCCGCACTTTCATGTCCTCAGAAGTACCAACCCTTATCCTTGGAGACTTAAACATCCCCATTAACAGCCCTACTTCCACACTCAAAACACATTTGTTCAGAGAGGCCTATCACATTCACTAATCAAAGTCATTCTATGTGTAACTGTGTGTGTGTGTAGCCCATTCACTATCTCCATCCATCCCTCACTCCCTGAAAATGGCTGGACCATCATTGTAAATACACCATTGTATATAAACAACTGTACTTTGGAGCTCCCCCTCCTCATTGTAGATTGTAAGGTCTCACGAGCAGGGGCGCTTATATTGCTTAATTATTGTATTGTTAACGTTGTCACTTATGACTTGTGTTATGAAACTGTTAAACTGTACAGCGCTGCGGAATCTGTTGGCGCTATATAAATAAAGATTATTATAGTAGAGGCCCACTCAGTAGTGGTGAAGTGAACGGCGCAAATTGCGAGTTGATTGCGACTGATGCAGCTGATACTCCATTACTGCTGGCTGCTGCTCACACAACCGCTACAACATATGTAACGTGGAATTCCACCTGGTGGGTACGTCACATATGATGCGATGTTCAGGAAGGCAAAATCTGCGTTGCAGAGCTGCAATGCGCGATCTGGCCATGGTGGAACGTCGCAAGTTAGCGCACTGTAGGCGGACCTTGTGCAGCAGTGAATCAAGATCCGGATAGTCCCTCAAAAAAACTGTGGACGACAAAGTTTAGCACATGTGCCAGACATGGTATGTGAGTGACGTTGCCTAGGCCCAGACCTGCCACCAGATTTCGGCCATTGTCACACACTACCAAGCCTGGCTGGAGATTCGCTGGCAAAATACACATGTCGCTCTCTTGCTTTATGGCATTCCAGAGCTCCAGCGCTGTGATTAATTTCAGGACGGCCTGTTGACGTTTGGCCACGTCTGTCCTCATATCGGTCAACAGGCTCGCTGTCTGGGTGTTATGTTTGACACCAATCTCTCCTTCACCTCCCATATACAATCTGTTGCCCGCTATTGCCGCCTACACCTAAAGAACATCTCTCCCCAATCCAAGACTTCTCCCGCGCTGCGCCAATACTGTGGAATGCTGTACCCCAAGAAATTAGAACTATCCACAATTTGCATGTTATTGGGCGCTCACTCAAAACACATTTCTTCAAGGTCTTCCCTCTCCTAGTGTATCCTCACCCATCCCTGTAGACTCTGAGCCCTTGTGGGCAGGGTCCTCTCTCCTTCTGTACTTGTGTGTACCTTGTATTGCTCATGTTTACTGTACTTGTCTATACTTGCCCCTCTTCACATGTAAAGCGCCATGGAATAAATGGCGCTATAAAAATCTATAATAATAATAGCGGCCTATCACCTTCACTAATCAAAGTCATTCTATGTGTAAGTGTGTGTTTGTAGCCCATTCACTATCTCCATCCATCCCTCACTCCCTCAAAATGGCTGGGACATCATTCTAAATATACCATTGTATATAAACACCTGTACTTTGTATCTCCCCCACATATTTGTAAATTGTAAGCTCTCACGAGCGTGTGCGGATTATATTGCTTTCATTATTGTATTGGTAACGTTGTTACTTATGACTTGTGTTCGGAAACTGTTAAACTGTAAAGCGCTGCGTAATCTGTTGGCGCTATATAACTAAAGATTCTTATTAAGCGTTCATGGGTCCATGTGGAGGTAGACCGTGACAGCTCCTGCAACGATGTTTCTGAGGAACTGGAGAAGGAGGAATCAATGTGTACAGACTTGATTCCCGCAATCCTTGTAGTTGCCTGAACACGTACAGCGCCACTCGCAAGATCTGTACCAGGCTCCACAACATTGACCCAATGGGCAGTAAGGGAAAGGTATCGTCTCTGGCCATGGGTACTGGTCCACGCAGCGGTGGTCAGGTGGACATTGCTACTGACGGAGTTTAGTAGAGCATGTTTAATTTTAACCTCAACAACATGGTTTTGCAGACCAGGGACGGCTTGCCTGCTGAAATAAAATCAGCTTGGCACATTGTATTGTGGGACTGCTAATGCCATTAAGTTCCGTAAACTGTCAGTCTCCACCAGCCTGAATGACAGCATTTCAAGGGACAGGAGTTTTGCAATGCCAGCATTCAGAGCCTGTGCTCGTGGATGGTTTGCCGAGATTGGGCCTACACCCGATATGCCACAACCTGACACCCACAGATAAACAAGCCATAAAATCTCTGAAAGATAACCCCAACATTATTATTAAACCAGCAGATAAGGGGGGTGCTATCGTTATTATGAATAAGACCCAATCTATTGCCGAAATTCATAGACAACTGTCAGTTAACCTAACCTACAGACAACTCAATTGTGACCCTACATTTTACATCTGTCAAAAAATTGATCGTATCCTGACAAAACATCTTTAATTGATCACCATAGACTGTAAGACTATGACATTCCTTAATATTCAATACCCCATCACCCCTGTTTTCTACACACTCACAAAAATCAACAAAAAATTACATTATCCACCCGCATACCCTAGAGGGATAATTCTCCGTGTTCTACAGTATCACCCAAATGTTTAACATGTTGCCTAATTCCTATGTATATATATTCTTCACCCTATGTATATATCTAATATATAAAGCTGAATGTATGTATGTGTGTATGTATGTGGGTATGTTTGTCCGGGATTGGAATCCGCACCGTCGCACTTACGGGCATGAAATTTTGCACGCCCGCACGTCTCGACCCCGAAAGCGTCCTAGGCTATGTTTTGAATGGAAATTTTAACCCCGCGCGTTCCAAATCGCCAAACAATTTTGGCCCTATCTACATAATGGGGAGAAAGCTGAATGCTTGTGTGTATGTCCGGTTTTGAGTCGAAATTTTAACCCCGCGCATTCCAAATCGGCAAATAATTTTGGCCCGGGATAGGAATCTGCACCGTTGTACTTACGGGCATGAAATTTTGCATGCCCGCACATCTCAACCCCAGGAGCATCATAGACTATGTGTTGAATGGAAATTTTAACCCCCGCACGTTCCAAATCGCCAAACAATTTTGGCCCTATCTACATAATGGGGAGAAAGCTGAATGCTTGTGTGTATGTCCGGCATAGGAATCTGCATTTACGGGCATGAAATTTTGCACACCCGCACGTCTCGACCCCGGGAGCGTCATAGGCTAGGTTTTGAGTCGAAATTTTAACCCCGCGCATTCCAAATCGGCAAATAATTTTGGCCCGGGATAGGAATCTGCACCGTTGTACTTACGGGCATGAAATTTTGCATGCCCGCACATCTCAACCCCAGGAGCATCATAGGCTATGTGTTGAATGGAAATTTTAACCCCCGCACGTTCCAAATCGCCAAACAATTTTGGCCCTATCTACATAATGGGGAGAAAGCTGAATGCTTGTGTGTATGTCAGGCATAGGAATCTGCATTTACGGGCATGAAATTTTGCACACCCGCACGTCTCGACCCCGGGAGCATCATAGGCTGTGTTTTGAGTCGACATTTTAACCCCACGTGTTCAAAATTGCGCGCATTAAAAACACACACACGTCTGGTATTTTTATCTTTTAAAAATAAATATCTGATTAATAACCAAACAAACTACAAGACCAATTTGTTATAAATAGTGTTGAGCGATAGTGCTCGATATCTAAAAATATCGTATCGAAATTGTATCGCCGATAGCACTAAATATCGTCGATATCCGATTTCGATAGCGGAAGTCCCATGTAAGTCTATGGGAACAAAATATCGCAACAAAAAAAACCCTTTCTTACGTTGTAAACACAAAATATACACACATAGAATACATATATATATATATATATATACATGTCATTGTGACATATATATACATATATTTATAGTTTATAAACTTCTACATAGTAAAATAGACTCTGATTCAATTGCCGGGTAAAGCCGTGACATACCCCATATAAGTCGATGGGCTCGGTGCCGAGTACCCCAAAACCTCTGGCTCTGTGCGACTCAACTTGGGCGTCACGAACAGGATTCTGTAGCTCGCTATAAGTGAGTCCTGTGTGCCTGAATTGAACTGGTTTTGTGCTTGAGAATTGCTAAAATCATCAGAGAATGTATTTGCCATTTTTCCGCCATATCTGCGTCACGACGAGGCACTGGTGAAGAAGAAGGGCGTGCTCTTCATGGGTGTACTGTACACTCACTCAGTGACGCGAAAACGATGGCTCTAAATGGTACTGCAATGTAAGATCGTGCCCCACAGCTCTTCAGTTCCGCCTCCTCATCCTCCTCAGTGTGTGGAAACTAACACGAAGGTCCCGCCTCCCTACAAAAGAGGGGCCCTCTCCAGATGCTAATGACACATGTGACTTGGCAGAGATGGCTAATGGACACGAGCAGAAGTGTGAAGGGATGGAGCAGTCAGAGCTCTCCCCCCACGGAAGCGACCCGATCGCCACGGAACCACCGTTGGGCACCCGGCCTGGAAACCCTCCTACGCTGCAAGAAGCGGAGGATACCCTAAGAGGCCTGGCCCGGCACCGGAAGGAGGTCGCCAGGATGGAAGCGAGCTGGCGTGCCCTAAAACTAAACTTGGAGCGGCGCCAATCCCTCTTACCTGAAGTGTCTGTACCGGAAGGTGAGGCACCTGTTCTAGTAGAGGAGTCCTTGCAATGTGATCCGGTTGACGTTGTCGCAGTGGAGGCACCCGTTCCTGCAAAAACCGCAGCACCGTCAGCACCCCAGATCCCGCTGTCTGCCCCCGTCGCTGAGACAGAAGAAGCGACACCCGTCCTCATGGAGGAGGCCGCGCAGGCACCAGAGCACTACCTGCCTGTACCGGAACCCCGACTGTCATCTGATTTAGAGCCGTCTGCTTCCTCCGCAGGGGAGCGCCGCCAGGACTGGGGGGCGCCAGGAGAGCTGCCGCAAACCGGATACTGTAAGCTGCAGTGGAGTGGTGGAGACATGGAGCAACTGGTGGAGGAGAATTACAACCGGCGTCAGGAGGAAGAGTGGAGACGTTGGGAGCGGGAAGCAGAGCGACAAAGGGAGCAGCGAGAAACCCTAAAACTTCGGCAACGTAACCTGGAGAAGGACCGGGCAGATAAGGACCGGATGAGAAAGGATAAAGGAACCCTGTGTGAGCCGCGGCGTAAGGGTGCAGTACGGAGCTTTAAATTGAAAGGTGGTTGGGGCTTCATCAAGGAGCCTGGACTTTATTTAGAAGTCTTTGTGAAACGGCGGGACGTGGAGGCTCACCTCCCAGAAGGACACCCGGGGAGGGACCTGTTGCCAGGAGACTTGGTGACTTACACCCGACACTGGGGTTACAATGGATGGTACGCCCTAAATGTTACCAGGTGCGACCCCTACTCCCCAGTGTGTCAGGAACCTGTGAGACCCTCGGAGCCTTCAGCCTCCCACATCCAGGCCTCTGCAAAAGTGCCCACCCCACGCCGTAAATCTTCCAAGCCTCCCTCAGTGGTCTCCTCAGCAGCCCCAGCTATGGACATGATAAGTATAGCTGGCCCGTACCCGGCGCCTGTTAGGCCCCCTGGGGTTCGTTCAGTCCGGGACATAGGGCTCCAGACCCGGAGGGAGATGAAAGAGGTGGCCACACAGACCCAGATAGCGGGTCACGACTTGACTGTACAGGCCACACGACGTCATCAGGTCCTGGTGGTCCTTGGTGCCTCGGATGTTTGGCAAGCATCAGAAGAGTACCAGGTGGTACCTGGAACACCCCTGCCAAAGAAGTATAAATAACCTGGACAGGGTCCCTGTATGTAAATAGTTAAATTGTTGATAAATAGTTAAATTGTTTATGTACCCGGATGGGTGAATGTTTATAAAAAAGTTTTTTAATTTAATAAAAAAAAACAAAACACAGTTTTCATTACTTTTATTACAGTCTCATCCTGCGACGCCATCGATCTCCTGTAAAAAAATGAAAAAAAAAAAAGTATACCACCTGACCGACGCAGTCCATAGTAACGAGTGTCCCACGACGATCCAGCTCTGCTACATCAGAATCCCGGCGCAGCACAGCTGATTACCTGCTTCCCCGGCGGTGACGTCATCGGACTGGTTTACGGCCGGGATTACCCTGCAGTCACTGCAGTTATCGCGAAAAACTGCATGTGACCGCCAGGGAGAAGATAATGGCGGCCATCAAGCAGTCCAGGACGTGACCGCCGGAGATCTTCTGCCAGGTAAGTGCCGCTGACTCCTGACAGACCCGACCGACGGACACTCACAGTGACAGTGACAAATCCGATTCCGGTATTCGATAAGACGAAAATATCGAAACGAATTATCGAAAGGCCGATAGAGCTAATATCGGCCGATAGCCGATATTTGCATTATCGTATCGCTCAACACTAGTTATAAATTTGCCATATAGGGAAATAAGACAGATGTCAGTCACATGAGCTGTATATTATTTGTATGTGTGAGGTAATATATACTGCCAGAGGGGAATATTTTCTGTTGGCTGGAGAATTATCAGGCTGCCTATAGCAACCAATCACAGCTCAGCTTCTATTTTGCGACAGGACATTAATATGACCATATAGGGAAATAAGCCACATGTCAGTCACATGAGCTGTATATTATTTGTATGTGTGAGGTAATATATACTGCCAGAGGGGAATGTTTTCTGTTGGCTGGGGATTTATCAGGCTGCCTATAGCAACCAATCACAGCTCAGCTTCTATTTTGCGACAGGACATTAATATGACCATATAGGGAAATAAGCCACATGTCAGTCACATGAGCTGTATATTATTTGCATGTGTGAGGTAATATATACTGCCAGAGGGAATGTTTTCTGTTGGCTGGGGATTTATCAGGCTGCCTATAGCAACCAATCACAGCTCAGCTTCTATTTTGCCATAGGTCATTAATATGAGCTCTGTTTGGTTAATATAGGCAACAGAGGACATTGTCAGTATAAGAAAGCTTGTGTGAGGTAATAGGATTTCAGTTACTATGCTTGGCCAATGTTGGTGTAATGACTGATGTAAGTCACATCACCTGTATGTGGGAGGATATATATATAGTAGCAGCCACAGCTTTGTCCTTCTATGTTGCTATCCTGATGAGGGCACAGTTAAGTACATTAACCCGGGCGAAGCCGGGTACTACAGCTAGTTGTATATATTATACATTGTCATTGACTGTAAATTTTTCTATCTCTTCCAGCGACTATTTGATAAAGGCCACTGCGTTGCCCAAAACGTCAGTCAGTCGTCTCATAGCTATTTTCTTTTTTCACATCAAGTGTGCAATAAAATTTTCAAATTTAACCATGACATATGCAGTTAAACTTGTGCTGTGATTCTCTATAGACTGTACATCTTCAGTGTGTCTTTGTAACTCAACTACGTGTTTTCTACGCACTATTTTAGACATATTTGTGGTATTGAGGTTACTGACACTTTACCTCTTTTTACTTTTTGATTACACAGCTTGCATTTGACATAGCAAATATCATCTGCAACTGTGTTAAAAAAGGACCACGCAGTGCAAGTCCTGGGAGCGTCCGTTTAGACTTTTGGAAGAGAAATCCGAACAGGTGCCAAAATGGAGGCTACAGGCAACAGAGTATGCAGTCTAACTCTCCCTCCTGTTTGTACTGTTGGGGCAATCGCTTCCTCAGAGCTGCTACCACCACCTTCCTGTTCCTCACGCCATGTTGGGTCTTGGACCTCATCATCTCCACTAACCTCTTACAACACCTGCTGCTGTTGGGTGGTCTGGCCACCACCATACTCAACAGAAACTGGCACCTGAGTCTCATCATCATCAGATGCGTTCTGCGGTGTGCTGACCATCGGCACTGTCTCACCCGCCTCTTCAGATTCAGAGAGACACAGCTGTTGCGCATCACTGCATACTCCCTCTTCTTCACATTCCAGAATGCTGCTTGGCTGGGCCCCTGTTTGCAAACCAACAGATTCTGAGAACAGAAGCAGAGACTCAGCTGGCTCCTGTACAGAACTCTCTGACTGACTGGGCAATTTGGCAGGCGGTGAAGAGACAGATGGTTGCTCAACAGTGCTGTGGTCCTGAGAGGAGGTGGAAGCAATTGAAGTCGATGCATTGGACCCTGGGCTCCAACACCGCCAGTTGTTGCCTGTAAGTGCTGTTAGCACAGTCAACACTTGCTCCTGTGTTACTGGTGTTGAGTAATGGCAGCTGTTCCCCTGCTGTGTGTACGACAAAAAGTCATGCTGCCTCCACCCTGTCCTCCTCTCATCCCTGGGCTCCAACACTGCCAGTTGTTGCTCGGAAGTAATTGGCACGGGTACTGACTCATGCCCACCCTGGTTACAGCACGACAGCTGTTTCCTGGCAGTATCAACGTAAATTAGCCTCCAATAAGTTGTCCTGTCATGTTGCATTCCGGTTATCCGACTCTATGGTGCCTGCAGTTTAGGTGATTCCTATGTGTGCTGTGGGATATGTAAATAAAGGCTCTTTCCGTTGTGAAAATAGGACAAGCACCCACTGTAGGACTGTGTGATTCGGTAACTGCAGACGGCTTGCGGCCTGTCAACTTACATTTTCATGGGTGCCTTATGGTACCCGTCCGAGTTCCAGTACCGTCAGCTGGTTCTCCACAGTGCCTTTGGCCTAGATGCCTCCATCTCAGTATCCGAGTTCCAGCAACGTCTGCTGGTCCTTGGTAGTGCTTTGGAGCACAGGTACCTCCTGCTTAGTAACCGTGTCCCAGTAACGTCAGCTGGTTCTCGGTTGTGCCATTGGCTCTTTTCCTTCTGCTGCCCCTCCGGGTTCCAGCACAGTCAGCTGGTCCTCGTTACTTGCATTGGCTGTTGTACCTTCTGCTACCCGTCCGGGTTCCAGTACCGTCAGCTGGTTCTCCGCAGTGCCTTTGGCCTAGGTGCCTCCATCTCAGTATCCGAGTTCCAGCAACGTCTGCTGGTCCTTGGTAGTGCTTTGGAGCACAGGTACCTCCTGCTTAGTAACCGTGTCCCAGTAACGTCAGCTGGTCCTCGGTTGTGCCATTGGCTCTTTTCCTTCTGCTGCCCCTCCGGGTTCCAGCACAGTCAGCTGGTCCTCGTTACTTGCATTGGCTCTTGTACCTTCTGCTACCCGTCCGGGTTCCAGTACCGTCAGCTGGTTCTCCGCAGTGCCTTTGGCCTAGGTGCCTCCATCTCGGTATCCGAGTTCCAGCAACGTCTGCTGGTCCTTGGTAGTGCTTTGGAGCACAGGTACCTCCTGCTTAGTAACCATGTCCCAGTAACGTCAGCTGGTCCTCGGTTGTGCCATGGCTCTTTTCCTTCTGCTGCCCCTCCGGGTTCCAGCACAGTCAGCTGGTCCTCGTTACTTGCATTGGCTCTTGTACCTTATGCTACCCGTCCGGGTTCCAGTAACGTCAACTGGTTCTCGGAAGTTAGACGACCCTAAAGACCACCCCGAAGAAGATGACGACCCCAAGGACGACGTGCATCAAGCCAACCAGCCTGAACACCATCACAAAGAAGAAATATAAGATTACCCAGAAGATCACCAACAGGAAAAAGAAGGTTACGACAAACTACAAGATACAGAACAAGAGACAGAAGAACAATAAGCAGAAGATCAAAAAGCAGAAGAACATGAAGTATAAGACCAAAATGAAGAGCAAAATATATGCTCTAAATTCTAAGCAGAAGAAGACTAAGCAGTGTATGGGGGTGAGTCCGTTCCTCCTCGTGGTGCCCCTGGAAACTGCCTGCTGCTGCAGGCTAAACTGAACACGGACAAATACTGTTGTAATTTAAATCTTTTGTGACAGCAAGAACGGAAGGATGAAAAATTCATACTTTGACAGATTACAAGTACAGGAATCTCTGTCACAAATAAGAATATGATGAAGAAGATGAAGAGGAAGAAGATGAAAATGTAGAATATGAAGAAGAATAATAGTTTAATAAGAACAATATGAGTAATGTTAACAAAAAGATGAATAACAAGAAGTTTACGAAGAAGATAAAGAAGGTGAAGATGAAGAATAATTTTATGACAAAGATGATGCTGCTGAAGATTATGAAGGAGAAAGTGTGTCAAAAGTTAAAAAGGTGAAGAGCATGGAAGTTGTGAAACATACATATTTGCCAAATAAAAAAAAGGTTAACAACATAGTCAATTTCTTCGTCAATCCAAACGTATTTCCAAAAAAAATTTTTAATGCTATTCCATTGGATTGGGTTAAACATGTATGCCTTTAATGTCTCCTCAACCTCCCCCAATACATTCTACATTACTCTTTGTTGTTTTCCTTCATGTACAATTAACCAACAAGGCAAGAATGGTTTTTTTTTTAATTCCGATATTTTGTTCCCATAGACTTACATTGGATTTCCGGTATCGGTATCGGGTATCGCCGATATTTTTGGGGTATCGGCGATACCATTCCGATTCTGATACTTTTGGATATCGGAAAGTATCGCTCAACTCTAGTCAGAGAAAATTTGAAATCCATAAGGCCTCTCCAGGGAGGGAGCATTCACCTCACCCACCTTCTTTCTTGCACAAAATCTTCAGGAGAAAGAGCTGACAATCTAAACCTCTTTGGGGTAATAGAACTATATGTTTAACATAGGGGAAGAAAGGACATTATGTATAGCTAAGACATAACAAAATTCATTAAAATCCCCTTTGAGGCTGGGACAACCAAATGTTTGAAACAGGATATCTATTGTGGGGAACCGAGTCTAGAGTTTGTGGATTAAAGAGGGATAAGCTATGATAAAATAATTTCCCCAGATTTGTTTTTTCAAATGTAAAGCTATGAAAATTGGAATTAGTATTGATCAGATATTGATGGAAGAGACATTTTCAACTTTAGGACTAATGGGGGAAGAATATGCATATTTTTTCATAACTATGAGACATGCCAATCAGCCCCCAAAAAACAGTGGCCACATAGCTGACAAAAGCCA
>JARQOD010000005.1:119711126-119883095 GCA_033576555.1 Oophaga sylvatica | reverse complement strand
TGCTATGTTTCCTATCTTTGGAAAGGTAAAATCCCTATCAAAAATATGACAGTGATATCGAATGCCTGTGATTGTCAGGAGTGAAGAAATTATGAATATTGGGAATCTCATAATTGTCTAAAACTGAAGCCACATCCCATGACCAGCCCTGGTATGAGTCATCAAGGGGAGGTGTGTGGATGTAAATTGGCAAATTATGATCTGTGTTCAATGCCAGAAGATACATCGCCATGTAAGCTTGAGCCATGTTTATAGACGCTTTCATGAGGAGCACTTCCCTCCATAAATCGGAAGCCATTGCAGTGACGTCAGGTTTAGTTATTTTCTTTTGTTTATCCTTTTATTTGTTGTAATTGTATATGCTGTATTGTTGTCTCCTCTTTGTAAAATCTTTTGTATATTTTCTTATCAACACTGCCTCTCTCTCTAGATTAAATATAAAATGTACAGTAATAGTTCTGTTCCTATTATTCTGTAAACCACACTCTTGAAAGCCATACACTACCTGTCAGGTGTCCAATTGGCCTGAATAAACTATTGGTGGTGGCAGCGAGTAGTTAGTTTTGCTATTGCGGTGCTGGCAGTGACCGTACCAGGGGTATATACTGTACATATATTCCATGCATTGAAATCAGAGGTATATATGCCATATGCTCACTGCTAGTTCTCCAATAACCAGCCTGGTAGTGGAAACGGCCTCCTCCATTAATCGTTGGTCAATTGTGTACTTGTCCTGACGATAGGGGGCAGCAGAGGGCTGTTTGTGACAAAAAGGGAACAGTGTGGCAGGTTCAGGGTGAACCCCCCTCGGCTGTAATCTTTGACAAGAAGTATATTGAAAGTTGCTTGTCTTATTTTTACAAAAACTTGGCAATTTAACCATTAATGAGCATGCAATGCAGTCAGTATGTTTTAAAACACTATTTTTCAATGTCTTTTAACATGTTTTCTATAAGCAGCACCTTCTTGTTCATGGAAGATATATATGTCTTTGCCCTGCAGAAGGGGAAGGAGAGAGACAGCTCCGCAGCAGAGCAGAACTTCACATTCTTTGCTTGTGCAATTAAAGTGTAAAGCAATGCCACTGAGCATACCGAGAACTGCAGGTTAGATTGGGAACCTCCAGTTGTTCTTAAAGGGAACCTTAAACAGCAAAAAATGCTTTTAATCTGCAGATATGGGGTTAATCTGCAGGTTAATAGCGTTATAATGCTGCCTGGCGCCTGCACGTAGCCTAACGCTGTGTGGAGAAAATTAACTTGTACTCCCCAGTAGCGTTCCCGTTTCAAGTCACGGGGGCTCTGCCAGTACGGGTTCAGTGGTGCATAGTGCCGCTCCCCTGGAACTGATTGACAGCTGGCCCCAATACCGGGGCCACAGTTACAGCTGCCGCTCTCATAGCAGTGACTGAACCAGTGCCTGCGCCACCTCTTTGACTGAAACCATGCCCCCGGTTATGACTGACACTGGCTCTGCAATGGGGTTGGCTGTCAGTCAGGGTTGGGGGCATGCTGTCAGTCATGCAGCAGCGCAGACGCGAGTTCAGTTCAGCCACCGCTCTAACTATCCAGAGCGGCGGCTGTGACTGCGCCCCTGGCCCTAACTGACACTCTCTGCATTGGGATTCAGCTGTCAGTCAGTGCCGGGCGGCACAGTTACAGTCGCTGCTCTGAATCAGCAGCGTGCAGCACCCGTGACTGAAAGGGGAACACTGCTGGAGAGACTAAAAGTTCATTTTCTCCCCGCAGCTTTGGATATGTGCAGGCGTCGGCCAGCATTATAATGCTAGCACCTGCAGATTATCTCCAGATCTGCAGGTTAATAGTGTTTTTTTCTGCTGATAGGTTCCTTTAAGGGTTTTTGCTATGTAGTGTGAAGACAGCGTGAGGTAGGGATTAAAACACAGATTTCAGCAATGCCTCTCTTGTCAAGCTCAGTTGTTTTGTTCGGTTACAATGATTGGTTTAGCACCAGGAGATTATCATTGCTGGGACCCAGCAGCTCCTGAATGCTAGTTTGACTTCGCCCCCTCCTGTGATAGTCTCCTCACTGTCCATGTACATTGTATATGCTGTAGACGGGGTTAGCTTCCTCAGCTCTGCTGTATTGCTAAATCTAAAAGCTCTGATTGTGTCAGAATTGCTGCACACAGTAATTTAAGTTATACATCGTTGGAATCAGCCTCTCTTTGCCTACATCAGGCTGGTATCAGTTGAGGAAGCGAAAACCTGCTGAAAGATTCCCTTTAACTTGTTTCTTACCCGACAAGTACCCTGCAAAATATTAAACATGATAAAAATAGTATAGATCTAAATGTATCTCAACAGATGTCATCTGTTGACTTTCCAATATACATAAGCTCTGATGCAAAAAAAAATACATATGTTAACATATGCTATTTTAGTGGATTTCTGTAATAGATTTCTGACGAATACCATCTGTGCGTGCACTTATACAGGCCTACGTGGCTGTTGGTGAGCATTTATACAGGGTACTTTCCCCACTATCATGGTGTTCCCAGTAAACGGCCACTAGCAATCATACACTCATCACCTATTCTGTGAAATGGTGATAAATGTAGCATATGAGGACATCCCCTGTAAAATAATCTGTAGGCTAGAGACTCACCTGATTTGCAGGTCGATCTTTGATGTCCTGATCTGGATCCACACCAACTCTGCATGGAAACAAAGAAATGAAACAAATCAGCATTTCCTTCACAGGCTGAATGAGTGCGGTACGTGCTTCATAGACAACAATTATATTTTAATTTCGCATTTCTACAATACGCCCTGTTCATATCTCTATCCCCTTCTGTTCATCCTATAACCATTACTGCGGAGTCGGGCGTATACACTGGGAAAATCGCATGATATACCGCATTTTTCGGACCATAAGACGCACTTTTTTTCCCAAAAAATTTTGGAGAAAAATGGGGGTGCGTCTTATGGTCGCAACATACTCACAAATCCGGTGGCGGCGGTCCTGATGAGCCTCCCTGTGCTCTGTGGTGCGGTGGTATCGGGGCTCTGTAGTGTGGCTGCAGCGGGGCTCTGTGCTGCGTGGGGGGCTCAGCCGGCATTTCGTTATAGCCAGAAATCCCCCCGCAGCTCCGTTGCACTTGCTGCAACGCGGTGGCCTCCAGAAAAATGGCCGCACATACTCAAATTCAAATCTCGGCAACAAGATATCGTCCCAAGATCTCATCTCCCGAGATCTCGGGACAAGATCTCGTTGCGGAGATCTGACTCTGAGCATGCGTGGCCATCTTTCCGGAGGCCCCAGGCAGCCATCTTTCTGGAGGCCTCCGCCTGCCAGCAAGTGCAATGGAGCTGCGGGGGCTTTCTGGCTATGACAAAATGCCGGCTGAGCCCCCCACGCAGCACAGAGCCCCGCTGCAGCCACACTACAGAGCCCGACACCACCGCACCACAGAGCACAGGGAGGCTGCATTGGGACCACCGCTACGGGACCACCGCCACAAGACTTGTAAGCATATTGCCACCCCACAGAGCACAGCCACCCCACAGAGCACAGCCACCCCACAGAGCACAGCCACCCCACAGAGCACAACCATCCACAGAGCACATACACCCCACAGAGCGCAGACACCCCACAGAGCACAGCCACCCCACAGAGCACAGACACCCCACAGAGCACAGCCACCCCACAGAGTACAACCACCCCACAGAGCACAGACACCCCACAGAGCGCAGACACCCCACAGAGCACAGCCACCCCACAGAGCACAGACACCCCAGAGAGCACCCCTGCAACACAGAGCACCACCACCGCACCAGCCTGGACCACCGAACGACCCCTGTGACCACTCCTCTACCTGTGCTGATCCCTTCACTGCTAAGTAGAATTCTGACTGTAAGACGAACCCCCATTTGACACATTATTTTTTTCCCTATTTTCCTTCTGAAAATTTGGGGTGCGTCTTATGGTTCGGTACATCTTATAGTCCGAAAAATACGGTATACGTCACACACATAACTCTGATGTTAGAACTGTATGCCCATCCACCTGAATACATCTTTTTTAACTCTCACAATAAAAAAAAAAACATTTACTGCATAGTATATGTTTTTTGAAGGATCCCTTTATGTTGAAGAGCATAACTGACCATGTTTATCGCTCAGATTTTGCAAAATAACACCCTCTTGGCATGGTCAATATATGTGTTAATATGGTCAGCACACTCGTTGGATGTATGCATACTCTGAGGTTTGTCAGGAGTTTTTTGAGGAGGTCCACTTAAAAATATGGTATCTTCAAAGATGCCTGATAGAACCTTCCATTCACTTTGCTATTCATGTGTTTTGAGTATTTCATTTCCAATTTATGATTTTAAAAATAACTGGCGGGCAAAAACGGAAGTGTGTGTCACTTCTGTGAAACCGCTATTGATGAAAAATAATCCAAACTAAGTGATGTCCAATCAGAAGGCTGTAAAAATACAACTGGAAAAAAATGCTTCAGGAAACAAAACATTTCTACAAAAACTCCCAAAGAAGCTTTTCTTGAAGTGGTTTCCATTGTAAAACTCATCCATCTTGACTACCTCAAAAAACTCCATGTGCACATATCCTACTGGCAAATGAACACAGGAGAAACATAGTCTTACTCTACCAAGACCACAACAGAAAAAAAAAACCTAATATTAACATCGTTGTATAATAAAGAAAGAAAATTAAACAAAGTATATAAGACTCCTAGACTCATCTCAGAAATATCAGAATGAAAAATGATTGTAAATATTACAGAGATCAAAAATGCATTGTTTATGAGAATTTTACAGTGATGTGCTCAGGAGCTCGGGTAAGTCTTCAAATATAATTATCATCAAGTCCTAGACATAGACATTCTGAAAGTGTTACTCTTAGAAAATGTCAAGACGTTATTCAGGACAGTGATGATCTTTATGTTGCCATGATGATGACTAGAAGACCATATACAGTACATATATAATGAAGAAAGCCCCTGAGAGTACTTACACAGCTCACGTTGTAAGCCCAGAACATGAATCTAATCTCAGAAGCACAAGTTGTAGACAAAATTAACCTCATTATCTCATCTGTTCCATTTTTGAGAAATATGCACTAGATCAAGTTCTATTAAGGGTAAAAAATGTTACTGAAATATTAGATGTAGGTTGGTCAGTGATCATGTTAAAATTTGGTAATATCTCATGCAGCTGCAATATAATTCAGCTCATATAGTATTTATGAAGGTAAGTTGCAGATACCGATCAAAATAATTTCGTACACAATCTATTTACAGTAATGGCATAAAAAGAAGATCTTTACTCCCATCCCAATAGTGAAGGCAGGTGTTGCAGTGTCTCCTATGTGATGTATATGTGTCACGGGGCAGTAATGGGAATACAGGGGACGAGGAACCTGGGCCCTGAACTGCCCCTAAGGCTAAGGGAGGCCCTGTCTTTCCTTAACTTGGGAGTACACTTGATGGTAGTGAGGCCCAAGTCACCGACCTGTCCCTATCTCTGTTTAGCCCTGAGCCAAACTCCCAACCCCCTCCCCAGGAGATGAGACAGGGATAAAAGGGAATTACACCCAAACAACAAAAGGAAGGAAAGACAGACACCTATGGGTTCAATCAACTAAACAATGAAACTTAGCTTTCTCTGCTGTAATGCACCGCACAGCAGAGTGTTGTGAATGGACTTGAGATGAGTTCTGAGCAGAGGCTCCCTCTGGTGGTTACAAGCGGTACTGGACTATCCAGTGAAGATTGTGAGGATTGGGAATCAGGTGTTACTGACTGGTCTTATATAAGGGAGTCGCCTTCCCATCAGGGTTGCCGGTGATCAATTGTTCTGGTCTCAATCCTTGATTCCTGTTTCCTTTGTAGCCTGCTGTGTCGTGTCTGCATCTCCTGCTAACAGATAAGACATTTTCTTCTTTTTGTTTTTGTGCTTTATTTTGCATTTTGTCCTGCACTTCTGTGGGGGCCTTCAGGGTCCCCTCCGGGGGCTTTTGCCCTCTCAGTTTAGTTCAGCCACTGATGTTTTGTACATTTGCTTTTTCCAGTTTTTTCAGTGGCTGCTGTTTTGATTTTGTTACACCAGAGAACTAATTTAGGTGGTAGAGGTCGTGTGATCTCAGGTGTTTTTGAAATTAGTAGAGTTGGTGCTTTTCAGGGTTTTTTGGGATTGCAGTAAGTGCCCTTCCTATCCTTTTCTATTTAGATAGTTTGGGCACCAACGTTTGCTCATACTATTTTCTGTCTGTGTCAGTATTTATTCTTGTCTAACCGCCATTACATGTTTGGGGGCTTTCTATGTTCTTTGGGGATCTGCTCCGGGGCAGATAGCTTTCCTCTTTCTATCTTTAGGTATAGTTAGTTTCTCAGGCTGTGACGAGGCGTCTAGGACCAACGTAGGAACGCTCCACGGCTGCCTCTAGTTGTGGTGGTTAGTCAGGGTACTGCAATCTCATAGATTCCAACTGCTCTGGTGTATTTCCTTTTTTACCTGCACTCCTCAGCTACCAAATCATAACAGTATCACCGGCCTAAACTGAAAATTATATGGTACTCACAGAAGGGAAAAATATTGTGAAAGAAAAAAAAAAAAGGTTGTCAGAGTTGTCAGAGATATTTTTCTGTTTGTTGCATTTTTTTTTTCCCTCTGTATCTCTGGGTGCTGGGGAGGATTTTTTTTTTTTCTCTCAATGGAGTTTGCACAGTTGTCTGGCCGTGTGGATCAGCTTGCCACTGAGGTTCGGAGTATTGCTACCTATCTTGCTAGGTTGCCTGTTGTGGAACCTAGGATTCCCATGCCAGATTTGTTTTTGGGGGATCGAGCCAAGTTTCTGAATTTCAAAAATAATTGTAAATTGTTTTTTGCCTTAAAATCTAAGTCCTCAGGGAACGCAGCGCAGCAGGTTCAAATTGTCATCTCTCTCCTGCGCGGCGATCCTCAGGATTGGGCTTTTTCCCTGACACCTGGGGATCCTGTTTTGAGTGATGTTGATGCATTTTTTCAGGCCTTGGGGTTATTGTACGATGAGCCTAATGTCACTGATCAAGCTGAAAAAGCCTTGTTGGCATTAAATCAGGGGCTTGATGACGCTGAGTTATACTGTCAGAGATTCCGCAGGTGGGCAGTCCTGACCAAATGGAATGACGACTAGTGTTGAGCATTCCGATACCGCAAGTATCGGGTATCGGCCGATATTAGCTGTATCGGAATTCCGATACTTAGTTCCGATATTTTTCATATATCGTATACCGGAATCGGAAGTTCCCATAATTCTTTGAGAGGCAATGTGATTATAGTCAGCCAATGAGGAATCCTAAGAAGTGTGGGCACATCCTGTACTGCTGCGGTCATGTTAACTAATGGCATGGCTGTGATTGGATGCTGAAATGATGTCAGAATGCAGTATAAAAGGCGCCGCCGCCATTTTAGCGTCACTGTGCTGTGAACTCAGTTAGGGAAAGAACGCTGCTCTGCTGACTCTGAGGGACAGTTAGAGATTGCGATTTAGTGTACTGTGCTTTAGGCAGGCTATTTTACCACCGGCTGTGTAAAGCTTCCTTTTGCCTGCAGTGTTGTTTTAACAGCTCTGCAAGGTGTGTGTGAGTGCAGGTGACGCTGCAGTTTGCTCTGTATGCAACGCTGTCTGTAGGCATCTGCACGTGTCACTCACAGACTCTTTTTTTTTTCTTCAGTGTAATTCTTGCTGCTCCATGTAATTGAAATAATAGTGTGACGTGCTTCCATCCGTATACAATACCTTGGTTGCAAACACTATAGAAGTCCACAAAGGAGCCTTTCACAGCAAGTGAACAGTTGTGTTTCAGTGTTCACTGCAGTCTGTGATTTTTTTTTTTTTTTGAGTGCAGATCACGCTCCAGTTACTTCAACTAATGCTGCGTGTACTCTGCTGAGCGTCTGTCACTGGCTCATCCTTGTAATTTTTCAAAAATTGCTGCTGCTTTCTTCTATTTAAAATTTACAAAAATCTATTAGTGTGACGCTCTTCCATCAAAATACAATACATTGCTTGCAAACATAATAGAAGTCCACAAAAAGGCCTTTCACAGCAAGTGAACAGTTGTGTTTCAGTGTTCACTCTAGTCTGAGCTTTAATTTTTTTGTAGGAGTGTAGATCCCGCTCCACTTACTTCAACCACCGCAGCGTGTACTCTGCTGAGTGTCTGTCACTGGCTCATCCTTGTAATTTTTCAAAAATTCTGCTGCTTTCTTCTATTTTAAATTTACAAAAATCTATTAGTGTGACGCTCTTCCATCAAAATACAATACATTGCTTGCAAACATAATAGAAGTCCACAAAAAGGCCTTTCACAGCAAGTGAACACTTGTGTTTCAGTGTTCACTCTAGTCTGAGCTTTAATTTTTTTGTAGTAGTGTAGATCCCGCTCCACTTACTTCAACCACCGCAGCGTGTACTCTGCTGAGTGTCTGTCACTGGCTCATCCTTGTAATTTTTCAAAAATTGCTGCTGCTTTATTCTATTTTAAATTTACAAAAATCTATTAGTGTGACGCTCTTCCAGAGGACAGCGTTTATTGGCCAGTTGGGAGTCTGCAGCACATGGTTGATTTCATGCTGCAGTGCCTGAGAAACAACCGCCGCATCGGCCACATTCTCACCACGTCAGATTATTGGGTGTACACCCTCCTAGACCCTCGTTACCGGGACAACTTACAAAGCCTCATCACACCGTTGAACCGGGACCGTAAAATGCTGGAGGACCAAGACACACTGTTGAAATCCATAATGTTCTCCATTCCAGCCGAGAGCGCTGCTGCTGCTACTGCTTTACAAAGCAGCTCTGTGCGTCGAGGCATTGTAGACACCTCTGCAACAAGAGGGAGCACAAGCAGCGCCTCTGCACAGGGCAAGAGCTGTATGTTACAAATGTGGCGAAGTTTTGTGACAGCGCCACCAAGGTGTACACCATAGTGATGGGAAATCTAGTTAATTTTGTTGATTAGTTCACCATGAACTAGTTCACTGAAAAGATTAGTTCAAAAGATTAGTTCATTTAGTTCAGTTTTTCTCCACCCTATCCTGTGAGGAGCTGATAGGAAATGCATCATGTGACCTCTGAACTAAATGAACTAGATGAACTGCTGAACAAAATGTTCTATTGAGAATGACTCAGGACAGCCTAGTTCAATCTGATGCCTCTGACTGAGCCCAGCAGTGCCACATAATGATTGTGTATGAGGGGGCTGAGAAGCAGTTCAGCATCCACCATTTTAAGAACAGAACAGGGGTCAGTGTTAAAGATTTTAGCAAGACTGATCTTCTAGGCTAGAGGCATGAACTACACACAGAAACACTCTCTCTTATACACACATATGAGCTGTGTCTGTGTACTGTGTGTGCAATTTCAATTTTTATTAATAATATTATTATTACTGTTATATTTGTATTTGATGTGTGGTATGCCTTGGAGGTGCTGGCTTGCCCTGCTGCCAGTGTATTATCTGAGCGCGTCTTTAGTGCTGCAGGTGGTGTACTAACAGACCGTCGCATGCGACTATCCTCAGACAATGTAGACCGGCTTATTTTTCTGAAAATGAACAAGGCATGGATCTCACCTGAATTTGCCTGTCCGTTTTCAGATTAAATAACTGTTTGCCAACGTTTTCCAAGTCTCCTGTTATGTTCATCTTTCTACCACCTGAACTCTACTCCCTGGGCTACAACACTGCCAGTCACAGGGGAATAATCATTTACAAAACAAAATGTTATCCCCAACAAATAGTAGCGCAACGACGCCAGTGCCCACTTTATCGCCAGGCACTCTCTCTCTACAATGCTGTCTCTGTTTTTTGATGGAGTAAGTTTTCGACTCAGGAAACTAATGGGATGCTCCTCCCCGTTAAGCTCCAGTCCTGAGACAACACGGCACCCATACCTACCTCTGACGCATCAGTCTGGACAATGAATTCTCTTTTGAACTCGGGTGTGCTCAAAACTGGTGACCCACACAGTGCCCCTTTTATTGCCCCTGTTGATGACCCCTTGCTGATTTATTAACCGGCTACACCAGATCCATGGGTATTCTCTCAAACTGGACCTCTAAAATTTTTAATGGCACCAAGGGACTCACTAAATGAGGCTGAGGACTGTGTACCTGGCGCATGCGACAAGAGTTACAATACCGTTTAACTTCTTGATAGACCCCCTGCCAGTAAAACCGTTGTATAATTCTGTGTAGGGTTTTCTTTTGGCACAAATGTCACCCTAGTACATGCGCATGCGCTAAGTCCATTACCAACCTCCGATATGACTGCGGTAGCAGCAATTGTTAAAAAATTTCAACATGTATTTTATAAACCTGATACAGCAAATCTTGGTTCAGCTCTAATTGTTGAAATACTGTAGCTGCCCCGGGGTGTTGGGGTTCCCCATTGACAACCAGTAAATTTTCACGGGCTAGACTCAACGTAGGGGCCGCGGAGTTGCGCCTTAACAAATTTGTCACCTGTCACATTTAAGTATTACAATTCAGGTCCCGGTGTCAAATCTTCCATCTCCCCAACTAACACTTCGATAGGAGAGGGGTTTTCCTACTCCACCGAAGGCAAAGGTAATACTGCCCACTGCACACATGTGTTATGCATAGTGAGACTGATAGTAGCCAACAAAGTAGCAAACAAAGGCCACTTGTGATCGCCCTATCAGCGTAGGACCAATGCTACTCAAAAGATCTGCCATGATCCTGGACAAAATCTTGATATAATGGTCAATGAGTGAGAATGTACGATAGGATCCAGGCAGATGTGAATGTTTGTTTGGTTTTAGTAGCAACTTCATGTGTGACATGTTTGAATGGCTGGGCAACCCTCCTGTCTCCAATATATGATTGAAGGTGCGTACCAATGTGGACGGGATATCCTCACTCAATAATTTAAATAATTTGGCTGTAAACCCGTCAGGTCCTGGAGCTTTCCCGTATTTAAAGTAACTTATCGCCGCTGTCACTTCCGTCACCTCAATTTGTTTTTTTAAAAGGAGAAGCTGATAGTTTGTGATGGATGGTAACCGTATTCCATCTACAAAGGTGTTACCCTCCGCACTATCCGTATGTTCCACCTTATATAAGTCTGAGTAGTATTCTTGTAGAATGGTGTTTATGGTTCGAGGGTCTGTGTTCATGATCCCATGTTTATTCGTTAACGCTGTAATATGTTGATGACGAATGTGATTTCCTTTCGCTAGTCGTGATAATAGTCTCCCTCATTTGCTACCATAACGATATACATCGGCTCTATAATTGTTATTACTGCTTGTCTCTCGTCGATATACCCATACGTGTAAGTCAGCCTTAGCCTGCTTAAATCTATTTTTAACCTGTGTTGATGAACTTGTCTTGTTTGCCGTGTACCTATAGCGTAATATCCTGCTAGCCTGCGAGTAGTTTGTCGCGATCTTCTTTTTTAGCGTTGTCTGATAACCTATTAGTTTCCCGCGCATTACTCCCTTCCCTGCTGCCCATAAAAGTTCCGGCCTATCCCTAGTATCTCCATTATCCCTTACATATTAAAAACACCATTGCTTCACGTGATGTCGAAACTTCTCATCCATTAACAAATAGGTCGGGAAGCGCCAAGTTTGGTTTGGCCCCATCTGCACCATATCTGGCAGGGTCACTGATACGGGCGCGTGGTCATATTTAGCTACGTTATGCACATCTGCCTCTTCCACTCCCCTTAATAGCTCGTGTGCTAGCAATATATAATCTATTCTGGACCAAGAGTCATGTGGCGCCGAATAGAATGAATATTCACTGCCATCTGGGTTCAGGTGTGTCAAAATGTCTACAAAGTTACTCGTGTCTAGCAAGGGTTATTATAAACGTGTGTCATGTGATCGCACATTCATTCGCATCGACCTACAGTTCTTCACTGTTTAGATTCACCATATTTAAGTCACCACCGTGGGTGGTTTTAATGCTCTCCTATCGGCCTGATATTCTTGGATACCTGGGATAAATTCAGGAACGTCTCCAAACTCCCTACTCACATGTCAGCGCAGGAACCGTAAGAGGGAACGTGCTTGTTTTGTTGCGCATAGGTGGAGTTTTATACAGTAAATGATTACTGCTGTCTTATTTTTTGCGTCCCAAGGGCAGAATAAGTCTACGTAACGTTACATTTTACAGACACTCATATAATAGACACACGCTAACCCTAACCGTGACACAAGGAAGGTATTGTTGCCGGATAAAGCCGCCATTTTAGCGTCACTGTGCTGTTAATTCTGTTTGGGACAGAACGCTGCTCTGCTGACTCTGAGGGACAGTTAGAGATTGCGATTTTGTGTACTGTGCTTTAGGCAGGCTACTTTACCAACCGCTGTGTACATCTTCCTTTTGCCTTGCAGTGTTTTTTTCACAGGTCTGCAAGGTGTGTGAGTGCAGGTGACGCGCTGCAGTTTGCTCGGCATACAACGCTGTATGTAGGCATCTGCACATGTCACTCTCACACTCTTTTTTTTTTTTTCTTTAGTGTAATTTTTGCTGCTCAATTCAATTGAAATTATAGTGTGACATGCTTCCATCCGTATCCAATACATTGGTTGAAAACACTGTAGAAGACACAAAAAGCCCTTTCACAGCTAAGAGTTGTGTTCACTGTAGTCTGGGATTTTAATTTATTCAATTTTGATCACGCTCAAGTTACTTCTTTAAGCAATGCTGCTTGTACTCTGCTGAGCGTGTCTTACTGCCTCATCCTTGTCATTTTTCTTAATTGGTGTACATGTACATCAAAGTAGTCTTCATTTTGATCGAAATCCAAGCAGGTACCCGGACACTGTATGGCTGCTTTTATATGGTGGACTGGCTCCAACATTCAATAACACTTAAGATGCAATCGGGCACCTTGTCAAGGCCCAATCCTCTTCTCCCTCTGATATAATAATAATAATAATCTTTATTTATATAGCGCCAACATATTCCGCAGCGCTTTACACTTTAACAGTTTCAAAACACAAGTCATAGGTAACAATGTTAACAATACAATAATTAAAGTAAAATAAGCCGACCCTGCTCGTGAGAGCTTACAATCTACAATGAGGTGGGGGAGATACAAAGTACAGGTGTGTATATATAATGGTGCATTTCCAATGATGGTCCAGCCATCTTGAGGGAGTGAGGCATGGATGGAGATAGTGAATGGGCTCCACATACACACTTAAACATAGAACGACTTTGGTTATTGAATGTCATAGGCCACTCTGAAAAATGTGTTTTGAGGGAGCGCCTGAAACCAGGCAAATTGTGGATAGTCCTAATTTCTTGTGGTAGAGCATTCAAGAGGATTTGCGCAGCGCGGGAGAAGTCTTGTAGTCGGGAGTGGAGGTACGGATTACTGCAGAGGTTAGTCGAAAGTCATTTGCAGAGCGCAGCAGTCGGTTAGGCCGATAGATAGAAATGAGGGAGGAGATGTAGGGGGGTGCTGCACTGTGGAGAGCTTTGTGGGTGAGAACCAGTACTTTGAATTGGATCCTATAATGAATGTGCAGCCAGTGTAAGGACTAGAGATTAGCCAGATGGATGACCCTGGCTGCTGCATTAAGGATGGACTGGAGAGGGGATAGTCGAGTAATGGGGAGGCCAAGTAATAGAGCATTGCAGTAGTCCAGGCAGGAGTGGATCAATGCTACAGTGAGGGTTTTTGTTGTTTCCATGGTGAGAAAAGGGCGGATTCTAGAGATGTTCTTTAGGTGTGTAGACGGCAAATATCTAACAAACAGGTCATGCTGGAGAGACTTGCACCTACTGCCACTCAGGGTCTTCAGCTCCTTTGTGAGAAACTAATGTTTGGCCAGCCAGTATATCAAATAAAGTTCATGAGAAATGCGAACTGTGGTTGGCTTCACTTTTGGTACTGGCTGGGTGCTAATACCAAACCATGGTGTGGCATTCAATGGATATTCCTGGCTGGTTGGAGACAAGTTCATTCCCACAGAAAAGTACCTGAAAGCTAAGGAGATGGTGGCCTCTCTCAACATGAAGGAGTTTGCTGTTGTCTAGGAGACCGACCACCCCTGCTGTGTACCTTGTCAACGTTGTGTTGAAGCTTGCAAGGATTAAGAGGTTACAGTGGTAAGTCTGGTTTTTACTAAAGATCCTGCTGTGTATTATAGTTTTTATGTTTTAAAAAAAATTTATCTTAGGAATGTTAAATAAATTTGTTATTTTTTTGGTTAAATACAATGTATGTTATGAATGTTAAATAATTTTTTTTTGGTTTTTTATAAAATAAAATGTATGTTATGAATGTTAAATAACTTTTTTTTTTTTTTCAGGTATTTGATCTACCGTAGCTAGTTGCTGATCGTTGACTCTACACCCCTCTCCCCAGAATGTTACTCGGGTTATGGGGAGAAAATCACCGCTATTCCAGACTGATTTAATGTTAATGTGTCTGGCTCTTACACAGCACACAGCACTTGATGTTAGTTTATCTTTTTCCTAAATTATTTGTTACACTGCCCTTCTCACATTTTATTTTCACTTTTTTTTTTAAGCACAAGTTTTTTTACACTTCCTTGTTCTGTAAGTAGGCTTAATGGTTAAATGTTTTATACTAGATGTAAATATGTAACATGTAAATTTTAGATTAAGATTTTGCAAATTATTAGGTCCACACCATCAGGCTCTTTCGTCCCCTCTCCCTCAGAGTAGCGGTAATATATCGGACCCCAGGCTCGCCCACACAGTTCCTTGACCACTTCTCTGCCTGGCTGCCGCACTTTCATGTCCTCAAAGTACCAACCCTTATCCTTGGAGACTTCAACATCCCCATTAACAGCCCTACTTCCACACTCAAAACACATTTGTTCAGAGCGGCCTATCACATTCACTAATCAAAGTCATTCTATGTGTAACTGTGTGTGTGTGTGTAGCCCATTCACTATCTCCATCCATCCCTCACTCCCTGAAAATGGCTGGACCATCATTGTAAATACACCATTGTATATAAACAACTGTACTTTGGAGCTCCCCCTCCTCATTGTAGATTGTAAGGTCTCACGAGCAGGGGCGGCTTATATTGCTTTAATTATTGTATTGTTAACGTTGTCACTTATGACTTGTGTTATAAAACTGTTAAACTGTACAGCGCTGCGGAATCTGTTGGCGCTATATAAATAAAGATTATTATAGTAGAGGCCCACTCAGTAGTGGTGAAGTGAACGGCGCAAATTGAGAGTTGATTGCGACTGATGCAGCTGATACTCCATTACTGCTGGCTGCTGCTCACACAACCGCTCCAACATATGTAACGTGGAATTCCACCTGGTGGGTACGTCACATATGATGCGATGTTCAGGAAGGCAAAATCTGCGTTGCAGAGCTGCAATGCGCAATCTGGCCATGGTGGAACGTCGCAAGTTAGCGCACTGTAGGCGGACCTTGTGCAGCAGTGAATCAAGATCCGGATAGTTCCTCAAAAAACTGTGGACGACAAAGTTTAGCACATGTGCCAGACATGGTATGTGAGTGACGTTGCCTAGGCCCAGACCTGCCACCAGATTTCGGCCATTGTCACACACTACCAAGCCTGGCTGGAGATTCGCTGGCAAAATACACATGTCGCTCTCTTGCTTTATGGCATTCCAGAGCTCCAGCGCTGTGTGGCTTTGATTCACCATGGAAATTAATTTCAGGACGGCCTGTTGACGTTTGGCCACGTCTGTGCTCATATCGGTCAACAGGCTCGCTGTCTGGGTGTTATGTTTGACACCAATCTCTCCTTCACCTCCCATATACAATCTGTTGCCCACTATTGCCGCCTACACCTAAAGAACATCTCTCCCGAATCCAAGACTTCTCCCGCGCTGCGCCAATACTGTGGAATGCTGTACCCCAAGAAATTAGAACTATCCACAATTTGCATGTTATTGGGCGCTCACTCAAAACACATTTCTTCAAGGTCTTCCCTCTCCTAGTGTATCCTCACCCATCCCTGTAGACTCTGAGCCCTTGCGGGCAGGGTCCTCTCTCCTTCTGTACTTGTGTGTGCCTTGTATTGCTCATGTTTACTGTACTTGTCTATACTTGCCCCTCTTCACATGTAAAGCGCCATGGAATAAATGGCGCTATAAAAATCTATAATAATAATAGCGGTCTATCACCTTCACTAATCAAAGTCATTCTATGTGTAAGTGTGTGTGTGTAGCCCATTCACTATCTCCATCCATCCCTCACTCCCTCAAAATGGCTGGGCCATCATTCTAAATACACCATTGTATATAAACACCTGTACTTTGTATCTCCCACACATATTTGTAAATTGTAAGCTCTCACGAGCGTGTGCGGATTATATTGCTTTCATTATTGTATTGGTAACGTTGTTACTTATGACTTGTGTTCGAAACTGTTAAACTGTAAAGCGCTGCGTAATCTGTTGGCGCTATATAACTAAAGATTCTTATTAAGCGTTCACGGTCCATGTGGAGGTAGACCGTGACGGCTCCTGCAACGATGTTTCTGAGGAACTGGAGAAGGAGGAGTCAATGTGTACAGACTTGATTCCCGCAATCCTTGTAGTTGCCTGAACACGTACAGCGCCACTCGCAAGATCTGTACCCGGCTCCACAACATTGACCCAATGGGCAGTAAGGGAAAGGTATCGTCCCTGGCCATGGGTACTGGTCCACGCAGCGGTGGTCAGGTGGACATTGCTACTGACGGAGTTTAGTAGCGCATGTTTAATTTTATCCTCAACAACATGGTTTTGCAGACCAGGGACGGCTTGCCTGCTGAAATAAAATCAGCTTGGCACATTGTATTGTGGGACTGCCAATGCCATTAAGTTCCGTAAACTGTCAGTCTCCACCAGCCTGAATGACAGCATTTCAAGGGACAGGAGTTTTGCAATGCCAGCATTCAGAGCCTGTGGTCGTGGATGGTTTGCCGAGATTGGGCCTACACCCGATACGCCACAACCTGACACCCACAGATAAACAAGCCATAAAATCTCTGAAAGATAACCCCAACATTATTATTAAACAAGCAGATAAGGGGGGTGCTATCGTTATTATGAATAAGACCCAATCTATTGCCAAAATTCATAGACAACTGTCAGTTAACCTAACCTACAGACAACTCAATTGTGACCCTACATTTTACATCTGTCAAAAAATTGATCGTATCCTGACAAAACATCTTTAATTGATCACCATAGACTGTAAGACTATGACATTCCTTAATATTCAATACCCCATCACCCCTGTTTTCTACACACTAACAAAAATCAACAAAAAACTACATTATCCACCCGCATACCCTAGAGGGATAATTCTCCGTGTTCTACAGTATCACCCAAATGTTTAACATGTTGCCTAATTCCTATGTATATATATTCTTCACCCTATGTATATATTGTATATATTATCCATTGTCATTGACTGTAAATTTTTCTATCTCTTCCAGCGACTATTTGATAAAGGCCACTGCGTTGCCCAAAACGTCAGTCAGTCGTCTCATAGCTATTTTCTTTTTTCACATCAAGTGTGCAATAAAAATTTCAAATTTAACCATGACATATGCAGTTAAACTTGTGCTGTGATTCTATATAGACTGTACATCTTCAGTGTGTCTTTGTAACTCAACTACGTGTTTTCTACGCACAATTTTAGACATATTTGTGGTATTGAGGTTACTGACACTTTACCTCTTTTTACTTTTTGATTACACAGCTTGCATTTGACATAGCAAATATCATCTGCAAGTGTGTGAAAAAAGGACCACGCAGTGCAAGTCCTGGGAGCGTCCGTTTAGACTTTTGGAAGAGAAATCCGAACAGGTGCCAAAATGGAGGCTACAGGCAACAGAGTATGCAGCCTAACTCTCCCTCCTGTTTGTACCGTTGGGGCAATCGCTTCCTCAGAGCTGCTACCACCACCTTCCTGTTCCTCACGCCATGTTGGGTCTTGGACCTCATCATCTCCACTAACCTCTTCCAACACCTGCTGCTGTTGGGTGGTCTGGCCACCACCATGCTCAACAGAAACTGCACCTGAGTCTCATCATCATCAGATGCGTTCTGCGGTGTGCTGACCATCGGCACTGTCTCACCCGCCTCTTCAGATTCAGAGAGACACAGCTGTTGCGCATCACTGCATACTCCCTCTTCTTCACATTCCAGAATGCTGCTTGGCTGTGCCCCTGTTTGCAAACCAACAGATTCTGAGAACAGAAGCAGAGACTCAGCTGGCTCCTCTACAGAACTCTCTGACTGACTGGGCAATTTTGCAGGCGGTGAAGAGACAGATGGTTGATCAACAGTGCTGTGTTACTGAGAGGAGGTGGAAGCAATTGAAGTCGATGCATTGGACCCTGGGCTCCAACACCGCCAGTTGTTGCCTGTAAGTGCTGTTAGCACAGTCAACACTTGCTCCTGTGTTACTGGGGTTGAGTAATGGCAGCTGTTCCCTGCTGTGTGTACGACAAAAAGTAATGCTGCCTCCACCCTGTCCTCCTCTCATCCCTGGGCTCCAACACCGCCAGTTGTTGCTCGTAAGTAATTGGCACGGGTACTGACTCATGCCCACCCTGTTTACAGCACCACAGCTGTTTCCTGGCAGTGTCAACGTAAATTAGCCTCCAATAAGTTGTCCTGTCATGTTGCATTCCGGTTATCCGACTCTATGGTGCCTGCAGTTTAGGTGATTCCTATGTGTGCTGTGGGATATGTAAATAAAGGCTCTTTCCGGTGTGAAAATAGGACAAGCACCCACTCTAGGACTGTGTGATTTGGTAACTGCAGACGGCTTGCGGCCTGTCAACTTACATTTTCATGGGTGCCTTATGGTACCCGTCCGAGTTCCAGTACCGTTAGCTGGTTCTCCACAGTGCCTTTGGCCTAGGTGCCTCCATCTCGGTATCCGAGTTCCAGCAACGTCTGCTGGTCCTTGGTAGTGCTTTGGAGCACAGGTACCTCCTGCTTAGTAACCGTGTCCCAGTAACGTCAGCTGGTCCTCGGTTGTGCCATTGGCTCTTTTCCTTCTGCTGTCCCTCCGGGTTCCAGCAGTCAGCTGGTCCTCGTTACTTGCATTGGCTCTTGTACCTTCTGCTACCCGTCCGGGTTCCAGTACCGTCAACTGGTTCTCCGCAGTGCCTTTGGCCTAGGTGCCTCCATCTCAGTATCCGAGTTCCAGCAACGTCTGCTGGTCCTTGGTAGTGCTTTGGAGCACAGGTACCTCCTGCTTAGTAACCGTGTCCCAGTAACGTCAGCTGGTCCTCGGTTGTGCCATTGGCTCTTTTCCTTCTGCTGCCCCTCCGGGTTCCAGCACAGTCAGCTGGTCCTCGTTACTTGCATTGGCTCTTGTACCTTCTGCTACCCGTCCGGGTTCCAGTAACGTCAACTGGTTCTCGGAAGTTAGACGACCCTAAAGACCACCCCGAAGAAGATGACGACCCCAAGGACGACGAGCATCAAGCCAACCAGCCTGAACACCATCACAAAGAAGAAATATAAGATTACCCAGAAGAAGATCATCAACAGGAAAAAGAAGGTTACGACAAACTACAAGATACAGAACAAGAGACAGAAGAACAATAAGCAGAAGATCAAAAAGCAGAACATGAAGTATAAGATCAAAATGAAGAGCAAAATATATGCTCTAAATTATAAGCAGAAGAAGACTAAGCAGTGTATGAGGGTGAGTCCGTTCCTCCTCGTGGTGCCCCTGGAAAATGTCTGCTGCTGCAGGCTAAACTGAACACAGACAAATACTGTTGTAATTTAAATCTTTTGTGACAGCAAGAACGGAAGGATGAAAAATTCATACTTTGACAGATTACAAGTACAGGAATCTCTGTCACAAATAAGAATATGATGAAGAAGATGAAGAGGAAGAAGATGAAGATGTAGAATATGAAGAAGAATAATAGTTTAATAAGAACAATATGAGTAATGTTAACAAAAAGATGAATAACAAGAAGTTTACGAAGAAGATAAAGAAGGTGAAGATGAAGAATAATTTGATGACAAAGATGATGCTGCTGAAGATTATGAAGGAGAAAGTGTGTCAAAAGTTAAAAAGGTGAAGAGCATGGAAGTTGTGAAACATACATATTTGCCAAAATAGAAAAAAGGTTAACAACATAGTCAATTTCTTCGTCAATCCGAACGTATTTCCAAAAAAAAATATTAATGCTATTCCATTGGATTGGGTTAAACATCTATGCCTTTAATGTCTCCTCAACCTCCCCCAATACATTCTACATTACTCTTTGTTGTTTTCCTTCATGTACAATTAACCAACAAGGCAAGAATGGGTTTTTTTTAATTCCGATATTTTGTTCCCATAGACTTACATTGGATTTCCGGTATCGGTATCGCCGATATTATTTGGGTATCGGCGATACCATTCCGATTCCGATACTTTTGGATATCGGAAAGTATCGCTCAACTCTAATGACGACGCTTTGGCAGCCCTTTTTCGGAAGGGTCTGTCAGATAATGTAAAGGATGTTATGGTGGGATTCCCTATCCCCTCTGGTCTCAATGATTCTATGTCATTAGCGATTCAAATTGACAGACGTTTGCGTGAGCGGAGAAGTATGCGTGGAATAGTGTTGCCTTGTGAACCTGCTTCTGAACCCATGCAGTGTGATAGAGTGGTTTCTGGGGCACAGCGTCATGAGTTTCGAAAGCGCAATGGGTTATGTTTCTACTGTGGTGATGCCTCTCATGCTATTTCAGTCTGCCCTAAGCGGGGAAGACGTTTTGCACGCTCAGTTGTCTTGGGTAGTGTTCAGACTAAGTTTTTATTAACTGTTACTCTGATATGCTCTCTGTCCTCTTTTTCTGCTCAGGCTTTCGTTGATTCAGGAGCAGCTATTAACCTGATGGATTTTGATTTTGCTAAACGTTGCGGGTTTCCCTTGATACCCCTACAGAAGTCTACTCCCCTACTGGGGATCGATTCTACCTCTTTGGCTGAGAATAAACCTCAGTTCTCTACTCAGGTGATAATGAGGGTTGAACCTGATCATCAGGAGAGCTGCAAATTTTTGGTTCTGTATAATCTGCATGACATTATCGTGCTGGGTTTCCCTTGGTTACAGTCTCATAATCCTGTTTTGGATTGGAAATCTGTGTCTGTAACCAGTTGGGGCTGCCAATGTGTTAATACCAACACTCCTGTTTTTTCTGCCTCCCCTCAGGCTCAGGATGTTCCTGACTTTTTGATTGATTTTTCTGATGTGTTTAGCGAAAGTAAATCTGCATCCTTGCCTCCCCATAGGAGCTATGACTGCGCTATTGAATTAGTGCCTGGTAGTAAATTCCCTAAAGGTCGCCTTTTTAACTTGTCTGTACCTGAAGGGTCAAATCAGACCATCCTCTTCACCCTTAGGTGCCGGTTTTTCTTTGTGGCCAAAAAGGATGGTTCATTAAGGCCGTGTATTGATTATCGTCTTTTGAACAATATTACTGTGAAATATCAATATCCGTTACCCTTGATTTCTGACCTGTTTTCCAGGGTGAAAGACGCTACTTGGTTTACCAAGCTTGACCTCAGGGGGCATATAACCTTATTCGCATTAAGCACGGGATGAATGGAAGACGGCATTTAACACCCCTGAAGGGCATTTTGAGTACCTTGTGATGCCCTTTGGGCTCACTAATGCTCCTTCTGTCTTCCAGTCCTTCATGAATGACATTTTCAGGGATTTTGTGGATAAATTTCTGATTGTTTATTTGGATGATATCTTGAGTTTTTCTAATGACTGGGACTCTCATGTGAAACATGTTCGAACTGTATTCCAGATTTTGAGAGAGAATGCTCTGTATGTGAAGGGATCAAAGTGTCTTTTTGGCGTACAGAGGATCTCATTTTTGGGATTCATTTTGTCCCCATCTGTTATTGAAATGGACCCGGTCAAGGTTCAGGCCATCTGTGATTGGGTCCAACCTACTTCATTAAAGGCTCTTCAAAGATTTTTGGGTTTTGCCAATTTTTATCGTAAATTTATTGGTAATTTCTTGGTTATTGTTAAACCATTAACTGATTTGACCAAAAAGGGTTCTGATGTGGTGAATTGGCCTCCTGAGGCAGTCTCTGCATTTCAGGAACTTAAGCAGAGATTCACTTCTGCTCCTGTTCTACGGCAGCCTGATGTTTCTCTGCCATTTCAGGTGGAGGTTGATGCCTCTGAAATTGGGGCAGGTGCCGTTTTGTCACAAAGAGATCCAGAGACCTCTAAAAGTAACCCTTGTGCCTTTTTCTCTCGAAAATTTTCTCCTACTGAACGTAATTATAACGTTGGTAATCGGGAGTTATTGGCCATGAAGTGGGCTTTTGAAGAGTGGAGACATTGGCTGGAGGGAGCCAAACATCAGGTGGTGGTCCTTACGGACCATAAGAATCTGGTTTATCTGGAATCTGCCAAGCGACTTAATCCTAGACAGGCCAGGTGGGCCTTGTTTTTCACATGTTTTAATTTTGTGGTTTCCTTTCTTCCTGGCACTAAGAATGTTAAGGCGGATGCCCTCTCGAGAAGTTTCCTTGCGGACTCTCCTGAGGTATCTGATCCTTCTGTTATTTTGAAAGAAGGTGTAGTTCTTTCCGCCATCTCGCCCAATTTGAGACTGGCTCTGGAGGGTGTCAGGAGGATAGGCCCGAGCGCTGCCCTGTTGGGAAATTGTTTGTCCCGGACCAGTGGAAAAAGAGTGTGATGTCTGAGATTCGTTGGCCGGTCATCCCGGAATTTTTGGTACCAGAGACTTGGTTAGTCGGTCCTTTTGGTGGCCTACCTTGTCTCGTGATGTCAGGGAATTTGTGCAGTCCTGCGGGACTTGCTCTCGCTCCAAGCCTTGCTCTCGCTCTAGTGGTTTGTTGATGCCATTGCCTGTGTCCAAGAGACCATGGACCCATATCTCTATGGATTTCATTTCCGACCTCCCTGTTTCTCAGAGAATGACCGTCATCTGGGTGATTTGTGATAGGTTTTCCAAGATGATACATCTTGTGCCATTACCTAAGTTGCCTTCCTCCTCTGAATTGGTGCCTTTGTTCCTTCAGCACGTGGTTCGTTTACACGGCATTCCTGAGAACATTGTGTCTGACAGAGGAGTCCAGTTTGTTTCCAGATTTTGAGGACCTTTTGTTCTAAGCTTGGTGTTCAGTTGTCTTTCTCTTCGGCGTTTCATCCTCAGACCAATGGTCAAACTGAGAGAACAAACCAGACATTGGAGACTTATCTAAGATGCTTTGTGTCTGCTGATCAGGATGACTGGGTCTCTTTTTTGCCTTTGGCTGAGTTTGCTCTTAATAATAGGGCTAGCTCTGCCACTTTGATGTCTCCATTTTTCTGTAATTCTGGGTTTCACCCTCGATTTTCTTCAGGACAGACGGAGGCTTCTGCCTGTCCAGGTGTTGACTCTGTTGTGGAGCGTATGCAACAGATTTGGGACCAGGTAGTGGAGAGGTTGTCCCTCTCTCAGGAGAGGGCCCAGCGGTTTGCTAACCAGCATAGGACTGATGGTCCTCGGTTTAAAGTGGGGGACTTGGTCTGGTTGTCCTGAAAAAATATTCCTATGAGAGTGGCATCTCCTAAATTTAAGCCTAGGTTCATTGGACCTTATAAGATCATGGAGATTCTTAATCCTGTTTCTTTTCGTTTGCTTCTTCCAGGGACATTTAAGATCCATAACGTGTTCCACAAGTCCTTTTTAAAGAGGTTTGTTGAGCCAGTGTTTCCTACTGCTTTGCCTCCTGACCCTGTTCTGGTTGAGGGCAATATGGAGTTTGTGGTTGAGAAAATAGACAGACAGAAAATAGTATGAGCAAACGTTGGGGCCCAAACTACCTAAATAGAAAAGGATAGGAAGGGCACTTACTGCAATCCCAAAAAACCCTGAAAAGCACCAACTCTACTAATTTCAAAAACACCTGAGATCACACGACCTCTACCACCTAAATTAGTTCTCTGGTGTAACAAAATCAAAACAGCAGCCACTGAAAAAACTGGAAAAAGCAAATGTACAAACATCAGTGGCTGAACTAAACTGAGAGGGCAAAAGCCCCCGAAGGGGACCCTGAAGGCCCCCACAGAAGTGCAGGACAAAATGCAAAAAATAAGCACAAAAACAAAAAGAAGAAAATGTCTTATCTGTTAGCAGGAGATGCAGACACGACACAGCAGGCTACAAAGGAAACAGGAATCAAGGATTGAGACCAGAACAATTGATCACCGGCAACCCTGATGGGAAGGCGAGTCCCTTATATAAGACCAGTCAGTAACACCTGACTCCCAATCCTCACAATCTTCACTGGACAGTCCAGTACCGCTTGTAACCACCAGAGGGAGCCTCTGCTCAGAACTCATTTCAAGTCCATTCACAACAGTATATACAGCAGTCTTGATGTCCCCAAGTGATGTATACAGCTGTCCCGGTGTCTCCTATGTGATGTATACAAAAGTCTTTCTCTAATGTGATATATACAGCAGTCTCAGTGTCTCCTATGTGATGTACACCACAGTTTTGGTGTCTCCTATGTAATTTATACAGCATGGTGAACAGGATTCTCAGTTTATCCCATGTGATGTATATACAGCAGTCTCAATGTATCCTATGTAGTGAAGAGCGAGCGTGCTCGGTTAAGGTGTTATCCGAGCATGCTCATGTGCTAATAGAGTAACTTCGGCGTGCTCGATTAATATGTCTGAGTCACTGTGGCTGCAGGTCTCGCGGCTGTTAGATAGTCGCAACACATGGGGGATTGCCTGTGTGTTAGGCAATCTATGTATGTGTTGCAGCTGTTGAACAGCCGCGAGACATGCAGCCACGGTAACTCGAGCATAGTATTTGAGCATACAGAAGATACTCTATTAGCACAAGAGTGTGCTTGGGCACCACCTTATCCTAGCACGTTTGGTCATCACTAATCTTATGTGATTTATATACAGCAGTGTTGGTGTCTCCTATGTGATGTATACAGCAGATCATTCACTGCTTGAATTCTATAAATGTGACTTGAGCATAGATGTATTTCCCACTGAGTAGACAAACAGTGAATTATGCATCTGTGTATGGGGCAATTTACTACTTCAAGTTATTCTTTACAAAACTTATCACAGAGTGTCTACAGGTAAATACTTTTTGTTTTTTAAGGATTTGTGCTAATGCAATTATTTATCACTTAGTTACATTTGCTTCATATAGCTCAAAAGGACTATTTCACCGCTTGTGTAAACATGACGAGTGGTACAGTATTCTCCAAAACCCATGGAGGAAAAAAAAATTCAGAATGAGAATATAAAATATACTGGCACTCAACAAACCTCTATTGATATAAATGGTATAAATGTATTATATAAAAATTAAAATAGACATATTTTTTCCAACTTTTCCCATTCTGTTTTTATTTTTCTATTTAGCTACGCCTTTGTTTATATTTTCATTTTTTTCTCCACTTTTTTCCCATTCTGTTTTTTTTTTCTATTGCTATGTCATTCTAGAAATATCATTCTTATTTAAATCTAATGTATATGTCTGTGGGACTCCCGGAGTACAGCAGTTTTTAACAATACATTTCTAAATGACTACCGCAAAAAGGCATGTCAGGCATCTTTGTCAGTTTTCTTAAATTATTGCATTTAGAGTATTTAGATTGTGTGTTGATTTCTGAAATGGGGCTAGATCCGATGCTTTTTGAAATAAATGGAATAAACAAATATATACAAATATATTTTTATGCCATTATTCAACAAATATACAGTTCTGCTGAGTTTTTACGTGTTTACTTTGATTCCTATCATGTTGTGATATCATGCTGAGTTGTATCAAATGCAAACTCAGCTTTGTGGATCTATAACTAGCCCAATAAAAGAATACATAGTGACTGCTTAGCCCTATGTAGAATGCCATATCTCCTGGTGTGCTTGCACTATTTGATTTTGGGTTATTGTTTGTTTGTTTGTTTTGCAAGATTGATCTATCAGTGTTTCTGCATTACATTTATAAATAAAAGAAATCACGAAAAATTAGTATGAAATCCAAAAAATAAACTTGAACAAGAAAATAAATTAAGAAAACACCTCTTAAACACTTGTACATAAATAAATCTGGAATGTTAAAGATAAAAAAAAAACCCTCAGTGCTTAGTTGTGTATCGCCCCCTCAACACCTCATTTATGATGTGCTCTCAGGTTGACCCAGAAAGATCATTTTCCTTGGGTAGAATTAATCTAGTTCCTCTGCAGTACTTTGCCAGCTGGCTGCAGGTTGTGACTGATTATGTGTAAAAGGCTTGTGATGGGTTTATTATTGACAATGCTGAGAAAACACAACTCATTTTGTGTGCTAATTTATAAAAACGGCAGTACTTGATGTGAAAAGCTATCGATTTAGACAAGTTTGAGGAGGCCCAATTTCTCTTTGAGTTTAAATTTGCTCTAACATTTCCATGTGGGATGTAATAACCGGAAACCGCATTATTTTCATGCTTATAGTATCAGGTTTTTGGAAGATAATTACTGATACAATGTGTTTTCACTTGTAAGCAAATTATCAAATAAGGACCCACACACTACATTGCTATGAAATGGTTTATCCACAGGTCATCATTAAAGAACCATCTGTAAAGAAAAGGATAACTAAAAAAGAAAACATTCTTCCAAGGTTCTGCTAAGTGTCCTCATAAATACACGTAATCATGATAATTAGAGATAACTGTAACAGCTATTAGTATCATTAAAATCACTTCCCTTACAGCGAGCACATAATAGAGGAGAGCAGGAGCTGGAAATATAAATACCCCTTTGTTACCCTACATGATCACCATCAAAATACAAGAACCTTGTAGAGAAGTAAACAGTTTAATAGCAGAAATTAATAATGGTCAGTGCTCTGCTAATAGAGTGGAAGTAATGTATATTATATGAATATCAATGAAGTCCAAAGCGACTAGTGGGTGTTTGATGGCAGTCAACGATGGTACTCAGGGTGTGAGTGTGGCCCAGGGCTGATGTAGGGTTAGTGTTAAGGCCCTGTTACACATAGCGAGATCGCTAGCGAGATCGCTGAAACGCCACCGATTTTGTGACGTAGCAGCGACCTAGCCAGCGATCTCGCTTAGTGTGACACTCAGCGACGATTAACCCCCCTGCTGGGTGTCGCTGTTCGTCGCTGAATGTCCTGGACCATTTTTTGATCGTTGGTCTCCCGCTGGCCAGAGCGCATCGCTGCATGTGACAGGCGGGAAACCAGCGATAAGCAAGCTGGAGCTGGTAACCAAGGTAAACATCGGGTTTCCAGGCCCCGGATGACGCCTGGAAACCCGATGTGTACGTTAGATACCAACGCGCTTGTGCAGGGGAGCTGGTAACCAAGGTACACAGCGGGTTCTAGGCGCTGTGCGGTGCCTGGAAACCCGATGTGTACCTTGGTTACCAGCTCCCTGCACAAGCGCGCTGGTATCTAACATACACTACGGGTAACTAAGCAACGTGCGTCGCTTGTTACCCGCATAGTCGCTGTCCTGATCGCTGCTGAGCGCTGCCTGTTTGGCAGCTCAGCAGCGATCATGCAGCGACACACCAGCGATCCTGACAAGTGCATATCGTTGTCGGGATCGCTGGTGAGTCGCTATGTGTAATGGGACCCTTACTCATATTTTGGCTTCAGTGCCAGGCTATAGTCCTTCTTGGGTTTCTCAAGTAGCCTTTTGAACTCTATGGTATCATCCACCAAAGCATTTTAAGGCTAAATATTGAGTTAGCTTTGCATTCTGTTCCACATGTACTTCTGTAGTTTATCCCGCTCGGCATCCATTACTGCCTGCTGGCTAATTCTTCTCTTCAACAATCTCCTGCTCATTTATGAACTATCTGCATTTATTTTCTGGTTCAGACCTGTGGTTAACATTCGTCTGCTGCAAACATAATTAATTATTCTCTACTACATTAGTGCTGTTCATATTTTAAAGCTGCTGCAACAGTGTGTAATCTTTCTGATAGCAAGTATACCGTTCATCTCTTCTGCTACTGGTAAACCATTTGTTTGCTGCAATTAACCATGGCATTAACCATTTGTTTGCTGCAAATCCTGGACAGACTATACTTTTTCATTTTTTATATATATATCCACTCTCCTGGCTCTCTATCTTCTGGTGCATCCTATAGTTTCTCTACCTGCCATCCTGCATACCCTGCTGTCCTGGCCCTCACGTGACCCATCTGGCATGTCCTCCGTGCCACTGCCTCCAGTTCATGTTGCTCAAACTGACCTGTAGGTTAGAGAATCCATTTCACCAAGTAAATCCATAACAGTGAGCTGTTGGGCACAAGTTTCCTGAAAGATGTTGACAGGATGTCACCGCACGAACACTGCCGGAAAAAAGTCGAAGACTGCCGAGTGCAGTGAATACTGCAGTTAATGAGCGGCCCCGGAAGAAGACACAGTGGGATGGGAGGATGCGTCGCTGGACAGGAGGACGTGTCGCTGGACAGGTAAGTATATCTGTAAAGTTCGAGTTCGGGGTTCGGAAGCAAGTTTGCGTCATCTCCGGCCCCGAACTCTAACTTTACAAAAGAACTCGGATGGACCCGCCGATCCTGAACATCGGGGGGTTCGCTCATTACTAGTGAAGATCCAAAACCTGTCACGCCTACAATCAGGAGGTCACTGGAGCGGAAGTCACTGGCGCAAGAGATCCCTGAATGCAGTGTCCACAGAACGGAGGTTGAGGTATGTATTTCTGAGTGAGTGCAGGGCGCAGGTGCGGGATTCCGGGCCATAACTTACGTGCATGGGAGGGGGTAAGTATTACAATGAAGACAAGAAGCAAGGATTTCTTCAAGGCACCGTCAGGTTCCCTTTAAATCTACAGTAAATTCATCAACACAGGGTTCACTCGGTAGAAAAATCTGGAGAAGAGAATCTGGAGCATGGGGAATGACGGGTGCACAGCTAGCACTGAGCTCTGATATGTTACACCCCCCACTTCTTTTTTATTATAAATCACTCACTCATTTTGCTGTCAGCAGGCTTCTATATAATTAGATATATACTATGTGAGACAACTCAATATTTTTGCATATTGTAGATTTTTTGCACATTCCTGATGGCCAAGAATCCTAAAATGCCCGGTAACACCAAAAATGATAAATGTTGATATTGGCGTTCAAGGTATCAATATCTGCTTTAGAAGAAAACGTCTGTAATATTTCCACATACATTTCAGAGCTGCATTCAGCACGCACAAAGCAATCACTATTCATTTTAATCATAAATTGAGCATTTTCTAACTTGAATGACAGCTTGAAAACTGGTCCTGCTTAGTATACGGACACAAATCAAATCTATGTGCAGGGGACTGTATGACAGAACATGGAGCGGCTCTAGGAAAGAATAAATGTAAAATACAGAATGTGATGGAGCACGTACGATTGTAGGATTTGTATGGAATTGGTTCTGTTAGAGCAGCACTGGCGCCCTTGCATTAGTCCCCTTTCTCCTCTCAGTACCCGTCCACACTCCTGCAACGTTTGTTTCCTCCTAGGGCCTGCGCATGGAACACAGGTCTCCTGGGAGTGTACTTAGGGCACGAGGTCCCTGACTCTTAAAAGCGACAGTGCGTGTGCTTCTAAAAATGTCCCCAGCAAAAAGCAGTCTGATATTTAAGGCACTATTCCCTAATGGGACGTGCCTTTGAAACTTTAGTTATCAGTGTGTGTATCCTGCTACCTAGTTGTACCTGTGATCCCTGAACCTGATCCTGTCCGTTTCATGTGAATTTGATCCTGTCTTTCCTAGCTGAACTTGATCCTGTTCGCCCTGCTGTAACCAGTTCCTAAGTCCGTCCTACCGCTATTCAGTCCTGAGCCTGATCCGCCTTGTCCTCACCTATGCCGCAATACTCACCAGTCCAGTCTGAACCTGCACCTGTGATCCTGCATCTGAATCCGCCCTTTGTTCCTAACCTATCCTGTCCGTTCCTGATCCTGTTCTGTCTAACCAGCCACATGTCCTCATGTTAACAAGTTCTTGGCCGGCCCTGCTTCCCTGCACCTTTGAGGGTTAGCTGCTGTGGCTCCATGTCTGTCCTTAAGTCAGGGGTCGACAAAGTTGTTCAGAATCTAGGAGCCAGCCAAAAAATTTAGGAGCCAGAATTTTTGCCTGCCAGTTATCATCATCATTGCCTGCCCATTATCATAATCATTGCCTCCCTATCATCATCATTGCCTTCCCATTATCATTACCTCACCATCATCATCATTATCATTGCCTCCCCATTAATATCATCGCCTTCCCATTATCATTGCCTCCCCATCATTATTATCATTGCTTCCCCATTAATATCATCATCATCATCATTGCCTTCCCATTATCATTGCCTCCCCATTAATATCATCATCATCATCACTGCCTTCCCATTATCATTGCCTCCCCATCATCATCATTATCATTGCCTCCCCATTAATATCATCATCACCCAGTGACACCACTAACGGGCGCCGGGGTGCCCGACGGCGAGTGGGCCCCCCCGCCTGCTCAGGGCCCCTCTTTAATTCCCCGGGCAAACCCTGCTATATGTATATATGTGTGTGTGTGTGTGTGTATATATATATATATACACACACACACATACAGGTTTCTCCCCACTCCCCCATGTACACGAGAGATCTGTTGATCACCTGGGTCAGGAAGAAACCAGCCGGGGCCACATCAGATTGGGCTGCCTCTGGACCCGCATAGGGGGATAAGATGCTGCCAGACATCTGTGCTGGGCAGTATCTCATAACGTGCGATCACACATGCAGCTTTGAGAAATCATTTATAGCTCTAACTCTACAAATGCCAAAAGGATCATGTGCCGATTGCTGGGGTCTGACTGCTGGGACCCCCAGCGACCCCGAAGTCTGGACTCTGAGGCACTGGCCGGGCGGGGGGCACATGCTTGACCACTGCTGCTTCACCATCTCTGGGGATGAAAAGGATTTCTCGGATTTTGTAGCTATTACCAGTGGGGGGCGCCTGCGGCACCTACAGCCCCCCTGATACAGGCGGACAGACCGCAGCCACACAGGGGCCCATAAGGTGAGGGGGCCACATATACATCTGGAGCAGGCGGTATTGGACCCACAGGGGCCTCTCCTGTCTGTGCCCGCTCTCGTGCCCTCCCGCTCTGGATACCGGCGCATATAAGCCGCCAGTACAACGCTCCACTCACCTGCCCGCAGAGACTAGCAGCAACTACGGCGAAAAGCTGCAGACAATGCCGCTACATCAGCGAGCTCAGACACAGCGCTACCGGAAGTCACTGCTGTGTACAACTCCAGCCCCGCAAAGTATCCGGAATAGCCAGAGACAGCGAAAGAACGACAGCACCACCAGTGGCCCGGAGGAGACTTTACATCCTGCAACGTTTCCGCTAAAGGGCGCCGGGGTGCCCAACGGCGAGTGGGCCTCCCCACCTGCTCAGGGCCCCTCTTTAATTCCCCGGGCGCCAGGCATGATTTTCTAGGCGCCACTGGCGACCTGGCGCCCGGGTTTGTCGAACCCTGCCTTAAGTAGCACCTGGCAATCACCTGGGAGCAAGTCTAACCACACCATCAAAAAGAAATGGTAGAGAAAGTAAACTGAAAAATTGTAAAGTTCTTTAACATGGAACAATTAAGCGCAACTTGCTGAAACCATAATACCGCAATCTAAATAGGTATATATATCTCACATAGGGAATTAATTGAGGGCATCACTTTATTACTCAGGCAGGGCTGCCACTAGGAATTTCGGGGCCCCATACTGGCAAACTTTTCGAGGCCCCCTTGAGAATCCGCCCAGGCTCCAACCCAGCCCTGCCTCCACCCCTTGAACTATCCACAGTCAAAAGATTTTTTAAGCCACCACCACGACAAGGTAGACTCTTTTGTCCGTGCCCTACTCTACTCTAACCCATTAAACATTTGTTCAAATATGCAATACAATTTAGGTATATTTTTATTTATTTTTCAATTTTTAAAATGACCAATAATATCACATACAGTGGACAAATACCACCACACTATATTACCACCACATAGTGACCAAATAATAGCACATACAAGGAATAAATACCACCACACCATGTCCACACCACATATTACCACCATATGGTGACCAATAATACCACATACAAGGAACAAATACCACCACACCATGTCCAGACCACATATTACCACCATATGGTGACCAATAATATCACATACAAGGAACAAATACCACCACACCATGACCAGACCACATATTACCACAACATAGTGACCACATAGCACATACAAGGAGCAAATACGGCCACACCATGGACGGACAACATATTACCACCACATAGTGACTGAACACTACAATACTGATGCAGTGTCTGTGTACAAGTAATAGTGATCACCAGTGACATTATACACAGGAGCTCTGTATATAGTGTATAATGTAAAGGTAATACAGTGATCACTGGTGACATTGCACACAGGACCGCTGTATAAAGTATACAGTGTATAGTGTCAGTGTATAGGTAACACACTGACTCACCAGTGACGTCTCTAGGTGAAGTCTTTCATCTTCGCTTTTAATCTTCATCCAGAACAGACCCCATCACTTCTTCCAGCCAGGGCTCATCTCTGCAGGAAATAACACAGTTATCTAGAGAACCGCTTGCAGAACACATTACTTATTTTTTTCCCAAATTGTAAACTACACCCGATGAAGAAAAAAAAGTCAACAGTGTCGCTCTGCACAGTAACAGGACCGCCCTCCCATTTATAACAGTATCCTCAAAAAATAAAAATAAATACATCACTGCAGTAATAATATCCCTAAATTAGCCCCTATTGTAATAATATCTCCCATCCTGGCCCCTGTGTGTCTCATTTCTGGCTCCAGCCATATGTTCTCCTATCCTGCCACCATGTGATGTCCCATCCTGCCCCATGATCCTGTGCCATCTGTCCCCATTGTATCCATCCAGCCCCATGATCCTGCACCATCTGTCTCCATCCTGCCTCATGATCCTGCCCCAGACCATCTGTCCCATGATCCTACCCCATCGTATCCATCCTGCCCCATGATCCTGCACCATCTGTCTCCATCCTGCCCCATGATCCTGCCCCAGACCATCTGTCCCATGATCCTGCCCCATCTGTCTCCATCGTATCCATCCTGCCCCATGATCCTGCCCTATCTGTCCCCATCGTATCCATCCTGCCCCATGATCCTGCACCATCTGTCTCCATTTTGCCCAATGATCCTGCTCCATCTGTCCCATGATCCTGCCCAGACCATCAGTCCCATGATCATGCCCCATCTGTCCCCATCGTATCAATCCTGCCCCATGATCCTGCACCATCTGTCTTCATCTTGTCCCATCTGTCTCCATCTTGCCCATGATCCTTCCCCATCTATCTCCATCCTGCCCAGGCCATTTGTCCGATGATCCTGCCCCATGATCCTACCCCATCTGTCTCCATCTTGCCCATGATCCTGCCCATCTATCTCCATCCTGCCCCAGGCCATTTGTCCCATGATCCAGCCCCATCTGTCCCATGATCCTGCCCCATCATATCCATCCTACCCCATGATCCTGCACCATCTGTCTCCATCTTGCCCTATGATCCTGCCCCATCTGACTCCATCCTGCCCCATCTGTCTCCATCCTGCACCATGTCTCCAATCCTGCCCCGTGTCTCCATCCTGCCCCGTGTCTCCAATCCTGCCCCGTGTCTCCAATCCTGCCACCGTGTCTCCATCCTGCCCCGTCATTCCATCCTGCCCCCCGTCACTCCATCCAGCCCCCCGCGACTCCATCCAGCCCCAGTGATTCTATCCAGCCCCAGTGACTCCATCCAGCCCGTGATTCCATCCTGCCCCAGTAATTCCATCCTGCCGCCCCAGTAATTCCATCCTGCCGCCCCAGTGACTCCATCCTGCCCCCCCGTGACTCCATCCTGCCCCAGCGACTCCATCCTGCCCAGCGACTCCATCCTGCCCCAGTGACACCATCCTGCCCCCAGTGACACCATCCTGCCCCCCCAGTGATTCCATCCTGCCCCCGTGATTCCATCCTGCCCCCCCAGTGACTCCATCCTGCCCCCAGTGACTCAATCCTGCCCTCCAGTGATTCCATCCTGCCCCCCCAGTGACTCCATCCTGCCCCCCAGTGACACCATCCTGCCCCCCAGTGATTCCATCCTGCCCCCCAGTGACACCATCCTGCCCCCCAGTGATTCCATCCTGCCCCCCGTGATTCCATCCTGCCCCCCCAGTGACTCTATCCTGCCCCCCAGTGACTCCATCCTACCCTCCAGTGATTCCATCCTGCCCCCCAGTGAGTCCATCCTGCCCCCAGTGATTCCATCCTGCCCCACAGCAATTCCATCCTGCCCCCCAGCGATTCCATCCTGCCCCCAGCGATTCCATCCTGCCCCCAGTGATTCCATCCTGCCCCCCAGCGATTCCATCCTGTCCCCCAGCAATTCCATCCTGCCCCCCAGAGATTCCATCCTGCCCCCCCAGCGATTCCATTCTGCCCCCCAGCGATTCCATCCTGCCCCCCAGCGATTCCATCCTGCCCTCCCAGCGATTCCATCCTGCCCCCCCAGTGACACCATCCTGCCCCCCCAGTGATTCCATCCTGCCCCCCAGCGATTCCATCCTGCCCCAGGCCCCAGCGATTCCATCCTGCCGCCCCAGTGATTCCATCTTGCCCACATTGCTGATTTCAATAAATAAATTTAAAAAAAAAACGTTTCTACATACCTGGCCGCGGAGCTCCCGCGGCGTTGATATGTCCTGAGTCTCAACGTTTCAAGCGCGCACTTGACGGCGAATGACAATGATGTCATACGCCGGCGCCGTGCGCGCTGACGTCAGCTGCCAGCCTCCTATTGGCTGGCGGCTTTAACTATTGACTTGCGGGCCCGCACGGGCCTGCAACTCAATAGAGTAACTGAACCTGAGTCTCAGACGTCACGCAGGTTCAGTTACTTCGCCTGTCACTGGGGCCCGAACAGCAGAGGGGGCCCGCATCGGGCCCGGGCCAAACAGCAGAGGGGCGCGATCAGCAGAAGAGACGGGGCCCGATGCGGGCCCCCTCTGCTGATCGGGCCCCATACACCAGTCAGGGCTGTCATGCCCTGATGGCGGCCCTGTACTCAGGGGTAATCACACCTCTAATCCTAAGCATGAAGGGTCCAGAGCACTGATTCCACATTCTAGCGTCTTTACTTTCTCCTGACACATCATGAATGGGGATCCCATAGTTCAAATCCCCACTGATCCACCTTTAAACTCCAATGAAATGTTACCTTGTCTTTGGGTCACCTGTGAGGCTGAATTTTAATTTAGTGATCATGAAATCTAACATGCGCTTCACTGATTATATAATGATAGCTATTAACTGTGACTACCACTCTTTAAAAAAATGAATAAGATGAGTAAATCTTGAAGACATGTTTAATAGAGGCTGATACCAAGTGCTGTCAGCTTTTCTGGGAATTCATAAGAGATTGACAGTGGGAATGTACATTAGGTGAACTAACCTCAATGCGGTAAGGGATATTGCACTTCATATAAGTGGAGTAAATAAAATATGTTAATATCAATAGATGTTGGTGATAAACAGGTGGAGGCATACTCTAAAGGGTAGCCACATGAAATATCGCTACGGATCGCTAAAAACGTCACTATTAGCGATCCCGTTAGCGATGTTCAGTGCGGCAGCTGCCAGCGCGAGCTTCGCGTGATCTCGCCGTCGCTGGAATCGTCCGACCCTATTTTCTCGTCGCGCCCGCTGGTAAGTATAATCGCTAGTGTGCACCTTTTCTAGCGATTAGCGGTACTTTTGTACGCTAAGTCGTAGAAGATCGCTAACGCGTAGCGTCGTTAACTATATCGCTAAATGTGGCCGCATTTAGCGATATAGAAACAATCCCGCTAGCGATCGCATTAGTAGCTCGTTATGTGATCGTAGCGGATTGTTTAGTGTGCAGTACCTTAAGCGCTGCACGGCCTCCGTATGCAATAACTGGCCATGATGCACAGGTTCTGAGACCTGAACCCATTACTGCTCCATTCATTACTATAGGAGAGTGGAGATAGCAAGTTCTGTACTTAGCTATCTTGAGTGCAAGATGTGAATAGAGATGTAGCATGCAAGCTTAATAGCTCTATTCACACAGGGATTTCTGGACCTCCACTGGGGTCTCATTGCTCAGACGACCCCAAACTTACCAATTATCACCTATCCAGTAGATCACTAGAGATTGATCCTAACTTTTCACAGCAGAAATACCCCTCTAACCTACAGTATAAGCTCCTAGCTGCGTTCTTTCTCCACTATGGGTAGTTTTGTTGCATCTATTTCTACTGTTCACTGTACACATTAATAATAATACTGTATGCGATAAGCTAATGAGCTCCCACTAGTTGTGGCAGCCAGAAATGTATCGCTCTATTCTGACTGCAAAAAGCAATGGATTTGGAGATCTGTATCAGAAAAATAAATCTCCAACCCTGATTATTATTGTTATTAAATTAACCAACAAAAAAAAAATAGCCTGAATAACTAATATTGCTAAAAAGTGGTGGTTCACCTTATTGTTTGGAGCCACCTGGTTTATTTCATGTCACTTTAAAACAAGATCCTGAATGAAGAAACAGTAGAGGCCGGGAATATTCAGACAGAAATTGTAAAGTTTCACCTTCTCAGCATTCATGGAATATTTATAGAATTCAGCCTGTAATGCAGACATGTCAAACACGGAGCCCCAGAACCACGGGTGGCTCCATTTCTCCATCTCTTATCACATTTTCAATATAAAACACAACAGTTTCCAGCCAAGCTTGGAAAGGATACTGCCTTTAATATTTATGTGTCTGCGTCTACAGAAGCTCGAGGTTGTTTTATGGACACATGTACTGTGCACACATCTAAGGTCTATAACCGTGGCTATAGTTCTTCTACGTTATTTGTTCAAGCATGTGTGCTCTGTACTAATAGGAAGCTGCCGGCTATATGCAGCTCGGGCGTCACTCCATGGCTTTAGAAGAAATTCCGTGTCAATGTCTAATACGCAAAGGAAAAATAATTAAAGAAATATCTCAGTCTTTCATTCCAACGACTGCAGTATGATCTCTAGGAGAAGGAACACCTGCTGTCTTTGTCCATCAGCACAGTGGGGAGCACAGTCCCACTGCTTTATTAATCATTTGGGGTCCCAGAGAGCAAATCCCCTCCAATTTAGGATCAATAAAATAAACGTTCATGACTAGAAAAGTCACCAGGTCAAAGGTGGCCAGGGTTTGCTCTTATCTTATTCCCGCTGTTCCCATGATTATTCTGTGTTTTTTTATGTTTTTTTTTAATTAAATCCAACACACGGTGCCTGAGATATGGGCCTATATATTTAGTGCTAATTTTTGTGATCTTTAATATGGAGCATGAAGAAGTAGTGCTAATATCGGATCTCTCAAAGATGGAAATGTAGCGGAAAGGAGAGATTATCATTAAAATATAAATTTTATTTAATAAATTTAAAATATAAAGCCATTAGCCCACAAATTGAGTAAAAAGTATCATGAATGAATAGGAGACAATTACAAATACCAAAATACAATGGCATGTAGATGTTTGGCCATCCTTGGTCAAATTTACTATTATTGTGAACGGAAGTTGAAGATGAAATAATCTCTAAAAAACCTAAACTTAAAGATGACACATTTATTTTGTATTTTGTATTTATTTTTTGTATGTACCGTATTTTCATTTTTTACATTTTAAAAATTACAAAAAAATACATCACTTTATTCTAAAAGCTAGAACTTTTTTATTTTTTCCATTGATGGAGCTGTACGGCGGCTCGTTTTTTGTGGGACAACATGTCATTTTCAGCGGTATCATGTTTATTTATATCCGTCTTTTTGATCGCGTGGTATTCCTCTTTTTGTTTGGCGTATGATGATAAGCATTGTTTTTGCCTTTTGTTTTTTTATGGTTTTCACTAAAGGGGTTAACTAGTGGGACAGTTTAATAGGTTGGGTTGTTACGGATGTGGCAATACCAAATATGTTTACTTTTATTATTTTTTTCATTCAAATATTTATTTAGAGATAGAATATATATTGATTTTTTATTATTTTTGATTTTTTTAAAAAAATTTTTACAATTATTTTAAATTTTTTTTCTACTTTTTCCTAATTTTTTTACTTAGTCCCACTATGGGACAATCATTTTTTGGCAGGCTGATCGCTTCTATAGCGTGCAGATGAAGCAGCATCTGCATTCTATACAAACTGTCAGCGCTGCACTGACAGGGAGACTTGCTGATCATGCACTGCGCATGATCAGCAAGTTTACTAGCTCTGGTGAGCCAGAAGTCGCCATAACGAAATCCGCTCACCATGGCAACGATCGGGACCCCACGTCACGCGGGGTTAGAGTGCCGGGGAGTAGTCTATGACCGCTCCTGGCACCTAGTGCCGTATGTTCGCTGTCAGAATCAGCTGACACCCGGATGCGATCCCTCTGTGAGCGCGGCCGATCGCTCAGACGTAATATTCCGTCCATGGTCAAATTGGCCCAAGGCACAGGACGGAGTATTACGTCTGATGTGAAAAAGGGGTTAAAACATGGGGGTGGATCAATCATGCTTTGGGGTTATGTTGCAGCCAATGGCATGGGGAACATTTCACAGGTAGAGGGAAGAAGGGATTCAAAGAAATTTCAACAAATTCTTGATGTAAACGTAACACCATCTGTAAAAAAGATGAAAAGAGGATGACTTCTACAAATGGATAATGATCCTAAACACAATCAAAATCCACAATAGTCTACCTCAAAAGGCGCAAGCTCAAGGTTTTACAATGGCCCTCACAGTCCCCTTATCTCAACATCATTGACAATCTGTGGCTAGACCTCAAAATAGCAGTGCATGCAAGACGACCAGGAATCTCACAGAACTGGAAGAATGGATGAAAATTCCTCAAACAAGAATTGAAAGATTATTGGCTGGCTACTAAAAGAGTTTACAAGCTGAGATATTTGCAGAAGGGGGTGTTAATCAAGCAGGGTGCCCAAGCTTTAGCATCGGTCCATTTTACTTTTTGTAATTTTTAAATGTAAAAAATGACAATTTTTTTTGGCCTAAAATACAAAGTAAATGTGTCATCTTTAAGCCTTTTAGAGATCATTTGATCTTCAACTTGCTTAACTATTCACAAACAGTAATTTTGACCAGGGGTGTCCAAACTTTTACATGCCACTGTATATGACAGCAGTGACTATAGGTAACAAAGTAATTAGCCAAAATGTGCTCAATAATGGCCATGCTCAGAAAGTTTTTTTTATATTTCACCCATGTCTGTTGAAGTCATATCTTGATGAACAGACCAACAAAAGGTAACAACTTTCATGTATTTGCCTCAACTAAAATCCCTTTGGTGTCCCATGTAAGTGCGCCCAAACCTGCAAGGGCAGTACCCTACTGTGATCCTGACCTAAATAAGGTAACTCCAGTATCCCTTCTGACATGTTTCTTCTTCAAATGAGGAATCATCAGGGGAGTGTATCTGTGGATTGCTAGTAAGAAATAGTAACAGGCGCCCTTCACAAGGTATGCTGAGTGCTGCATCATCTATACCGAAGACAGGGCTTTTTTTTTCTTAAATTCACTATATGGTAAATTGCTTATTTTTATGGTCTTTGCTAAGGGGCAGTGTCACAATGTGATAATGCACATAAACAACATATACAACAGAATCCTCATTATAATCAAGTACTATATGCTCCCAAAACCCATAAACCTACAAAAAAATGAAAAAGAAGTGCTTTCGAATAAAATATACTCAGTACCTTAGTATCATATACATACAAATAAAAAGTAAGAGATCATCAAGACAAAAAATGTCCATACTACAATGACAACAGAATTATACCAAATGAATGTGATTGTAGAATACCAAATAAGTATACATACACTGTTACAAAGACCAAAAGCCACATATGTGACCAGAATAATTAAGTGTAAGGTTTTATTATATCGAATTCATATGGGTCACAGAATTAAGTTGGATGTATAAAAATACATATGCATATATTTAACTAGTTTACCAAGCGATATTGCAATAAAAATGATAACAAGCACTTTCGTCTGTGCATGTTTCGCTATAGAAGCAGCTTTGTCAGGAGCATTCCAAGATGAAAGCCACTGCTCAGCACTAAGAACATAAAGGCTCTTCTCAGTTTTGCTGGAAAATATCTTGATGATCTCCAAGACTTTTGGGAGAATATTCTGTGGACTGACGAGACAAAAGCTGAACTTTTTGGAATGTGTGTGTCCCATTACATCTGGCATAGAAGTAACACAGCATTTCAGAAAAAGAACATCATGCCAATATTAAAAATATGGTGGTGGTAGTGTGATGGTCTGGAGCTGTTTTGCTGCTTGATTGCAGTTGTTGCTGCTAAGGGTGGCAGAACTAGTTATTAGGTTTAGCAGGGCAATCATTGTAAGGCCGGCGTCACACACAACCACAAAAAATCGGTCCGTTTTAGACGGTCGACAATCGGATCAAAATCAAAACATCACACATCCTTCTGGCATCCGATTTTCCTTCAAAGATGCGATTTAATCGCATGTGTGTGTAGCTTGTAACATCCGATTTTCATCCCACCACCGTTTTTTTTGTCGCAGCAAAACATAAATCACAACTAACGGATTTCAGGTCTGATACTAATTTAAATGATTAGGCAGAGCTATATTTAAGTGATCTGCTACAGGTGTGAGGCTCCCACCTTTGCACTGTTGTCATTTTGGTCCTTCTGCTTTGTGCTTGCTACCTGCTTAATCCAAACATGAGCGACACACTCAGATTTTCCACTACTGAGCGTGTGCTGTTCCATTGGGTTATATCCAGACGTTTTGGAGAACCATATCCTGTAATATCAGATCACAGAAGACACAGAAGGATGTGGGTACATCCACTTTTGACAAGAAGACAAACTAAAGGACATTTTCAACGTCTATATTTGTCACTGCGTAGTCATGGAGATAAGTTTTTCCTATATTGTCGAATGACCATAGCTACGTTTGATAAGCTGCTTGAGATTGTGCGGCCTGGGATCACATTTCAGGACACCAGGATGAGAAAATCAATTTCTGCAGAGGAACGCCTTCTCCTAACAATAAGGTATGTGTATTAACGATATGTTGATGATGTTTTTAGCCCCATAGTCACTTTGCAAGTGTAGGAGCACACTTCTTGTAATCTTCTAATGTGTGTATTGTATTTCTCAACCTTAGGTATCTAAATTATTGCCTATGGTGTATTCTATAGAAGCCATGGCTTGTAATCTAATTTCCACCATGTGTGCTGTAACAAACTCAAGCATTGTAAGTGTCGTTTATTATTAGTTTTACATTTGTAGACTGATTTGTGTATGTTCTATGTTTGTTCCAGGTTCCTTTCTACTGGGATGTCCTACGCTGCTCTGCACTTAGAGTTCCTAATAGGCAGATCAACAATTTCTGGCATTGTTCGGTCAACTTGTGTGGAAATTTGGAACAAAATACAAGAACAAGTAATGCCTGAACCCAAAATGAGTGACTGGTTGAGGATAGCACAGGGTTTTGAGGAAAATTGCCAGTTTCCACACTGTATAGGAGCCCTGGACGGCAAGCACATACGTGTTCGCAAACCTCCTAACTCAGGCTCACAATTCTTCAATTATAAACAATATTTTTCTGTGGTTTTGTTGGCCTTGGTCGACACAAACTACATGTTTATAATTGTAGACATTGGTGCCTATGGAAGGACTGGAGACTCAAGAGTGTTCAATACTTCCATAATGGGTAGGCGGATACGCACTAACCAACTGGACATACCTCCAGCAACTCAACTTACTGACTCCATTCCCGAACATGTGCCTTATGTTATAGTTGCGGATGAGGCCTTTCAATTAACCCGGAATGTAATGAGGCCATATCCCCGTCGCTATCTCAACCATCAGCGGAGAATATTTAATTGTCGCCTGTCACGTGCTCGTCGTCTAGTGGAGTGCACATTTGGAATTCTTTGTGCTAAATGGCGGGTACTTCAATCTGCAATTCAACTAAGTGAAGCCAATGTTAATGTGGTCCTCAAGGCATGTGTGGTCCTACATAATTTTTGTAGAATAATGAATGCTCCTCTCAACATGTGGGTGAATTAGCCTCTGGGAATGTGTCTGTGCCTATGTCACCACCCATCCATCCCCGTCGTCCACCTTCAGGCATAAAAGTACGTGATGTGTTCACTGAATATTTTGTTTCCCCTGAGGGTGCTACTGCCTGGCAAGAGGAGGCATTATTAGACATGTAGTGTGGCTATGTTGCTGTGTCCTAAAGCTATTTGTTATCAATTTATTTGATATGTTGTGATGTTTTTTTGGTCATGCTGTGTGTAAGTTAAGCAGGGCATCACCTTTTGAAATAAAGACATACAATCATTGCCACTTTAAATATTTTTTATCTCTGATGTTTTGATTAGTGGCTTTCGAATTTCTGGTAATGGACTAATATGTCCTTAGGTTTTTTAACATTGTTTGAACATAAAATAACATTCTCAAAAAAACTTAACATTTTAGAACTTAATAGAAAAAAATAACAACAAAAAATAGTAAAACAACTATAAGTGCTGGTAAGTGTGTGGTGGTGAAGGTGGAAGTCCAGCTTGGGAGGCCTGGCTAGACTGCTCTCCAGCCACTGTGTCAGCATGAGTGGTGGCTGAGCATGTAGATGTGCCATCCTTGCATTTACTTTATTGTGCGGGTTGTAAGGGAGAATATCTTTGGAACTTATTTTGTATGTATTTATTTTGATGCCACTTACATTTTAGCCTAAAAAAAATACCATTATCTAAAGCTAAACTATTTTTTGGCCATGATGGAGCATGGTACGGCTCGTTGTGGGACAAATTTTTTACGGTATATGTTGTTCTAATGGTCTTTGGAGCTGGGGTATGCCTCTTTTTGATGCAGTAGTGAGATAGCATTGGTTTTGCTTGTTATGGTTCACAAGGGGTATAGTGGGACAGTTTATATTAGGGGTTGTACGATGTGGCATGCAATTGTTTACTTTTATTATTTTTTTCATTCTAATAATTTTAGAGATCAGCATATATATTGATTTTTTACCAGTTTTTGATTTTTGTATTTTACAATTATTGTTAAAATTTTTTCTAGCTTTTTCTAATTTTTTTACTTAGTCACTTGGGACAATATTATTGCACGACGGTTAAGGTGGCAGATGAGCATGGCTCTCATTCTATCAACTTCAGCGCTGCACTGACAATAGTGAGACTCTGTCATGCACTGCGCTTGTGACAGCAAGTTTTTCTACCCTGTGGTGAGCCAGAAGTCGATAGACGAACCGCACATGCAGGGGACCCTACTCAGGGGTGGTCCGGGAGTAGTCTTGCGACTTGGATAGGCCGTTTCCTTCAGACTCACTGACGGTGCGAGTCCTGTGTGAGCTGGCCGATTCGGTGCATGACGATGACCGTCCATCAAATTGCCCAACAGGGATCATATTAACGTGCTCCGATGTGAAAGTAACTGGGTGGTCATCAGTCTGGGTTATGTTCGGCTGGCTTAAGAGAAGAGAAATAAAAAATTTCAAAATTTTATTAAACGTAACAATCTTATAAATGATTGTAAAGACATTGACTTACTAGCAAATATAAGTGATCTGAAGCAACACAAATCACAGATGTCATACTCAATAGGCGCATCTCAGGTTTCTGGCCCCACGCCACCTCAACCATTGAAATCTGTGGCTAGCTCTCAATAGCGTGCATGCAACGACCCAGGAACTCTGACAAACTGAAAATGATAAATCCCAAACAGAATAAAGATTATCTGCTACTTAAAAATTACAAGCTGAATATTAGAAGGCGGTTTAATAAACGTGCAAGCTGTAGCATATCTGTCCAATTTTAACTTTTGTTTTTTAAAAATGAAATAAACAATTGGGCTAAATAAAGTAAATTGCATCTAAGCCTTTTAGTGATCAGATCTAAACTTGCTTAACTAATTTTCACCAAACTGTAATTTGACATGTAAACTTTACATGCACTGTAAATACACAGTGACTGAACAAAGTCATTACCAAAGGCTTCAATTGGGCCATGTACAGATTCTTTATATGTTCAAGGGTCTGTTTGAAGTAATTATGAACATACCAACAAAGGTACACTTTATGTTTCCTATAAGATCTTTGGTTCATTAAGTCGACCAAAACCCTTTGCAAGGGCAGTAACATTACCTATACTCAGTATCCTTTGAAGTTTTCTTCATAATGAGAATCATCAGGGATGTATCTGTGGATTGTAGTAGATTAACGGCGCCTTTTTCACAATTACTGAGTGCTGCATCATCTATACGATGAATGGCATTTTTTTTTCAAAATTACTATTGGTAAGATACTTATTTATTAATTCTTTGCGGGGTGTCACAATGTGATAATGCACATAAACAACATATACAACAGAATTCATTATAACAGTACTAATAGTCAAAACATTAAATCCTAAGAAGAAGTGCTTTCGTTAATATACTCAGTTCTTGTATCATATGACTTCGAAAAAGGAGATCATCAAGACAAAATGTCCCCATACTACAATGACAACGATTATACAATAATGTGATGGTGGATCCAAAGTTATGCTCTCCTGTTACAAGACCAACCACATATTCCAGATAATTAGGGGCAAGGTTCTGGACTATCGATCATAGGGCAGTTTAAGTTTGTTTTTGATTTTTTTTACCAGATTAGCATGTCAAGCCTTCCTGTGCATTTTCGCATAGAAGCAGCTTTGTCAGGGCCATTAGATGGCCGATTGCTTCATCGCAAGTACATAAAGGTGCTCCGTTTGTAAAGATTTCTTCATGATCTCCAAGACTTTGAGAATTCTGTGACGACGACAAAGCTGAACTTTGGAATGTGTGTGTCCATTACTTGATAGAATAACGACACACAAAAAAAACATGATGCCAATATTAAATAGGGTCGACTGAGGGTCGGATTTTTGCTGCTGATTGCAGTTGTTCGATGCTAGGTGCGACAGTTATTGTTAGCGGCCTTTTAAGCTAAGAAATCTGAGAGATTTCTAGTGATTTCAGCTACAACGCCAGCACTAGCTATTAGTTGCCTATTTAAACGCCATCTAGGAGGTCTAAAACTAGTAAATCGATCTTTTATTTTTAGGACTATATGGGCATGGTACCAAGTAATCAGCCTTATATATGCTTCCATAGAAACCAGAACCTTGCCATCAACCAGGAAATAGCCGATTTTACTATATCAGCAGTGCCTACGGAAAAAAAACGAGTAGTCTTTCTCATTGGTATGCAGATATTGCCAGATGTCATGTAAATTATATTCTGCAATTAGGGGACCAGGCTCCTTCCTGTTTAAATTAGGCTGATGAGCAATCCAATAGACATAGGAGTATTAAAGTCACCGCATAGAATTTCAAAAACCTTGGGAAAAATTTAAAGGGAACCTGTCACCAGAATTAACGCTATTACCCTGCAGATATGGGGTTAATCTGCAGGTTAATATTGCTATTTTGCTGCCCGGTGGCTGCACGTAGCCGAATGCATCGGAGAGAAAATGAATTTTATTCTCTCGCCAGCATTCGGTTTCAGTCATGGAGGCGGAGCGACGCTGGTTCAGTCATTAGGGTGGGGTGCCGCTGGTTCAGTCATTGCTCTGAGTATATAGAGCGACAGCTGTAACTGCGCCCCCAGCCCTGACTAACAGCCGGCCCAAATGCAGACCCAGTGTCAGCCAGAGCCAGGGCCGTTATAGCCGCTGCTCAGTATACTCAGAGTGATGACTAAGGCTACTTTCACACTTCAGGCTTTTTGAATCAGGCGCGATCCGGTGTGTTTTTAAAAAAACGGATCCGGTACCGGATGCGTTTTTTTTTTAGCATTGACTTACATTAGCGCTGGATCGCGCCTGATGTCACTGCGTTGCATCCGTTTTTGGCTGGATCCGTCGGAAATGTAAATTCCGGCGGCCGGACAAGACGCTTGCTGCAACGTTTTTTTTTTTTTTTCCGGAGCCGCCTGACAGTGCCTGAATCGGCACTTCAGGCGGCCGGAAACAATGCAAACCTATGGAGCCGGACCAGAATTTTGACAAATCCGTCAGAAAACTGATCCGGAGTCCAAGGTCTCTCTCTCGGTGGTGTGTGTTAACTGGTTGGTATCTCCTGCTTTTATTCATTTTGTGCACTATTGTTTTTTCTCTGGAGTTCACTGCTATTATAGCACGTATTGTTGTGTGATTAATTAAGCGTTATTCAGCGTTACTTTTATTAAAAACAACACACCTTATGTGCATTGATATCTTCATTTGAAGGTTTAGGCACCAGTGTGTTTTTTTTTTTTTCTCTGGAGTTCACTGATAATTTAGCACATGTTGTTGTGTGATTAATTTAGCGTTATTCAGTGTTATATATTTTTTTATTATTAATACACTTTATGTGCACTGATATTTTCACTTGATGGTTTGGGCACCAGATGCGTTTTTCTGATTTTCACTGAATATTTTTTTATCACATTTTGTGAATTATTTATATGCTTTTTATTGTTACACTTATAATTTTTGTGTATTAATTTGGTGCACCTATATATATATATATATATATATATATATATATATATGTATGTATTTTTTTAGTTGCACTTAAAATTATTATTCAATAGTTATCATACGTGTATATTTTTTTTTTTACCAATTTTTGGTATATATGCACAATTTTCTTTAGCACTTGAGGAGGTTATTATTCAAATAAATTAATTAAATACCAATCATTTTGGACACATGAAGCCCCACACACACTAATTGTAACAATATTTTTTATATATATATTGTATATGTTCAATTTTATTTTTTGTCTTCCATAAAGCTTTATATTTTATTAAATATGGTTGTGTTCATCCATTTTTTATAATAAAATACTGGTATTAATTTTAATAATTTTTTAAAAAAGAATTTTTTATGAGTATCAAATTGTTTTGGGATTATACATTTGTTTATTGATATTCATTAAAATATTGAATAGTGTCATTTCTCGTATTTCTTTTCTGTATAGGATTTTGCTTTGTTTGATAATGATATTAGCCTGCAGATTATCCACATATCTGCATGTTAATTATTTCTGGTGAAGGTCCCCTTTAAGCTTTTGTAAGAACTTCCGTATGTACGAAATCTGTGAGGCAATGGGTGACTAAAGTGAGGCAATCATATATATGGGGGAGTCTGATAGACATGTTGCCTTTAATAACCCGTGGGCTTGATGTCAGTGGCCATAAAACAGCTGACATCAATCCCACAACTATTACCCCACTTGCCACCGCACCAGGGCAAGTGGAAAGAGCCAAGAAAAGCACCAAAATTGGTGCATCTAATAGATGTGCCTTTTCTGGGGCTGCTGTGGGCTGCTATTTTTAGGCTGGGTAGGGCAATATCCATGACCCATTCCCAGTTTGAGAATACCAGCCCCCAGCTGTGAGCTTTAACTCGGCTGGTCATAAAAAATGGGGCACCCCATGCCATTTTTAAAAATTTATTAAAATAAAAAAAATGGCAAAGGGACATCTCTACTTTTGAGCCCACTTACACCTTCAAAGCAGGTGGAATTGTGCATTATGATGAGACATTGGACTGCAAAGCACCAATAAAAAGGTTCTTGCACAGGGTCTCAACTTTATGTGTCCGCCCTTGGTTCCCTGCCTTCACCACATTTCTCCAAAAGGTGCATGTTCTGCAAATAAATGAGGTGCTGATCTTCATGGACATAATATTCATGTTCGATGCTTTAAATAAAATTTACATATTAAAAGGTGAGATACCACTTATTTTCCATTGGGACTGATATTTCTATTAATTACTAATGATATGCAATTCTAGTAGAGGACAAAGTCATCTTTGCATTATTCAAAAGTTTTCAATGTTACATATTTCCAAATTCTTTGCTGTATGCCGTAAATCCTACAGTACAAAGTGACACATCCATTTTTATTGCTGTGCACTGCCTTTTTTATTTCTTTACTTAGGCCTCTTTCACACTTCAGTCGTGCGACGTCAGTCAAAATCCGTCAAAGTGTGAAAAAAGCGGATCCGACAATTTTTTTCGGCGGATCCGCTTTTTTCCCATTGACTTGCATTAGTGGCGGATTTTGACGGATGGTCGTCCGTTAGGTCCGTTTTTTGACGGATCCGCCAAAAATTTGGCGTCCGCCGTTTTGAAAAACGTCCAATGCAACGTTTTTTCTGTCCGCCAAAACGGCGGATCTGCCGCATCCGCCATTTTGTATAAAGGCCGCCTATGGGTGGCGGATCTGCTGCCGTCCATCTTTGACGGAACCTGCCAGCGGATCCGTCGCTTCCATAGAAAACCATACAATATGCTGACAACACTGTCCGGGGTCTCTCTCTCCTCCGTGTCAGACATGCGTACCTGCATTTTCCGAGTTATATTCTGGGTTGAAAAGTTCATGGCGGATCCGTCAAAAAACGGATCCGTTTGCATCCGTTTTTCACCTTTTCTGGCGGATCCGCTATTTTCACACTTTGGCGGATTTTAACTGACGTCGCACGACTGAAGTGTGGAAGAGGCCTAAGAGATAGGGAGATAGAAATTGCTGATAGTGACCTTTGAAGCAACAATGTTACCCACTGAGGACATTGTTGTTCTAACATTTTATAATTGTATTTTCTGTTACAGATCTCACCCAATTCAGAAAATGAGCAAATAAACTTCATTAACTTCAGATTGATGGCAGCGTTTTATGACGGCTATTGTTCAGCTAGAATTATTCTAACAATAGGCTATTATAAAATATGGAACCAAGAAAATCAGCATTGTTGCTCGGCTGACAATCACTTTAGGGATACTTTACGTTCTATTAACTGAAAGTTATCATCTGATGACAGTAAGACTCGGGCTACACCTACACGGCAAACTTGTCCGCGATACCGGTAGTGTGAGCAAGATTGCCTCAGTGTCACTACTACACTACAGCGCAATACATGTGAATAGGGTCACATTGCACCCCTGTGTTTACTGTTACAAGCAAGTCAAAAAACCCAACAAGGTTGGAACTTCTTGCGATTTGCTTGTTGTCACAGTACCCATGAAACCGCAATGTGACCCCATTCACTGATATTGCACTGTAATGTAGCATAGGCACCGAGCACATCTGGCTCGTTCAACAGATGTCACAGCCAAAGTTGACGTGTAGCCTAGCCTAAAAGTTACATTTCGTATCTCCCATTTTTCATAAAGGCAACACTCTGTAGCTCAAGTGGCAGCATCATTGTAATCAGACAACAGACTGATAACTACTTCTATTAGTAAGGATCTGTAGCCAGATTTCACAATGTGAACTGTATACAATTTTTAAAAGGATCGCTTAGATCTAGTGAGGCTAGTGTATTTACTATGATAATCCAAGTCAGAAAATCTGTATATTTCTTTTTAAAAACATAGACTCAATCTCCGCCCACTTGGTCTAATTAACATCTCCTGAGTGTACATCCTCCTGCTGCTGAGATCTCACACTGCTCAGTAAATGCTGCAGCTTTCAGTCAGGTTGAAAGACTGAATAACTCTTAGGTTCATGAGCTCAGACTTTTTAGCTGGAGTATCAGGAATTTACAGCCACTCTGACCAGGTCTAAGAAATCTATTTAATGATGCAGTCAGTTTGTATTGTGAAATCTGGTGACTGTTTCACATTAATTTCTAGAAATAAAATGCAAAAGTACAGTAGAAATGATCATTATATATAGATTCAAAGATATTGAGGTTGGCATATAACTTCTACCGATGCTTTTAAAGGAAAACAATAGTGGATCCTCCTATCAGATTGCATGTAAAAGTCAAGCTGGATTAGTTATAGGAAATCAGGGGACCCATGCAGTGTGCTGTACAGGGAACAGTCATAAGCCACTGAGCACTGATTTATTAGAAAAGACTACCTGGCATGGACGGAGGAACTACAGCCCTGCAGATAGAATTAAAGCTGCACCTAATGTACAGGAGAGAAGATAATGGAGCAATGCTCCACTCATTCTCCCTTTTGCTATAGTACCCTATTTCTTATTACATATTATCTTTGTTTTCTGTTTGTTTATTGTTATTATTTAAGTCCATAGCAATGCATTGTAAGAAAATTCTTTACTGGCTTGCAATTTGTTACCATATCTATGAATTGTTCCAATATTTATGCTCATCCCTCTGCCATAATGACTATTCGCTTCACGTCACTTGTCTTACCTATTGCATTTTTTCTGTGTTTTTGTGTATAAATATGTGATTCTTCAGATTTTGTATTAGTTCAGCCTGATGAAGAGACCTGAGTAGTCTCGAAAGCTTGCAATTGTTACCATCTTTTCAGTTAGCCATTAAAAGGTATCAACCACTGAGGACTCTCAACTCTAAATATTTTACTGGCACAATACATTCTCACATGCATTTTATAATAGGTCAGCTAATTATGAAAGCTCTTATTTTTAGTGATAAATTAAACAATTGGTGCTTTCAAATACCAAAAATCCGATACTGACCCCATCCATGGTGTGATTACACTACATGTTATTACTGTCAAACATTCCGTAAATTTAAAACAAATTCCAAAAACCAAAAACATGGCTGCATCCAAATTTTGCTGTTGTGTTTCCGAGCCCAGAAACCTCGCAGCTGAGAGAACCTGCAAAATATCTTTAGTCACTTGAGTCTCCAGGCCTTGGATTAGACTCAGAAGAACTAAACAGATGCCAGATGTTGTCGCAACTCAGTTATATCTATAACAGACGTTCACATATATTTAGTTGGAGCTACTCCGCCCCCATAGAGGTATTTTTCATGCTACAGTGTAGACCGCCATCGAGGACGGGGGTTTGATCATCTTCTAGTGGCACAGCATAGTTATACTTATCAAGAAAAAAGCAAAATATTCTATACAAATAATATTGTATTCTGTGACATGAATAAAAGTGCCGTACACCTAGTGACCGTGATCACTAGAAAACCTGTTTGCTGATCAGCCGTCAATCAGTTGCTTGCTTTCACGAGCACACCGCACTCCTGATGTGCCCTGAATGATCCATAATAGATGGTTCTGTGCCCATAGGCTGCTGTTATTGTCGGCAGCACAGGTCCTGTTTATACAGCACAATGTGCTGTCGAGAACAATGACCTTTTGTGCTACACCAAAAAATTCTTTCACCCAATGACCAAGCGTTTTGCACGTTCACTGGCAGATTGGCAGCAAGATTATTCCAAGGAAAGCTTATTCCCGATAGTCAGTGTAAGGCTATGTTCCCACAATCAACATTTGGGGCGTTTTTGGTACAGATTTTTTTGAAACATTTTTGCAACATTTCTGCACCTATTAAGTAAATTATTTTACTTAAGACTTTTTCATTGTGTTTTTGAGCGAGGTTCTTTTGTGTGTTTTTATCATGTTATTGATGTTGTGTTTTTTTTGTCTCTTTTGTTGTGTCTTATATTTTAAATAAAACTCCTTTTTTTTATACTTCCTGGTATTTGGCTTTGAATAAACTTTATTTATACAATCATATGCAGATTTCAAGAGGTTTTGTGCGTATCTACTGCGGAACTGCACTGAACATGAATATGCATTGTGTACCTGCAGATTTTCCACACCCATGGCAATTCTATGGGGAAAATACGCCCAGAAAACTCAGCATACTGCCAAGAGAAACTGACCTGTTGCGGGTGTGAAACATGCACCGCAGGTCAGGTTACCCTATGTAAAAAACATTTCTAGAAATCCCATGCGTTTTGCAGCATCAAAAACTCCTTGCGGAAACTTGACATAAATGCACCTTAACAAGTGCTGTGTGAACAATGCTGATGGCGAGCATCGATATTTTCCACTCTGCAGACTCCAAGTTGTGTATGGTGTATAAATTTGCACTGTTGCCGGAGATTTATTTCCCGTCTCCTTCTACACCAGTTTGCTCATCCATCGTCTCATACACATGACTATACTGCTGCTTCCAACAACCTCGGGGTGTTTGGGGCCCAAATCTATCTCCATATGCCTTTAAATTCATATAGCTGCATACAGTGGATTCCATGTGAATCTGATTGTGGCATATCCCACATGTCATAAGACCTAATCTTAACTACAACCATTGCTTTCTGCAGCAATACAGTGCTGTACCATGACACATGGAGTGCCATGGCTCCATAATAGCAAACTACAGGGACTCCTAGCGTCTCTGTGCAGCCTCCGGACATGCGTCCATCGAAGTGTCATTTTTTGCTTTAATATGCAGAAGTCTGTTGGTGAACTAGAAAAAATCTGCATGCTCTGGGTACCCAACAGTAGGGTGTCTAATATAGTACTTTCACACATGGAATTGTGGGGGCTCAAAAAAACTGTGGGATCTAATAAAATGCATACAAATACTTATAAATCACCGGTAAGCACTTATCCCTCCATAGCGGCGATCTTTTTGGAAATACTTCCGTTTTTAATTATAAATGTACAGAGGAATTGTAAAATGAATTTTTGTACACGATTTAGTCGCTGTATAACAATGAGATATTGTTTTCCCCAAATACTTAGATTTATTATTTCTGTTACTATATAGCCAGGAAGAATATCAATAATTCATTTACAGAACAGGTTGCACACACTGGAAGGAGCTGAAAGATTCTGCAGCATTTTTTGGCTACGAGAGATTGGTTTAGGATAATGTATCAAATGATTCCTGACTTTTCCTAGATATGTCCTTAGCAAAGAAAAAAAAACCTTCCTCAGCAGAAAGCTGCCAGCCATGTCTGTGACAGCCATATCTCCTGCTTCAAGCTATCTGCTTCTCAAGATAAATGCTGCTGCCCCACAGTTTTCATGGTCCAGCGCTCAGTCCTGCTGATTTTAGCAATGTCTCCTTTATATAAGAACAGGGCTTTTTAGCTAACTACATCATTGCATAAGCCAAGGCATAAGTTCATGCACCTCATATCTGGGTTACCACATCCCATCACTGACCCGTAGTGTGTACAGGGCTTCTTCAGACCTTCACAAGCCTTTCTAATTATGACTCGATAAGAGAATTTTTTCAGGGTGCTGCTTTTATACAGTGCCTTGAAAGTATTCATACCATGTGATCTTTTCCACATTTTCTTTCACGTTGCACCCAAAAACTGAAATGTATTTTTTGGGGATTTTATGTGATATACCAACACAAAGTATTTGTGAAGGGTAAAGGAAATGATACATGGCTTTCTAAATATTTTTAAAATATAAATCTGAAAACTGTGACGTGCATTTATATTGAGTTCCCCCTAAGTCAATACTTTGTAGGACCACCTTTCGCTGCAATTACTGCTGCAAGCACTTTGGAGTATGTCTCTACCAGCTTTGCACAACCAGAGGCTGATTTTTTTGCCTATTTTTTTGTGCAAAATAGCTCTAGTACAGTGAGATTGGATGGAGACATCTGCAAACAGCAATTTCCAAGTCTTGCCACCAATTCTCAGTGGTATTTAGGTCTGGATAGTAACTGGGTCATTCAAACACATGAATATGCTTTGATCTAAACCATTCCTTTGTAGCTCTGGCAGTATGTTTAGGGTTGCTGTCCTGGAAGATGAACCTACAAGCCAGTCTCAAGCTACTAATAGGTTTTATTAGATTGCATCCATCTCCCCATCAACTCTGACCAGCTTCTCTGTCCTTGCTAAAGAAAAGCATTTCCACAGCATGATGATACCACCACCATGTTTGACAGTGGGGATGGTGGTTTCAGGGTGCTGTGCAGTGTTAATTTTCTGCCACACATAGCATTTGCTCTTAGCCCAATAAGTTCTAAACAAAGAACCTTCTTCCACATGCTAGCTGTATCCCCCTACATGGCTTTTTGAAAACTGCAAAAAGGACTTCTTTTGACTTGCTTTCAAAAATTGCTTCTTGCCACTCTTCCATAAAGGTCTGTGTCAGAATCCCATGTGCACAGAAACATCTATTAAAGATCATTTAGATTTGTGGACTATAAGTATAGTGGGTACGGAAAGTATTCAGACCCCTTCAAATTTCTCATTCTTTATGTCATTGCAGCCATTTGGTAAATTCAAAAAAGTTCATTTTTTTCTCATTAATGTACACTCTGCAAATTTATTAAAAAAGAAAAACTGATATATCACATGGTCATAAGTATTCAGACTGTAACGCTGGTATTGTCTGTACTTTGTTTTCCAGCGTTACTTTGCATGTCTTTGCTTTAACCCTTTTGCTCCTTTCCCCCTAACCAGCTGGGATACTGTTGTACTGTTACCTGTATGGATGCTGCTCAGTTCCCAGCTCTGCTGCGTAGCCGTACTTGCGTGAGTGTCTCCGCTGCGTAGCATGACCACCTGCATGTGCGGTCCCTGGCCTGCTGTAGAAGCCATCCGTAGGTTGCAAAGTCCTCTGCAGTGGTGCATGACTTACTACGTGTGTGGCAGCAGCCACTGTCAGGTGTCCCTCTGTGATGAGTTGTCTGGCTCTGCATAGGGGGCGCGGCCCACACCTGTCCTGCTTTTATGAGGATTGGGTGTGCACTAGAATTGCTGCTCCAGCCTATCGCTGTGAAGCAGCTCATATATAAAGTTCCCCAGCCCTGTGGGGCGTTGCCACAGCTTTGCATTGAGTTCCTGAACCTAGCCGTGTGTGTTTGTGTGTTCAGCTCCTGCTCTGAGTGCGATCAGTTCTGGAGAGCTGATTCCCTTTTGTCCTGTCTTATGTTTCCGCCTGTTCTGGGGGCTGAGTACCCAGATCACCATTCCTGGAGGCTGCATATCCAGGCCTGTTCCTGTTGTGTTTTGTTACCTGAATCCCTGATCCTGGATCTGTTACGGTACCTGAATGTCTGAACTGTGTCTTGTGTTTCCGCCTATGCTGGGGGCTGAGTACCCAGATCGCCCTTCCTGGAGGCTGCATATCCAGGCCTGTTCCTGTTGTATCTTGTTCCCTGAATCCCTGATCCTGGATCTATCCCGGTACCTGAATGTCTGAACTGTGTCCTGAACCCTATGCCAGTGACTGTGAATCTTTGCTATATAACCTGAGTTCATCTTGGAAGGAGGAGTCCGGTGTGTGTGCTGAGTTTCTGTTACTCTGTGCTCAGCTTCTGTGCAATTTCCGGCCAGCTCCTGTTGAGCCTGGCGGGGCTTGCACCAGACCGCTGGGGTTCCTTTTCAGATCGCTGCCAGATGTCTGATGCCTGATGACTATGTCCGATGACCACTTCCAGATGTCCGGAGCCTGCCTGATGTCCGGAGCCTGCCGATCGTTGCCAGATGTCCGAAGCCTGCCGATCGTTTCCAGATGTCCGGAGTCCGATGCCAGTATTCTGATGTTCCTGAGTTCCAGTCCGTGTTCCTGAGTTCCAGTCCGTGTTCCTGAGTTCCAATCCGTGTTCCTGAGTTCCATTCCATGTTCCTGATATTCTGTCCGTGTTCCTGTGTCCCTGAGATCCAGTCCGTGTTCCTGTGTCCCTGAGATCCATTCCGTGTTCCTGATATCCTGTCCGTGTTCCTGTGTTCCTGAGATCCAATCCGTGTTCCTGATATCCTGTCCGTGTTCCTGAGTACCTGAGATCCATTCCGTGTTCCTGATGTCCCGATGTCCTGCCGGTTCCTCCGTGGTCTACCCTATGATGACGTCTGTCCTGGGTCAGTGTCTGATGTTCTCCTGCTGAGCCTGTGCTACGCCTGAGTAGAGAGAGGCCGTCCTACCGTGTTTTCCCGATAGTAAGACACCCCGATTGTAAGACGTATCGGGAGTTTCAGAGGGGTCGGCTAATATAAGCCGTACCCCGAAAGTAAGACATATGTCTTACTTTCGGGGAAACACGGGGGTATTGCCGCCTCCCTCTCATCTAGCTGCGCGAAGCTTCCTGCCCACGTCCGCACCGTCCCCCTCTCCATACGTCGCCGCGTCTGCCATCTACCACCAGAAAAACTCACCTGAGTTTTTCTGCAGCCGCCTTCCGCCACGGGCTCCGGCTCCCTGCAGCCGCTGGTCCCGCCGTCCTCCGTCGCTCCGTTCGCCCGCAGTCCCGGGCTGAAGTTCTCACGCGCTCTATTTAAATTTCTTCTTCGGTCCCGAAACGTCATCACGTTGGTCACTCACGTGACCGGAGGCCGGAGAGAACTGTCTATCACTGCGGCCTCCGGTCACGTGAGTGACCAACGTGATGACGTTTCGGGACCGAAGAAGAAATTTAAATAGAGCCGCGAGAACTTCAGCCCGGGACTGCGGGCGAACGGAGCGACGCAGCGCGGCGGGACCAGCGGCTGCAGGGAGCCGGAGCCCGTGACGGAAGGCGGCTGCAGAAAAACTCAGTTGAGTTTTTCTGGTGGTAGATTCCCTACACAGTATTAATCATACATCAGTAAATCATATACACTGGCATACTGGGGTATCATCTGCTGTATGTAACCCAGTGGGTATCAGCAGGTGTCACACTGGATTAAATACAGCAGGTGGTACTGTATCACACTGGGTTAGATACAGGTAATTTTTTTTCAATATAAGACATACCCCGAAAGTAAGACATAGTGGGGCTTTTGGGGATAAAAAGAAAGTAAGACACTGTCTTACTTTCGGGGAAACACGGTAGTATGCCCGTGCCAGATGACCCTGGACTGCATCAACCCGTGATGACCCCGCCATCGTCTGACGTTCGTCCTGGGCCGGTGTCCGATGTTCTCCTGCTGAGCCTGTGCTACGCCTGAGGCCTGAGAGAGAGGCCATACTAGTATGCCCGTGCCAGATGATCCTGGACTGCATCTACCCGTGATGACCCCGCCATCGTCTGAAGTCTGTCTGAGGTCGGTGTCTGATGTTCTCCTGCTGAGCCTGTGCTACGCCTGAGGCCTGAGAGAGAGGCCGCCCAAGTATGCCCGTGCCAGATAACCCTGGACTGCATCTACCCGTGATGTCCTCCTGCATTCATCTGTGATCCTGAGACGTGTACCCTTCTCTGATGTGCGGAATCGGGAGCCCGGCATTATGTTCTGTTTATGTACTGTCTGTGTCTTTAAGTAAACGTTATGTTTCTTCATACCTGATGTTGTGCGGTGTTGTCTAGTCCTGCAGGTCGCCATCTTGCCCACATGCTCAACTGCCACGGATCCCGGTCGCTGCCCTTCCCTAGTCCGGGCAGGCCCGGGTCTCCCTCCGTGGTCCAGTGGGTCCACATTCTCTTACCATCTGGGACGCATGCCTCACGTCGTCGTGGACTGGCGGCGTGGGAGCATTGGCTAGTTAGGCAAGCTATGCCATGTCCCAACGCCCCGCAGCTGTGGGTAGCGTCACACAGACCCTTTGCTCAGTATTGTGTAGAAGCACCCTTTTGAGTAGTACAGCCATGAGTCTTCTTGGGAATGATGCAACAAGTTTTTCACACCTGGATTTGGGGATCCTCTGCCATTCTTCCTTGCAGATCCTCTCCAGTTCCGTCAGATTGGATGGTGAACGTTGGTGGACATTAAAAAAGCGAGTTGCTAAGCGACAGCCTCAAAATCTTAATGATTTAGAGATGATCTGCAAAGAGGAGTGGACCAAAATTCCTCCTGACATGTGCGCAAAACTCATCATCAACTACAAAAAACGTCTGACTGCTGTGCTCGCCAACATGAGTTTTGCCACCAAGTATTAAGTTTTGCTTGCCAGAGGGATCAAATACTTATTTCTCACTGCAAAATGCAAATAAATTTATATAATTTGTACAATGTGATCTTCTGGATTTTATTTTTGATATTCGATCTCTCAATGTTAAAATTAACCTACCCTTAAAATTATAGAATGTTCATGTTTTTGTCAGTGGGCAAACTTACAAAATCAGCAAGGGATTAAATACTTATTTCCCCCACTGTAAAGTAAAAAAGTTTACAGGTATAAATACATTTTCAAGGCACTGTATCTATTTTATGTTTTTTTCAACAAGAAAGGATACAATGAACAGATTTCTCAATTTCAGAAAGAAAACTATCAGTTAAAAGAATGGACTGGCTACTTCCTATCAAAGGAATTATTCTTACTGAGAAACATCAATTATCAAATACAATGAAAAGCATGAGTATGATTTCACATGCCACTTACTTATTAGGGAATATGACCTTTATCAGCCAGATCAGAACATCACTAAACCTGAGCTCTAGTGGACTCAAAACTAGAGCTTGGCGGACCCCTGGATGTTCGGGTCTGGCGGGTTACAGCTGAACAGCTAAAAAAAGTTCAGGATTGGGTACCAGTACAAGGACTCAAACCTAGTCCCCATTCATTTAAATGAGGGGCCCAAACATACAGAGTTTGGCACGTGTCATGTGCATGACAGCGTCGCAAGCACTACCTCTGATCGGCAGTAAAATCAATACCGCCGATCAGGCAGCTGCGGTTCCTACGCTGTCAAATGACAGTGTGAGCCCACAACTCTGATTTTTGGTATAAAGTTTTCCTCTGGTCACTGGCGTTGGCTGATGGGACCACTGCTCCCATCAGCTGAAGCCTGCTGCCACTAATAAGTGAGAGCAGGCAGCAGCTGATGAGAGTATTCATCAGCTGCCACCTGCGCTCTAAATAAATAATTGAAAAAAAACAGAGTGGGTTCCCCTGTATTTTTGAAAGCCAGCCAGGCAAAAGTGACAGCTGTGGGCTGCAATCCTCAGCTGTCAGCTTTAGCAAGGCTGGTTATTATGAATAGAGGGCTCCCTACGCCGTTTTTTTTAAATTACTTAAATAATTTAAAAAAAATGCATCTTGGACTACTTGGATTTTCCAAGTAACTCAGCACCATTATCAGATGCAACAGATCTATTTAATTACGTATACACTTTGTATTCTAACAACTGATAACAGATCCGCTTTATATATAACCACCCTGCAGTATCTATCTGTGCAGCAAGAGGCTGTGGTGTTGGCAATGTCTCCTCTTTATTGCATGTGGGGGTTCCGACCCCAAATTGATCCTGAAAATAAAGTGATGGTGTATTCTAGCAATATGATATTATTAGATGAAATTTCCTCTTTAAAATGGTGTGTAATTGAACCCATATTGTATAGTCTTCAGAACCTAGTGGTATATCCAAAGCGCAACATAAGTGGTATGGGGCACATGTGCATTTTTATGCTGCACCACATTCATTTTTCAATCAAATCCACATCTGGGGCATCACATGCATCACTCAGTGAATCTAATCATGGCATAATAACTAATATAAAAAAAATAATCTTCAGAAATGAATAACTTTAGTAACATACAGTATGTGATATGTCAGTTCAGGGACAAACATGCTGTGGTATATGGTGACGTACTGAACTCTATTCTGAGCATGGCAAGAATTCTGCAGTCAAAATGCTGCCATCCAGGAGAGCACAAAAGTAAAACAAGTTTACCTGACAGGGCTGCTAATTCAGCAACGAGCCGACCCAATGGAGCAGAAAGTTGTCAGCGGACACAGTCATTGGGAGGTAAGTGTGACAAGTGCATTCAGATTAAGTATGGAGGTTAGGTGGAAGCTGGATTAACAATGTATCAGCTTGGACATTTTACCAAACTTGCGTAGACATAGAAATTTACAAGAAAAAGATGGTTAATAATATGAAGGGATGAAACTGACCCAGACCTGGGTCATCATTGGCAGGTCAAATGGGAAATCTGAGATTCGGGGCGTCAGATCATCGTCGCAGGTTCTCCAAAGTAAGATTTAAAATATGTCATATATGTCAGGGATAAGAATACAAGCTTGCCTGCTTTAAAAAACGACAATGAAACACTAAAATTAATAATGTCAGCAATGTTTTTATGACTCATATGTGACTGTATCTTCATGAAACAATTAAACTTAGAGAAAATAATGAATCCTGCTGAGAATCATGACAGCGGAATATGAAGGGGGTCCACAAATTACACAATGCGGTGGCTTCATCTGCCCACAGCTGGAAGTGCAAGTGTCAGTATTTATCCTGGACAATGACGTGGTGCAATTAAGCATTCATGGGTGATAATTGTCACAGAGGGATGACACAAACCTTCTATATGGAAGAAAAACATAAAACCAGCAAAAGCATAAAACAAGACATGTACACTAATAAACGCTGCACAAAGAGATGCACAATGCTCTGCAGCGTTGATTCCATGTGTGTCTGTTCTGATAGTTCCAGTACATATCACAATAGAAAAGCCTGAAATGACTTTATAAAGGTCCGAGTACCAGAATCCCACAATTATCTGAAGGAAGGAACCACATTGCCCTTTTTCACAGGGTGGATGTGAGCGATGCTCTGCAGGGAACTGCAATACAGCCCTAATCAAGAGGTGCTATACAGTGAGAAAGTCAGAGTTCAGTCTCTTCTTCCTAAGGATGGATCTCAAGTTCTCTCATGGATGGTACAATATATTCAAGAAATAGCCCAACACTCCACATCTTCTTCTCATCGGAATCCTATAAGGGGTTTGACCTATCACAGCCAAGTTATAATTCCATGAATTTTAGAATATACTCGTGAATCAAAGTCAGAAAAGAAGCATTTATATAACTTCATCTTCAAATGGGTGAGACTGCTCTGAGAACTGTTACGACTATATCACGTAGCTGCAAGGGGCCACAGCAGTATGACGAAATCGCCAGTGAGCCCTAGCAGAAAAACCAGATTGCAGGACATTGATGGTCTTCATTGATGGCCAGAAGAACTTTACTCCTAAAGAAATCATTTTTTGGACTGTATTTTGCAGTTTCAGGATCTAAACAGACCCAATTCCTAATTGTCTTATCATCAGACATTGCAGTAAATGTCATTTTTTTATTAAATATACGCCAGTCTTGGTCACGAGTGCCCTGGAGTAAGTAGTGCCAAATTCATCAAGAGACATCACTCAGCTGCCGTGCGCCAGCAATGTACTACAGTCATGGACTACAAGTACATTAATGTCTTAATTTACCCTACTTTTATAGCATAAATTATGATCAATTTGTCGGCTTACATACAATGACTTTCCCTGCTGATACCCTGTGCCCGCGTGCTCTTCAACCAATTCTAGATATGGAGTAAAAACCCCAGAATTTTTGTTTTTCATATCCCATAACTCTTTAAAAAAGCACTCACATCAAAGCTTTTATCCCCTTAATACATTGCAGTCATCATATTATATGGAACTGGGTACTTACAATTGCTCATTTTGTCTTTCTACCCAGTTAAACCATTTGTCGACTACAACTCATGACCCAGCTACTCTGCTCCTCTACCATGCCAGGGACTTTGCAGTGCGGTAGAATTGTAGTTCTAATGATGACTCATGGAGGAATATGAGACTTTTTATTTCTATAAAGAGCTTAGAACTATTCAGCTAGTCAGTTTTTAACCCCTTTATCCCATCAGACGTACTATTCCGTCCATGTGACCCTGGACCTAATTCCCATGGACGGTATAGTACTTCACATGCGATCAGCTGCGCTCACGGGGAGCGCAGCTGATCGCGGCCAGGTGTCAGCTAATTATCACAGCTGACACCCGGCACTATGTGCCAGGAGCGGTCACGGACCGCTTCCGGCACATTAACCCCTGGCACACTGAGATCAAAGATGATCGCAGTGTTCCAGCGGTATAGGGAAGCATCGCTCAGGGAGGGGGTCCCTGCGTGCTCCCCTGAGACCCTCAGAACAGAGCGATGTTTCGCGTTGTTCCAAGGGACCCTCCTCACTGCAGGACCCCGGATCCAAGATGGCCACGGGGTCCATCCGGGTCCTGCAGGGAGGCGGCTTCCTCAGTGCCTGCTGAGAGCAGGCGCTGAGAAAGACTGCAGCAGTGCCAGTGAGATCGCTGGTGTGAGAGAGTGCTGTGCACACTGTCACACCAGCGATCTGACATTATACAGTGATGTCCCACTCTGGAAAAAAGTAAAAGTTAAAAAAATAAAAATAACAAGTGTAAAAAAAAATTCATAACTAAAGAAAAAAAAATATTCCCCAATAAATTCCTTTCTTCATGTAAATAAAAAAAACAAAACATAAAAGTACACATATTTAGTATTGCCGTGTCCATAACGACCCGTCCTATAAAACTGTCCCATTAGTTAACCCCTTTAGTGAACCCCTTAAAAAAAAAAAAACAAGGCTAAAAAACAATGATTTATCATACAGCCGAAAAAAAAGTGTAATAACACGCGATCAAAAAGACGAATATAAATAAACATGATACCACTGAAAAAGTCATCTTGTCCCGCAAAAAACAAGCCGCCATACAGCATCATTAGTGAAACAATAAAAAAGGTATAGGTCGCAGAATATAGCGATGCAAAAATAATTATTTTTTATATATAATCGTTTTTATTGTATAAAAGCGCCAAAACATAAAAAAATGATACAAATGAGGTATCGCTGTAATCGTACTGACCTGAAGAATAAAACTGCATTATTAATTTTACCACACACGAAATGGTATAAACGCCCCCAAAAGAAATTCATGAATTGCTGGTTTTTGTACATTCTGCCTCCCAAAAATCGTAATAAAAAGAGGTAAAAAAATGTCATGTGTCCAAAAATGGTACCAATAAAAACGTCACCTTGTCCCGCAAAAAATAAGACCTCACATGACTCTGTGGGCCAAAATATAGAAAAATTATAGCTCTCAAAATGTGATGATGCAAAAACTATTTTTTGCAATAAAAAGTGTCTTTAAGCGTGTGACAGCTGCCAATCATAAAAACCCGCTATAAATAGTAAATCAAATCCCCTTTATCAAACCTTTTGTTAGGGAAAAATAATAAAATTAAAAAAATGTATTTATTTCCATTTTCCCATTAGGGTTAGGGTTAGGGTTGGGGCTAAAGTTAGGGTTAGAGTTGGGGCTAAAGTTAGGGTTGGGACTAGGGTTACGGGTGTGTTAGGTTTGTGGTTAGGGTTATGATTAGGGTTGGGATTAGGGTTAGGGGTGTGTTGGGGTTAGGGTTGGAGTTAGAATTGGGGGGTTTCCACTGTTTAGGCACATCAGGGGCTCTCCAAATGTGACATGGCGTCTGATCTCAATTCCAGCCAATTCGGCGCTGAAAAAGTCAAACGGTGCTCCTTCCCTTCTGAGCTGTGCCATGTGCCCAAACGGTAGTTTACCCCCACATATGGGGTATCAGCATATTCAGGACAAATTGCACAATAACTCTTGGGGTCCAATTTCTTCTGTCACCCTTGGGAAAATAAAAATTTGGGGCGAAAATATCATTTTTGTGGAAAAAAATATGATTTATTATTTTTATGGCTCTACGTTATAAACTTCTGTGAAGCACTTGGGGGTTCAAAATTCTCACTAGACATCTAGATAAGTTCCTTTGGGGGGTCTAGTTTCCAAAATGGGGTCGCTTGTGGGGGGTTCCACTGTTTAGGCGCATCAGGGGCTCTCCAAACGTGTCATGACACCCGCAGACCATTCCATCAAAGTCTACAATGCAAAATGTCACTACTTCACTTCCGAGCCCCGACGTGTGCCCATACAGTAGTTTTCTCCCACATATAGGATATCAGCGTACTCAGGACAAACTGGACAACAACTTTTTGGGTACAATTTCTCCTGTTACCCTTGGGAACATAAAAAACTGGGGACTAAAAGATCATGTTTGTGGAAAAAATATGATTTTTTTATTTTCACGCCTGGGCATTATAAACTTCTGTGAAGCATTTGGGGGTTCAAAGCGCTCACCACACATCTAGATAAGTTCCTTTGGGGGTCTAGCTTCCAAAATGGGGTCACTTGTGGGGGTTTCCATTGTTTAGGCACATCAGGGGCTCTCCAAACGCGACATGACACCCGCAGACCATTCCACCAAAGTCTGCATTACTAAAAGTCACTACATCTATTCCGAGCCCCAACATGTGCCCACACAGTAGTTTACCCCCACATATTGGGTATCAGCGTACTCAGGACAAATTGGACAACAACTTTTGGGGTCCAATTTCTCACCTTACCCTTGGGAAAATAAAAAATTGGTGACTAAAAGATCATTTTTGTGGGAAAAAAATAGGATTTTTTTCTTTTCATGCCTGGGCATTATAAACTTGTGTGAAGTACTTGAGGGTTTAAAGTGCTCACCACAGACCTAGATAAGTTCCTTAGGGGTCTAGTTTCCAAAATGGGGTCACTTGTGGAGGGTTTACACTGTTTAGGCACATCAGGGACTCTGCGAACTGAACATGACACCCATCAAAGTCTACATTCCAAAATGTCATTACTTCCTTTCCGAACCCTGACGTGCGCCCAAACAGTATTTCCCCCCACATAAGGGGTATCAGCGTACTCAGGACAAATTGGACAACAACTTTTGGGGTCCAATTTACCTGTGAAAAATCAAAAATTGGAAAATTGAGGACTAAAAAATTATTTTTTGTGGAATTTTTTTTTCCACACCCAGACATTATAAACTTTAGTCAAACATTTGGGGCTTGAACGTGCTCACAACAGATCTAGATAAGTTCCTTAAGAGGTCTAGTTTCCAAAATGGTGTCACTTGTTTCCACTGTTTAGGCACATCAGGGGCTCTCCAAACGCGACATGGCATACAGCCAATTGTGCGTTGAAAAAGTCAAACCGCTCCTTCCCTTCCAAGCTCTGCCATGCACCCAAACAGTGGTTTACCCCCATATATTGGGTATCAGCATACTCAGGACAAATTGCACACTAACTTTTGAGGTGTTGTTACCCTTGGGAAAATAAAAATTGGGGTGAAAAGATCATTTTTGTAGAAAAAATATGATTTTTAAATTTTACGGCTCTACGTTATAAACTTGTGTGAAGCACTTGGGGGTTCAAAGTGCTCACTACAGATCTAGATAAGTTCCTTAGGGGTCTAGTTTCTAAAATGGGGTCACTTGTGGGGATTCCCACTGTTTAGGCACATCAGGGGCTATCCAAATGTGACATGGCGTCCAATCTCGATTCCAGCCAATTTTGGTTTAAAAAAGTCAAATGGCGCTCCTTCCCTTCCGAGCTCTGCCGTGCCCCCAAACAGTGGTTCCCCCCTATATATGGGGTATCAGCGTACTCAGGACAAATTGGACAACAACTTTTATGGTCCAAATTCTCATGTTACCCTTGGGAAAATAAAAAATTGGTGATTTAAATATTATTTTTGTGGGAAAAAAATAGGATTTTTTTATTTTCATGCCTGGCATTCTAAACTTATGTGAAGCACTTGGGGGTTCAAAGTGCTCACCACAGATCTAGATAAGTTCCTTAGGGGGTCTAGTTTCCAAAATGGGGTCACTTGTGGGGGGTTTCCACTGTTTAGGCACATCAGGGACTCTGCAAACTGAACATGACACCCATCAAAGTCTGCATTCCAAAACGTCATTACTTCCTTTCCGAGCCCTGAAGTGCACCCAAACAGTATTTCTCCCCCACATATGGAGTATCAGCGTACTCAGGACAAATTGGACAACAACTGTTGGGGTCCAATTTCCTATGAAAAAATCAAAAATTGGGGACTAAAAAATCATTTTTGTGGAATTTTTTTTTTTTTTCACACCCAGGCATTATAAACTTTAGCAAAACACTTGGGGGTTCAAAATGCTCAAAACAGATCTAGATAAGTTCCTTAGGGGTCTAGTTTCCAAAATGGTGTCACTTGTGGGAGGTTTGCACTGTTTAGGCACATCAGGGGCTCTCCAAAAGCGACATGGCATACAATCTCAATTCCAACCAATTTTGTTTTGAAAAAGTCAAACGGCGCTCCTTCCCTTCCAAGCCTGGCCGTGCGCCTAGACAGTGGTTTTCCCCACATATGGGGTATCGGCGTACTCAGGAGAAATTGCACAACAACTTTTTCTGTACATTTTCTCCTTTTACACTTGTTGAAATAAAAAAATTATTTGTAAAAATTATTTTTGTGACTAAAAAGTTAAATGTTCATTTTTTCCTTCCAAGTTGCTTCAGCTCCTGTGAAGCACCTGAAGGGTTAATAAACTTCTTGAATGTGGTTTTCAGTACCTTGAGGGGTGCAGTTTTTAGAATGGTGTCACTTTTAGGTATTTCTGCCATATCGAGCCCTCAAAGTGACTTCAAATGTGAGGTGGTCCCTAAAAAAATGGTTTTGTACAATTTGTTGTAAAAATGAGAAATCGCTGGTCAACTTTTAGCCCTTATAACTTCTTAACAAAAAAATATTTGGTTTCAAAATTGTGCTTATGTAAAGTAGACATGTGGGAAATGTTATTTAGTAACTATTTTGTGTGACATATTTCTCTGTTTTAAGGAAATAAAAATTCAGTTTGAAAATTGCAAAATTTTCAAAATTTTCGTCATATTTCCATTTTTTTCATAAATAACCACAAGTTATATCGAAGGAATTTTACCACTATCATGAAGTACAATATGTCACGAGAAAACAGTCTCAGAATCGCTAACATCCGTTGAAGCGTTCCAGAGTTATAACCTCATAAAGAGACAGTGGTAAGAATTGTAAAAATTGGCCCGGTAATTAACATGCAAACAACCCTCGGGGTAAAGGGGTTAATCACGTGAAATCATAGGCCTAATGGGAAAAAATAACTGGGTAGAAGGGCAAACTGTAAGTACACAGTTCTATATAATATGATCACTGCCATATATTAACATAAAGACTTTGATGGGAGCAATTCTTTAATGAGTCAATATTGACTTTCAGGATTGTTACTTACAATAGGAGGCACTATAGTGCCAGTCCTCTTCTGCTCTGAAAAGCCTATTTCTACAACTAAATTTTGCGACAGTTTTATGCCAGTTTTTTGGGAGAGGCAAACCCTACATGTCTTCATAGTGATTGAAGCTTAATACAGAGCTTTAAATATTCGGCAGCAAATAATTTGCACAACATTTTAGGGGGGAAACAAGACAAATACATAATGCCGTTCAAGGTTAGAACCGCTAGTAAGGCCAAAATAATAATAAGGTGAGCAATGGCACGGCAATGCTAAGCTATTAACATAGTCCAGATGTACCACATATCCATATGGGTGGCAGGGTAATGAATACCTTGCTCCTAGATCATGTGTATTGGTGATCACCTTGTATTAAGCTCAGACGCAGCCAATGCTATCATGTACTTATACTGAGATAAGTGAATATATAGAGCTGGGTTTGATGCTGAAATGGCCGAACAGCCTCCTTACCAAATGAGTTTGTTATTCACTCATTCACTGGCTTTAATCTCATTCCACTCTGCAATCTGTTCGCTGCTGTATGTGCCAGTGTGAGGAATGCCATGATATGGACGGGACAGATGGAGAGGGGTCCAGACTGCCTGCAAGCATTTGCGTGCTCTTTATGGAAGACTGATTTGAAAAAGGTGTATCTGAGGCATAAACAAACCAAGGTCCTTTGAAAGTTATCCTTCAAACCACACAGAACTAAATCTGGCCACAATACAGCATGGTAACAGCCCTAATATATGTAACGCAGTTTAACCTGTTCCTGGCAGGCAGCCTTCACTTCACAGTAAAACCACTTTAATGCACTTTAAGCAAGACACCTTTGTCCCGATATTTAATCCCTGACCAATTTTGCGCTTGAGCAGAGGTTGCCAGTTTTATAAATGTGTCAGATGTTCCTAATATATGGCCATATGCCTTCTCGGTTGTATCCACCAAGCTGGTTTATAGTGAGGCCTGGGCCAGACTGTAAATGTAACTTGCAAGAGTTACAGGAATTAACTATGTCCTCCTTGTGTATTCCTAAAATCCACACAGACTATTGAGAAGGGAAAAGATCTGGTGACAAAACTCGGTGTTACTTGTCAACAACGAAATAAAAAAATATCATGATCACAGAAAATCCTTGTGTCCAGAATCTAAGAAAATGCGCAAACTGTGACTGTGGGCCAGTCTTATCAATCCTTATTGCATGCGTGAAACTTGGAAACAGCAAATTGACTGAAACAAGCAGATTTTAAATTACAGAGGATTTATTCGAATAGGTCATCGGCGAACAAGCATTCATAGGAATGCTCATTACAGATTATCAGATTGTGTAACCATGCCAGCAACCACTAAATAGTAAATATGTTGCCGATAACATGACACTGTATGGGGACAGAATGAATGCATTAGTGCTTTACTTAACTGCATTGGAGATCATTCTGTCCCAACCATTATTCAATGTGTAAACATGCCCAGGGTGGTAGCCGTAAGCGAGCATCATGTGTACTTGGACTTGGTGCAGTACCACCCCCTTAACGCGTTCAATAAGGAAGCCAAACCAGTTCTTGCAAACAACGTCCTTTTTATGCACGGCCAAACTGGTGAACAGGGGATAACAGGTTATGCATTCTTCATCACCCTTTACACAATACACCGGCTCCTTTACCAGAGTTAAAGTTTGTGTTTTCTTCCTAGCGACAGGTATGACATCTGGGCGGGGAGAAGTTTGGAATGCCTACCTTTTCCTAGGTGTAGGGTAATACGAGACCAGGTGTGTCACTTTGACCCTGGTACCCTGTGTCCTTGCTCATATCAGTCCCAAGGGACGCACGTAGAGATGTTGCTCCCTTTTTCAGGGCTCTACTTGGTCCCTAGGTCCTCTTCTCACTGGACTCTATGTTTCCGGGCTTATAAGGTTTCCTCTTGCAGGGGTCCCCCACTTGCCTGTGATGTTCTGCTGCCTCTATAACTAGTTCCTTTAAATGCTAAGCCTTGTAGCTCCACCACTGGTAAACCTGTGTTTTCCCTTTCACCTTCTCTCCAACACTGAATACTTACTTCCCATTGCCCCAAAACTTACCCACTGGTTCCCCTATAGGACGGTCTTTTCCCCCTACCCTCCAGGGGGCTGATCTAGCAGTTAGCACAGCAGGAACCTAACACAAACAGGGGCCATAGGGATAAATGCATTTTAATATAAGTAGAAACACAACAGATTATGACTTTTAGTACACACTTGCCACAACATCTTCGTGAGGGGGACAGGACTCCTTGTACACCCTCTTACAAATGGATGATAGACTTACTACAGACATATAATAGAATGGCACTCGGTAAAGTGAATGGAGAGGTAAAAATCGGCATATCCAAATGCACCATTAGTTATGCATAAGGATTTTAAAGGTTTTACATGGAAGCCACAAAAAATTGAGTTATAGACACATATTATTATATATCTATAATTAAGCAAATACAATGCAGAGTTGCTAGATCGTGCCGACATGTTTCCGGCTTCATGGTTTCCAGGATACTAGCGCATGCGCTTTGACTGTATGTATGTGTCATCTGCAGCAACTCTGCTCCTTGTATTAGTGCTGATACTGATCATGAGCTTCCGGTATGGCGGCTCTTACGTGTTCCTGGTAAGCAGCACAGCTTCATTGTATTTGCTTAATTGTAGCTATTTAATGGTTACAGAGTAGACATTGATTACCCCTGACGAAGCCACCGTGAGTGGTGACACACGTCGAGTACTTTCTTTGCCTCACCTGTCTCTATGTGTGCTCCACATGCTGCCGTCACGGTTGTCCCATGACATTTATTCATGGGCAGCCACTTTATTGTCTACTTAAATTTTTTTTTTATTATTTGATCCCCCACTTTGTTTTTTTCAATAGGTCCTGTCTGGGCCACTGAGGAGTCTTACCTTACGTGGGCTTCTCTTCCCTGATTGTATTAATCATTTTATATCTTTGGACTTGTATTTGGTAAGCCACTTTGTGTATTTATATTTGGGTATGGCAAGTCCATTCAATCAGGGTTAGGTGTGTTTACACATCTTCATGTGTGGGGATATTGGTTATTTGGCTTATCTTGTGATGGTACGCTCTTTATATAGTTATAGAGCACATTTGCACACATATGAGCTTGGTTCAAGGTTTAAAGCTTTATTATGAGCTTAAATGTTGTTTTGTTATGTTACATATGTGACCATTTTAATGTTTCTTGTGTGTCCTTTTGTACCTAATAAATTTTCTATATAACATCCATGCTTTTTGATGATCCCCTTATTATGGCCTATATCTTTCTCTCTGTTGTACTGTTACTATTTCTATAGGGCTAGGTTGGATCCCATTCAGATCTACTAGTGGTGGGGCAATTTGTGTTACTTTATTTTACACAGGGTAAGCCAGAGAAAAAAAATCCTGGAAAACCACTTTAATGCTGATTATAATAAAAATAGATGGTGGCCCGATTCTAACGCATCGGGTATTCTAGAATATGTATGTAGTTTATTTATGAAGATTTAAGAATAATGCAATGAATACACAGGATTTTCCCCTCCATTTGTTCTCTAACACAGGTTCTGTGACAGTCCCTGTGACGTTGCTAAGACCGCGGTCGGGTATTCAGTAAACATGACAGAAGTATGTCACCTTGTGACTGACAGAACGTGTTCAGTAAACGTGAGTGAACTATGTCTCACTGTGACTGAGAGAACTTGTCCAGTAAACGTGACTGAACTACATCACACTGTGAGTGAACTACGCAGGGCCGGCGTCAGCACCAACCCCGCCCACACACTTCGTGCCATCACGCCCCAATAATTATTTCCCCCTCCATTTGCTCATTTTCCCCTCCATTTGCTCTCTAACACAGGTGTGCCCGCACCACTCCCCCAGCAACACCCACATCCAATCCGGAGGCAGCGGAGCAGAGAGGTGGGCAGTCGTGTCCGGCCGGGCGCGACCAATCAGCGGGATTTCCATTACAGACAGACAGAATTAGACGACTATATATAAAGATGTAGTCAAAAATGTCATTTGTGTTTAACCTCAACTGTCAATTAAACTTGCTTTGTTGCCTATAGCAACTACAGTAATCAATTTTATTTTTCCACAACAGTTTAACTTCTATCATCCTATGGCGTACATTTACATCACAGGTCACATGCGGGGTGTAAAGAGTGGACTCAAGAGCTTGGCAGCTCTATACTGGGCCAATGCTGGCTGTGTTACTCAGCCAACATCTGCCTCTAACACCAGCGACAAGCATTTCTTCTGATCACTGCTGTTTAACCATTTAAATGCATCTGTCAATCACTGACAGTGGAGTTTGAATGGCTTGTTTGCAAGTGCTTGAATTGCGCTCCAAACCACATAATTATGTCGATGGGTTACCACTGCCGATAAGTTACCATTACAGTTGGAGACCTACTGGAGGGTCCCCATTGCTGCCATTATAGTTTTCATATGAAGAGCAGCCTTGGGCTAGGCTTCATAGCAGAACATCAATTTCAATGACCCTGAAAAGACTAAAAAATAAAGGATAAATAAAAAAAAATGCAAAAAAAATATTTTCCCAGGCGCCAGTACGTATCACAAGGACATGCACACAGCACATGGACAGCACACGGATGTGAAATACGGACACACGGATGTCACATACGTACATACAGATGGCACACGGACATAGACCTCACCAGTAATGTTTTTTTCAGTACAGGAATCACCAGGACGTGTGAAGGAGGTCTAAGGCAGTGTTTTTTTTTAAATAGAAGCTGTATGGTTGTCAACTAACTAAATACACTGCCAGCTGGGATAAGAAAAAGTATATAATATAAAACTATTCAGTTCATCAAAACATATTATTAGTTTTCTTTTACTTTGTTCTCCTCCTGTCTGTGGCTACCCTGATATAACTTTTCCTTTACGTCTCATATTTCTACTATGAACTCTTCTACCTGAAGACAAGAAAATTCCATTACAATTATCACCTTGAAATTAAACACCTAATCCTGTACTGTCCAGTGCTAAACCTCAATGTGCAATAATGGGGTTGGAATTAAACAGAAATTCTATGCATATAAATAACAAGCAACAAAAAAGAAAAGAAACAATATTATTTTCTGAGAAATAACACAAAGGATAAAAGATGTAATGATCATCACACAACCAGGGATAACAAACATTCTTCATGCAAATAAATTACCAAGCTGTTTGTTGATCATATTCTTTTGGGAGCATCCATTTTTTTCCTTTACAAAATGTTTCTACAGAAAGTGTTTTCAATGTCAAAATAAATAATGTGTATGTGAATTTCTTCCAAATTATGAAAATCAAAATTCCAAGGACTCACTGTATATTTATCCTTGGTCCCTTTCACACGTCAGTGTTTTGGCCAGTAGTTTGCATCAGTATTTGTAAGCCAAAACTAGGAATAAAGCCTACAGAGACAAAAAGTATAATGGAAACACTTGTACTTTATTTTGGATCCACTTCAGATTTTGGCTTATACATATATTGATGCAAACTCTTGGCCAAAATACTGCTGTGGGAAAGTAATTTGCCTGTAAAAAATTATAAGACATTATTCACATATCTGTACTTCACGTACGTGTTTCATGTTTTTGAGAAATAGAAAAGGTACCCCCCAATTATATTCTACAGGGCTATTCATCAGCCACACCGACAGTAAGAGGGAGCACTTATCTTATATTTCCCAGGAGTCTGGTAAGATAAGTATTCCCTCTTACTGTTGTATATTTATTTGCCTAAAGTCGTTAAAGTTATAGGGAATGACTTAGGAATTTCTTAGGGGCAGCCGTCGTTGAGTGGGGGCACCATATCTTTTATTAGGGTGTCAACTTCAAAGGTTAGGCAGCGAATATCTTTTTAAGGGCCCAAACAGGGTCTTTAGACATCATTATTCATTTTTGCACCGATTGAATCTGTGACCATGCTCTCCCTTTTTACATTGTCTCCCTTATCCCTTTTTGGGGAGACCTTCATAGTGTTGCTATTGAATCAACACTTAATTTAGTCTATGATATTACTTCTTTAACTTGAATTCACGTATGTTTACATCACATTATATATATATAGTGACCCTTAAGTTACAGCAGATCCCAGGCGCAACATCTGAGCTCTCTGTCCAGAAAAGCGCAATGCTGGGAACAACTAAGATCCTGCGCAGAACCTTCAAACTCCCAGGCCTCTGGTAGAGGACCCGAGAATGAGAAAGTACAACAAAGAACACCCCCATTTTGGGTGGCTGAGAAGGAAGTTTAATATACCGTAATTATTTTAAGATTTAATAATAAGCATTACACAATTTAATATATATGAGTTTTTTTTCTAGATACAAAACCTCAAAGGGTTTGTCTTTGATTTTTTTAAATTGATGACTAGTAAGGAATTGTATAAAATAATATTAAAAATGTATTACACACCTAAAAAACACCCAGCACCATTCCAGAGCTGTCGCTTCAATGATCCCCAATGGTCTTACAACAATGAACACATTCATATGACCACTACAGTCAATCAATGGTATCAGCATTGATTTTGCACGTAAAACAACTCAGGTAAGTGATTGGCTGCAGTAGTTACATTAATGATGGACAAGATGTCATATTTTAAAGACTAGCTGGGACTTCTGCTGTAATGACAGACTCCAAAGAGGTGAATAATGCTTTTTTATTATTTATTTTATATCATTATTTGAACTTGCCCCAGTTTTGGAATATCCCGGGCAGCCTTTTTGAGCCTCAACTGATAATTACACAATAACATGGCTGTGTTCAATGCAAACCCACAGACCCATCAGAACATTTTATGTCTCTGTCCAGTGACAGACTAGATTTCCTCTGGAAAATTTAAGGAAAATTTACCATCTGTAAAGAATAAAGTTCAGTATGGACCAGGGTTAGGTTGTGGATGTTGTACATCTGGACTTTTCAAAGTACTCATACTCTAGCACATAAAGTTTAGCACCTAAAATGAGAGTCATGGGCCTAGAGGAAAATATGTGTAATGCTTGACCATTGCTGCAATAAATCAGGAAATCCAGAATCCTATTCTCAGCATCAGTGGTGGTCCTAATCGTCTGACCCCCAAGCAATCAGCAACCTAGCCCCTGGATAGCTGATAAGTTTGTATGGAAGGCGAATCTCTCAAGCACAAAATGTTTTAATTCATACAGGAACCTGTTATGATTTGGTAGCTGAGGAGAGCAGGCAAAAAAGGCAATACACCAGAGAGGTTGGAATCTACTGGATTGCAGTACCCTGACTAACCACCACCACTAAAGGCAGCCGTGGAGCGTACCTACGTTGGTCCTAGACGCCTCGTCACAGCCCGAGAAGCTAACCACACCCAAAGATAGAAAGAGGAAAACTATCTGCCCCGGAGCAGATCCCCAAAGAACATAGGAAGCCCCCAAACATGTAATGACGGTTAGACAAGAGGAAATACAGACACAGACAGAAAATAGTATGAGCAAACGTTGGGGCACAATCTTCCTAGAAAGAAAAGAATAGGAAGGACACTTACTGCAATCCAAAAAACCCTAAAAAAATACCAACTCACTAATTGCAAAAACACCTGAGATCACACGACCTCTACCACCTAAATTAGTTCTCTGGTGTAACAAAACTAAGCAGCAGCCACTGAAAAAACTGGAAAAGGCAAATGAACAAATAACAGTGGCTCAGATAAACTGAGATGAGCACAAGCCCCCCGAAGGGGACCTGACTGACCTACACAGAAGTACAGGACAAAATGCAAAAAGCAAGCACAAAAATAAAAGCAGAAAATATCTTATCTGTAAGCAGAAGATGCAGGAAAGACACAGCAAGCTTCCAAGTGAACCAGGAACAAAAGTTGAGACAAGAACAAATGATCACCGGCAACCCTGATGGGAGAGAACCTCCCTTATATAAGACCAGTCTGTAACACCTGATTGCCAATCTTCACAATCTTCATTGAATAGTTCAGTACTGTTTGTAACCACCAGAGGGAGCTTCTGCTCAGAATTCATTTCTAACACATTCACAACAGTACCCCCCCCTTGAGGAGGGGTCACCGAACCCTCATTTGGGCAACCAGGTCGGTCAGGATGAGCTCTGTGATAATCACGGATCAGTCTCCTAGCATGGATGTCCGAAGCAAACACCCAAGAATTGTCCTCCTGACCATAACCTCTCCACTTAACCAAATACTGGAGTTTCCGTCTAGAAAAACGAGAATCCAATATTTTCTCAACCACATACTCCAGATTGCCGTCAACCAAAACAGGGTCAGGAGGCGCAGCCATAGGAAAGACTGGCTCGACAAACCTCTTCAATAAGGACTTGTGGAACACGTTATGGATCTTAAATGTCCCTGGAAGAAGTAAACGAAAGGAAACAGGATTAAGAATCTCCATGATCTTATAAGGTCCAATGAACCTAGGCTTAAACTTAGGAGATGCAACTCTCATAGGGATATTTCTTGAGGACAACCAGACCAAGTCCCCCACTTCAAACCGAGGACCATCAGTCCTATGCCGGTTGGCAAACCGCTGGGCCCTCTCCTGAGAGAGGGACAACCTCTCCACTACCTGGTCCCAAATCTGCTGCATACGCTCCACAACAGAGTCAACACCTGGACAGACAGAAGCCTCCGTCTGTCCCGAAGAAAATCGAGGGTGAAACCCAAAATTGCAGAAAAATTGAGACATCAAAGTGGCAGAGCTAGCCCTATTATTAAGAGCAAACTCAGCCAAAGGCAAAAAAGAGACCCAGTCATCCTGATCAGCAGACACAAAGCATCTCAGATAAGTCTCCAATGTCTGGTTTGTTCTCTCAGTTTGTCCATTGGTCTGAGGATGAAAAGCCGAGGAGAAAGACAATTGAACACCAAGTTTAGAACAAAAAGTCCTCCAAAATCTGGAAACAAACTGGACTCCTCTGTCAGACACAATGTTCTCAGGAAGGCCGTGTAACCGAACCACGTGCTGAAGGAACAAAGGCACCAATTCGGAGGAGGAAGGCAACTTAGGTAATGGCACAAGATGTATCATTTTGGAAAACCTATCACAAATCACCCAGATAATGGTCATTCTCTGAGAAACAGGGAGGTCGGAAATGAAATCCATAGAGATATGGGTCCATGGTCTCTTGGGCACAGGCAATGGCATCAACAAACCACTAGAGCGAGAGCAAGGCTTGGAGCGAGAGCAAGTCCCGCAGGACTGCACAAATTCCCTGACGTCACTAGTACCAAAAATTCCGGGATGACCGGCCAACGCGGAACAATGAATCTCAGAACAATGAATCTCAGACATCACACTCTTTTTCCACCGGTCTGGGACAAACAATTTCTCAATAGGGCAGCGCTCGGGTTTATCCTCCTGACACCCTTCCAGAGCCAGTCTCAAATTGGGCGAGATGGCGGAAAGAACTACACCGTCTTTCAAAATAACAGAAGGATCAGATACCTCAGGAGAGTCCGCAAGGAAACTTCTCGAGAGGGCATCCGCCTTAACATTCTTAGTGCCAGGAAGAAAGGAAACCGCAAAATTAAAACGTGTGAAAAACAAGGCCCACCTGGCCTGTCTAGGATTAAGTCGCTTGGCTGATTCCAGATAAACCAGATTCTTATGGTCCGTGAGGACCACCACCTGATGTTTGGCTCCCTCCAGCCAATGTCTCCACTCTTCAAAAGCCCACTTCATGGCCAATAACTCCCGAATACCCACGTCATATTTACGTTCAGTTGGAGAAAATTTTCGAGAGAAAAAGGCACAAGGGTTACTTTTAGAGGTCTCTGGATCTCTTTGGGACAAAACGGCACCTGCCCCAATTTCAGAGGCATCAACCTCCACCTGAAATGGCAGAGAAACATCAGGCTGCCGTAGAACAGGAGCAGAAGTGAATCTCTGCTTAAGTTCCTGAAACGCAGAGACTGCCTCAGGAGGCCAATTCACCACATCAGAACCCTTCTTGGTCAAATCAGTCAATGGTTTAACAATAACAGAGAAATTACCAATAAATTTACGATAAAAATTGGCAAAACCCAAGATTCTCTGAAGAGCCTTTAATGAAGTAGGTTGGACCCAATCACAGATGGCCTGAACCTTGACCGGGTCCATTTCAATAACAGATGGGGACAAAATGAATCCCAGAAATGAGATCCTCTGTACGCCAAAAATACACTTTGATCCCTTCACATACAGAGCATTCTCTCTCAAAATCTGGAATACAGTCCGAACATGTTTCACATGAGAGTCCCAGTCATTGGAAAAAATCAAGGTATCATCCAAATAAACAATCAGAAATTTATCCACAAAATCCCTGAAAATGTCATTCATGAAGGACTGGAAGACGGAAGGAGCATTAGTGAGCCCAAAGGGCATCACTAGGTACTCAAAATGCCCCTCTGGGGTATTAAATGCCGTCTTCCATTCATCCACGTGCTTAATGCAAATAAGGTTATACGCCCCCCTGAGGTCAAGCTTGGTAAACCAAGTAGCACTTTTCACTCTGGAAAACAGGTCAGAAATCAAGGGTAACAGATATTGATATTTCACAGTGATATTGTTCAAGAGACGATAATCAATACACGGCCTTAATGAACCATCCTTTTTGGCCATAAAGAAAAAACTGGCACCCAAGGGTGAAGAGGATGGTCTGATATGACCCTTCTCCAATGACTCCTTGATATAAGACCGCATAGCGTCATGTTCGGGTACACACAAGTTAAAAAGGCGACCTTTAGGGAATTTACTACCAGGCACTAATTCAATAGCGCAGTCATAGCTCCTATGGGGGGGCAAGGATGCAGATTTACTTTCGCTAAACACATCAGAAAAATCAGTCAAAAAGTCAGGAACATCCTGAGCCTGGGGAGAGGCAGAAAAAACAGGAGTGTTGGCATTAACACATTGGCAGCCCCAACTGGTTACAGACACAGATTTCCAATCCAAAACAGGATTATGAGACTGTAACCAAGGGAAACCTAGTACAATAATGTCATGCAGATTATACAGCACCAAAAATTTGCAACTCTCCTGATGATCAGGTTCAACCCTCATTATCACCTGAGTAGAGAACTGGGGTTTATTCTCAGCCAAAGGGGTAGAATCAATCCCAGTAGGGAATAGACTTCCGTAGGGGTATCAAGGAAACCCACAACGTTTAGCAAAATCAAAATCCATCAGGTTAATAGCTGCTCCCGAATCAACAAAAGCCTGAGCAGAAAATGTGGACAGGGAGCAAATCAGGGTAACAGTCAACAGAAATTTAGTCTGAACACTACCCAAGACAACTGAGCGTGCAAAACGTCTTCCCCGCTTAGGGCAGACTGAAATAGCATGAGAGGCGTCACCACAGTAGAAACATAACCCATTGCGTTTTCGAAACCAGGGGTTTGGGGAACACGGGTTGCAGTCCCTGACAACCCACCACAACTAAAGGCACCGAAGGGTACCTTTGTCCAACCCTCGTACAGCCCAAAACAACCACCCCAAAAAAAAGGGGAAAACTTTCCCCCCGGACAATCCCAAAAACATAGAACCCCCCAAACTTTTTGGCGGTTAAAAAGGGAAATACAGACCGACAAAAATGTAGGGAAAAAAAGGGGGCCCAAAATTTTCCTAAAAAAAGGATGGGAAACCTTTGCAAAAAAAAAACCCAAAAAAATCCCAAACCACAATAGCAAAAAACCGAATCCCCCGCCCCCACCTAAATTACCCGGTTAAAAAAAACAAGCCACCACTGAAAAAACTGGAAAAGGAAATAAAAAATAACGGGGCTCAGAAAAACGAGAACCAAACCCCCCCCGGGGGCCCTTTCTCCCAAAAGGGCGGAAAAAGCAAAAAGCAAGAAAAAAAAAAGAGAAAAATCTTACTGTTACAAAAAACGGAAAACCAGCAATTCCAAGGAAACCAAAAACAAAATTTAAAGACAAAAAAAATCCCCGGGCAACCCTAGGGGGGGAACCCCCTTTTTAAAAAACCAGTCTGAACCCTTTTCCAACTTCAAAATCTTCTGAATATTCATATGTTTGAACCACCAGAGGGAGCTTCTGTCAAATTCTTTTCAAAAATTCACAACGGAACCATAAAGGGGTATAAAATTATTGGGCACTTAAATTTTTCTATTTGGTGTTTTTTTAAAATTTTTAAACCAAAGTCAGGGTAATGGGGGATATATAAAAAACATCCCTTTTTCGGTTTTCACTTGCTTTCAAATACGGGGTAAATTTTGCCAAAATATAATTTGACCGGCATTAAAATTTGGGGGAACAGATTTTTAATTTTTTTTCTATTTCAAAAAAAACTTTTCAAAAGTAAAAATTATTCAAAGGGGGTAAAGTTCCCGATAAACCCTAACCTTTGGGGCTTCAAAAAAATTAAAAAAAAAAATCACCCAGATTGTTTTTCCCAAACAAAAGCACCGGGAACCTTCATTTGGGGTTTTGCTTTCTTCAATGGGGCCATTACTTTTCCAAACCTTGGCCAAAAAAAAGTTCTTTAAAATCCTTAAAACAAACCCCCAAACCCCCCGGGGTATTTAGGGAGAACAATTTTTTTTCCAAAAGGGGCTTTTTCCCAAAAAAAGTATTGAATTGTAATCGGGTTTTGGTGACAAATTTAAAAATTTTTGGGGGCCCATCCCAAAAAACCCCCCAAATCCAACCCATTGAAAACCCGGGGGGGCAATCCTAAAAACATAGGGGCCAAAACACAAAATTGGAAAATCCAAACAATGATTGGGGGGAAACTGATTATACACGGTTTGGGGCCCAAATGATATAAAATTCCTCCGGGGGGGCAAATCTAAAAAAAAGGGCAACCGTAATTTTGGTCCGCCAAACTTTTTTATTTGTATTAAAAAATTGAAATGCGAAAAATTTTCTTCGTAAAACCCTAGAAACATGAAAAAGAACTTTTGTCAAGGGAAAAATTTTTCCTCTCAAAACCTTTGGTCAACTGTTTTATAAAGTTTCCCTTTCTTACTAAATCAATTCTGTTTTCTGTAAGGGAAAAACCCCCTCGCGCCTCTCTGCTCCACCCCCGGTTGGTGGTTTGTGGGGAGTGGTGGGCCCCCCCTTGGTCCCCCACCCCTGCCCTTCAACGTCACGGGGGTGTCCCAAAAATTTTTTTAGAGACATTTTTATGGGCAATAACTTTTAATGATAAAATTTTTTTTACCCAAAATCCCCGTTATTTTTTGCTTTTTTTAAATTTTTTTAAATAAATACATAATATTCTAAAATCCCCGATCTTGAATGGGCCCCAATAAATTTTTTTTCCCTTTTCCCATTTTTGAAAAAATTTGGGAATTTTTACTTTTAATGCTTTCCTAACCCTTTTGGGGGCACACCAAAAGAGTTTTTTTTATTTTATTAGCCTTTTCCTATATTAAAAAAAACTTTTCTGAAACAAACAAGAAAAAAATTTTTTAAATGAAAAATTAAACTTTTTTTAAAAGATTTTGGAAACGAAAATTTTTTAAAAATAAAAATTGACATCGCTTTAAAATTTTTCCAAATTTTTTTAAAACCCCTTAAAACCCCCGAGCTTTTTCTTTTTCTTTTTTTACCCCCCCCTTTTTTCCCCAAGGGGCCAAATTTTTTAAAATTTTTTCCACCCTTTCTCAGGGAAATTTGGGGAACCACGGGTCTAATTACTGTATTTTAAAACTTTTAAAAAAAAATTTTGAAGAAAAAATTTCTCAAAAACCTGTTTTTTAAAGAGCCCATTTTTTTGTTTTTGTAAAAAATATTTTTTACAGAAAACCCAAAAAAGTTTGGACACCCCTTCTCTTTTTAAAGTTTTTTTTTGTTTTTAAAATATAAAATTTCATTCACAAAAAAGGGAAAAAAAAATAAAATTTTAAAAATTTTGGGGAAAATTATACTTTTAATTTTAAAAAAAAGGGTTTGAAAAAACCTAAAAATTTTGTTTTATATTTGGGTTTTAAAATAGCCCCTTTTGTTTTGATGCTGTTTTTGGCACATTTTTTTTTGGCATTTTTTTGATGACTTAAAAGGGGTATCCCCTGGCCTCTCCCCCCTTTTTCCCCAGCACCTGGCCTGCAGTCCCTTGCCGCCCTCCCCAGGGGCCCTGTCCCGGGGAGCCAAAAGGGGAAGTAAAAAGGGCCGGCTTCGGGGGGAAAAGGGGGGGCCCCGGGGGACCGGCCGGGACCCCCATGGGACAGGACCGGAGGGGCCCCCCCTGGGGGAGTAAAATTAAACTCTTTTTTTTTCTCTTTCATAATGGGGGGTTATCTCACTTTAAAAATGGAGATCCCCCCCCTGATGGCTTGGTACAGCGGTTGGTAAAAAAAGGGGGGAAAAAAAATTTCCCTTTTAAAAGGTTTTAAAAATTTGGGTAAAATTATTTACAAAAAATCCTTCAGTTTTGGGGTCCTTTTTCCCTTTTTGAAATTTTTTTTAACCCCCTTCACCCCGACCTATTTTCCCTTTTTAAAAAACCCCCAATTTAAATTTGCCCAAAAAAATTTTTGGGGGGTTAAAAACTGGAACGTTTAAACAAACCCCACGTTTATTCTTTCTATGCGGCATTTATTGGAAAAAAAAGGGAAATTAAAAAAAGTAGAATTTTGCAAATTTCAAATTTTTTTAATTTTTTCCCCCCCCTTTAAAACCAAAGAGTTTTGAACAAAAAAAAGTAAAAAAAATAACTTTTCCCCCGTTATTTTTACTTCAATTTTTTGCAACATCATTTTTTTTTAGGGGAAAAGGGTTTTTAAAAAATTTAGAAAAGGGGGGGTTTTAATGGGGAATAGTCTCGCTGTAAATTAATGTGGGTTTCCAAACCCAAATTTCACAAAAAATTTTGGGGGTTTTTTAAAAGCTTTTTTAAAAGTCTTTTTTAAATTCCCCTCGGGAAATCCCCGGGGGTTTTTGGGGAAAAAAAAAAAAGTCGGGTTTGAAATTGCAAAAAGGGAAATTCTCAATAATTTTTTTTTTACAAACTATTATTTTAATACATAAAAAATTTTCCCCTCACTATGTTTTCCTGGTCGGTAAAGAAACCAGATAAAAAAAAGGGAAAAAAATTTTTTTTTTTTTTTTTTTTTTCCCTAAATTTTTTCATTTTCCGAGGGGTTACCCCTTTTTTTGGGGGAAAATCGGCCCCCCCTGGGTGGGGCTTTTTTTTCCCCCCTTGTTGTTTTTAATGAACCTTTTGGGGGTTTGAATTATTTTTGATTTATTTAATTTTGCAGGGCCAAAAAAAGTTTTTTTTTAGTTCTATTTTTTTTTTTTTTTTTTCCCGTTTACCAGACGATTAATTTTTTTTTTTTGGGGGAAGGGGGAAATTTCTGAAAGAAAAAAACCCCAAAAAGTGCATTTTTTTTTTTTTTTTTTTTAACAAAAAAAAAAAGGGGGTTTTTAAAGGGGGGTTTTTTGAACTTTTTTTTCCCCCCCCTTTTTTTTTTTTTAAAAAATTTTTTTTATTTTTATGTTTTTTAAAACCCCCCAAATAGGAACTTAAGCAGAGATTCTGTTTCCCTTGCTTTACTGGGTTGCATGTTCGCCTGTTTTAAAAAAATTTCATAAACCCTAAAAAGGGGGGTTGTGTGACACCCAAAAGGGGTTTTTTAAAAAAACCCCCCCGGGCTTTTTTAAAAACCCCCTTTGGGCCACCCCAAAAATCGGAGGGGTCCCCCAAGGGGGAATTTTTAAAGGTTTCCCCCTGTCGTGTGTTAATTCCCGCTGTCTTTTTTGACAGCGTCATTTAGGTTTAGTGCGGAGCCCTTTCCGGGGGTGTTGGGCCCCTTGATGGTGTTTAAAACCCACCCCCAAGGTGGGGAAAGATGGGGGAAAACCCCACTCAAAAAAAAAGGAAGGGTGTGATTTAAATAAGCTTTGGGTATGGGGGTTTTTAAAAACCCCCCTCTTTTCATGAAAAAAAACCTGTAAATAAACCCAAGGCAGCGCTACCTACAATGCAGCTTGTAGCACAGAGGGTTTAAATTTTGGGGTTCTTTCTTTAAAAATTTGCTTCAAAAAAGGGAAGGGAGTGTTCACTACAGTTTTTTCTATACCCTTATCTTTTGGTTTTTTTTTCTTTTCACATGCAAAACTACATTTTTTTCCCAATTTTTTTTTTTCCCAAAAAAAAAAAAAATAAAATTAGAGGGGTTAATACTTTTAAATTTTTCCCCTTTAAAAAGCCCTTACAATTATTAATTTCCGCAGTATTTCAAAAAACTAAACCCCTTTTAAATTTTTTTTGTGTGGGGGGGGGGGGGGGGGGGGGGGGGGGGGGGGGTTTTTGGGGGGGGGTTTTGTTCTTTTTTTTTTTTTGGGGAAAAATTTTTTAAAAAAAAAGGGGGGCGGAAGGGGGGTTTTTGGGGGGGGGGGGGGGGGGAAGGGGGGGGGGGGGGGTTTGGGGGGGGGGGGGGGTTTTTTTGGGGGGGGGGGGTTTTGGGGGGGGGGGGGGGGGGGGGAAAAAGGGCGGTGGGGGGGGGGGGGGGGGGGGTTTTTTTGGGGGGGGTGTTTGGGGGGGGGGGGGGGGGGGGGGGGGGTTTTTAAAAATTTTTTGGGGGGGGGGGGGGGCCCCCCCGGGGGGGGGGGGTTGGTTGGGGGGGGGGGTGGGGGGGTTTTGGGGGGAAAGGGGGGGGGGTTTGGGGGGTTGGGGGGGGGGGGGGGGGGGTGTAAATTTAGCCCCCCAAATCTTTTTTAAAATTAAATTATTTTGAATAATAAAATGGGTTTTGAGGGGGTCCCCCTAACCTTGGGAAATCAAAAAAACCCCTTTAAACCAAAACTTCCCCCCCAGGAAAGGGGTTTGGGGGTTAAAAGTCCATAAAATGACCTTTTTTTTTAAACCACAACACTTTAACTCTTTGGGGAAAAAAATGGGGGGGAAAGTCAAATTTTAAAGGGGGAAAACCCCTTTCGCAAAAATTTTTAATTTAACCCTTTTAAATTTAAAACCTCAAACCGCCCAAAAATAAAAAAATTTTTTAATTAATTTTTTATTTTCAATTTATTTTACAGAAGGGGCCCCCTTTTTGTTTTATTATATAAACCCTTAAGGGTTTGCCCGGTCCAAATTTTGGGCACTTTCAAAATTTTGTCAAAAAGGGGGTTTAAACCAAAAAAAAATTTTTAAATTTCAAACCCGAAACTTTTGTGGGGTTAAAGTAAGGGAATTTATTGAAGTCTGAGTTTTGAAGGGGCAAAAAACCCTCAAATTTCAAAAGAAAAAAAGTTTTTTTAAAATTTTTAAATTTTAAAAATTTTTTAAAAACTCGAAAATCCCCTGTTTTAAAAAAGTTTTGAATTGATAGAATTTTTTTACCCGAACCTTTCCCCGGGTATTAACCCCCCCGGGTGGGCCCCTTCAAAAAAGGAGACTTTACCCAATTTTAAACCCCCAAAACAATTTTTCAAACCCCGGGGTTTTAGAAGGCCTCTTTTTAGGGGAAATGTTTTGGTGGGGGTAGGAGGGAGGATTAGGGGAAAAGATTTTTAAACCCTTTTACCATTAAACCTGGGCCGGTTCGGCAAACGGGGTGGCACCAAGAAATTTTTTTTTTTTATTTTTTTTTTTCATCACCTGGGGGACCTTAGATTGGGTTTTTCCCCTTTTTTGGTCTTTTCCCCCCCAATAATGCCATTTATGAAGGGAAGGGGTTCCCAGGTGATTCCCAAAACCCAAAATCATTTCCCCCCTGTAGTCCTCATGAAGAAAAAAATTCCCGGGGCGAATTGTGACCAGAAAGGGCCGAGGGGAACCCAAATTTACCTCCAAAGAGGGGGTTTTTCCCGCTTTTAACTGCCCAAAAAACCCCTTTTAGGGGACTGCGTCAGGGAAAAAGGTCCCCCCCCTTTTGTAGGGGAAGGGGGGAATTTTTGGGGGTTGGGGGAGGGCGGGAAATTTACCCCCCCGATAAAGGGGGGGGCTGCCCGCGGAGGGGGGCCCCGGGTGGGGGAATTTTTTTATTAAAATTTTTTCCTTTTTTAGTAAAAAAAAACCCCATAAACTCCTCATTTCCTTAACCTTAAAGGGCCCGTCTCCTTTTTTTTAAAGGTGGGGACCGCCCTTTAGGTTTTTCTCAATTTGAAACTTAATAAACCCCACCACCAAAAAAAAAAAAAAAAAGTTTTAAACTTTCCGGGGGCGGGATGGGGTCGGCCCAACCGGATTTGGACCGCTTTAACTTCGCCCCCGAGCTTTTCCTGTAAAAGGGGAGAGTGGCTGTTCAGGTCCGCAACAGAAAAAAGGAAAACATTCAAATTTTAAAAGGGGGGGGGGAGGGGGGGGGGGGGGGACCTTTTTCCCCCCGCCGGAAGGGCCGCCCCCGTGAGGGTTAAAAAATTTTTTTTTTTTTATTAATCTTTTACTAAATTTAAAAAAAAAAAACCCTAAATTCCACATTACAAAAAAATAAAAGTTCCCCAAAAAAAAAAACCCCCCCCTTTTTTTTTTTTCCCATTTTTAAAAGGGCCCCTGCAGGGGGAAAAACATTTCTGTGGGCCCTTCGGTTTTTATGGGTGGCAAAAAAAAACACTTCTTAAGGTTTTTTTTTTTTTTTGGGGAAAACCCTTTGCCGCTCAAGCCCAAAGTGCCCACTGTCGATCCCCAAGAAAAAAGGCGAAACGTTGGAAGTGACCCCAAAGGGTGGAAAAAAGCCATCGCCACGAGGCCCAAACGGAGTGGGAAATCCAATTCCAAATTTCGTTACATCTGGGTTGGGGGGGCAGACTAAAAGGCCTGGGGGCGCTAAATCTAAAAAGGGTGGGGTTTTAAAAAAAATAAACTGTTTTTTTTTAAACTAAAAACAGGGTGGCTGAGGGCCAAAAGGGAAGGATGCCAAAAGGGGGGCGGGGGGCTTTAAAAAAACCCCTTTTTAGGGGGAAAAAAAAAAAAAAGATGGAAATTCCGGGGCAAAAGGGCCCAAAGGGCCCAATGGGCCCCTTTGGGGGCCCAATGAAACCATACGTGGGGGCCCCCCCAAACCGGGGGAAAAAAACTCGGGGCCAGGGGGGTTTTTTATTTTGGCCCCAAAAAACAATTTTTCGCCCAAAAAAGCCAAAAGGGAGAGCAAAAGCCTGCAAGAAAAGGGCTTTGCCGTGTGGGGCAGGAGGGAAAAAAAGGGGAAACCCCGCGGGGGTGGAGGAAAAGGGGGTCGGGGAAAGGAAAACCCGATCTCGGGAGTGTGGACCCCCCTTGGGGCCCCCGGGAGGAAAAAGGATAAAAAGCTTTAAATGAGCTTGCCATATTTGGGACCCCCCCCCCCCCAAAAAAATTTTCGGGGAAAAGCCGCTGTGGAGGCTAAAAAACTCGCTGCACCCGAGTAGTCCAGCTTCCCCAAATTTATTTGCCAAACCACAGGGGGACAAAACGCTTTTAAAAAACGTTTTTTCCCCGCACAATTTTTTTTTGGGGGGGGCCCCCCAAACCGGGGGGGAACCCCCTTTTAAAAAAGGGCCCCCCGAATTCCCCGTGGGGGGCCCCTTCACCTTTCGAACCAAGGGGGGGAATTCAAAAGAATGGGGGGACTGAATGAAGGGTTTTGGGAAACTCTGGGAAAAAAACGGGGCCCTTTAAAATTTTTTTAAATTACCGAAATTTCTTTGGGGCCGAAAATTCACTGTCACTGTCCCCCCCCGGGGTTTTAAAGGGGGCCACTTAAAAACCCGGGGCATCCCCTTTACCCCATTTTTTCCCCGGGGCCTCTTTTTTCCCAAAATGCATACTGCGGGTAAATTCCCCCTAAAAATCGCCGAGGTCCCCCCCCGCCCTTTCAGGCTCTGCCCGCAGCAGGCAAGGGCGTTTTTCAGAAAATAAAAGTGGTAAAAAACCCTTTTCCCTTTATTTCATTAAAATAATTTTTAATTAAAGTTTTGTTTTTTTTTTTTATTTCATAAATGGGTTTAAAAATTGATATTGTCAAAATTGCAGCCCCTCAATTTTTAACCTGTTAAGGTCCCCTTTTCCCAATAGCAAGGGGGCTTTAACCCCTTTTTAACCCTTCCCACCGCTACGGGGAAAGGGGGAATAGACGGGCAAAGTCCCCGAAAGGGCGAATTAATTATAGATTTGTCTTTCCGGGGGTTTCCCGGGGGGAGATGAAGAAACCCGGGGGGGGGGCAAAAAAAAGGGGCCCCTCTCGGGGCTTTTTAAATTATCTCCCCCAACTCACGGGTTTTGCCGTTGGTTGCAAAAAAAGGGGGGGGAGCCCACGCATTTTTTTTTCAGCAATTTTACACCTCATTATATATATACATGTCATTGAAATTTTTTGACACATATATTATATATTTATATTTTTAGTTCTTTCAAATTCTACATATAAAATGCCCCTAAAACAATTCCGGCTTTTGTGGGAAAATGCAGAACCCGACATGAAATGACACTTGGTGTACATAGGGTTAACCATGTCTTTTCATGTCCTTTGCTATCTAATTTGCACAAACAATTAAATCAGACTATGTGTGCAAAATTTCACACCTGTAGGGGTTAATTAAAGGTGTAAATTCGTAGCAAAAAAGTCCGTTTTTTTACAACGAATTTACACCTTTAATTAACCCCTACAGGTGTGAAATTTTGCACACATAGTCTGATTTAATTGTTTGTGCAAATTAGATAGCAAAGGACATGAAAAGACATGGTTAACCCTATGTACACCAAGTGTCATTTCATGTCGGGTGACATGAAATGACACTTGGTGTACATAGGGTTAACCATGTCTTTTCATGTCCTTTGCTATCTAAGGCCGGAGTCACACTGGCGACAAAATCGGACGACTGCAATGCGATGAAATATCGCATTGCAGTCGGACCTATGTTAATCTATGGAGCAGCTCCCAGTATCAGATTTTTTGTGGTCCGTTTTAAACGTCCGTGTACAATCGCAGCATGCTGCGATTGTCACCGATTGTCGGTCGACAATCGCCAATGCAAGTCTATGGGAGCGATGAAAAATCTGATTACAAACGGACCACACTGTGTGACTTGCGATGAAATCGCATCGGTGTCCTTTAGAAAAGCCGGCAATTCATCCCCGCCTATACTGTAAAATCACACTGACAGCTTTAATAAAGACTAGAAAGAATAGATATATACACATAGAACACATACATATATATATACATGTCATTGTGACATGTATATATACATATATTTATAGTTCCTAGACTTCTACATACTGTAATAGCCGCTAATTCAATTGCCGGGTTTTGTGAAATCACAGAAGCCGACATGAAATGATACATTGTTTCCACACATTTAACCATGTAATTTCATGTATTTTTATATATGTTTGAAACATACAATTACATGAGTGTATTTGTGCAAAATTTCAGACATGTAGGGGTTAATTAAAGGTGTAATTTCGTTGAAAAAAATGCGTGGGCTCCCGCTGTATTTTCTCCACCAGACAGACAAAGCAAAGCGAGTGGGGGCAGATAATAATAGCCCAGGGAGGGTGCATTTTTTTGTGCCCCCCTGGCTACTAACATCTGCCCCAGACACCCCAGAAAGGGCAAATCTATAATTAGATTCGCCCTTTCTGGCACTTTGCCCGTCTATTCCCATTGCCCTGTAGCGGTGGCGAATGGGTTAATCTCACCTTACTGTCACCTTGCAATTGAAAGGTGACCTTAAGGCAGGTTAATGATTGATAGCTGTCAATTAGACAACTATCAATTATTAATCCTATTGAAGTAAATAAAAAAACACACACACTTTAAGAATAAATAATTTTAATGAAATAAAAACACATTTTTTTGACCATATTTTATTTTACACTAAATCCGTGCGAAGCCATTGATCTCCTAAAATAAAGAAAAAGAAATAAAACAACATTATTCTTACCTATTCGCCGATCTGTCACGTCCCACGCTGTAATCCTTCACAAAGGGTTAACTAGCTTTGAGCCAAGCAGTGCAAGTAATCCTGCATGCTCAGCTCAAAGCTCATGAATGAATAAGTTCCTCTCCTGGCGACAGGAGAGGATGTGTTTCATGAATGAAGCTTAATTGATTGTGTCCACTTTCCCTTTAGGTCAGGTCACTACAGTTAAATTGGCAAGAAATCAATTAAGCTCCATTCATGAATCTATTCCTCTACTTTCTGTGGTAGAGGAACTTATTCATTCAGGGGAATACAGGTCTGAGACAGCATTATTAGCTCTCTGCGACCTGTAACCTGTTAACCCTTTCTGATGGATTACACCGTGGGACCTGACTGTATATCGGATTGGTAAGTATAATTTTGCTTTTTTATTTTATTTTTATTACAGGAAATGGTTTTAGCAGGAAAATAAAATATGGTCAAAAACTGTGTGATTATTTAATTAAACTTATTTTTTATTAAACTGTGTGTGTTTGATTTTTCTTTCATACAATAGGATTAATAATTGATAGTTGCCTAATTGACAGCTATCAATTATTAACCTGGCTTAAAGTGACCTTTCAATTGCAAGGTCATTTTAACCCCTTATTAACCCATTCGCCACCGCTACAGGGCAATGGGAATAGACGGGCAAAGTGCCAGAAAGGGCGAATCTAATTATAGATTTGCCCTTTCTGGGGTGTCTGGGGGCAGATGTTAGTAGCCAGGGGGGGGCACAAAAAAAATGTACCCTCCCTAGGCTATTATTATCTGCCCCACTCGCTTGCTTTGTCTGTCTGGTGGAGAAAATACAGCGGGAGCCCACGCATTTTTTTTTAACGAATTTACACCTTTAATTAACCCCTACATGTCTGAAATTTAGCACACATATACTCATGTAATTGTATGTTTCAAACATATATAAAAATACATGAAATTACATGGTTAAATGTGTGGAAACAATGTATCATTTCATGTCGGCTTCTGTGATTTCACTGAAGCCGGCAATTTAATTAGCGGCTATAACAGTATGTAGAAGTGTAAGAACTATAAATATATGTATATATATATATGTCACAATGACATATATATATATATATATGTATATATATATATATATATGTGTATATATCTATTCTTTCTTTTGGCATTTAAATACTATTCTTTTGGATCCATTATATGTCAGTTTTGCAAGCCTGCGAGAAAATCTCGCAAGTCGGATGAAAATCGGATGTTACAAGGTACACACACATGCGATTAAATCGCATCTTTGAAGGAAAATCGGATGCCAGAAGGATGTGTGATGTTTTTATTTTGATCCGATTGTTGACCGTCTAAAACGGACCGATTTTTTGTGGTTGTGTGTGACTCCAGCCTAATTTGCACAAACAATTAAATCAGACTATGTGTGCAAAATTTCACACCTGTAGGGGTTAATTAAAGGTGTAAATTCGTAGCAAAAAAAGTCCGTTTTTTTTACAACGAATTTACACCTTTAATTAACCCCTACATGTCTAAAATTTAGCACACATATACTCATGTAATTGTATGTTTCAAACATATATAAAAATACATGAAATTACATGGTTAAATGTGTGGAAACAATGTATCATTTCATGTCGGCTTCTGTGATTTCACTGAAGCGGCAATTGAATTAGCGGCTATAACAGTATGTAGAAGTGTAAGAACTATAAATATATGTATATATATATATATATGTCACAATGACATATATATATATATATATATGTGTATATATCTATTCTTTCTTTTGGCATTTAAATACTATTCTTTTGGATCCATTATATGTCAGTTTTGCAAGCCTGCGAGAAAATCTCGCAAGTCGGATGAAAATCGGATGTTACAAGGTACACACACAATGCGATTAAATCGCATCTTTGAAGGAAAATCGGATGCCAGAAGGATGTGTGATGTTTTTATTTTGATCCGATTGTCGACCGTCTAAAACGGACCGATTTTTTGTGGTTGTGTGTGACTCCAGCCTAATTTGCACAAACAATTAAATCAGACTATGTGTGCAAAATTTCACACCTGTAGGGGTTAATTAAAGGTGTAAATTCGTAGCAAAAAAAGTCCGTTTTTTTTACAACGAATTTACACCTTTAATTAACCCCTACAGGTGTGAAATTTTGCACACATAGTCTGATTTAATTGTTTGTGCAAATCAGATAGCAAACGACATGAAAAGACATGGTTAACCCTATGTACACCAAGTGTCATTTCATGTCGGGTGCTTCTGTCTTTTCACTGAAGCCGGCTTTACCCGGCAATTGAATGAGAGGATATTTTACTATGTAGAAGTGTATAAACTATACATATTGTATATATATATGTCACAATGACATGTATATATATATATATGTATTCTATGTGTGTATATTTAGTGTTTACAAGGAAAGAATGAGTTTTTTTTAGTTGCGATATTTTGTTCCCATAGACTTACATGGGACTTCCGGTATCGGTATCGGGTATCGCCGATATTTTAGTGATATCGGCGATACCATTCCGATTCCGATACTTTAGGATATCGGAAAGTATCGCTCAACTCTAGTGATGAGTAAATATGTTCGGAAAACGATCGCCAAAGATAAATTCGGCACAAATATGGCACATTTGGATTTATGATCGGAAACATGAGCAACATTTTATAAAATTGGAAAAAAATCGGTAACAGTCGGTAAAAATGCAGGAAAATATTTGCGTCGCCATAAAAGTATTTTCAGCACTTTAGCAACGATAATGGTCGTGTATCATGAGCGTTTGGCATTTGCTTGATGGGGGGAGGGGGTTTGCAGAGCTCTGAGGTTCTTATAAGCAGTCATTTTTTTTCCCTAACTTTATGTGTGTGCATTGCGGCTAGCCAATCAGGGCGCAGGAAACACCCACAATGTCCTAACACAACAGCTTGTGTCATTGGCTGCTCAAATCACATGTCCCTCTCCATATAAATAGCAGACATCTTGTTTTAGCACCACTTTGACACTGTAACAGCGCAGAGAGGCTGACACTATTAACAGCAAGATTTTAGCTAGTTAGTTAGGCGGTTGTGTATCAGTCAGGTAGTGTAGCAAGCTACTGTCCAGTGTGGCTGTTAAATTTACCTTCCAGCATTTTTTTTACTTTTTTGGACATTACTGAGGTCCATAAAGAAATCCAACAGGGCACGTGTTGTGCACTGCTTCTATTGTGCTCCATGTACGAGTATAGCATTCTAATTAATATTTTTTCACTAGGTAATTGTGAAAAAGCCCGCTGTATCCCACATTTTATCTAGTTAGCTAGGTGGTTGTATATCAGTTAGATAGCAAGCTACTGTCCAGTGTGGCTGTTAAATTTACCTTCCAGCATTTTTTTCATTTTTGGACACTACTGAGGTCCACAAAGAAAGCCAGTAGGGCACGTGTTGTGCACTGCTTCTACTGTGCTCCATGCACGAGTAAAGCATTCTATTTAATATTTTTTCACTAGCTAAATGTAAAAGAGCCTGCTGTATCCCATCTTGTCATTTAGTTCTGTGGTGATATAAAACTGTCTGCAGACCTAAGGCACATAAAAAAAAATTATAATTTTTCAGTTGCAAAAAGTTTAGACAGTAAAGGACCTGACTTTAAAATAGTTGGTAGCATCTAGCGTATTATAGAGGCCTGATCCATAGGCCACAAAATATTCTTCTGTGTTGGCGTGAACATAGAAGTACAGCTGAGTAGGTCATCTGAGGAGGAAGACGAGGAGGATACGTTGAACCGTATGTTGCAGACACATAGTGATGCAGCTACGACAAGTGATGCATCCTCAGCCACAACTGTGCCTGTGACCAGCAGCATACACGGGTCTGCAGCTCGCATGGGGTGGCAAGGGTTGTCTAGTCTGAGTCGAGGTAAAAAGTGCAATCATTTGACTCCTACATTTTGAACCTTCACATGTGCAATCGACATGCTTTACTGTGGGAATACCACTGCGTAAAAAAATGACGACCAGCAGACCTCAACAACCATCTGCCACCCCATCAATCGCATCTGCTGCTTCTTCCTCCTCTTCTGTTACCGTGCCAACTATTGAGACGCAAGTCTTCGACCGCAGAACCTTGGGTTCTTTACCTGCTCCAGTCACAATGACTGAGAGGCTGCCTTCTGCTGTAACGGAAGTGGACATGCCTGCTGTTTTTGACTGATCTCAGAGACCGATCACACCCCAAATTTCTCAATCCACCATAACATCTCCGCCTGCACCTCTCTCACGGTCCAGCAGTTTGTCGGTTCACCGTACTCTGACCTGTTATGGTTCGGTAACCGAGGAGGATAATAGAAACATAGACTAGGCAACCAAACACCAGAGAGGTTAGAAACTTAGCGGATTGCAGAACCCTAAACTGACCACACAACTAGAATTAGCCGTGGGATGTACCTACGATGCCCTAGATGCCTCGGCACAGCCAAAGAGTTAACTAAGCCTACAGAGAGAAAGGGGAAAGCTAACTGCCCCGGAGTAGAGCCCCAAAGGAATAGATAGCCCCCAAACATATATTGACGGTGAGGCAGATGAAGCACGAACACAGACAGAAAATAGAGTAAGCAAATGCTGGGGCCCAGGCTGTCTAGATAGAACAGGACAGACAAGGATACTGTCTGCAACCCAGCAAAACACCCTAAGAAAAACTCCAGCACGTCTGATATGCAAAAATACTGAGGCCATACGACCTCTCCCCCGCTAAATCAGAACTCTGGTGTAACTGGAAGCAAAACAACAGATACTGAAATAACAGGGAACTAGAACCACAGAAAAGACTGAAGCAGGCTGTGGCAAATGAACATACAGTCCAGCACAGGTCCCCGCAAGGGGGCTCGGCTGAACTCCAGCAAGGGAGAAAACTGAGAAAAGCAACAGGAAAACCAAAGCCACAGATTCAAACAGCGAAATAACTTATCTGAAAGATGCAGGACACAGCAGGGAGCAGCAGACTTCCAAAAGACTAGGAAGAAACAAATCACCGGCAAGCATTATGGGAAGGCTGCTCACTTATTTCTCCCCAGTCAGTAACACCTGATTTCCAATCATCCCCGTCAGGTGATTGGCTTCTGTTAGCTAGGGCAGCTCCATTACCAGAAGCAACCACCAGAGGGAGCCCAACCTCAGATGCCAGATTAAAGGTGTTCACAACACTGCCCTCTCTCAGCACTGCAGCCAGCCCACAGTTCTGCAGTTGTGGTCACATAAAAGATTGTTTCCTCCTACACATAACTAAGATAAGAGGTTGAACTCCACCATCTCCAATCTGTTGGCCAAAGAAATGCTGTCTTTCCGCCTGGCAGATACAGACGGTTTCCAAAAGCTGATGGCCATCGCAGTCCCCCAGTACCAATTACCCAGTCACCATTACTTTTCAAAGAAAGCTGTGCCTGCACTACACTAGAATGTCGCAGATAACATCACCAGTTCCTTGACAAAATCTCTGTCTGCCAGGGAGGGTGCATTTCACCACAGACACTTGGACGAGTACGCATGGCCAAGGCTGTTACATCTCACTGACTGGTCACTGGGTGACTCTGGTTGCTGTGGGGACAGCCGCTACTCCACAAGTCTTGGACTATCCCTTGGAGATGGTAGTCATACAGCTGAACAGCTGAAGAGTTGTGGACAGCCCCCAGGCTGAGTTTGATCAATGGCTGTCTCCACTGAACCTGCATCCAGGGAAGGCTGTGTCCGATAACAGTGCGAACCTGGTGGCGGCCCTATGGCGAGGCAAGCTCACACACGTGCTTTGCATGCCACAACCTGGTGGTACAGCATTTTCCCTGCCACTATCCTGGCCTGGGTGACCTGCTCCAGAAAGCACGTAAGGTTTGTGCTCATTTCCGCCATTCACACCCCTCTGGTAATTGACTTGCATCAGAGGTCTTTGTCCATTCCAGTTAACAAGTTGATATGTGATGTGCCGACATGGTGGAATTTCACTCTGCACATGTTGCAACTGTGGCAGCAGCAATGAGCCCTGACGCAGTATGTCATATAGCCTGGGCCAATGCAGTATGGACATGGCGCATATCACATTTGCAGAATGGGCACAGATTAAGGACCTCTGCACCCTTCTGCACAGTTTCGAAATGGCTACTAAGATGGTTAGCACTGACGACGCCATCATCAGCATTACTATTACGGTCATCTATATGCTGGAGCAGATTTTGAATAGCATGCGGGAGCAGATGGTGGTCCCAGAAGAGGAGGTCATAGAGGAGGCTGCGGAAGGGATAACATTGTCTCTAAGTTCAAGACTGTCGTCACACAGGCTAGTGCCAAGGGAGGGTAGATTATTGCGATCAAGTGGGGCTAGTGATAACTGACAAACTGTTATCGAAGGTGGAAGATCCGAGGAACAAATGGATGAGGAAGAGGTGATGGGCGAGCAACTGTCAGATGAAGAGGATAATCCTCCCTTCTCTGTTGTTCGTGGTTGGCGGGAGGGGACGGAGGAAGCAAGCCTCATTGTTGCTCAGCCATCAACACAGCATGGGCTTGGACCTCATGGTAGAGCCCGATTTAGGAGTGCCTTCTTGCTGCACTATCTGCAACATGATCCCCGTATAGTTATGATTAGGAATAATGCTGATTACTGGGTTGACACTCTGTTAGATCCACATTATAAAACCAAATTTTGCCAGATGATTCCCGCCATAAAAAGGGACCCCAAAATGCTGGAGTTTCGAAGCACGCTTTTACACAACCTTAACAAAGCTTTTCCCAAGACAGCAGTGTAGCACACAATTCGCATCGCAGCTATAGACTTCCAACCTCCGGCACGTCAATTTGTCAACACCAAAACATTAACAGCAGCAGCAGTGGTGGAAGTGGAAGAAGCAATTTCTGTGATTCCTTTGACATTTATTTTTAGACCAATCCGTGCACCAGCAGAACAGAGTCCAAGTCTTACACGTGGTGAACAAATGGAGAGGATGGTGTCTAGAACTAAATATCAATACCATCAGGGAGAGTTTGGACCCTTTCACATTTTGGTCTTCCAAAATCGATGTGAATACTTTTCCGTCCAATTATGACAAGAGTATTCTTAGCGTAACACCTTTATTGGCTAACCAGAAAATTATATGTTTGCAAGCTTTCAGAGCGCAGAGGCTCCTTCTTCAGGCAGGATTAATCGCCTCTGCGCTCTGAAAGCTTGCAAACATATCATTTTCTGGTTAGCCAATAAAGGTATCACTCTAAGAATACTCTTGTCATAATTGGACGGAAAAGTATTCACATCGATTTTTCTGGCTAACACGGTACCACAATATAATTTATTATTGGTCTTCCAAAATGGATGAGTGGCCTGAGCTCGCCTCACACGCCTTGGAGGTTTTATTGTGCCCAGCAGCCAGCGTTCTCTTAGAAAGTGTCTTCAGCACTGCTGGAGGTGCCCTGATGGATATGCACATCCGACTGTCCCCTGAAAGTGTATAGCGCCTAACTTTCATCAAGATGAACAAGTCATGGATCTCCAAGGACTTTTGCACCCCAATCGCAGACTGTACAGACTAGGTGATATTTCATTTTTTAGTGTGATGCATTAATGACACATAACTGCACTCTGTGCTATCTTTAGTGTGGCTTCTGCTGATGTTAACACAAATTTGTGGAAATGTGAACAGTCATGGTTGGTCTACATCAGCTAAGTTAGCTGTAGTGAAAGATGTCTCAGTCCCAATTATACTATTTCCATTCTCGTGACAATTATTCCACTTCAGTGGTGTCAGGCCCTCATTTTTTAAAATGTGAACACTCCTCGTTGGGTGTCCATCTGCTGTATTGGGTGTAGTGAAAGACATGGCAGTCCCTATTACATTATTTCTACTGTTGTGAAATTGATGCCACTTTGGTGGTGTCTGCCAATAATTTTTGGAAATGTGAACACTCCTGGTTGGGTATCCATCTGCTGCACTGTATGCAGTTAAAGACCTGTTGGTCCTTATTATACTATTTCTACTGTGGTGAAAATGATGCCACTTCTGTGGTGTAAGGCCCTCATTTCTTTAAATGTGAACACTCCTTGTTGGGTGTCCATCTGCTGCATTGGGTGTAGTGGAAGAACTGTCGGTCCCTATTATACTATTTCTACTGTGATGAAATTGATGCCACTTTGGTGGTGTCTGCAAATAGTTTTTGGAAATGTGAATACTTCTCGTTGGGTGTCCATCTGCTGTATTTTGTGTAGTGGAAGACCTTTTGGGTCACTATTATACTATTTCTACTGTGGTGAAATTTATGCCACTTCTGTGGTGTAAGGTCCTCATTTCTTTAAATGTGAACACTCCTTGTTGGGTGTTCATCTGCTGCATTAGGTGTAATGGAAGAACTGTCGGTCCCTATTATACTATTTCTACTGTGGTGAAATTGATGCCACTTTGGTGGTCTCTGCCAATACTTTTTGGAAATGTGAACACTCCTGGTTGGGTGTCCATCTGCTGTATTTTGTGTAGTGGAAGACCTTTTGGGTCACTATTATACTATTTCTACTGTGGTGAAATTTATGCCACTTCTGTGGTGTAAGGCCCTCATTTCTTTAAATGTGAACACTCCTTGTTGGGTGTTCATCTGCTGCTTTGGGTGTAGTGGAAGAACTGTCGGTCCCTATTATACTATTTCTACTGTAGATGAAATTGATGTCACCTTGGCGGAGTCTGCCAATAAATTTTGGAAATATGACCACTCCTGGTTGGGTGTCCATCTGCTGTATTGGGTGTAGTTGAAGACCTTTTGGGTCCCTATTAAACTATTTCTACTGTGGTGAAATTGATGCCACTTTGGTGGTGTGTGCCAATAATTTTTGGAAACGTGAACACTCCTGGTTGAGTGTCCATCTGCTGCATTGGGTGTAGTGAAAGCGCTGTCGATCCCTATTATACTATTTCCACTGTGGTGAAATTGATGCCACTTTGGTGGTGTCTGCCAATAATTTTTGGAAATGCGAACACTCCTGGGTGGGTTTCCATCTGTTGGATTAGGTGTAGTGGAAGACCTGTCGGTCCGTATTATACTATTTCTACTGTGGTGCAATTGATGCCACTTTGGTGGTGTCTCCTAATAATTTTTAGAAATGTGAATACTCCTAGTTGGGTCTCTTTAATGCATGTTGCATATTTGTGCCACCTGAGTGTGGCTCAGCATGAAAGTAGGTAGGGGTGTTGCATGTTGTATCAGTGCTCCCAGCAAAGGGGTCCTACACTGATCCCTCAACCACCTCGTCTTACTGTGATGTTCAATTGAAAGCTGTAAATGCTGTCCCAGATCCCGACACCTCATGCCTGGCTCCTGCAGTGCTATGCTAGTATCTGTACTGTGGGTGAATTGAGGCCACTTTCCTGGTGTCTGTCCCTCTTTTAATGTGTTTTGGCAGCATTTGGGGCCATTATAAGGTGTTGTGCAAGAGTTTGTTTTTGTCTAACATTGACGTGAATGGTGTTTGGTTATGTTCGGCGAATATTCGACTAATTATTCGGCGAATATTCGACTAATTATTCGGCGAATATTGCAAATCCGGGGATTGTAATCTGAACCGAACACTGAAATATTCACTCATCTCTAGTCATGACAACCCATATGCGCCCCTCGATCTTGTTATGGGTGTGCTGATGGGTTCATGGAACAAGTTAACAGCCATAATGTGCGGGGAAAGTTGCGGGCCGGCTTGCGAGCCCGAATCAAAGGCAGGGAAACAACATATTACATAAGTTTACATCATATGTAGTGAAGGGGTTAATAAATGTTTCTTAATACATTACATGTAACCTGAAATCAAGCCATTAAAAAACAAGACTAATGAAATGAAATACAAGCCATTCTAAGACTACGTCTTTATAGCCTATATATAGGTTATGGGTCTTAGAAGTATGGGATAAAAGATAACAAAAGGCAACATCATACAGGCATCAAGTGTTTAAAATGTGGCACAAGGAGCCTTGTTCATGATTTTCAAAGCAGGATCTGAGCAGAACCTCCATATTTTTTAGGCGGTTCCAATTAATGTCTGCTTTAAAAAACCTCAGTGTGCACACAGCCAAACATGGCAATAAATAGTCTCTTCTTCCTACTCGGTACTATTTCAACCATTAATTTAGTTCAGTTTTGTCTAAAAAGCACACCGGGTGAGAACCATGGCGTAATGTATGTGCCATAAATAATATTCCTTGAATACTCTACCATCAGATGCTACAGAGAAGATTTGTGAACCTCATAATATAAATAAAGTGGTTTCACGGGGGTCACAGAACCTTTCCCGAGATTCATAGACATTAATAAATATAAGAGCAAAGTGATATTAATGATCTCAAGGACATATTGGACAGATATGACATCCCCTCACCACTTATACCGAGGTTATTTTATCTGCTTGTGTCTCCTTCACTGGAAATTAATGAGTAAGCAGAGTTCTCATTTCCTGGAAATCCAGAATAGCACTGTTAATGCTCCATGCCAGATGGTTAGGCTAAAATTACTTATTAATTGCATATTTCTAATTATATTAGTGATAGTGACCAATTATGATGTCCCCTTCAGCAGACCTTACAGACACTTATGTAGTGTGGCTGCTGACTCATGCTCAGTCACTTACATGTGAAGCACGTGTCGCCTCCTGTTTCCATAGTAACCATGGCCATTATTACCGGCTCTGGGAATGTCCTTAAGCAAATGCCAAGTAGAGTTTTGATAAAATGTTTACTGTGGATCCCGTGTGTAAAAGCTGCACAGGTAGCTATGATACTTCAGAGATCTCCAGATGATAATTGATGGATTAATAACCGTCATGTAGGGTTTCCTGCACTTTGTAAAGTTTCTTTTCAATAGCCAGGCGACATTACAGTACCCAGACAGCGCCAGCATCCCTACAAATAGCAGTGCAGGGCTTATTAAGATGAAATTGTGTTTTATATATCTAATTATATGTGAGCTGAGGTTGTCACATGCCACAATTCAACATGGAAGATTCCTGAATTTCACAGATTTGGTGCTCATTAAAAATTAGTGAGTGATGTCTTGGATATCTTTTATAAAATGTATTGATCTTGTGTTCAGTGACTTTTGTAAGATGAGGGGCTCTAAGGGGTAAAGTGTCTCCTTGTGGAGAGCATCCAAGTTGGCGTAGAGACTTATAGGCCATGCAATGTTCCCTTAGGAATTTAAATATGCAAATAGCCTCTCTAAATAGGAAAAGGAAGGGAACTCTGGTGCCACCATTGGCGCTCGCCAAAAAGGATAAACTTTATACCTTAGACCCCTATCAGAGGATTTTCATCCAGGCAAACCAGTTCTTCTGCTTTGCAACGATGACCGGCAAACCCCCGGAAATTTGTGTCTACAAAAGGACATTTTGGTTTGTCTTCTTATCCTTATCCTTACAAGTCCTCTTTGTTTGAAGAGGCAATTTGCATATTAAAATTTCCCAGAGGAGCATTGCACGGCGAATAAGCCTCCTTACCTCGACACGCCAGAGCTGGTATGTCACTCTCCACAAGGAGTAACCTTACCCCCAGACCCCAGTCCAGAGCCTCTCATCTAGCCAAATCAGATCTCTCCTACTTTGCACTGACGAGGCCAACAGTCCGAAACACCGTGTCTGCAAATGGAGATCTGATTTGGCTTTTATCCTAAGTCATATTACAAGACTCGTTAAAGGGTTGATTGTGACGTGTAGGATCGCTACTTCCAATAGGTGGCGCTATAGAGTACAAGTCCTCTTTGTTTGAAGAGGCAATTTGCATATCCTTATCCTTAGAATTTCAGTCCACTTGCTCTCTGAAAAGGCTGCTTGCATGTTATAAGTTGATCGGTTTGGAAATTAAAGGATTAGAACAATCTAAAAATGAGTCCAATCACAATTCTACCTGTGTGTTGAATTTTTTTAACTTTATCAGTTCCAAAATGCCACAGCTTAGAAGGAACATGATGGCGTCATTTCATAATAAATTTGGGGCTATACAGCACAACCAAAACCACTTCTGCAACTTGTCAGCAACTTGCTTTTGAGCGACTATTTTTCAGCTGCAATTTGCTTTAAAAAAAAACAACAAAGTGCAGACCTGGACGCCAATACAGTTGAAAGCAATGATGAAAAGAGGACCCCTCCCTCCTCCATCATTCATCAGATATAGCAGGGCAGTGGGCACGATTAAGTCAATTTATAGCGCCAGATGTGTCGAACAGTGAAGACAAAGTTTCAGAACGCTCACTGCAGAGACCAGAACAGCAGGGGAACAAGAAATAGAAGTGAGTATTGCATTCATTTTTTTTAAATTAGTGAGAACATTATGGAGGCTATAATACTGTATGGAGGACTATTGGGATGCATTATTCTATATGGAGGACTATAGAGGATGCATTATATTATACACTGCTCAAAAAAATAAAGTGAACACTAACACAAAACAATGTAACTCCAAGTCAATCACACTTCTGTGAAATTTACTTATCCAGTAACAAAGCAACACCAATTGTGAATCAATTTCTCCTGCTGTTGTGCAAATGGAACAGACAACAGGGACAAATGATCGGCAATTAACAAGACACCCCCTATAAAGGATTGGTTCTGAAGGGGGTGACCACCGGCCATTTCTCTATTCTCATCTTTTTTGGCTGTTTTGATCACTTTTGCATTTTATCACTGCTCTCACCCCTAGGGGTACTGTACAGTAGCATGAGGTGGTGTCTACAACCAACAGAAGTTGCTCAGGAAGTGCAGCTCATCCAGGAAGGCACATCAATGCGAGCTGTGGCAATAAGGGTAGCTGTGTCTGTCAGTGCAGTGTCCAGAGCATGGAGCAAATACCAGGAGAGAGGCCAGTACACCAGGAGACATGGAAGGGGCTCTAGGAGGTCAATAACTCAGCACCAGGACCGCAACCCCCTCCTTTGTGCAAGGAGGAACAGCAGGAGCAGTGCTAGACCTCTGCAAAATGACTTCCAGCAGGCCACTAACATCCATGTGTCTGCTGAAACTGTCAGAAATAGACTCCATGATGGTGGTATGAGCACCCACATCTAAGAGTGGGCGTTGTGCTTACTGCCCAACACCATGCAGGGCAATTGGCATTTCAGAAAACACCAAGATTGGCAGATTTGACATTGGTACCCTGTTCTCTTCACGGATTAAAGCAGATTCACACTGAGCACATGTGACAGACATGACAGTCTGTAGATGCTGTGGACAATGTTCTGCTGCTTGCAACATCCTCCAGCATGATGGGTTTGGCTGTAGGTCAGTAATGGTGTGGGAAGGCTTTTCTTTGGAAGGCCGCACAGCCCTCCATGTGCTAACCAGAGGTACCCTGACTGCCATTAGGTACTGGGATGAGATTCTCAAACCCATAGTGAGACCATATGCAGGTGGAGTGGGACTTGGGTTCCTTCTGATGCATGACAATGCTAGGCCTCATGTGGCTGAAGTGTGTCAGCAGTTCCTGCATGATGAAGGCATTGAAGCTAATGACTGGCTTGCCTGTTCCCCAGACCTGACTCCAATCAAGCACATCTGGGACATCATGTTTTGTTCTATCCACCAACGCAAAATTGCACCACAGACAGTCCAGGAGTTGACTGATGCTTTAATCCAGGTCTGGGTAAAGATCCCTCAGAAGAACATCCGCCGCCTCATCAGGAGAATTGCCCAGGAATTATAGGGAGGTTATACACGCCCGTGGAGGCCACACACACTGCTGAGCATCATTTCATTGTCTTGAGGCATTTTCACTGAAGTTGGATTAGCCTTTGATTTAACTTTCCACTTTGATTTTGAGTATCATTCCACATACAGACCTCCATGGGATATTAATTTTTATTTACATTGATCATTTTTATGTTTTATTGTTCCCACCGAATTTCACTATGTAATGAATAAAGATTTGCAACTGGAATATTTAATTCAGTGATACCTAGGATGTGGTGTTTTAGTGTTCCCTTTATTTTGAGCAGTGTACATAGGAATATGGGGGTGCATTACCCTACATAGAGGACTACGGGCAGTGCATTCTACTATATGGAGGACTAAGGGGTGTGCATTATACTACATGGAGGACTATGGAGAGTGCATTATACTACAGTGCCTTGCGAAAGTATTCGGCCCCCTGGAACTCTTCAACCTTTTCCCACATATCATGCTTCAAATATAAAGATACCAAATGTAAATTTTTGGTGAAGAATCAACAACAAGTGGGACACAATTGTGAAGTTGAACGAAATTGATTGGTTATTTTACATTTTTGTGGAAATACAAAAACTGATAAGTGGGGCATGCAATATTATTCGGCTCCTTTACTTTCAGTGCAGCAAACTCACTCTAGAAGTTCATTCTGGATCTCTGAATGATCCAATGTTGTCCTAAATGACTACTGATGATAAATATAATCCACCTGTGTGTAATCAAGTCTCCAAATAAACGCACCTTGCTCTGTGATAGTCTCAGGGTTCTGTTTGAAGCACAGAGAGCATCATGAAGACCAAGGAACAGAACAGGCAGGTCTGTGATACTGTTGTGGAGAAGTTTAAAGCTGTATTTGGATACAAAATTATTTCCAAAACTTTCAACATCCAAGGAGCACTGTGCAAGCGATCATATTGAAATGGAAGGAGTATCACACCACTGCAAATCTACCAAGACCCGGCCGTCCCTCTAAACTTTCATTTCAAATAAGGAAAAGACTGATCACAGATGCAGCCAAGAGGCCCATAATCACTCTGGATGAACTGCAGAAATCTACAGCTGAGGTGGGACAGTCTGTCCATAGGACAATAATCAGTCGTACACTGCACAAATCTGGCCTTTATGGAAGAGTGGCAAGAATAAAGCCATTTCTCAAAGATATCCATAAAAAGTATTGTTTAAAGTTTGCAACAAGACTCCTGGGAGACACACTAAACATGTGGAAGAAGGTGCTCTGGTCAGATGAAACCAAAATTTAACTTTTTGGCAACAATGCCAAAAGATATGTTTGGCGTAAAGGCAACACAGATCATCACCCTGAACACACCTCCCCACTGTCAAACATGTTGGTGGCAGCATCATGGTTTGGGCCTGCTTTTCTTCAGCAGGGACAGGTAAGATAGTTAAAATTGATGGGAAGATGAATGGAGCCAAATACAGGACGATTCTTGAAGAAAACCTGTTGGAGTCTGCTAAAGACCTGAGACTGGGACGGAGATTTGTCTTCCAACAAGACAATGATCCCAAACATAAAGCAAAATCTACAATGGAATAGTTCACAAATAAATGTATCCAGGTGTTAGAATGGCCAAGTTAAAGTCCAGACCTGAATCCAATCAAAAATCTGTGGAAAGAACTGAAAACTGCTGTTCACAAACGATCTTCATCCAACCTCACTGAGCTCGAGCTGTTTGCCAAGGAAGGATGGGCAAGAATTTTAGTCTCTCGATGTACAAAACTGATAAAGACATACCCCAAGCGACTTGCAGCTGTAATCGCAGCAAAAGGTGGCGCAACAAGGTATTAAGTTAAAGGGGCCGAATAATATATCACGCCACACTTTTCAGTTTTTGTATTTCCACAAAAATTTAAAGTAACCAATAAATTTCGTTCAACTTCACAATTGTGTCCAACTTGTTGATTCTTCACCAAAAATTTACATTCAGTATCTATATGTTTGAAGCATGATACATGGGAAAAGGTTGAAAAGTTCCAGGGGGCTGAATACTTTCACAAGGCACTGCATATGGAAGACTATGGGGAGTGCATTATATTATATGGAAGGCAATGTGAGGCCCTGTTATGGACTGACCTGGGTTGGAGTAGTGGTATTGCAGCCACAAGGGGCAGCACCGACAGGTAGCGCAGTCAGGGATAGTCAAGGAGAGGGTACACAGGAGCAACAATGTAGATTAAAGGAGCAGCACGTAGCGTAGTCAGGGCGGATGCAATCAGAAACAACACAGGTATAAGTATCTGGGTTAGTATGGAACTATCCAGCGAGCCAAATAGCTCAGAGGGAAGAGCTGCCGCCTGGTGCACAAGAGCTGATGGGTTTGAATCCTGACAGGCCCATTATACTATATGGAAGGCAATGTGAGGCCCATTATACTATATGGAGGACTATGGGGTGCATTATACTTTATGAAGGACTATGGGGTACTGTATGTGGAGAAGCTGTGGGGGCATCATACTGTGTGGATGTAGCTCTCTCTCTGTATATATATATATATAATATATATATATATATATATATAGATACAACTGCATATGCACTTAAAGCAAGATAAGAATAAGTGTTACAATAATGCCTATCATAACATATATTAACAGTAGCAGCTTGTCAGCATACTTAGTTCTGCTCAATATTAAATTATACAAATGAATATCCAATAATAATAATCAGAATTAAAGGGTGTATCCCCTTTCATTTAATATTTGTCCCGGAGTGCAGTTTGTTATAAAACAGAAAACTGCTCAGTACTCACCTTCTTCCTGTCTATTGGAGAGTCTCTGCTGGTGCTCACAGTGTCTGCCATTGGTTGAAGCTCTCAATCAGTGAGCTCAGCAGCTCTGAGTGTGGTTTTCCGACTATACGTACAGAGCCACTGAGCTCACTAATTGGCTGTTGCTCTGTAGACGTGACATCAGTACCGTAGCCAATGCCCGACACCGAGAACAGCAGTAGAGACTGGTAGACCCGAGGAAGCTAAGTACAGTCTGGTTTGCTTTTTTATATCAAACTGCGTTCATTGATAACATGTAACTGAAAGGGTACAAGCCGTACAATGCTCTGAGATGAGTTTGCAAAATTCTAGTGACAGACTCCTTTTAAATGGTTGGTCGGTTCTGCCAAAATTAGTATGTTTGCCAAAAATAATCTATTGTATTTCACCACCTATAACTTAATGACTGAGTGTTGCCAAGCCTCTGGCCTTCATGTCCCGGATTCTTTACCATCACAACCTTCTTGGACTATAATATGAACATACATTTTGATGCTCCTTACATCACCTTACAGTCTGTAAAATATAATGTTGACAACAATATCTAATTATGTTGACAGACGTGTTCACTGAATCGAGACAACTAATTTTTACAATCTGAAACCTTTTCTAATCTTTGGCCAAAGCTGAAGCTGCCAATGTATCTAAATCTAATTACTTGGGCTGCTATCAGGTTACGTATGGTCCATGGTCTTCAACTCTGAGCTGGATAGCAATTAAACAGTCAGTTGTTCGGATTCTGCAGAAATACCTGACTGATCATTTTAATGAAATCAGGATTGAAAATCCATTTTTCTCATCAGGCAGCACTACTGAGGTCACACTAATATGTGCAAGATTACTGTAGCATTTACTGTGCTATCAGCTATGTTTTTCATTATGCAAGCCACAAGACTCACAGTACGGTTGGTCTGGGGATGGTGGCCCTATAAGCATCACTACAGGCTTACCACTAAGTTTTACAATGTAATTCGTTAATTAGCCCCAACACCACCTGTCTAATTCCAGCAATCCTATTAATACAGAATGGTGTCAGCTACAATCACACCAGTTTACTTGTTTAGAAACGCTAATGATTTGTGCAGATTATTGTAATGCATTTCAATCACACATTGATTGAAGTCTATCAATCATTAAGCTACGCTGATGTAACCCAGTAATATTTCTGTATGAAAATTTAAGAAAGTCGCAAACACAATCTTACCATTGCATCCTGATTATTAAAAGGTAATATGTGTGTCTCTGCACAGCTGTCCCTATCAGGAGCCAGGTCTGGTGGGTGGGACTGAAGTGTGAACTAGCTCAAAATGTTCAGTCTGCCATCAGATCCTTGCCAATGATTAAGACGCAGGTTTTTGCATTGAAACGCGTATGTTTTTAACCCTCTCTGCCATCAGACGTACTATTCCGTCCATGTGACCCTGGACCTAATTCCCATGGACGGAATAGTACGTCATGGGCGATCAGCTGCGCTCCCGGGGGGAGCGCAGCTGATCGCCGCCGGGTGTCAGCTGATTATCACAGCTGACACCCGTGACTGTGTGTCAGGAGCGGTCATGGACCGCTCCCGGCACATTAACCCTTGGCACACCGCGATCAAACATGATCGCGGTGTACCCGGGGCACAGGGGAGGATCGCGCAGGCAGGGGGCTCCCTGCGCGCTCCCCTGAGACCCTCAGAGCAGCGCGATGTGTCGCGCCTGTTCCGAGGGTCCGTCCTCCCTCCAGGTCCCCGAATCCAAGATGGCGCCGGGGTCCTGCAGGGAGGCGGCTTCCTCAGTGCCTGCTGAGAGCAGGCGCTGGGGAAGCCTGCAGCTATGCCTGTGCGATCAATGGTGTGACAGAGTGCTGTGCACACTGTCACACCAGCGATCTGCTAAAATACTGTGATGTCCCACCCTGGGACAAAGTAAAAAAGAAAAAAAGTAAAAATAAAAAGTGTAAAAAAAAATCATAAAAAAAAAAAAAAAATATTCCCCAATAAATTCATTTTTTCCTGTAAATAAAAAAAACAAAACAATAAAAGTACACATATTTGGTATCGCCGCGTCCGTAACGACCCCCCTATAAAACTGTCCCACTAGTTAACCCCTTTAGTGAACCCCTTAAAAAAAAAAAAAAAAAACAAAGCAAAAAATCAATGCTTTATCATCATACCACCGAACAAAAAGTGAAATAACACGCGATCAAAAAGACCGATATAAATAAACATGGTACCACTGAAAACGTCATCTTGTCCCGCAAAAAACGAGCCGTCACACAGCATCATGAGCGAAAAAATAAAAAAGTTATAGCTCGCAGAATAAAGCGATGCAAAAATAATGATTTTTTATATAAAATTGTTTTCATTCTATAAAAGCGCCAAAACCTACAAAAATGATATAAATGAGGTATCGCCGTAATCGTACTGACCCGAAGAATAAAACTGCTTTATCAATTTTACCACACGCGGAACGGTATAAACGCCTCCCCCAAAAGAAATTCATGAATTGCTGATTTTTGTTCATTCTAACCACCCAAAAATCGAAATAAAAAGCGATCAAAAAACGTCACGTGCTCAAAAATGGTACAAATAAAAACGTCAACTCGTCCCGCAAAAAACAAGACCTCACATGACTCTGTGGGCCAAAATATGCAAAAATTATAGCTCTCAAAATGTGGTGATGCAAAAAACTATTTTTTGCAATAAAAAGCGTCTTTTAGCGTGACAGCTGCCAATCACAAAAACCCGCTATAAATAGTAAATCAAACCCCCTTTATCACCCCCTTAGTTAGGGAAAAATAATAAAATTACAAAAATGTATTTATTTCCATTTTCCCGTTAGGGTTAGGGTTGCGGCTAAAGTTAGGGTTAGGGTTGGATTAGGGTTATGGGTGTGTTAGGGTTAGGTTTGTGGTTAGGGTTGGGACTAGGGTTATTGGTGTTTGGGGTTAGGGTTGGAGTTAGAATTGGGGGTTTCTGCTGTTTAGGCACATCAGGAGCTCTCGAAATGTGACATGGCGTCTGATCTCAATTCCAGCCAATTCTGCGTTGAAAAAGTCAAATGGTGCTCCTTCACTTCTGAGCTCTGCCATGCGCCCAAACAGTAGTTTACCCCACATATGGGGTATCAGCATACTCTGGACCCAAGAGTTATTGTGCAATTTGGCCTATTTCTCCTGTTACCCTTGTGAAAATAAAAAACTGGGGGCGACAAAATCATTTTTGTAAAAAAAAAAATGATTTTTTTGTTTTTACGGCTGTATGTTATAAAACTTCTGTGAAGTACTTGGGGCTTCATAGCGCTCACCACACTTCTAGATAAGTTCCTTGTGGGGTCTATTTTCCAAAATGGGGTCACTTGTGGGGGGTTTCCACTGTTTAGGCGCATCAGGGGCTCTCCAAATGCGACATGACGCCCCCAGACCATTCCATCAAAGTCTGCAATCCAAAACGTCACTACTTCCCTTTCGAGCCCCGACGTGTGCCCATACAGTAGTTTTCTCCCACATATTGGGTATCAGCGTACTCAGGACAATTTGGACAACAACTTTTGGGGTCCAATTTCTCCTGTTACCCTTGTGAAAATAAAATATTGGGGGCGAAAAAATCATTTTTGTAAAAAAAAAAAGGATTTTTTATTTTTACGGCTGTACGTTATAAACTTCTGTGAAGCACTTCGGGGTTCAAAGTGCTCACCACACATCTAGATAAGTTCCTTGTGGGTCTATTTTCCAAAATGGGGTCACTTGTGGGGGGTTTCCACTGTTTAGGCGCATCAGGGGTTCTCCAAATGCGACATGACGCCCCCAGACCATTCCATCAAAGTCTGCAATCCAAAACGTCACTACTTCCCTTCCGAGCCCCGACGTGTGCCCATACAGTAGTTTTCTCCCACATATTGGGTATCAGCGTACTCAGGACAAATTGGACAACAACTTTTGGGGTCCAATTTCTCCTGTTACCCTTGTGAAAATAAAATATTGGGGGCGAAAAAATCATTTTTGTAAAAAAAAAAAGGATTTTTTATTTTTACGGCTGTACGTTATAAACTTCTGTGAAGCACTTCGGGGTTCAAAGTGCTCACTACACATCTAGATAAGTTCCTTGTGGGGTCTATTTTCCAAAATGGGGTCACTTGTGGGGGGTTTCCACTGTTTAGGCGCATCAGGGGCTCTCCAAATGCGACATGACTCCCCCAGACCATTCCATCAAAGTCTGCAATCCAAAACGTCACTACTTCCCTTCCGAGCCCCGACGTGCGCCCATACAGTAGTTTACTCCCACATATTGGGTATCAGCATACTCAGGACAAATTGGACAACAACTTTTGGGGTCCAATTTCTCCTGTTACCCTTGTGAAAATAAAATATTGGGGGCTAAAAAATCATTTTTGTAAAAAAAAAAAAAAAATTTTTTTATTTTACGGCTGTACGTTATAAACTTCTGTGAAGCACTTTGGGGTTCAAAGTGCTCACCACACATCTAGATAAGTTCCTTGAGGGGTCTAGTTTCCAAAATGGTGTCATTTGTGGGGGGTTTCCACTGTTTAGGCAGATCAGGAGCTCTCCAAACACGACATGGCATCCAGCCAATTCTGCGTTGAAAAAGTCAAACGGCGCTCCTTCCCTTCCAAACTCTGCCATGCACCCAAACAGTGGTTTACCCCCACATATGGGGTATCAGCGCACTCAGGACAAATTGCACAATAACTTTTGGAGCCTTGTTTCCCTTGGGAAAATAAAAATTGGGGTGAAAAGATCAATTTTGTGGAAAAAATATAATTTTTTAATTTTACGGCTCTACGTTATAAACTTGTGTGAAGCACTTGGGGGTTCAAATTGCTCACCAAAGATCTAGATAAGTTCCTTAGGGGGTCTAGTTTCCAAAATGGGGTCACTTGTGGGGGGTTTCCACTGTTTAGGCACATCAGGGGCTCTCCAAATGCAACATGGCGTCCAATCTCAATTCCAGCCAATTTTGGTTGGAAAAAGTCAAATAGTGCTCCTTCCATTCCGAGCTCTGCCATGCGCCCAAACAGTGGTTCCCCCCCACATATGGGGTATCAGCGTACTCAGGACAAATTGGACAACAAATTTTGTGGTCCAATTTCTCCTGTTACCTATGGGAAAATAAAAAATTAGTGACTAAGAGATAATTTTTGTGGGAAAAAAATAGGATTTTTTATTTTCATGCCCGGGCATTATAAACTTGTGTGAAGCACTTGGGGGTTCAAAGTGCTCACCAAAGATCTAGATAAGTTCCTTAGGGGGTCTAGCTTCCAAAATGGGGTCACTTGTGGGGGGTTTCCACTGTTTAGGCTCATCTGGGGCACTACAAACGGAACATGACCCCCATCAATGTTTGCATTCCAAAACGTTACTGCTTCTTTTCCAAGCCCTGCCGTGCGCCCAAACAGTTTCCCCCCCCACATATGGGGTATCAGCGTACTCAGGACAAATTGGACAACAAGTTTTGGGGTCCAATTTCCTTGGGAAAAATCAAAAATTTGGGACTAAAAAATCATTTTTGTGGAAAATTGTTTTTTTTTTTTCACACCCAGGCATTATAAACTTTTGTGAAACACTTTGGGGTTCAAAGTGCTCACAACAGATCTAGATAAGTTCCTTAGGGGGTCTAGTTTCCAAAATGGTGTCACTTGTGGGGGTTTCCACTGTTTAGGCGTATCAGGGGCTCTCCAAACACGACATGGCGTCCAATCTCAATTCCAGCCAATTTTAGTTTGAAAAAGTCAAACGGCGCTCCTTCCCTTACGAGCTCTGCCGTGTGCCCAAACAGTGGTTTTCCCCCACATATGGGGTATTGGCGTACTCAGGAGAAATTGCACAACAACTTTATCTGTCCATTTTCTCCTTTTACCCTTGTGAAAATAAAAAAAAGTTTGTAAAAGATCATTTTTGTGGCTAAAAAGTTAAATATTAATTTTTTCCATCCACGTTGCTTCAGCTCCTGTGAAGCACCTGAAGGGTTAATAAACTTCTTGAATGTAGTTTTGAGTACCTTGAGGGGTGCAGTTTTTATAATGGTGTCACTTTTGGGTATTTTCTGCCATATAGACCCGTCAAAGTGACTTCAAATGTGAGGTGGTCCCTAAAAAAATGGCTTTGTAAATTTTGTTGTAAAAATGAGAAATCACTGGTCAACTTTTAAGAAATTGTGCTGATGTAAAGTAGACATGTGGGAAATGTTATTTATTAACTATTTTGTGTGACATATTTCTCTGTTTTAAGGGAAAAAAAATTCAAAGTTTGAAAATTGCAAAATTTTTAAAATTTTCGCCATATTTGCGTTTTTTTCAAAAATAAACGCAAGTTATATCGAAGAAATTTTACCACTAACATGAAGTACAATATGTCACGAGAAAACAATCTCAGAATCGCGAAGATCCGTTGAAGCGTTCCAGAGTTATAACCTCATAAAGAGACAGTGGTCAGAATTGTAAAAATTGGCCCGGTCATTAACGTGCAAACCACCCTTGGGGGTGAAGGGGTTAATGTCTGGACTATGACTTAACTGTTTTCATGTCATTGGAAGTTTTTGGAATAAATGAAAATGGATTTTATGGACTTACAGTGCTGGACTTATTTTTCGTAAGTAATATGTGTGACTTATGAATCTTGTCCTGACCTTTCTCCTGTTTATTTCAATGAGATTTTCCCATCTGTAATCTTTATCGACATTGCTGTACTTAGTTAACTCTGGCAGTCCCATAGAGAATGAATAGAGTTGCAGTGTACATGCTCAATTGGTGGGGTCTCAATGGTTGAGCCCACTGATCTGGTAGTTATCACTTATTTTGAGGCTAGGTCATACAAAATACCCCTTTACTTTTCTGTTTTACACCTGGGGTCTAAGGGGTAATGTTTCTCCTTAAGGAGAGTGACAAGCCAAGCCTGGCATGTCAGAGTGAAATGACTTATGGAGAAAAAGGGGTGGTTGGAGTACATGTGAGGGAAAACCGGTAGGTGCCATGTCTCCAGCTGGTGTGGCATAGCAACAATAGAAGGAAAAAAAGGGAGAAAGCACGGCACTTCCATCGGCTCAATAAAACATGGATTTTATTTAGCAAGCCATAAAAAAGACATACAGGATTAAAAAACTGCCGTGTTTCTAGTGTCCAAGACATCCTTAATCATAGTGTCAAGAGACCTACAGTATAAAAGAGACATGCATGCTTCTCCGGGAAATTAAATATGCAAATTGCCTCTTCAGAGAGGAATAGGACTAGAACTGTAGCACCACATACTGGAAGCAGAGATACTAAAAGTCAATATCGACTCTTTAACAAGCCTTGCAATATGACTAATGATAAAAGCCAAATAAGAATCTCATTTTGCAGACACAGTGTTTCGGGTTGTTGCTCCTCATTAGTGCAAAGTGTGAGATCTGATTTGGCTAAGTGAGAGACTCTGGACTGGGGTCTAAGAGGTAACATTTCTCCTTGTGGAGAGGACAAGCCAAGCCTGGCATGTCTACAGCTGCAAATCCTAACCAGACTGTGGAGTTAACGAATCAAACAGTAATATGGACACTAAAATATGGCCACATTACAGCTGTCTGAAAACAGATCTAAGACGAGCATATTATTAGCCAGTGTAAGTTCAGTAGGTTGTTGGAGAGATTTGCAATACATTTATTTAAAGGAATTGTCCATAATTAGAAAAACAGTATCACACCTGCCCAGCGTCGGACTGGAGTACCTTGGGCCCACCAGAGAAAAATCATTCTTGGGGCCCACCATCATACTTCTCAACCTTTGAAGAAGGGAAAGAGGGACAAAGGCTGCGGCACGCTATGCCTGCTGCAGCAAATTTTAGACCATGCCACGTTGCAACACAGACTGTCCAGTAGTTGGTGGATGCTTTAGTCCAGGTGTGGGAGGAGATCCTTCAGGAGACCATCCGCTGCGCTCACCAGGAGCATGCCCATACGTTGTAGGGAGGTCATACAGCATACCTCCCAACTTTTGAAGACAGGAAAGAGGGAGAAAGGCTGCGTCGCGTGTAGCGTGCCTCGGCAAATCTTAGGCCACGCCCCGACCACACCCATTTCACAACTAATCACACCCATATCCACGACCCAACCGAACCCATTTAGCACTGCTGATCATACTGACTGGTACTGAGGGCACAATGGCTGGCATTATGGGCACAGTGACTGGTACTGAGGAAAAGAAAGAAAGAGCAGCGAGAGAGAAAGAAAGGAGAGAGAAAGAACAAACAGAGAGAAAGAGAGGAAAGAAAGAAAAGAGAGAGAAAGAGAACAGAGAGAGAAAAAAAGAACAGAGAGCGAGAAAGAAAGAACAGAGAAAGAAAGAACAGAGAGAGAAAGAAAGAACAGAGAGCGAGAAAGACTAGAGAGAAAGAAAGACTAGAGAGAGAGCGAAAGAATAAAGAGAGAGAGAGAAATAGAGAGAGAAAGAAAGAATAGAGAGAAAGAAAGAATAGAGAGAAAGAAAACAGAGAGAAAGAAAGAACAGAGAGAGAAAGAGGGGAAAGAACAGAGAGAGAGAAAGAAAGAACAGAGAGAGAAAGAAAGAATAGAGAAACAATAGAGAGAAAGAATAGAGAGAGAGAGAAAGAAAGAATAGAAGAAAGAATAGAGAGAAAAGAGAGAAGAATAGAGAGAAAGAATAGAGAGAGAAAGAAACAAAAGAGAGAATGAAAGAATAGAGAGAGAGAATAGAGAAAGAAAGAATAGAGAGAGAAAGAAAGAACAGAGGGAGAAAGAAAGAGGGGAAAGAACAAAGAGAGAAAGAAAGAACAGGGGGAGAGAGAAAGAAAGGGGAAGCACAGAGAGAAAGAAAGAACAAAGAAGGAGAGAGAAAAAAAGAACAGAGAGAAAGAGAGAAAGGAAGGACAGAAAGAAAGAACAGAGAGAAAAAAAGAACAGAGAGAAAGAAAGAAAGGGGAATAAAAGAACAGAGTGAGAAAGGACAGAGAGAGAAAGAAAGAACAGAGAAAGAAAGAAACAGAGAGAGCAAGAAAGAAAGATTAGAGAGGGAAAGAAAGAACAGAGAGAAAGAAAGAGAAAGAAAGATTCTATAAAGATACTATAGCAGTCCGGCTCCCATTGTAATTCCCACCTGAGCCTCCTGATGCAGGACATATCATGATCCGCTCACATGGCCGACATACCCGATTCCAAAGAGATCCGCTGTCTGCGCTGTCGGAGGAGTATACAGGGATGGATCTGAAGCATTCCCTGAAGTGCCTCCATGGTTCCGTCACAATCTCCTCCCGAAATTACCTAATTTCCGGTCAGCTTCCAACACGTCACTTCCGGTAGAACGTCACGTGCGAATGTTAAAGTGCTCCTCGGGGCTCCACCGTGTACTCCTGTGTGGACAGCGGTCCAGACTCTCAAAATCGGGACTGTTCCTCTGGATTCGGGATGGTTGGGAGGTATGAATGCTCCCCACCATACACCTTGTACACTCACGGCTCCGCACAGCTCATACACACATGGTCCCGCTCCATACACCTTGCACACACACGGCTCCACTCAGTACACACATGGCTACACTCTGTAAACCTCGTACACAGATGGCTCTGCTCTGCTCCGTACACACACGGCTCAGCTCCGTACACTTCGTACACACAGGTCTCCGTTTCGTACACCCCGTACACACATGGCTCCATACACACATGGCTCCGTACACTTCATACACACAGGGCACCGTTCTGTACACTTTTTACACACACAGCTCTGCTCCACACACCCATACACATGCGGCTTCGCTCCGTACACTTTGTACACACACGACTCCGCTCCGCACACCCCATACACACGCGGCTCCGCTCTGTACACTTTGTACACACACGGCTCCGCTTTGCACACTCCATACACATGCGGCTCCGCTCACGGTCACGGGACCTCCATATACAGTGATGGACACATGGTCCCCATACACAGTGATGAACAGACACTGTCCCCCATACAGTGATGGAGGACACGGGGCCCCCATACACCGTGACGAACAGACACTGGCCCCCATACTCAGTGATGGACGGACACGGGGCCGCCATACACAGTGACGAACAAACACTGACCCTCATACACAGTGATGAACAGGCACTGGCCCCCATACACAGTGATGGACGGACACGAGGCCCCCATACAGTGATGCACAGACTGTGGCCCCATACACAGTGATGGACGGACACGCATACACAGTGCTGAACAGATACTGGCCCCCATACAGTGATGGAGGACACGGGGCCCCCCATACACCGTGATGAACAGACACTGGCCCCCATACTCAGTGATGGATGGACACGGGGCCCCCGTACACAGTGACGAACAAACACTGGCCCCCATACACAGTGATGAACAGACACTGGCCCCCATACACAGTGATGGACGGACACGGGGCCCCCCATACACAGTGACGAACAGACACTGGCCCCCATACTCAGTGATGGACGGACACGGGGGCCCCGTACACAGTGACGAACAAACACTGACCCCATACACAGTGATGAACAGACACTGGCCCCCATACACAGTGATGGACGGACACGAGGCCCCCATACACAGTGACGAACATACAAAGGCCCCATACTCAGTGATGGACGGACACGGGGCCCCGTACACAGTGACAAACAAACACTGACCCACATACACAGTGATGAACAGACACTGGCCCCATACACAGTGATGGACGGACACGAGGCCCCCATACACAGTGATGAACAGACAGTGGCCCCCGTACACAGTGATGAACAAGCACTGGACCCCATACACAGTGATGAACAGACACTGGCCCCCATACACAGTGATGGACGGACACTGGCCCCCATACACAGTGATGAACAGACACTGGCCCCTGTTGTGAATGTGTTAGAAATGAATTCTGAGCAGAAGCTCCCTCTGGTGGTTACAAACAGTACTGAACCATTCAATGAAGATTGTGAAGATTGGCAATCAGGAGTTACAGACTGGTCTTATATAAGGGAGGTTCCCTCCCATCATGGTTGCCGGTGATCTATTGTTCTTGTCTCAACTATGGTTCCTGGTTCACTTGGAAGCTTTCTGAGTCTTGCCTGCATCTTCTGCTAACAGATAAGATATTTTCTGCTTTTATTTTTGTGCTTGCTTTTTGCATTTTTCCTGCACTTCTGTGGAGGTCAGCCAGGTCCCCTCCGGGGGCTTGTGCTCCTCTCAGTTTATCTGAGCCACTGTTATTTGTTCATTTGCCTTTTCCAGTTTTTTCAGTGGCTGCGGCTTAGTTTTGTTACACCAGAGAACTAATTTAGGTGGTAGAGGTCGTGTGATCTCAGGTGTTTTTGCAATTAGTAGAGTTGGTATTTTTTTAGGGTTTATTGGATTGCAGTAAGTGTACTTCCTATCCTTTTCTTTCTAGGAAGATTGGGCCCCAACGTTTGCTCATAATATTTTCTGTCTGTGTCTGTATTTCCTCTTGTCTAACCGCCATTACATGTTTGGGGGCTTCCTATGTTCTTTGGGGATCTGATCCGGGGCAGATAGCTTTCCTCTTTCTATCTTTAGGTGTAGTTAACCTCTCAGGCTGTGACGAGGCGTCTAGGACCAACATAGGAACGCTCCACGGCTGCCTTTAGTTGTGGTGGTTAGTCAGGGTACTGCAATCCAGTAGATTCCAACCTCTCTGGTGTATTGCCGTTTTTGCCTGCTCTCCTCAGCTACCAAATCATAACAGGCCCCCATACACAGTGACCAACAGACACTCCACAATGAGCTGCCATCACAGAGCACTACCAGGCACCAAAACCAGGCAGATACACACACATTTTGCTGAACACTCACCCAGAAAAAATATGTATTGCACTTTAGCAGCAGCCCAGGCAGGGAGAGATAGCTGAATCCGGCACTTCCAGGGAGAGTGTCACCACACAGCCGGCATTACAGGTCAGGACAGCAGAGGAGGAGAGCACAGTGCTGACACCTGACACCACTGCTATAGCCAGCAACATACAGAGCATGTCTACTTCCTGAATGCAGGGACAGCGTTGCTGTGGTCAGGGTGAGAGCGCGCCTCCATTAACTCTTCGGACATGCTTTTAAAGGGCCCCCGCGACCTATTCTTTCTCATCAGGGCCCACCACACAGGGACTAATAAAGGAGGCAGGAGCTGGGGCGGGGCCCACCAGACGTTTCTCCGGTTTCCCGGTGGCTCAGTCCGACCCTGCACCTGCCCGTGCGTGATGTCTGACATTGCAGCTCATCTCCATTAAAGTCAACTGCTTTTCCAATTTTTCCTGTTGGACTTATTCACATGTCAGTATTTTGTCACGATTTTGCTCTGTCTTGGCATACAAATGCTGATGAAATACTGATCAAAATTACAAATGTGTTAATAAAGCCTTAAAATTGTGAGCAAAGAGGGGCTAAAAAAGTAGAAAAATAAAAAATAAGTACACAAAGTGAGAAACTTACAAAAATAAACAAATATTATATTATCACAAAATATGAAGCAAAAGATCTTAAAAATAATAAAAAAAAATGCCCACTGGCATTTCTAAATAACAGAAAGGGTATGTTCAGGACCTGGCTATTGCCCACAAGCTCTGCCACTAACAACAAGAAATGTAAAAATTATAATGTGCTAGACCAATCACAACCCAAAAATTGACAGATATATTCATAATATCCAAAATATCCCAGAATAGTTATGAGGCACCCAATAAATATGGAGTAGGATCAGTGGCGTAGCAACTGTTTGAGGCGCACGGGGCGGCAAATTTTAGACCACACCCCTAGCCACACCCATTTCACTGGTCACACCCATATCCACGCCCTGACCACACCCACTTAGCACTGCTGATCACACTGTTTCATAAACAATAATTATAAACACATACCACGGTGGCACAAGAGGGAACATGGGCAATTTATCTTCTAGTGCGCTACATTGGCACTAAAAGGTTTTGGATGTCACTTGCAAGAAGGGCTAGAATAGCAGAAAGACCCCAAAGTGCCCCCTTCTCAGAAACTACATGGGCTGAGTGTATGGCAGTGTGCGCCAGGTCCCGAGTAGTGGACACCCCCTATAAACTAGGGCAGCAATGGGCACAGCTTTGTCTGCAGGGCCGGGGGCTCCCTCATACCTACCTATGGAAGGTAACATGGAGGTCTCTCCTAGAGTTGTTGGAACACCCGAAGGCAGCGCACGTAGTGGGCATTGCGCTACTACAGCTAGGTCCACCTCCGTTTCCAACATGGCCGCCGCCGGCTTCACTACATCACGTGATCCGTACCCATGACCGGTGACGTCACTGCTTTTAAGGTAGACCAGGGGGTAATTTGATGCCAGAAAGAATTGGGCTGGAGAAGGTTCGCCCCCTACCACAAATGACAGCTGGCTCAGCAGTCCGCCTCGTCCAGCCGTGATCAAAGGTCATAGGCCGCGCAGAGCAGCAGAGAGGACGCGGCCGCCGCGCACAGTAAGTCATTCATTCATCCGCCTCATCGGCTGCAGCCGGCTCTGGTGCAGCTCCTGACGGCTACTGTCAATCACTCCTCTCAGTGGCTCTAATGATAGATATCATGAACTACCAAGATCAGTGATTGGCTGCAGCGGTGACGTGCGCTGTTACTTGTCACCTCTGCAGCCAAAACACAGAGATGGGAACTAGGCCTAAAAAGCGGCACTGGAGGTGGGGAGGGTGTTTGTTATTTTATATGGATAGAAGCGTTTGTGGGTCACATTTGTTAAAGTGGAAAGCCCCTTTAAGACAGACTAAAAATAATTTCCTGCTACAAACATCTGTTTTGCTCATTCCCCAATTATTGGCTCATCCACAGGGGCCATCACTTCTCCCGGGAAAGTTTCTGCGACCTTCACAGCTCTGCTGCATCACCGCCTGCACCGACCACTCCCCTGCAGAAAGTTTATCGCGACATGCAGGGCGGCCATCACCTGCGATAGGACTGATCCCCGCACACCGCGTCCTCCCTCCCGTCTCGCAGCAGTTCACCCCGGATCTCACCTCGTACACAAGCTCGGTGTGCGCGTCCTGCCCTGGATCTGCCCGTCCTGGTGCCAGTGCTGAGGAGGCACGACAGCTGCAGGCCCGGCCCCTCCACTGCAGCACGAGAGGGGCGGCGGCGGCCGGAGACGGAGAGATTTGGAAGCAGTTCAAGTTCTGTGGAGAGAGCTGGATGCGGAGAGGAGGGTGACGCTGCCGGGGCCGGACAGCGAGCCACTACAAATCCCAGCAATCCTCCCCAGATCCCAGCCCACAACCCAGATCATCACCAGAAATCACCCCCAACCAGTTTACCTCCAACACAGTGCAGTTCGGAGCGTGGGGCTGCTGAACTGTGCCTCCGCGCTTCTCCCACAGAGGACAGGAAATGCTGCCGTGCCGCCCCCACACATGTGCCGCCTGGGGCGGACCGCCCCCCCCACGCTACGCCACTGAGTAGGATATAACAACATTGCTGAGGATCAAGATGACAATCAAAGTCATACTCAAACCAAAATCAGCAAAGCATAGTCCTACGTGTTTAGGTTAAAAAAAAAAAATAAAGAATGCATGAATACCTTATAACACAAATCTATCTAAACAGTAAATAATGGCACAATAACCCCCCAAAAACAATAAGGAATGTAAGAATATCATATGGCACGAATCCACAATGCAGTGAAATCTATTTAAAATGTAAGTAATAGAACAGTACATAAAGAGTTAAAGAGTATAATCAGCAAAAAAAAAATCAAGACGTCTGAAGCATCAAACAAAGCGTAAATGGGGCAGTACATACAGACAGGGGATCCTGCATAGCTATTTCAGCTGCAGATGAAGGAAGGGAGACACAGTCATTACTAGTGGGTAGGCAGAGCCCACATAAGATAAACACACCTCAGATTAAAAAGTGTTGACCGGCCCCTCCAGCTATATAGGGCTCCTCCTACTCCAGCTCTCCAGTCTAAAATTTGAGGTTCACAGAGGATAGTCGCTGCTGGAAGCAGCTCCTCAGAAGACTTTTTTATTTTAGTCGGACAGAGACTTGGATCACCAGAAGTGGTCTAGAGGTCTCAGGGGTCTCAGCGCTGCTGGACTCCCACCTCTCCCTTGGCGGATCTGTATTACCCTATAAGGTGGTCCCTGCAGAACCCTGCCGGCCCTGGGGGATGAGGATTGCTTCCCTGGCGGGGACGCAAACCGCGCTTCTGGGGTCACTGCGTTCCCCGCCCTGGGGGGAAGCTACGGGCAGCGCCACAAATCTCTGAGGGGTCCCTGTGGCGCTCAGCTGGGTGAGTACTCCACATGTTAATGTGTTTGAGTGCTTTAGCGGCCGCTGCGGCAGCCGCTGCTACATGTATTCATGTGTGGTGATTGTGTACTTTTGTCCGCAGGTGAATTGCCTGCAGGACATGGGAGCGGAGAGCGGAGTGAGTCACGCACTTTTTTTGAAACCGGCGGGGGGCGTGGCTTCGCGCTCTCCCATTTTTTTCATAGGCAGGAAGCGCTCTGAGCGCGCGCCTTGTCCTGCCCTTTTTTCTTCCGGTTTAGATCTCTCTAGCGCGGCGGCCATTACTGACGGCCTCCTCGGGCTCCTCACTCTCCGCTCTCCCCGACCGACCGCTCGAAAGGAGACACTACACCACGGCCAGCTGGGTGAGTCGCCTCTACCTGTCAGGGCAGAAGCTTGACCCCCTCAGCGCAGGACAAGGTATTGTCACACAGAACGCTCCCGCTGCGATCACAATAGCGACGCATAGTTTTGCGATCGTTTTTCTTTTGTGATCATTTTTTACGTCGCTAGTAGCTTCCACGGTGGGCGGTCTCATTGACGACGCATAAGTGGTTAGCGATCTCTTTAGCGACTTTGGTATACAATTCAGCGCAATATGTTAGCGATCTCGTTGGCGTTCTTGTTTAATGTGGCATACTTTTGAACACTGTCCTGCAGCTGTTACCTCATAAGAGGCACCTGCGGCTCGCACACCCTTTTCATTAAATAAGGGTTGTGGAGAGTCTGCAACATTAACCCATTCTTTGGTGGTTAACCCTTTTTTGGGAGACAGCTGGGGTAGCTCTCTATTTAAGAAGCTTAACCCTTCAGCGTTCATTTTTGCCTTTGAAATCCACACTGTTCTGGTGCTGTCAGGTTTTTACCTGCCATATACTGTGTGAGGGCATGTCGGATCAGGGTCCAGGAGCGGACCGTCTCCCAGATCCGCTACAGGATCAGCCTCGCGTATCTGACACGCAGACCTCGACGGCGTCAAGCGCAGCAGTCGGAGGTTACAGTGACGCCAAAATGGATGCCCTCGCTCGTTCTATTGATGGCCTGTCTGACCTTCTAGGTTATTGGGTGTCAGCTAGATCCTCTCATGGCAGGAAGCGACACAGGCCGATGCCATCTTTCTCGCGTAGCGACTCAGAGATTTCTGATATGGAGGGTTCCCCTCCAAGCTCAGATGGTGAGATATCCAATTCGGATAAAGAGGAGGATCGGCAGGCTCAATCTGCCTCTCTTTTGAGCCGTACAGAGGCTTTTATTGGAGCCATGAGGGAGGTGTTACAGTTACCAGAGGAGGTAACTAGACGTCCTGGTAAGTCGGCCCGGATGTTTCAGGAGCCGCATAGATCGCGATCAGCCTTACCATCTCTGGATGAGCTTAATGAGGCAGTGGAAGAGTAACGCCTGTGTCCAGATAAACGTTTTCAGGGGACACGGTTTTTCGTGACGCTGTATCCGTGTACTACGGAGTTGATTTCTAATTGGATTCCTTCTCCTGAAGTGGATGTCCCTTTATCCCAGCTTAGCAAATCCTCATTACTTCCTGTTAAAGGGAAGGCGAGTCTGCAGGATCCGCTGGACAGAAAAACGGAGATGGCGGCGAAATCCATCTACGAGGCCGCGGGTCATGGATTCAGAGCTGTGCTAGGATCGATGTGTGCTTGTGAAGCCTCCTTGAGCTGGTTAGACCGTCTACGGACGGCGTGGCAAGATGGATCCCCATTATCCGAGGTAGAGGAGCTTTTCAAGTCATTGGAGAATGCAGCTCGATATGGCAGTGATGCAGGTTTGGATACTGCTTCCATGCTGTCCAGAGCACAATCCTCGGCGATCACAGTCAGGAGAGCTCTGTGGCTTAGACAGTGGACCGGAGACGCGGTTTCAAAAGCAAGGTTTGCTTTCTTTAGCTTACAAAGGTGGTCAGCTATTTGGATCTGGCCTCACGGAGCTGATTGCCAAAGCAAAGGCAAAAGAAACGGCTTTACCGCAACGAAGAGCTGTGGCTTCTGCGTCTGGCAGGCCTAGTGCCGGTGGTAATCGGCGGTCCTTTCGGTCCAGGGGACGGTTTGGTCAGCCCTCTTGGGGATCGGGTCGTCCCTCTTTTTCGGGAAAAAAGAGCGCTCAGAAATCTCGCACTCCCTGGAAACAGAGCTTCCGCCAAGACAAGCGGGAAGCTGACAAAAAGCCCGCTAAAGCGGACTGACACCAGGGTCTCACTCGAGGGCTCTCGAGTGGGAGGTCGCCTGCTCCAATTCAAGCCGACTTGGGCTTCCCGCGTGTCGGACACCTGGGTGACGCGGGTCGTGTCGGCAGGCTACTTCATAGAGTTTCTTTCTCGTCCCCCAGACAGTTTTTGCCTATCCCGCATTCCGTCAGAGCCCGGGCTAATTGCCGCTCTACTACGGGAGGTCGATTACCTTCTACAGAAGGGTGTGGTGGTACCAGTTCCACCGGAGGACCAAGGAAGAGGTTTTTATTCCAACCTCTTTGTAGTCCCCAAAAAGGAGGACAAATTTCGTCCCATTCTGGATCTCAAAAGATTAAATCGGCATGTCCGCACCCAGAAATTCCGCATGGAATCACTTCGCTCCGTTGTGGCGGCCTTGTCACAGAACGATTTTCTGGTGTCAATCGACATTTGCGACGCTTATTTGCATGACCCCATCGGAAGGGCCCACCAGCGTTTCCTGCGTTTTGCCATAGGTCAGGACCATTACCAGTTTGTGGCCCTGCCATTCGGTCTGGCCTCAGCACCCAGAGTTTTTACAAAAATTCTGGCTCCTCTCATGGCAATTCTGCGAAGACAGGGGATTACGATTCTTCCCTATCTGGACGACCTTTTGATTGTGGCGTCTTCAAAGGAGGCGGTGACGGCTCGCGATTTATCCCTTCAGCTCCTGGGGAATTCGGGTGGCTGATCAATTGGGAGAAGTCATCCCTGGAACCGTCGCAGTCAATCCTGTTTTTGGGAATGCAGTGTCTCTGCCCTCAGACAAGCAAGCGAGTCTTCTTCACCATGTGCAGGGTATGAAGTCTGCGACAGCAATGTCCCTTCGAAGGTGTATGCGCCTTCTGGGTTTGATGGTGGCGTCAATGGAAGCAATTCCGTTTGCCCAATTTCATTCCAGGGCTCTCCAAATGCTCATCTTGAACCGTTGGGATCGATCACGGTTTTCACTGGATTGCAGTGTCATCATCTCCCACAGGGTGAGAGAGTCGCTAGAATGGTGGTTACGTCCGGAAGCGTTATCCCTGGGGAAGTCTTTCCTTCCTCCAAGGTGGTCGATCATAGCCTGACGGGCTGGGGGGGCGTCTGGAATGGTCTTTGGATTCAGGGGGTATGGTCATTGGAAGAGTCTGTCCTGCCGACCAACATCCTGGAATTGAGGGCAATTTTCCTTTGCCTCCAACACTGGACGGTCCCTTTAAGCGGTCTAAAAGTCCGAGTGCAGACAGACAACGCGACGGCGGTCGCATATATCAACCATCAAGGTGGAACAAGGAGCTTCAGGCTCATGATGGAAGTGTCTCGAATCCTGGTATGGGCCGAGGCCAGGGTGCCAGCCATCTCTGCGATTCACATTCCAGGAGTTCAGAATATCACAGCGGACTTACTGAGTCGCAAAAGATGGATTCCGGAGAATGGAGTCTTCATCCGGAAATTTTTGCGCTGCTGTGCTCCCGTTGGGGAACTCCCTAAGTGGATGTGATGGCTTCCAGGCTCAATGCCAAGTTACCGACATTCATGTCCAGGTACAAGGACTCGAAGGCTGTGGCGGTGGATGCTCTGGTGGCTCCTTGGGACCATTTTGAGCTAATTTATGTGTTCCCGCCGATATCCTTACTTCCTCTGGTTTTGCGTCGAATCAGACTGGAGAGAGTCCCGGCTATATTGATAGCCCCAGATTGGCCAAGGAGGACGTGGTTCTCGACGCTGGTGTCGCTTCTGGCAGCGCCTCCACTTCCACTCCCTCTTCGCCCGACCTGTTAACCCCAGGGCCCGTTCATCACCCGGACCTGAAGTCTCTGCGTTTGACGGCGTGGCTCTTGACACCGAAATCTTGACCCGTCAAGGTTTTTCAGCCAAAGTCATTGCCACTCTGCGAGCTGCCAGAGGTCCGGCTACCACTAGAATTTATCATAAGACTTGGGAAGCCTTATTTTCGTGGTGTTCGGGTTCTTCTAGGAACCCGAGGAGTTTTTCCATTCCCAATTTGTTGGCCTTTTTGCAATATGGGCTGGACAGGGGTTTGGCAGTTAGCACTTTGAAGGGGCAAGTTTCTGCTCTGTCCTTGCTATTTCGGAAGGCTATCGCTTCACATAGGGACGTACGTTCCTTTTTTCGCGGAGTAACTCGTCAGTTTCCGCCGCGGAAGGCGCCTGTGTCGCCCTGACGGCTCAATCTTGTCTTGGAGGCTCTTCAACATGGGCCTTTTGAGCCTATGGACTCTGTTAGCCTTTCTTTGCTTTGTTGGAAGGTTGCCTTCTTAGTGGCGGTCACTTCTTTGAGAAGGGTTTCTGAATTGGCGGCTCTCTCTTGCTCGCCTCCCTTTCTGGAGTTTTTCCCAGATCGCGTAGTGCTTCGCACACGTGGCGACTTTCTACCTAAAGTAGTATCGCAGTTTCATGTTAACCAGGATATTGTGTTGCCCTCGCTCTGTCCGGAGCCAAGGAATGCGAAAGAACGAGCCTTGCACACATTGGATTTGGTGCGGGCTTTAAAGTTCTATTTGTCCATTACTCAAAATTTTCGGAAGTCGGATTCTCTGTTTGTGATTCCAGCAGATCGTCGACGTGGCAACGAGCTTCCAAGGATTCTATAGCTCGTTGGATTCAGTTGGCCATTTTAGAGGCTTACCGACTTAAGGGCGAACCCTGCCCGATTAAGATTCGAGCTCACTCCACAAGGGCTGTGGGTTCATCGTGGGCTTTCCATCAAGGAGCCTCGGCAGCTCAGCTCTGCCGGGCGGCGACCTGGCATTCCGTCCACACATTTACGAAATTTTATAAGGTGGATGTTAGTGCTTCCACTGATGCGGCCTTAGGACGTAGGGTCCTGCAGGCGGCTGTAGTTTAACCCCTTACTGCCATCGGACGTACTATCCCGTCCATGGTACATGGGCCCGTATGACCGGGGACGGGATAGTACGTCATAGGCGATCAGCTGCGCTCCTGAGGGGAGCGCAGCTAATTGCCGCCGGGTGTCAGCTGATTATCACAGCTGACACCCATGACTGTGTGTCAGGAGCGGTCACGGACCGCTCCCGGCACATTAACCCCTTGCACACCGCGATCAAACATGATCGCGGTGTACTGGGGGCACAGAGGAGGATCGCGCAGGGTGGGGGCTCCCTGCGCGCCCCCCTGAGACCCTCAGAGCAGCGCGATGTGATCGCGCTGTTCTGAGGGCTTCCTCCCTCCTAGGACCCGGATCCAAGATGGCGCCGGGGTCCTGGAGGGAGGCGGCTACCTCAGTGCCTGCCGAGAGCAGGCACTGAGAAGCCTGCATCTATGCCTGTGCGATCGCTGGTGTGACAGAGTGCTGTGCACACTGTCACACCAGCGATCTGATAAAATACTGTGATGTCCCACCCTGGGACAAAGTAAAAAAGTTAAAAAAGTAAAAATAAACATGTGTAAAAAAAAAATCCAAAATAAATAAAAAAAAAAAAATATTCCCCAATAAATTCACTTCTTCCTGTAAATAAAAAAAAACAAAACAATAAAAGTACACATATTTGGTATCGCCGCGTCCGTAACGATCCCCCCTATAAAATTGTCCCACTAGTTAACCCCTTTATTGAACCCCTTAAAAAAAAAAAAAAAAAACGAAGCAAAAAATCAATGCTTTATCATCATACCGCCGAACAAAAAGTGGAATAACGCGCGATCAAAAAGACGGATATAAATAAACATGGTACCGCTGAAAACGTCATCTTGTCCCGCAAAAAACGAGCCATAATAAAGCATCATCAGCGAAAAAATAAAAAAGTTATAGCTCGCAGAATAAAGCAATGCAAAAATAATTATTTTTTATATAAAATTGTTTTTATTCTATAAAAGCGCCAAAACATGAAAAAATGATATAAATGAGGTATCGCCATAATCGTACTGACCCGAAGAATAAAACTGCTTTATCAATTTTACCACACGCGGAACGGTATAAACGCCTCCCCCAAAAGAAATTCATGAATTGCTGATTTTTGTTCATTCTAACCTCCCAAAAATCGAAATAAAAAGCGATCAAAAAACGTCACGTGCTCAAAAATGGTACCAATAAAAACGTCAACTCGTCCCGCAAAAAATAAGACCTCACATGACTCTGTGGGCCAAAATATGCAAAAATTATAGCTCTCAAAATGTGATGATGCAAAAACTATTTTTGCAATAAAAAGCGTCTTTTAGCGTGACAGCTGCCAATCATAAAAACCCGCTATAAATAGTAAATCAAACCCCCCTTTATCACCCCCTTAGTAAGGGAAAAATAATAAAATTAAAAAAAAGCATTTATTTCCATTTTCCCATTAGGGTTAGGGTTAGGGTTGCGGCTAAAGTTAGGGTTAGGGTTGGCGCTAAAGTTAGGATTAGGGTTAGGGTTGGGATTAGGGGTGTGTTAGGGTTAGGTTTATGGTTAGGGTTGGGACTAGGGTTAGGGGTGTGTTGGGGTTAAGGTTGGAGTTAGAATTGGGGGGTTTCAGCTGTTTAGGCACATCAGGGGCTCTCCAAATGTGACATGGCGTCTGATCTCAATTCCAGCCAATTCTGCGTTGAAAAAGTCAAACGGTGCTCCTTCACTTCTCAGCTCTGCCATGCGTCCAAACAGTAGTTTATCCCCACATATGGGGTATCAGCGTACTCTGGACCCCAAGAGTTATTGTGCAATTTGTCCTATTTCTTCTGCTACCCTTGGGAAAATAAAAAACTGGGGGCGAAAATATCATTTTTGTACAAAAAAAAATATTTTTTTGTTTTTACGGCTGTACATTATAAACTTCTGTGAAGCACTTGGGGCTTCATAGCGCTCACCACACATCTAGATAAGTTCCTTGTGGGTCTATTTTCCAAAATGGGGTCACTTGTTGGGGATTTCCACTGTTTAGGCGCATCAGGGGCTCTCCAAATGCGACATGACGCCCCCAGACCATTCCATCAAAGTCTGCAATCCAAAACGTCACTACTTCCCTTCCAAGCCCCAACGTGTACCCATACAGTAGTTTTCTCCCACATATTGGATATCAGCGTACTCAGGACAAATTGGACAACAACTTTTGGGGTCCAATTTCTCCTGTTACCCTTGTAAAAATAAAATATTGGGGCAAAAAAATCATTTTTGCAAAAAAAAAAAAGGATTTTTTATTTTTACGGCTGTGCGTTATAAACTTCTGTGAAGCACTTCGGGGTTCAAAGTGCTCACCACACATCTAGACAAGTTCCTTGTGGGGTCTATTTTCCAAAATGGGGTCACTTGTGGGGGGTTTCCACTGTATAGGTGCATCAGGGGCTCTCCAAATGTGACATGATGCCCCCAGACCATTCCATCAAAGTCTGCAATCCAAAACGTCACTACTACCCTTCCGAGCCCTGACGTGCGCCCATACAGTAGTTTTCTCCCACATATTGGGTATCAGCGTACTCAGGACAAATTGGACAACAACTTTTGGGTTCCAATTTCTTCTGTTACCCTTGTGAAAATAAAATATTGGGGGCGAAAAAATCATTTTTGTAAAAAAAAAAAAGATTTTTTATTTTTACTGCTGTACGTTATAAACTTCTGTGAAGCACTTCGGGGTTCAAAGTGCTCACCACACATCTAGATAAGTTCCTTGTGGGGTCTATTTGCCAAAATGGGGTCACTTGTGGGGGGTTTCCACTGTATAGGTGCATCAGGGGCTCTCCAAATGTGACATGACGCCCCCAGACCATTCCATCAAAGTCTGCAATCCAAAACGTCACTACTTCCCTTCCGAGCCCTGACGTGCGCCCATACAGTAGTTTTCTCCCACATATTGGGTATCAGCGTACTCAGGACAAATTGGACAACAACTTTTGGGTTCCAATTTCTTCTGTTACCCTTGTGAAAATAAATATTGGGGACGAAAAAATCATTTTTGTAAAAAAAAAAAGATTTTTTATTTTACGGCTGTACGTTATAAACTTTAGTGAAACACCTGGGGGTTAAAAGTTCTCACCACACATCTAGATAAGTTCCTTGAGGGGTCTAGTTTCCAAAATGTCGTCATTTATGGGGTTTCCACTGTTTAGGCAGATCAGGAGCTCTCCAAACACGACATGGCGTCCAGCCAATTCTGCGTTGAAAAAGTCAGACGGCGCTCCTTCCCTTCCAAACTCTGCCATGCACCCAAACAGTGGTTTACCCCCACATATGGGGTATCAGCGCACTCAGGACAAATTGCACAATAACTTTTGGAGTCTTGTTACCCTTGGAAAAATAAAAATTGGGGTGAAAAGATCATTTTTGTGGAAAAAATATGATTTTTAAATTTTACGGCTCTACGTTATAAACTTGTGTGAAGCACTTGGGGGTTCAAATTGCTCACCAAAGATCTAGAAAAGTTCCTTAGGGGGTCTAGTTTCCAAAATGGGGTCATTTGTGGGGGGTTTCCACTGTTTAGGCACATCAGGGGCTCTCCAAATGCAACATGGCATCCAATCTCAATTCCAGCCAATTTTGGTTGGAAAAAGTCAAATGGTGCTCCTTCCATTCCGAGCTCTGCCGTGCGCCCAAACAGTGGTTCCCACCCACATATGGGGTATCAGCGTACTCAGGACAAATTGGACAACAACTTATGTGGTCCAATTTCTCCTGTTACCCTTGAGAAAATAAAAAATTAGTGACTAAAAGATAATTTTTGTGGGAAAAAAATAGGATTTTTTATTTTCATGCCCGGGCATTATAGACTTGTGTGAAGCACTTGGGGGTTCAAAGTGCTCACCAAAGATCTAGATAAGTTCCTTAGGGGTATAGTTTCCAAAATGGGGTCACTTGTGGGGGGTTTCCACTGTTTAGGCTCATCTGGGGCACTGCAAAAGGAACATGACCCCCATCAACGTCTGCATTCCAAAACGTTACTACTTCCTTTCCAAGCCCTGCCGTGCACCCAAACAGTTCCCCCCCCCCCCACATATGGGGTATCAGCGTACTCAGGACAAATTGGACAACAACTTTTGGGGTCCAATTTCCTTGGGAAAATTCAAAAATTTGGGACTAATAAATCATTTTTGTGGAAAATTGTTTTTTTTTTTTTTTCACACACAGGCATTATAAGCTTTTGTGAAACACTTGGGAGTTCAAAGTGCTCACAACAGATCTAGATAAGTACCTTAGGGGTCTAGTTTCCAAAATGGTGTCACTTGTGGGGGTTTCCACTGTTTAGGCGCATCAGGGGCTCTCCAAACACGACATGGCGTCCAATCTCAATTCCAGCCAATTTTAGTTTGAAAAAGTCAAACGGCGCTCCTTCCCTTACGAGCTCTGCCGTGTGCCCAAACAGTGGTTTTCCCCCACATATTGGGTATTGGCGTACTCAGGAGAAATTGCATAACAACCTTATCTGTCCATTTTCTCCTTTTACCCTTGTGAAAATAAAAAAAAAGTTTGTAAAAGATCATTTTTGTGGCTAAAAAGTTAAATATTCATTTTTTCCTTCCACGTTGCTTTAGTTCCTGTGAAGCACCTGAAGGGTTAATAATCTTCTTGAATGTGGTTTTGAGTACCTTGAGGGTGCAGTTTTTAGAATGGTGTCACTTTTGGGTATTTTCTGCCATATAGACCCCTCAAAGTGACTTCAAATGAGAGGTGGTCCCTAAAAAAAATGGCTTTGTAAATTTTGTTGTAAAAATGAGAAATCGCTGGTCAACTTTTAACCCTTATAACTTCCTAACAAAAAAAATTTTGGTTCCAAAATTGTGCTGATGTAAAGTAGACATGTGGGAAATGTTATTTCTTAACTATTTTATGTGACATATTTCTCTGTTTTAAGGGAATAAAAATTCAAAGTTTGAAAATTGCAAAATTTTAAAAATTTTCGCCATATTTGCGTTTTTTTCAAAAATAAACGCAAGTTATATCGAAGAAATTTTACTTCTAACGTGAAGTACAATATGTCACGAGAAAACAATCTCAGAATCGCGAAGATCCGTTGAAGCGTTCCAGAGTTATAACCTCATAAAGAGACAGTGGTCAGAATTGTAAAAATTGGCCCGGTCATTAACGTGCAAACCACCCTTGGGGGTGAAGGGGTTAAAAGTTCTTGTGAACTTATAGTTAGCGCTATTTGCGCATTTATCTAGGTTGTTGGGTATCTGCCTCTTTTGGTTTTTTGCCCACCCTTACTTTTGGACTGCTTTGGGACGTCCCACTAGTAATGACTGTCTCCCTTCCTTCATCTGCAGCTGAAACACGGATTTTGGTAAGAACTTACCTGTAAAATCCTTTTCAGCGAAGAAGGAAGGGAGACACAGCTCCCTCCCATGGCAGAAGTGTGTTGTTGTGTTTTCAGATGCGGCGTGACCCTTCTCTGATAGCGATTATCTGGGCTGAGGTCGGCGCGCTAAGGCTCTGTTCCAGCATTGCCAGCTCATCGCAGTGGTCAGGTTCAGTGAGTAGTACCTGGACTGTGTGGTTGTTTCGGCTATTGTAATGTATGTAGTACAGTTCATATAGCGTCTTGTGCTTGGGTGCGATGAAAATACATGAGACACGGGTTTGATATAGAAAGTCTTGTATTACTTCATACAAGTTGGCAAAAATAGTCACACAGTTTGCAGACACAGAAGCAGGAGACACAGCAGGCCAGAGTAATCTAAGCTCAGCAATCACTCTCCACAACAGGTTCAGGATCTTCTTCTCTGTTACCGTAAGTCCATGCAAACGTGGGTCTTTCAAAGAGCAGGGTTCAGAGTCCACAAGTGCTTCAGAGTTCCTCAGTAGGAATAGCTGGAGTACAAGGTCCAAGGCTTTAGGAGTCAGGTCACAGGTTCACTGCAGGCTAGATTCTGAAGCACTGATTGCTCAGCTGTGGCTGCTTAAGAAGCAAAAGGAGAGAATCAGGGCGGGAACATGCAAGCTGGAAACTCCATTTTGACTGAGGGCAAGATAGCTGCAGCAAGACAGAAAGTAAAATGGCTGACGAACAAACTGAGTTTCAGGAACATGTACACAGAACCTTACAGCTATATGCATAACCTGTCTTCTTGTTTTTTCTCTGAAGTCATTCAGAAGGGGTTATGTTGCTACACTGGTGATATTTGCTCTTCCTTAAGCTTGGGTACGACTGGAGAGCTGGAGTAGGAGGAGCCCTATATAGCTGGAGGGGCCGGTCAACACTTTTTAATCTGAGGTGTGTTTATCCTATGTGGGCTCCGCCTACCCACTAGTAATGGCTGTGTCTCCCTTCCTTCTTCGCTGAAAAGGATTTTACAGGTAAGTTCTTACCAAAATCCGTGTTTTACATGCTCTGCCATGGAATGTATATTCTGCACAATGTAGACCTTGTATTATGCTTCAGACACATTTTTTGCCATGTACTCTGTATGCCTTCTTGTATTACTTGCAATTTAAATATATTTCAATATATTGCATATTTGTATTACGATATTCTTGCTTTCTTTGTTGTTTTCGTTACCTAGACATCTTGTGTACATTGTAATATTGATCCTCTCTAATTTGTTTTAACCTGCTCCACATTTATTGGTTGACTCGTATAACACTGTTCTACTGTACATATTTTCAAAAATTGTCAGGTTCAGTAATGAAATGAGCCATTTCTTAATGATTTTGACCTCCTGAATTCAAATCTGACAATGACATTTTTTAGTTGCCTCGTGTTTCTATGATATCAAAGAGTTTTCCTTTTACTGTTACATAAAATTAATGCATAAAAGTTTCAGTAATTTGAAACAGTATTACTTTTGCAAATCTAAAGATACAGAATATTTTTTAAGCTAATGTTTTGATATTTACTTAGAGGAAAAAAAATTTTTACTTACTTTTAATTTTTTTAAAGTTACAGAAACGCACTGCAAAAAAATTTGTTCCTCATTAAGTGACAATGCTTTTTTGCTTAACAAGAATAAAAGAGAACGGCATCCAATCCAGGTGAAAAAAATAAAAGTTAATCTTTATTTTGCCATACTGCAACTTTTCGACCAGCAAGGTCTTTTTGCAGCATACGGTAAAAAGATCTTACTGGTCGAAACGTTGCAATATGGCAAAATAAAGATCAACTTATTTTTTTCACCTGGATTGGATGCTGTTCTCTTTTATTTTTGGTATGTATTTTCCAAGTGGGTTCATTGGACTCTGAACGTGCATCCATATCTTTGAAGTGCTGTCGGCTGCCGTTTTGTATCTGTTTAACTCTTTTTTGCTTGTCTCTTGTACTCGTGCATCGGATCATCTCTTACAATTGTCCAACAGTAATCTGCAAACATTGATGGACTCCATTTTTCTTTATATCTTTTTTTTCCATAGCCACAATATCTTGGTGAAATCTCTCATTATGCTCATCGCTCACTGCTCCGCAGTTTGGTAGAAAAAACAGTCTAGATAAGAGTATAAGAAACGAATCTTCAAGGACATGTAACAGCCAAGATCCTTCTATGATTTTAGGAGATTTTCACTATCTCTAAATAGTTATGTGCTCTTGAGTTTCCCCAAAAATTAGCTACTACTAATGTAAAAATGCTAGCCATACAACATTTCCTGCAACAGGAAGAAGCTTACGAATCTGATACAATAAAGACTTTCTCCTTTTTCTTTGCTTCACTCAACCTTGGAAATTTATCAATGAGATACTTGAATGCTTTTGCGTTTTTATCCATTGCCTTTACAAAGCTCTTCATTAGGCTCAGCTTGATATGCAATTGTGGAAACAAAATCTTATGTGGATCAACAAATGCTGGTTGCAGGACATTTTTACTCCCTGACTGAAGTGAATGTCGGAGGGGCCAGTCTCTTTTGCAGTGATATTCTCTTGCATTACTATACCACTCACACAGAAAGCAGTAGTACTTTGTGTATCCACTATGGAGACCAAGTAAGAGGGCAACCATCTTTAAGTCACCACAGAGCGTCAAAAAATGTTGGTCACAGTTGAGGCAATTCAACAGATCTTTCATGTTATTATAGGTTTCTTTCATGTGGACTGCATAACCAACTGGAATTGAAGGTAGTGCAATGCTGTTATGCAGACAGACAGCTTTTAGGCTTGTTTTGGATGAATCAATGAAGAGCCTCCATTCTTCTGGATTATGACTAACCTTCAGAGCTTCCATTAAACTGTTGATGTTGTTGCATGACACAAGATCTCCCTCCATGAAGAGGTATTGGACACGATCTTTATCATGGTTGCGGAACAAAGAAATTCAAACATTGTCTCCCGCTAGGAGATTGCACTGCTGTAACCTGGGACCTACAAGCTCAGCCTTAAGGGTATGCCACACTAAACAAGGATGCTAACGAGATCGCTAAAATACGTCACTATTTAGCGATCTCGTTAGTGACGCTGTTGTGTGTGGCATGTAGCAACGACGTGGCCCCTGCTGTGATCTCGCTGATCGTTCACTAGAGTTCTGGACCGTATTTTGATCGTTGGCGTCCCGCTGGTGAGCCTATATCGCTGTTCTGGCACGTTTTGTGAACGATGTGCGCTGTTTTTTACATCGCAAAGTCGTTAAGGAGATCGCTAACCGCTTATGCGTCGTTAACGAGATCGCTAAGTGTGGCAGCTACTAGCGACATTAAAACGATCACAAAAACGATCGCATTAGTATGAGTCGTTATCGTGATCGTTAGCGGGAGCGTTTAGTGTGGCAGTACCTTTACTCTAGGGCAGATCTAAATCTCCAACATGATCATTCAGTTCACTTTGTGTTATAAGGAGCGTTTCAGTTGTTGTTGCTGACAAAGTCTGGGTCGTGAAAGTAAGATGCTTCATGACACCAAGTGCCCTGTTCTTCCTCACTTGACTTGACTCAAAAATGTATCTGGTGCTTTTGGAACCGGCAATACAGTCATGGCCAAAAGTTTTGAGAATGACACAAATATTATATTTTCACATGATCTGCTGCCCTCTGGTTTTTATGTGTGTTTGACAGATGTTTTTATCACAGACAGAAATATAATTGCAAACATATGAGTAACAAAAGCTTATATTGACGGTTAGAATGAGTTAATGCAGCAAGTAAATATTTGCAGTGTTGACCCTTCTTCTCCAGGACCTCTGCAATTCTCCCTGGCATGCTCTCAATCAATCAAAATCCTGACTGATAGCAGTCCATTCTTGCACAATCAATGCTTTCATTTTGTCAGAATTTTTAGGTTTTTGTTTGTCCACCCGTCTCTTGATGATTGACCACAAGTTCTCAATGGGATTAAGATCTGGGGAGTTTCCAGGCCATGGACCCAAAATCTCTATGTTTTGTTCCCTGAGCCATTTAGTTAGAATCATAGAATGGTAGAGTTGGAAGGGACCTCCTGGGCCATCTGGCCCAACCCCCTGCTCAAAGCAGGATTCTCTAAATCATCCCAGACAGATATCTGTCCAGTCTCTGTTTGAAGACTTCCATTGAAGGAGAACTTACCACCTCTCGTGGCAGCCTGTTCCACTCCTTGATCACCCTAACTGTCAAAAAGTTTTTTCTAATATCTAATCTGTGTCTCCTCCCATTCAGTTTCATCCCATTGCTTCTAGTCTTTCCTTGTGCAAATGAGAATAAAGATGATCCTTCTACAAAGCCCTTGAGATATTTGTAGACAGCTATTAAGTCTCCTCTCAGTCTTCTTTTTTGCAAGCTAAACATTCCCAAATCCTGCAACCGTTCCTCATAGGACATGGTTTGCAGACCGGTCACCATTCTGGTGGCTCTCCTTTGAACTTGCTCCAGTTTGTTGATGTCTTTTTTAAAATATGGTGCCCAAAACTGGACACAGTATTCCAGATGAGGTCTGACCAAAGAGGAGTAGAGGGTAGTGTTGAGCGATATTGCTCGATATCTAAAAATATCGTATCGAAATTGTATCGCCGATAGCACTAAATATCGTCGATATCCGATTTCGATACCGGAAGTCCCATGTAAGTCTATGGGAACAAAATATCGCAACAAAAAAAACCCTTTCTTTCGTTGTAAACACAAAATATACACACATAGAATACATATATATATATATATATACATGTCATTGTGACATATATATATACATATATTTATAGTTTATACACTTCTACATAGTAAAATCGAACTCTAATTCAATTGCCGGGTAAAGACGTGACATACCCCATAGAAGTCGACGGGCTTGGTGCCGAGTACCCCGAAAACCTCTGGCTCTGTGCGACTCAACTTGGGCGTCACGAACAGGATTCTGTAGCTCGCTATAAGCAAGTCCTGTGTGCCTGAATTGCACTGGTTTTGTGCTTGAGAATTGCTAAAATCATCAGAGAATGTATTTGCCATTTTTCCGCCATATCTGCGTCACGACGAGGCACTGGTGAAGAAGAAGGGCGTGCTCTTCGTGGGTGTCACTCACTCAGTGGCGTGAAAACGATGGCCGCCCACTGTAAATGGTACTGCAATGTAACATCGTGCCCCACAGCTCTGGAGTTCTGCCTCCTCATCCTCCTCAGTGTGAGAAGGTCCCGCCTCCCTACAAAAGAGGGGCCCTCTCCAGATATGACACATGTGACTTGGCAGAGATGGCTAATGGACACGACGAGCAGAAGTGGGAAGGGATGGAGCAGTCAGAGCTCTCCCCCCACGGAAGCGACCCGATCGCCACGGAATCACCGTTGGGCACCCGGCCTGTAAACCCTCCTACGCTGCAAGAAGCGGAGGATACCCTGAGAGGCCTGGCCCGGCACCGGGAGGAGGTCGCCAGGATGGAAGCCAGCTGGCGTGCCCTAAAAATAAACTTGGAGCGGCGCCAATCCCTCTTACCTGAAGTGTCTGTACCGGAAGGTGAGGCACCCGTTATAGTAGAGGAGCCCTTGCAATGTGATCCGGTTGACGTTGTCGCAGTGGAGGCACCTGTTCCTGCAAAAACCGCAGCACCGTCAGCAGCACCCCAAATCCCGCTGTCTGCCCCGGTCGCTGAGACAGAAGAAGCGACACCCGTCCTCATGGAGGAGGCCGCGCAGGCACCAGAGCACTACCTGCCTGTACCGGAGCCCCGACTGTCATCTGATTTAGAGCCGTCTGCTTCCTCCGCAGGGGAGCGCCGCCAGGACTGGGGGGCGACAGGAGAGCTGCCGCAAACCGGACACTGTAAGCTGCAGTGGAGTGGTGGAGACATGGAGCAACTGGTGGAGGAGAATTACAATCGGCGTCAGGAGGAAGAGTGGAGACGTTGGGAGAAGGAAGCAGAGCGACAAAGGGAGCAGCGAGAAACCCTAAAACTTCGCCAACGTCACCTGGAGAAGGACCGGACAGATAAGGACCGGATGAGAAAGGACAAAGGAACCCTGAGTGAGCCGCGGCGTAAGGGTGCAGTACGGAGCTTTAAATTGAAAGGTGGGTGGGGCTTCATCAAGGAGCCTGGACTTTATTTAGAAGTCTTTGTGACCGGCGGGACGTGGAGGCTCACCTCCCAGAAGGACACCCGGGGAGGGACCTGTTGCCAGGAGACTTGGTGACTTACACCCGACACTGGGTGTTGTGAATGGGTTTGAGATGAGTTCTGAGCAGAGGCTCCCTCTGGTGGTTACAAGCGGTACTAGTGAGGATTGGGAATCAGGTGTTACTGATTGGTCTTATTTAAGGGAATCATTTTCCCATCAGGGTTGCCGGTGATCAATTGTTCTGGTCTGAATCCTTCTTTCCAGTTTCCCTTGTAGCCTGCTGTGTCGTGTCTGCATCTCCTGCTATCAGATAAGACAATTTCTTATTTTGTGTTTTTGCTATATTTTTGCATTTTGTCCTGCACTTCTGTGGGGGCCTTCTGGGTCCCCTCCGGGGGCTTTTGCCCTCTCAGTTTAGTCCAGCCACTGTGTTTTGTACTTTTGCTTTTTGCAGTTTTTTCAGTGGCTGCTGTTTTTGTTACACCAGAGAACTAATTTAGGTGGTAGAGGTCGTGTGATCTCAGGTGATTTTGAAATTAGTAGAGTTGGTGTTTTCAGGGTTTTCTGGGATTGCAGTAAGTACCCTTCCTGTCCTTTTCTATTTAGATAGTTTGGGCCCCAGCGTTTGCTCATACTATTTTCTTTCTGTGTCAGTATTTCCTCTTGTCTAACCGCCATTACATGTTTGGGGGCTTTCTATTATCTTTGGGGTTCTGCTCCGGGGCAGATAGCTTTCCTATTTCTATCTTTAGGTGTAGTTAGTTTCTCAGGCTGTGACGAGGCGTCTAGGACCAACGTAGGAACGCTCCACGGCTGCCTCTAGTTGTGGTGGTTAGTCAGGGTACTGCAATCTCATAGATTCCAACTGCTCTGGTGTATTTCCTTTTTTACCTGCACTCCTCAGCTACCGTAACATAACAGTATCACCGGCCATAAAAATTGTATGGTACTCACAGAAGGGAAAAAATATTTTGAAGGAAGAAAAGTTGTCAGAGATATTTTTCTGTTTGTTGCATTTTTTTTTTTTTTTTCCCTCTGTATCTCTGGGTGCTGGGGAGGATCTTTTCTCCCAATGGAGTTTGCACAGTTGTCTGGCCGTGTGGATCAGCTTGCCACTGAGGTTCGGAGTATTGCTATCTATCTTGCTGGGGTTTCCTGTTGTGGAACCTAGGATCCCCATGCCAGATTTGTTTTAGGGGATCGAGCTAAGTTTCAGAATTTCAAAAATAATTGTAAATTGTTTCTTGCCTTAAAATCTAAGTCCTCAGGAAACGCAGCGCAGCAGGTTCAAATTGTCATCTCTCTCCTGCGCGGCGATCCTCAGGATTGGGCTTTTTCCCTCACACCTGGGGATCCTGTTTTGAGTGATGTTGATGCATTTTTTCAGGCTTTGGGGTTATTGTACGATGAGCCTAATGTCACTGATCAAGCTGAAAAAGCCTTGTTGGCATTAAATCAGGGGCTTGGTGACGCTGAGTTATACTGTCAGAGATTCCGTAAGGTGGGCAGTCCTGACCAAATGGAATGACGACGCTTTGGCGGCCCTTTTCCGGAAGGGTCTGTCGGATAATGTAAAGGATGTTATGGTGGGATTCCCTGTCCCCTCTGGTCTCAATGATTCTATGTCATTAGCGATTCAAATTGACAGACGTTTGCGTGAGCGGAGAAGTATGCGTGGAGTGGTGTTGCCTTGTGAGCCAGCTGCTGAGCCCATGCAGTGTGATGGAGTGGTGTCTGGGGCACAGCGTCATGAGTTTCGAAAGCGCAATGGGTTATGTTTCTACTGTGGTGATGCCTCTCATGCTATTTCAGTCTGCCCTAAGCGGGGAAGACATTTTGCACGCTCAGTTGTCTTGGGTAGTGTTCAGACTAAGTTTTTATTAACTGTCACTCTGATATGCTCTCTGTCCTCATTTTCTGCTCAGGCTTTCGTTGATTCTGGAGCAGCTATTAACCTGATGGATTATGATTTTGCTAAACGTTGTGGATTTCCCTTGATACCCCTACAGAAGTCTATTCCCCTACTGGGGATCGATTCTACCCCTTTGGCTGAGAATAAACCCCAGTTTTCTACTCAGGTGATAATGAGGGTTGAACCTGATCACCAGGAGTGCTGCAAATTTTTGGTTCTATATAATCTGCATGACATTATCGTGCTGGGTTTCCCTTGGTTACAGTCTCATAATCCTGTTTTGGATTGGAAATCTGTGTCTGTAACCAGTTGGGGCTGCCAATGTGTTAATACCAACACTCCTGTTTTTTCTGCCTCCCCCAGGCTGAGGATGTTCCTGACTTTTTGTTTGATTTTTCTGATGTGTTTAGCGAAAGTAAATCTGCATCCTTACCTCCCCATAGGAGCTATGACTGCGCTATTGAATTAGTGCCAGGTAGTAAATTCCCTAAGGGTCGCCTTTTTAACTTGTCTGTACCTGAACATGACGCTATGCGGTCTTATATCAAGGAATCATTGGAGAAGGGTCATATCAGACCATCCTCTTCACCCTTAGGTGCCGGTTTTTTCTTTGTGGCCAAAAAAGATGGTTCATTAAGGCCGTGTATTGATTATCGTCTCTTGAACAATATTACTGTGAAATATCAATACCCGTTACCCTTGATTTCTGACCTGTTTTCCAGGGTGAAAAACGCTACTTGGTTTACCAAGCTTGACCTCAGGGGGCGTATAACCTTATTCGCATTAAGCACGGGGATGAATGGAAGACGGCATTTAACACCCCTGAAGGGCATTTTGAGTACCTTGTGATGCCCTTTGGGCTCACTAATGCTCCTTCCGTCTTCCAGTCCTTCATGAATGACATTTTCAGGGATTTTGTGGACAAGTTTCTGATTGTTTATTTGGATGATATCTTGATTTTTTCTAATGACTGGGACTCTCATGTGAAACATGTTCGAACTGTATTCCAGATTTTAAGAGAGAATGCTCTGTATGTGAAGGGATCAAAGTGTCTTTTTGGCGTACAGAAGATCTCATTTCTGGGATTCATTTTGTCCCCATCTGTTATTGAAATGGACCCGGTCAAGGTTCAGGCCATCTGTGATTGGGTCCAACCTACTTCATTAAAGGCTCTTCAGAGATTTTTGGGTTTTGCCAATTTTTATCGTAAATTTATTGGTAATTTCTCTGTTATTGTTAAACCATTAACTGATTTGACCAGAAAGGGTTCTGATGTGGTGAATTGGCCTCCTGAGGCAGTCTCTGCGTTTCAGGAACTTAAGCAGAGATTCACTTCTGCTCCTGTTCTACGGCAGCCTGATGTTTCTCTGCCATTTCAGGTGGAGGTTGATGCCTCTGAAATTGGGGCAGGTGCCGTTTTGTCCCAAAAAGATCCAGAGACTTCTAAAAGTAACCCTTGTGCCTTTTTCTCTCGAAAATTTTCTCCTACTGAACGAAATTATGACGTGGGTAATCGGGAGTTATTGGCCATGAAGTGGGCTTTTGAAGAGTGGAGACATTGGCTGGAGGGAGCCAAACATCAGGTGGTGGTCCTTACGGACCATAAGAATCTGGTCTATCTGGAATCTGCCAAGCGACTCAATCCTAGACAGGCCAGGTGGGCCTTGTTTTTCACACGTTTTAATTTTGTGGTTTCCTTTCTTCCTGGCACTAAGAATGTTAAGGCGGATGCCCTCTCGAGGAGTTTCCTTGCGGACTCTCCTGAGCTATCTGATCCCTCTGTTATTTTGAAGGAGGGTGTAGTTCTTTCCGCCATCTCGCCTAATTTGAGACTTGCTCTGGAGGGGTGTCAGGAGGATAGGCCCGAGCGCTGCCCTGTTGGAAAATTGTTTGTCCCGGACCAATGGAAAAAGAGTGTGATGTCTGAGATTCATTGTTCCGCATTGGCTGGGCATCCCGGAATTTTTGGTACCAGAGACTTGGTTAGTCGGTCCTTTTGGTGGCCTACCTTGTCTCGCGATGTCAGGGAATTTGTGCAGTCCTGCGGGACTTGCTCTCGCTCCAAGCCTTGCTCTCGCTCTAGTGGTTTGTTGATGCCATTGCCTGTGCCCAAGAGACCATGGACCCATATCTCTATGGATTTCATTTCCGATCTTCCTGTTTCTCAGAGAATGACCACCATCTGGGTAATTTGTGATAGGTTTTCCAAAATGATACATCTTGTGCCATTACCTAAGTTGCCTTCCTCCTCTGAATTGGTGCCGTTGTTCCTTCAGCACGTGGTTCGTTTACACGGCATTCCTGAGAACATTGTGTCTGACAGAGGAGTCCAGTTTGTTTCCAGATTTTGGAGGACTTTTTGTTCTAAACTGGGTGTTCAATTGTCTTTCTCCTCGGCATTTCATCCTCAGACCAATGGTCAAACTGAGAGAACAAACCAGACATTGGAGACTTATCTAAGATGCTTTGTGTCTGCTGATCAGGATGACTGGGTCTCTTTTTTGCCTTTGGCTGAGTTTGCTCTTAATAATAGGGCTAGCTCTGCCACTTTGATGTCTCCGTTTTTCTGTAATTCTGGGTTTCACCCTCGATTTTCTTCAGGACAGACGGAGGCTTCTGTCTGTCCAGGTGTTGACTCTGTTGTTGAGCGTATGCAGCAGATTTGGGACCAGGTAGTGGAGAGGTTGTCCCTCTCTCAGGAGAAGGCCCAGCGGTTTGCTAACCGGCATAGGACTGATGGTCCTCGGTTTAAAGTGGGGGACTTGGTCTGGTTGTCCTCAAAGAATATTCCTATGAGAGTAGCATCTCCTAAATTTAAGCCTAGGTTCATTGGACCTTATAAGATCATGGAGATTATTAATCCTGTTTCTTTTCGTTTGCTTCTTCCAGGGACATTTAAGATCCATAACGTGTTCCACAAGTCCTTGTTGAAGAGGTTTGTTGAGCCAGTGGTTCCTGCTGCTGTGCCTCCTGACCCTGTTTTGGTTGAGGGCAATCTGGAGTATGTGGTTGAGAAAATATTGGATTCTCGTTTTTCTAGACGAAGACTCCAGTATTTGGTTAAATGGAGAGGTTATGGTCAGGAAGATAATTCTTGGGTGTTTGCTTCGGACATCCATGCTAGGAGACTTATCCGTGCGTATCATAGAACTCATCCTGACCGACCTGGTTGCTCAAATGAGGGTTCGGTGACCCCTCCTCAAGGGGGGGGTACTGTTGTGAATGGGTTTGAGATGAGTTCTGAGCAGAGGCTCCCTCTGGTGGTTACAAGCGGTACTAGTGAGGATTGGGAATCAGGTGTTACTGATTGGTCTTATTTAAGGGAATCATTTTCCCATCAGGTTGCCGGTGATCAATTGTTCTGGTCTGAATCCTTCTTTCCAGTTTCCCTTGTAGCCTGCTGTGTCGTGTCTGCATCTCCTGCTATCAGATAAGACAATTTCTTATTTTGTGTTTTTGCTATATTTTTGCATTTTGTCCTGCACTTCTGTGGGGGCCTTCTGGGTCCCCTCCGGGGGCTTTTGCCCTCTCAGTTTAGTCCAGCCACTGTGTTTTGTACTTTTGCTTTTTGCAGTTTTTTCAGTGGCTGCTGTTTTTGTTACACCAGAGAACTAATTTAGGTGGTAGAGGTCGTGTGATCTCAGGTGATTTTGAAATTAGTAGAGTTGGTGCTTTTCAGGGTTTTCTGGGATTGCAGTAAGTACCCTTCCTGTCCTTTTCTATTTAGATAGTTTGGGCCCCAGCGTTTGCTCATACTATTTTCTTTCTGTGTCAGTATTTCCTCTTGTCTAACCGCCATTACATGTTTGGGGGCTTTCTATTATCTTTGGGGTTCTGCTCCGGGGCAGATAGCTTTCCTATTTCTATCTTTAGGTGTAGTTAGTTTCTCAGGCTGTGACGAGGCGTCTAGGACCATCGTAGGAACGCTCCACGGCTGCCTCTAGTTGTGGTGGTTAGTCAGGGTACTGCAATCTCATAGATTCCAACTGCTCTGGTGTATTTCCTTTTTTACCTGCACTCCTCAGCTACCGTAACATAACAACTGGGGTTACAATGGGTGGTACGCCCTAAATGTTACCAGGTGCGACCCCTACTCCCCAGTGTGTCAGGAACCTGTGAGACCCTCGAAGCCTTCAGCCTCCCACATCCAGGCCTCTGCAAAAGTGCCCCCCCACGCCGTAAATCTCCCCAGCCTCCCTCAGTGGTCTCCTCAGCAGACCCACCCATGGACATGATATCGATACGTGGCCCGTACCCGGCGCCTGTTAGGCCCCCTGGGGTTCGTACAGTCCGTGACATAGGGCTCCAGACCCGGAGAGAGATGAAAGAGGTGGCCACACAGACCCAGATAGCGGGTCACGACTTGACTGTACAGGCCACACGACGTCATCAGGTCCTGGTGGTCCTTGGTGCCTCGGATGTTTGGCAAACACAGAAGAGTACCAGGTGGTACCTGGAAGAGGCCAGCCAAAGAAGTCTAAATAACCCGGACAGGGTCCTGTATGTAAAAAATAGTTAAATTGTTTATGTACCCGGACGGGTGAATGTTCCAAAAAATTTTTTTTAATTTAATAAAAAAAAAAAAAACACAGTTTTCATTTCTTTTATTACTGTCTCATCCTGCTGCGACGCCATCGATCTCCTGTAAAAAAATGAAAAAAAAAAAAAAAAGTATACCACCTGACCGACGCAGTCCATAGTAACGAGTGTCCCACGACGATCCAGCTCTGCTACATCAGAATGACAGGCAGAGCCTGTCATCCCGGCGCAGCACGGCTGATTACCTGCTTCCCCGGCGGTGACGTCATCGGACTGACTGCTTTACGGCCGGGATTACCCTGCAGTCACTGCAGTTATCGCGAAAAAACTGCATGTGACCGCCAGGGAGAAGATAATGGCGGCCATCAAGCAGTCCAGGACGTGACCGCCGGAGATCTTCTGCCAGGTAAGTGCCGCTGACTCCTGACAGACCCGACCGACGGACACTCACAGTGACAGTGACAAATCCGATTCCGGTATTCGATAAGACGAAAATATCGAAACGAATTATCGAAAGGCCGATAGAGCTAATATCGGCCGATAGCCGATATTTGCATTATCGTATCGCTCAACACTAGTAGAGGGCAATAATGACCTCATGTGATCTAGACTGTATGCTTCTGTTGATACATCCTAGAATTGTATTTGCCTTTTTTGCTGCTGCATCACACTGTTGACTCATGTTCAGTCTGTGATCAATTAGTATACCCAAGTCTTTTTCACATGTGCTGTTACTTAGCCCTATTCCTCCCATTTTGTATATGCTTTATTCATTTTTATTGCCCAGATGTAGTACTTTGCATTTTTCCCTGTTAAAAACCATTCTGTTAGTTGCTGCCCACTGCTCCAGTTTATTTATATCTTTTTGAATCCTCTCTCTCTCTTCTCTAGTATTAGCTACCCCTCCTAACTTTGTGTCATCAGCAAATTTGATCAGTTTACCCTCAATTCCTTCATCTAAATCATTGATAAAGATGTTGAACAATACAGGGCCCAAAACAGAGCCTTGTGGTACCCCACTTGAGACATTCTTCCAACTGGATGTGCAGCCATTTACGACCACTCTTTGAGTCCGATCACTAAGCCAGTTATGAATCCACCTAACAGTTGCCTTGTCCATTCCATACTTAGTCATTTTTTCAATAAGGATTGTGTGAGATACTTTGTCAAATGCTTTGCTGAAGTCAAGATATACTATATCTACAGCATTTCCCTGATCCACCCAGTCAGTGATTCTGTCATAGAAGGAAATTAAGTTAGTCTGACATGACTTATTAGTTACAAACCCATGCTGACTCTGTTTAATCACTTCATTCTTATGCAGGTACGTACATACATGTTCTTTAATAATTTGTTCAAAGATTTTTCCTGGTATAGAAGTCAGACTCACCGGCCTGTAGTTCCCTGGGTCCACCTTCTTCCCCTTTTTGAAGATAGGAACAACATTTGCTCTTCTCCAGTCTTCTAGGACTTCTCCTGTTCTCCAAGAATTTTCAAAGATTATGGACAGTGGTTCAAGAATTTCTTCTGCTATCTCCTTCAGTATTCTGGGGTGTAATTCATCTGGACCTGGAGACTTGAATTCATTTAGGTTAGCTAAGTGTTTCCTCACTGTCTTTCTGTTTATAGATATCCTGGATTCTTCTATTCCTTTAATAGGACAGTGAAGATCAGTTGATGTTACATTTCCTTTCTGAGAGAAAACAGATGCAAAATAGGAATTTAAAAGTTCAGCCTTCTCAACATTCTTTCTTATCATTTTATCATTTTCATCCTGTAAAAATCCTATAGCATCTTTGACATTTTTTTTTACTTTTGACGTATCCCCAAAATCCTTTTTTGTTGCTTTTGACATCTCTTGCAAGCCTTAATTCATTGTCAGCTTTAGATAATCTGATTTGTGCCCTGCAGGTTCTGCAGATGGCATTATATTCTTCTTTAGATATGCCTCCCTCTTTCCATTTGATAAACATTTCTTTCTTCCTTTTTAGCATGTGTTTAAGTTCTGTGTTCATCCATCCTGGTTTCCTTAAATGCTTCCCATTCTTCCCTCTTTTTGGAATTGTTAACGATTGTGCTTTGAGAATCTCATTTTTCAAGATGTCCCATCCTTCCTGGACATTTTTTGTCCTTAAGGATATCCTGCCATTGGATCCCTCCAATTCTCTTTCTGAGTCCCTTAAAATCTGCCTTTCTGAAATCTAACCTTGACGTCTGAGTCTTCACAGGTCTTCCTCCTCTTGTTATCCAAAATTCTAAAATAGCATGGTCACTACCTCCTAGGGTCCCAGCCACTCTTACCTCCTCAACCATATCCTCCCTGTTTATAAGGATTAGATCCAAGGTAGCAGATCCCCTTGTTTTCTCCTCTACCTTTTGAAAGATAAAGTTGTCAGCAAGAGAGGATAAGAATTTCCTTGACCTGTTAGTTATGCCTGAGAGAGATTCCCAACAAATGTCTGGATAGTTGAAATCTCCCATGACCACTATGTCATATTTTTTGGAGAACTTGGCCATTTGATGCATAACGAGTTCATCCATATTTTCAGCTTGCATAGGTGGCCTGTAGTAAATGCCTACAATGGTGTCCTTTCCATTGTTCTGTCCTTGTATGCTTACCCAAACAGTTTCCACAGAACTCCCAGTCTCTGAAGCGTCAATCTCTGTGCAGATATAAGCTTTTCTAACATATAATGCGACACCTCCTCCTCGTTTATCAAGTCTGTTTCTTGCAAATAAGTTGTATCCTTCTAGCCTTGTATTCCAATCATGTGTATCGTCCACACCAAGTTTCAGTGATTCCAATGACATCATACTTCTTCTCCAGCGTTAGTAGTTCCAATTCTCCTTGTTTGTTGCCCATGCTTTGTGCATTTGTATAAAAACATTTTAGTTTGTGATTGGTTTCTCTTCCTCCAATATTTTTATTATTTAGATTGTTTTGTCTTCGTTCTTCCTTTCCACTTCTAATAGCCGAGTTCTCAATAGCATTTGTCAGGTGTATGGCTTTTTCTGGGATTTTGCTTCCCTTCCCACATTGTTCTAGTTTAAAGCTCTCCTGATGAGTGTAGCAAGGCGACTTCCAAATACATGTTTTCCAGTCTTCGTAAGGTGAACCCCATCTCTAGCAAGTAATTCACTCCGTGATCCAGAAATCCAAATCCTTGCTGACGGCACCATCGACGTAGCCAGTTGTTCACCTGCAGAATCTTATTCCACCTCCTTGTTCCATGGTCATCCACTGGGAGGATGGATGAGAAGACCACCTGCGCACCCAGTTCTTTCACTTTCTTGCCTAAGTTTTCAAAGTCACTGCAGATGGTTTCCAGGTCACTTCTTGTGGTGTCATTTGTCCCCACATGTATTAGCAGGAATGGGTAGTCATCTTTAGGTCTGAAGAGTCCTGATATCCTGCTTTATGGCAAGGTGCTCCATCATGCTGGAAAAGGCATTGTTGATCGTCAAACTGCTCTTGGAGGGTTGGGAGAAGTTACTCTTGGAGGACATTCTGGTACCATTCTTTATTCATGGCTGTGTTTTTAGGCAAGACTGTGAGAGAGCCGATTCCCTTGGCTGAGAAGCAACCCCACACATGAATGGTTTCAGGATGCTTAACAGTTGGCATGAGATAAGACTGGTGGTAGCGCTCACCTTGTCTTCTCCGAATGAGGCGTTTTCCTAATGTGTCAAACAATCGAAAAGGGGATTCATCAGAGAAAATAACTTTACCCCAGTCCTCAGCAGTCCACTGCCTGTACCTTTTGCAGAATATCAGTCTGTCCATGATGTTTTTTCTGGAGAGAAGTGGCTTCTTTGCTGCCTTCTTTGAGACCAGGCCTTGCTCCAAGAGTCTCCGCCTCACAGTGCGTGCAGATGCATTCACACCTGCCTGCTGCCATTCCTGAGCAAGCTCTGCACTGCTGGTAGCCCGATCCCGCAGCTGAAACACTTTTAAGAGACGGTCCTGGCGCTTGCTGGTCTTTCTTGGGCACCATGGAGCCTTTTTGGCAACAATGGAACCTCTCTCCTTGAAGTTCTTGATGATGCGATAGATTGTTGACTGAAGTGCAATCTTTCTAGCTGCGATACTCTTCCCTGTTAGGCCATTTTTGTGCATTGCAATGATGACTGCACGTGTTTCTTTAGAGATAACCATGCTTAACAGAAGAGAAACAATGATGCCAAGCACCAGCCTCCTTTTAAAGTGTCCAGTGGTGTCATTCTTACTTAATCATGACAGATTGATCTCCAGCCATGTCCTCATCAACACCCACACCTGTGTTAATGGAGCAATCACTGAAAAGAGGTTAGCTGGTCCTTTTAAGGCAGGGCTGCAATGATGTTGAAATGTGTTTTGGGGGATAAAGTTCATTTTCTAGCCAAATATTGACTTTGCAAGTAATTGCTGTTAAGCTGATCACTCTTTATAACATTCTGGAGTATATGCAAATTGCCATTAGAAAAAGTGAAGCAGTATACTTTGTAAAAATTAATATTTGTGTCATTCTCAAAACTTTTGTCCATGACTGTACTTCTGTACTTGAAAATGAGCCTATTGCAGATGGAATGTTTGGCTACTGTAAAGTTCACTTCTTCCTTGAAACTCCTTTCCTAATGGGGAGCACAAAGCAGAAATAGCAATTGGTAGTGTGATAGGTTGGCTTTCTCCTGATCATTGAGACTGCCTTTTCCCATGCAATATGTGGTAAGATGTGATGTACATCTATTGCAGCACATGTGTGGAGCTCAACTCTTGTCCTGATCTCCTATTCTGCAGCCAAAATACAGTTTGCAGGCATTCCTTATCACGGTAGTCAAGTTTCGCCTGCCACGCCTCAGGATTTTCCCAGCAGTCCTGTGCTCTTCTGTCGGCACCTCTGTCCATTGAGCCACAGCAGGTTCTGCCACTGTCCGGGTGCTGATCATCTTTTGCCTTTGTCCATTCTTTTCGAACAACAAGTGTGTTTAATTTGTTATCTAGCCTGTCCTATCACACTACAGTTGCTACTATTTTAGTCTTCAGTGGATTCTGCTTGAAGTTCTAGTGATACTTCTGAAAATCTAACCCAGTCAGATAAGTATACTGCTGGAGTTTCTGTTTTTACACTGCACTCTCCCTCGATTTCGTAGGAGGTATGTGATACGCTCAACTGTTATGAATGTGCTGGAGATGGTTTCTGAGCAGAGGCTCCCTCTGGTGGTTGCAAACAGTACTGAACCTTACAGCGAGGAATGGCAATCTGGGATCACGGACTGGACTGATATAAGGGAGGTTCCCTCCCATGATGGTTGCCGGTGATCAATTGTTCTTATCTCATTTGTGGTTCCTGGTTCATTTGGAAGTCTGCTGGAGTCTTGCATGCATCTGCTGCTTTCAGATAAGATATTTTCTGCTTTTCTTTTTGTGCTTGCTTTTTGCATAATTTTCTGCACTTTTGTGGAGGTCAGCCAGGTCCCCTCCTGGGGCTTGTGCTCCTCTCAGTTTATCTGTAGCCACTGTTATTTGTTCATTTGCTTTTTCCTGTTTTTTTCAGTGGCTGCGGCTTAGTTTTGTTACACCAGAGATCTGATTTAGGTGGTGGAGATCGTGTGATCTCAGGTGTTTTTGCCACCAGAAGAGTTGGTATTTTTTAGGGTTTTTTGTTGGATTGCAGTCAGAATCCTTTCCTGTACTTTTCTGTCTAGACAGATTGGGCCCCAGCGTTTGCTCATTCTATTTTTTGGCTGTGTCCGTGCTTCTTCTTGTCTAACCGCCATTACATGTTTGGGGGCTTCCTATTTTCTTTGGGGATCTGCTCTGGGGCAGATAGCTTTCCTCTTTCTGCCTTTAGGTGTAGTTATCTCTCAGGCCGTGACGAGGCATCTAGGATCAATGTAGGAACGCTCCACGGCTACCTCTAGTTGTGTGGTTAGTTCCGGTTACTGCAATCCAATAGGTTCCAGCCTCTCTGGTGTATTGCCGTTTTTGCTTTTTCTCCTCAGCTACCTAAACATAACACTCAACAGCCTTTTAGAGAGCCAGGTCCAAGTTGTCTCCTCTAGTTTTCACCTTCACGGTGTATCCAGGTCGCACTAAAGCTGTTAGGGCCTGCATTGCTGTAAACTATAGTCTGTACAGGAACCGGGTGGGGTTTGTGCAGCTTTTTCATAGCTAGATCCTTTATCCCGTGTTTACTATCACGTGTGCATAACATTGCTTTTGAGACGCAAAACTGACTTCTCCGCTTATGTGGCAAAACTATTCACTTTGTTAATGCAAAAAAGAGGCATATATGAAAAAAACATAAAAAAAGTAAATATGCTAAGAAACTACGTTAAGAAATCTTAAAATGTATACCTTACATGGAGAGCTTTTATTAAAGTAGGTGATACAACTGTAAATAGGATTACGACATCGGAGATTAGTTGGTGCTTCTTGATTGGTCACCCTAAGCTGATAGAAGATTGAAGGATCAACAGACTAAATGGATAATGTAATAGACAAGCTACTAACAATGCAATAATGATAACAAAATAATAAAGACACATTTTTTCTATAAGCCTGCATGAAAGGTGTTATAAGAAATTACAACCTCTGAATCTTGAAAATTAGAGCCAATCAGCAAATTCAAGCATCATATTTGCTTTCAGCACCACAGAGTTAATTAAGTTCAACTGTTTTCATCTCTGAAAAATGTAGCTGTAGAACAATGAAATCATTCTGGCTACTGAATATTACGCTATTGGCCTTAAATAATTATTTACGGTAATTAAAATTTATTCTTTAATTCTTTAGTTGTGATTTGGCCGACACAATATAATTGGAAGACAAAAGGTAAAGAAGGCGCTCCTAGTGCAGATCGGCTGGTAAAGTGGTTTTACTGGTGAGTAATACACTTACCTGTTAGCATTGTGCAAAATTTAGGCACAACTGTGAATGAAGCTTTTTTCTTAATCCACCGGCTGCAGCAATGCCGGTTATTTCCTGGACTGAAGAGGGAGGGAGTTACAGATAAAACAATAGAATATCCACATACTAAGGCTGAGGTCACACTTGCGAGAAACTCGCACGAGTCTCACACCTCAATACCTGGCACTGCCGCATAGAAATACATGCAGCCGCACACTCTGGTCCCGAGTGTCGGCGGCAGTGCTGGGTATTGAGGTGCGAGACTCATGTGAGTTTCTCACAAATGTGACCCCGGCCTAAATGTACGATGCCAAGGTGTAGGTAAGAAATATAATTTATTCATAAAACTACGTATTACAGAGTCCATCAGACTCCTTCATCAGGTCTGAGCCCACAGGATATCATTCATGCATCTTTGTAGAGCTCCCACAGTGACGCGTTTATCCCACATATTCCACTTCCAAATGGAAGCACTTAGTATACACCAAATAAAATAAAAAAGGACAATTAATATACAGTACAGACCAAAATTTTGGACACACCTTCTCATTTAAAGATTTTTCTGTATTTTCATGACTATGAAAATTGTACATTCACACTGAAGGCATCAAAACTATGAATTAACACAGGTGGAATTATATACTTAACAAAAAAGTGTGAAACAAGTGAAAATATGTCTTATATTCTAGGTTCTTCAAAGTAGTCACCTTTTGCTTTGATGACTGCTTTGCACACTCTTGGCATTCTCTTGATGAGCTTCAAGAGGTAGTCACCGGGATGGAATCAATGCAAAAAAGTATCTGTCCTCATAAAAATTATATTGCAATAAAGCCTTACAGCCTATGAAAGCTTTGTGATCAGATTCTAATAGCACCACTATTTTTTTTCTAGAGTGCTGTATGTGTAATATTGGCAGTGTTAGATCTGTATGATTTTTGTGTATGGCTGCCCTAGATCTGTATGATTTTTTTGTATGTCTGCTCTAGATCTGTATGATTTTTGTGTATGGCTGTGCTAGAGCTCTATGATTTTTGTGTATGGCTGCTCTAGATCTCTATGATTTTAGTGTTTAGCTGTTTTAGATCTGTATGATTTTTGTCTATGGCTGCTTTAGATCTGTATGATTTTTGTGTATAGCTGTGTTAGATTCTCTATGTTTTTTTGTGAATAGCTGCTCTGGATCTGTATGACTTTTGTGTATGACTGTGCTAGATCTCGCTGATTTTTGTGTATGACTGTGCTAGATCTCGCTGATTTTTGTGTATGACTGTGCTAGATCTCGCTGATTTTTGTGTATGGCTGCTCTAGATCTGTATGATTTTTGTGTATAGCTGTGTTAGATCTCTCTGATTTTTGTGTATGGCTGCTCTAGATCTGTATGATTTTAGTGTTTGGCTGTGTTAGATCTGTATGATCTTTGTGTATAGCTGTGCTAGAGCGCTATGATTTTTGTGTATGGCTGCTCTAGATCTGTATGATTTTAGTGTTTGGCTGTGTTAGATCAGTATGATCTTTGTGTATAGCTGTGCTAGAGCACTATGATTTTTGTGTATGTCTGCTCTAGATCTGTATGATTTTAGTGTTTGGCTGTGTCAGATCTGTATGATCTTTGTGTATGTCTGCTCTAGATCTGTATGATTTTTGTGTATGGCTGTGTTAGATCTAGCTGTGTTACTATTTCCCAATTGTTAGATTTAATGCAAATCTATAAAATACAAAGATCAATGTCCTGTACAGTATTTTACGGTTATTGAGGAAGATACATGTAATAGCTTCTGACCATTAATGTTCTTGTCACACTGCTATTAATTTCTTCAGGAATTTACTGCAGTTAGTTTAATTTGGTTAAATCAATTTGACAATTTAATTAAATTGAGCCAGAAAATACAAAACAGAGGTCCATGTTCAGAGTGCTAATAATAGTAGCTATACTTTATATATCAACTGGAAAATGTGTAATCACTGCGGCCTAAGGCCTCATTCACACGGAAGTGTTATGGTCAGTATTTTATATTAGTTTTGTGAAGCCAGAATCTGGAGCCTACAGAGAGAAAAAGTAAAATGAATAGGCTTGTGCCTGTTCTGTGTTTAGGTTCCACTAGTGGTTTTGGTGTTGCAATGCTGATGCAAAATAATGACCCCTGAACTGCTGAGTGTGTTATTACTTTATAACAAAAATGATTCAATCAAAATAAAAGGATATGTGCAGACGTTCAGTATTTGTAGCAGAAAAATCTGCTGCAAATATTGATATGAATTTATGGTGAAGGGTAAATCCCATAGAGAAAGTGATTAAGAAAAGCGTAGTAATTTAAAATATAATATTTTTATTTGACAATAGTAAAAACTAACAATGAAAAAACAGACAGAATGGAATAACCAAATGAAAACAATCATGGACTTCCGGAGCTACAGTGTGTGATAAACCTAAAGGTACAGCCTGATTGGTATATAATACACTTGTTGCAGAATAGAGCTAAACAGCCCCCAATTCCCTAATTTTAAATGTGCAAAATCGCAAATATTGTAAGATGAAGGGGGTAATATGCTCGCTGCTATATGCACTGCTATAAGCATAAAGCTGCACAGTGCAGAAACAAGGTTGGTAAAATAAGATGGGCTATACTAAAGGCAGAGTAAAAATACAACATCCAGTGACTTGCAAAATAGACTTGCATGCATGATGAAGGTATATGATAATTCTACTCAAAGCTAGGGGAATCATAGATATATATGTAGACCCACTTACATGCAGTCGCAGCGCAAAATCAATCAGGGTGAGGTAGTCTCAGCGGAGGTCCGAGAACGCCCAACGGGCACCGTTTCACCTAGCGGCTTCTTCCGGGGCACTCTTGCGCTGCGACTGCATGTAAGTGGGTCTACATATATATCTATGATTCCCCTAGCTTTGAGTAGAATTATCATATACCTTCATCATGCATGCAAGTCTATTGCGCAAGTCACTGGATGTTGTATTTTTACTCTGCCTTTAGTATAGCCCATCTTATTTTACCAACCTTGTTTCTGCACTGTGCAGCTTTATGCTTATAGCAGTGCATATAGCAGCGAGCATATTACCCCCTTCATCTTACAATATTTGCGATTTTGCACATTTAAAATTAGGGAATTGGGGGCTGTTTAGCTCTATTCTGCAACAAGTGTATTATATACCAATCAGGCTGTACCTTTAGGTTTATCACACACTGTAGCTCCGGAAGTCCATGATTGTTTTCATTTGGTTATTCCATTCTGTCTGTTTTTTCATTGTTAGTTTTTACTATTGTCAATATAAAAATATTATATTTTAAATTACTACGCTTTTCTTAATCACTTTCTCTATGGGATTTACCCTTCACCATAGATTATGTTTAAAATGATATATTGAAGTGTCTTTTTTGCCTATATTATTTAGGATTATGGGAATTAAATATTGATATGAACCCTAATCCAATCTTCCCCAGAAGAAGCTAAGGGTGAAACATACGTCTGGGTGAGAGGGGGAGACTCAGTCTACTTCCTTGTTCAGGTTAGTGTTCTTGCCTCCAATCTTGACACTCTGATTATGTGGTTTAATATACCTTATTTCATTGGCATGGTTTATACTTATGGCACCACCCTATGGTTAATGTTCTCTGTAGGACTATAGATTGTGGGATGTTGTTTAGTCTTACCACTTTGGATCTGTCTCGGCACTTACTAGGTAGGGACTGAGTCCCTTTATTGTATACTGGAATGGCAAGATTATACTTAAGTGTATAGGTGGGATCTTTAGGCTGATATACCTTATTGTACTTTTCTAGTTGAAATATTGATCTTTTGTGTATTGTATGGTCACTGGACCTAGATCTCACCTTTAGATCCAACTTGTACATATTTGTATCCTATTATGATTCTTATAATTATACTGTACAATATCCTGAACATGATAGGATTAGGGTTCCCCTACTGGGCACTCAGTGATATTTTTAATATTGTTTTATTTTTAAACAATTGAAATAATTTTAATCATTTAATGGTTCTCTTCTTTCGGCAAACAATAATGTACAGTGGGGAAAAAAGTATTTAGTCAGCCACCAATTGTGCAAGTTCTCCCACTTAAAAAGTTGAGAGAGGCCTGTAATTGACATAATAGGTAGACCACAACTAAGAGAGTCAAAATGAGAAAACAAACCCAGAAAATCACCTTGTCTAATTTGGCAAGATTTATTTCAAATTATTGTGGAAAATAAGTATTTGGTCATTAACAAAAGTTCATCTCAATATTTTGTTATATATCCTTTATTGGCAATGACAGAGGTCAAACGTTTTCTGTAAGTCTTCACAAGGTTGGCACACACTGTTGGTGGTATGTTGGCCCATTCCTCCATGCAGATCTCCTCTAGAGCAGTAATGTTTTGGGCCTGTCACTGGACAACACAGACTTTCAAATACCTCCAAAGGTTTACTATGGGGTTGAGATCTGGAGACCGGCTAGGCAACTCCAGGACCTTCATATGCTTTTTACGAAGATACTCCTTTATTGCCCTGGCGGTGTGCTTGAGATCATTATCATGCTGAAAAACCCATCCACGTTTAATCTTCAATGCCCTTGATGATAGAAGAAGGTTTGCACTCAAAATCTCATGATACATGAACCCATTCATTCTTTCATGTACACGGATCAGTCGTCCTAGTCCCTTTGCAGAGAAACATCCCCAAAGTATGATGTTGCCACCCCTATGCTTCACAGTAGGTATGGTGTTTTTTGGATGCAACTCAGCATTCTGTCTCCTTCAAACACAATGAGTTTTGTTTCTACCAAACAGTTCTACTTTGGTTTCATCAGACAATATGACATTCTCCCAATACTCTTCTGGATAATCCAAATGCTCTCTAGAAAACTTCAGACTGGCCCGAACATGTACTGGCTTAAGCAGGGGGACACATCTGGCACTGCAGGACCTGTGTCCCTGGCGGCGTAGTGTGTTACTGATGGTAGTCTTTGTTACGATGGTTACAGCTCTATTCAGGTCATTCACTAGGTCCCCCCGTGAGGTGTTAGGGATCGAGTTCCCACTGCTGCACAAGGGGAATCTCGAGCCATCCCCGCTGCGGTCCCCCATCTGTCTCCGGCCGCAGTGGAGCCTGCTCAGCAGAGACGTCGGTCCCAGCGTCTCGCCCAGTCTAATACTGTGCAGAGGATGACTGCTGCCCCCAGGTCCTGCCATTGTAACCAGTGCAGGTCAGCGGCAAGCTGACGTAGTTGGGACTAAGTCCTGTGTGTTCCCTTCTGAGCATGCTCAGGGTAAGATCTCTCATAGGAGATCAGGGGTCACATGGTCGGGTACTGCAGCGACTCCCATTGGTCCTCCAGGAAGGTCCTGAAGCTGCTTTAGTTCTGGAGCAGCTTTCCCATTGGTCCTTTTCTGGAAGGTCCTTTAGCTGATAATATAAAAGGTGTGCATGACCGCACGGCCGTGCGCTAGCATCAAATCTGTTACGTGCTTGCGTCAGTGTGGTCATGTATGCATGTAGTTAGGTCCGGCTGAAATAAGCCCTAGAATACCGGCACCTCCGGTGAGGAGTTTTGTATGCACGTGTTCAAGGCTCGGCTGAAAACGCCATTAGAATACCGGCTACTCCGGTGAGGAGATTATTGCTTGTGTTCTGATTGCATGACCACAGACTGCAATCCGCTTTGCAGTCATCTGTGTCCCCTGTGAGTCTGACAGGACACAGTCTTTTTCACAGCGGCTCTGTGAATTAACAGAGTCCGCTTACATCGCCATATAGCGCTACAGCATTTTAGTTAGCGACTCTGTGGAATAAAAGAGTTCGCCCATACCGCCATATAGTGCTACGGCGTTTACATCTGCGACTCTGCGGGATAATAGAGTTCGCTCATACTGCCTATTTGCGCCATCTTACTAGCAGTAGGCTCTGCCTGCATGGTGGACCTCGGGCTGCGAACGCATCTCTCCTTAATATCTATTAGGTGCGTTATTAGTGGTCATTTATGTCTTCCATTTTCTTATTACTGCTCCCACAGTTGATTTCATCACACCAAGCAGCAAGCCTATTTCAGATTCAGTCTTCCCAGCCTGGTGCAGGGCTACAATTTTGTTTCTGGTGTCTTTCGACAGGTCTTTGGAGTGTGACTGTTTGAGTTTGTGGACAGTTGTCTTTTATACTGATAACAAGTTCAAACAGGTGCCATTACTACTGGTAATGAGAGGAGCACAGTGGAACCTCTTAAAGAAGAAGTTACAGGTTTGTGAGAGCCAGAAATCTTGCATGTTTTTAGGTGACTAAAAACTTATTTTCCACCATAATTTGCAAAACAAATCTTGCCAAATCAAACAAGGTGATTTTCTGGATTTGTTTTCTCATTTTGACTCTCATAGTTGTGGTCTACCTATGATGTCAATTACAGGCCTCTGTCATCTTTTTAAGTGGGAGAACTTCAACAATTGTTGGCTGACTAAATACTTTTTGTCCCCACTGTAAGTCCAAATTTGGTTTAACATGTCTACTTGAAGTTCTGTTGCCTCTCAGTGTTGGACACTATTATATTATTACTTCTTCCAGATGTAAAAATGTTCTAACAGGGTACATGAAAGTGAGGTCCTTCCTGGACCCTTATTTATTTTTTACAAATACGCAACAGTTTTAGGCTGTATTTCCACGTTCAGGAAACACAGCGCTTTGGACGGAGCGGAAAGTCCGCTCCGCTCAAAGCCCCGCCCCCTTCTGAACGCGCTCTCATTCCGGATGTGTTCATGGAACACATCCGGAACACATGCGGAATGACCGCAGGGCTACATAGCCCTGTGTTATTTCCCTTGCGGCGACGCAGCGTCGCCGCAAGGGAATAGGACATGCTGCAGTCTAAAAAGACGCGCCGCATGTCCGGAAACGCAGGTCTTCCGCTTGCATGTTTGTAAGCATAGTGGAGATGGGATTTCTTGAAATCCCCTCCACTATGCTGTAAGATCTGGACGCTGCGTGTTTGACGCTGCGCCAACGCACAGAGTGAAACACACAGCTAATCCTGACTGTTTCCTGAACGTAGAAACATACCCTTATTAATTTATTCTCCGCTTTCTTCCCACACTCCAAAGACATACTGATACGAAATTAGATTGTGAGCTCTAATTGGGACAGTGATGACAAAGTTTGTAAAACACTGTGGAACAGTATAATGACAAATTCATTGAATGCTGCACTGTGGAAATAAACCAGTGGTGCCGACCTAAATGTTAAAGCAGCGCCCGGCTGCCTTGATCATCCAATTCTGTAGTTCCCAATCTTTTTTAACCTATGAGTCAAATTTAGCTCTGATTGATTGGTTGCAAGTCAATACGAGCTCTCCAAGTGCCGACATACAGAGCCAACTATTACCGGTATAATCACAGACAAAGCTTCCCCCCAGAAATCACACAGACTTTGTGCCAGTATATGCGCATCTAGATCTGCTCTCCTGTGCCAGGTTAAACAGAAAATTCACAATCTGGAGACCTGCTCTTCATGGCTGTTTGTAAGAACTGGTGCTAATACACCAAGCTTGCAGACAGCTGCCAGACACATATCACTGGCCTCTGTGCCACATATCATTGACCTGCGAGTCACATGTGGCTCCTGAGCCACAGGTTGGGGACTCGTGATCTAATTCATCAGCCAACAGCTGGGCCTGTTTGTCGCTTCAAGAAAAAGTGGAAATAGGAGCTTAAATATTAAGTTCCACAGAATTTGACACTAGCGAAAACTGCCCAGGTTTCCCCTAACTAGTACCAGAGGATACAAATTATATTTTCATGAGGTACCTTCACTATCCTGATACTTTGCTTTCAACAGATGCAGCACAGTATATGATCATAACACTGGTCACTTTGATCTAATTTTCTTTGAGTATGAAGGATGTAGTTTAGGCTGGAAACTCACATACAGTTTTGTTACAGTTTTATCTTAGCCAAAGTAGATTAAGCGTTAAGCTGAAGTATAAGCCCTTCCCTTATTTTTCCCATTCCATTTGAATCCACGCCTGATTTTAGGACACAAAACTATATAAAAAACTGCATGTTTGATTCCTGATGAAGCTGTGTGTCTTTGCGGCAAAACGCGCGTCGAGGTTGCTGTTTACCCCCATACCATACCATGACTACAGGTAATATATTGGTCTATCATTAATAAGTCTCTATCTGATACTAATATTCACACATGGTGCAGGTTCAATTTAGTTAATATTGAGGCGCCATTTTATATCAGTTGCGTTCTGTATACTTTGCTGTTAATGTAAATTATTTAACACATAGGAGCGACACTTCCATAGATAATCAAGTATATTCCTATTAGCATGGATATTACCTATTTATCTTATTTATGAATATTTACACATTTAAGCCAATATATGCCTATATCACAGTGGGGTAATTTGATTTTATGTGCTTTTGTCGTCTATCTAACATTATTTATTTATGTGGTTATCTTCGGTATACCACTGTATGTACTACATTGTATTAATAACATTTTTATTTATATTCGTACTATTTGGATCCCAGTATCTCTTTATTGCACTCAGTAGGTTTCTACATGCTTTTTTATATGAGGATATTTATAAGTGTTAAATCTACATTAACATCTATGATGAAGAATAGCATAAATATTTCTTTAATTGCACAAAGCACAGTGAATTGTATGTGTTTTGTGAGCATCAAGTGCAATTTATTCATGCAGTATGAAGAAATAGGCCAATACAAACAGGACAAATGTGCTTTATATTACATTCTATTACTAAACTTTAATAGTATTCATTGTTTAAGTACATACTTGCCATAGACATAGATACACGGCCTTCTTCGTGTAAGGACATAGCTTGATTTTTAAAGTGTGCTTATAATGAATGGACTCTCCATTTACTGAACTGCTGGTGCAACTGAATAGGAAAACATGTAAGTTAATTGCTTTAAAACTGATACATACTTGACATAGCTGCATAAATACTATGGATCCGGCATCTCTATTCCAGCTACAGTGTATACAGTTTATGAATATTTATGGCTTATGCAATTATCACGGACAGCTTTACTTTTCAGCTACATACAGCCGGATTATATGGAAAATATAGGATTTATCTTTCATCATCATGTAAGCAGATTTGTTGTTTCACTGTAATCTGCTCCTATAATATTTAGGGAATTTTTAGTAAATAATTGTCTACCATAAATCTATATGCTGTGAAACCTCTAAGGGTATGTGCAGACGATCAGTAAATGCTGCGGATTGGACGCTGTGTTTTTATGCAGAGTCCAACCCGCAGCGTCCACATGTTACAGCATAGTGGATGGGATTTTAAGAAATCCCATGTCCTCAGACGCCTGTGGATCACCCGAGAAGACGGACAAGCGGCGCGTTTCTCCAGACCACAGCATGTCGACTTCTCTGGAGGAGATGATAGTCTCCGCAAGAGAAATTTCATCTATACAATGTATTGGACCCGGTGAATCCGCATGGTTAAGGCTGCTTTCACATTTGCGTTTGAGCGACGTGCGCCTGTCTGCGCACGGCCGCCGCTAAGCTCCGCCCCCGGCCACGCCTCCTCCCGGCGGCTCCGCCTGTGGGCGCATGGCGCCGCATGCGACCTGCGTACCCTATCTTTATCATTGGGTACGCAGGCCGTGCAACGGTATGCGCTTGGCGGCGCATGCGTCCTTTTGACGGTGCGCCGAGCGCACCAAAATGTTGCATGCTGCTTTTTGGTGCACTCGCCGCACCAGTCAAATGGACGCATGCGCCGCTAACGCATACCTGCGCACGGCCTGCGTACCCAATGATAAAGATAGGGTACGCAGGTCGCATACGGCGTCATGCCCCATGGGCGGAGACGCCGGGAGGAGGCACGGCCAGGGGCGGAGCTTAGCGGCGGCCGTGCGCAGACAGGCGCAGGTTGCTCAAACGCAAATGTGAAAGCAGCCTAAGTGAACACATGTGGAATCAACTGTGTTCAATAGCCGGCGGTGCTTTGAATGCAGCAAACATGCCAAAGTGCTGCCAGTCTCGGATCGTCCGCACATATCCTAAAAACACCACATATTTGAAAAGAACAACGCAATATCCAGATCAGATTTTCTGTTACAAATCTTTTGCTCCACTATACAGTACAGACCAAAAGTTTGGACACACCTTCTCATTTAAAGATTTTTCTGTATTTTCATGACTATGAAAATTGTACATTCACACTGAAGGCATCAAAACTATGAATTAACACATGTGGAATTATATACTTAACAAAAAAGTGTGTAACAACTGAAAATATGTCTTATATTCTAGGTTCTTCAAAGTAGCCACCTTTTGCTGTGATGACTGCTTTGCACACTCTTGGCATTCTCTTGATGAGCTTCAAGAGGTAGTCACCGGAAATGGTCTTTCAACAATCTTGAAGGCATTCCCAGAGATGCTTAGCACTTGATGGCCCTTTTGCCTTCACTCTGCGGTCCAGCTCTCCCCAAACCATCTCGATTAGGTTCAGGTCTGGTGACTGTGGAGGCCAGGTCATCTGGCGTAGCACCCAATCACTCTCCTTCTTGGTCAAATAGCCCTTACACAGCCTGGAGGTGTGTTTGGGGTCATTGTCCTGTTGAAAAATAAATGATGGTCCAACTAAACGCAAACCGGATGGAATAGCATGCCGCTGCAAGATGCTGTGGTAGCCATGCTGGTTCAGTATGCCTTCAATTTTGAATAAATCCCCAACAGTGTCACCAGCAAAGCACCCCCACACAATCACACCACCACCTCCATGCTTCACGGTGGGAACCAGGCATGTAGAGTCATCCGTTCACCTTTTCTGGGTCGCACAAAGACACGGTGGTTGAAACCAAAGATCTCAAATTTGGACTCATCAGACCAAAGCACAGATTTCCACTGGTCTAATGTCCATTCCTTGTGTTCTTTAGCCCAAACAAGCTTCTTCTGCTTGTTGCCAGTCCTTAGCAGTGGTTTCCTAGCAGCTATTTTACCATGAAGGCCTGCTGCATAAAGTCTCCTCTTAACAGTTGATGTAGAGATGTGTCTGATGCTAGAACTCTGTGTGGCATTGACCTGGTCTCTAATCTGAGCTGCTGTTAACCAGCGATTTCTGAGGCTGGTGACTGGGATAAGCTAATCCTCAGAAACAGAGGCGACTCTTGGTCTTCCTTTCCTGGGGCGGTCCTCATGTGAGAGTTTCTTTGTAGCGCTTGATAGTTTTTGCAACTGCACTTGGGGACACCTTCAAATTTTTCCCAATTTTTCAAACTGACTGACCTTCATTTCTTAAAGTAATGATGGCCACTCGTTTTTCTTTACTTAGCTGCTTTTTTCTTGCCATAATACAAATTCTAACAGTCTATTCAGTAGGACTATCAGCTGTAACCACCAGACTTCTGCACAACATAACTGATGGTCCCAACCCCATTTATAAGACCAGAAATCCTACTTATTAAACCTGACAGGGCACACCTGTGAAGTGAAAACCATTTCCGGTGACTACCTCTTGAAGCTCAACAAGAGAATGCCAAGAGTGTGCAAAGCAGTCATCAAAGCAAAAGGTGGCTACTTTGAAGAACCTACAGTCATGGCCAAAAGTTTTGAGAATGACACAAATATAAATTTTTACAAAGTCTACTGCTTCACTTTTTCTAATGGCAATTTGCATATACTCCAAAATGTTATAAAGAGTGATCAGCTTAACAGCAATTACTTGCAAAGTCAATATTTGGCTAGAAAATGAACTTTTTCCCCAAAACACATTTCAACATCATTGCAGCCCTGCCTTAAAAGGACCAGCTAACCTCTTTTCAGTGATTGCTCCATTAACACAGGTGTGGGTGTTGATGAGGACATGGCTGGAGATCAATCTGTCATGATTAAGTAAGAATGACACCACTGGACACTTTAAAAGGAGGCTGGTGCTTGGCATCATTGTTTCTCTTCTGTTAAGCATGGTTATCTCTAAAGAAACACGTGCAGTCATCATTGCAATGCACAAAAATGGCCTAACAGGGAAGTGTATCGCAGCTAGAAAGATTGCACCTCAGTCAACAATCTATCCCATCATCAAGAACTTCAAGGAGAGAGGTTCCATTGTTGCCAAAAAGGCTTCAGGGCGCCCAAGAAAGACCAGCAAGCGCCAGGACCGTCTCTTAAAAGTGTTTCAGCTGCGGGATCGGGCTACCAGCAGTGCAGAGCTTGCTCAGAAATGCAGCAGGCAGGTGTGAATGCATCTGCACGCACTGTGAGGCAGAGACTCTTGGAGCAAGGCCGGTCTCAAGGAGGGCAGCAAAGAAGCCACTTCTCTCCAGAAAAAACATCATGGACAGACTGATATTCTGCAAAAGGTACAGGCAGTGGACTGCTGAGGACTGGGGTAAAGTTATTTTCTCTGATGAATCCCCTTTTCGATTGTTTGGGACATCAGGAAAACGCCTCATTCGGAGAAGACAAGGTGAGCGCTACCACCAGTCTTGTCTCATGCCAACTGTTAATCATCCTGAAACCATTCATGTGTGGGGTTGCTTCTGAGCCAAGGGAATCGGCTCTCTCACAGTCTTGCCTAAAAACACAGCCATGAATAAAGAATGGTACCAGAATGTCCTCCAAGAGCAACTTCTCCCAAACCTCCAAGAGCAGTTTGGCAATCAACAATGCCTTTTCCAGCATGATTGAGCACCTTGCCATAAAGCAAAGGTGATAACTAAATGGCTCAGGGAACAAAACATAGAGATTTTGGGTCCATGGCCTGGAAACTCCCCAGATCTTAATCCCATTGAGAACTTGTGGTCAATCATCAAGAGACGGGTGGACAAACAAAAACCTAAAAATTCTGACAAAATGAAAGCATTGATTGTGCAAGAATGGACTGCTATCAGTCAGGATTTGGTCCAGAAGTTGATTGAGAGCATGCCAGGGAGAATTGCAGAGGTCCTGAAGAAGAAGGGTCAACACTGCAAATATTGACTTGCTGCATTAACTCATTCTAACTGTCAGGCTAAGTGCACACGTTCAGGAATATTTGCGCTTTTTTCGCGTTTTTTCGCGGGAAAAAACGCGTCAAAAACGCATGTATTAAGCATCCTATCATTTAGAATGAATTCCGCAATTTTTGTGCACATGGTGCGTTTTTTTCCGCAAAAAAAACACATCGCGGAAAATCTAGCAGCATGTCCATTAATTTTGCGGATTTCTAGCGTTTTTCCCGCTTTATTATTGACCTAGAAAGTTCAGGAAAAAATCGCGGTAAAAACGCGTCAAAACCGCGCAAAAAAACGCACCAAAAAACGCGCAAAAAACGCGCGTTTTTGCCGCGAAAAAAGTCCGTTTTTGCTCAGGAATATTCTGCAAACATTCTGCAAACGTGTGCACTTAGCCTTAATGTAAGCTTTTGTTACTCATATGTTTGCAATTACTATATTTCTGTCTGTGATAAAAACATCTGTCAAACACACATAAAAACCAGAGGGCAGCAGATCATGTGAAAATATAATATTTGTGTCATTCTGAAAACTTTTGGCCATGACTGTAGAATATGAGACATATTTTCAGTTGTTTCACACTTTTTTGTTAAGTATATAATTCCACATGTGTTAATTCATAGTTTTGATGCCTTCAATGTGAATGTACAATTTTCATAGTCATGAAAATACAGAACAATCTTTAAATGAGAAGGTGTGTTCAAACTTTTGTACTGTATATTATGCATACTTCTGCTTTCAGAAGATCGCCGTCGTAGAACACCACTTTTCAGTGCAATTTTGGCTGCTCGACTCAAAGATGTTTCAGTGTACAAACAATTTTAGATATTCGTCTACTTATATAAATAATTTGTTTTTAAGGAGTATTCTGCTCTGTGCAAAAGACAGCATTGTTAAAAAATATTGTATGATCATATTATACATTATCCCCTCACGACCTTGGATTTTCCGTATTTGCATTTTCATTTTTGCTCCTCTTTCCAGAAACATAATTTTTTTTATTTCAAGGTCAATATGGTCATCTGGGGGCATGTTTGTTGTGGCATGAGTTTAAACTTTTGAATAACACATTGATTTTAACATATGTGTACTGGAAAACGGGAAAGTACAATTTCACAATGTTTTTTTTTTTTTTAACCATGTTCACTAAAATGCTCAAACTTTCTGACATTATGATTCTCAGGTCATTACAAGTACACAGATACCAAATAAGTGTAAGTTTTTTTTTTATTTAAGTGGTGAAAAAAAATGCCATTTGTAAAAAAAAAAGCGCCATTTTCCAAGACCCGTAGCGTCTCCATTTTTCGTGATCTGGGGCTGGGTGAGGCCTGACGTTTTTATTGATACCATTTTTGTGCAGATCCGTTCTTTTGATCGCCTGTTATTGTATTTTATTGCAATGTTGTGGCGACAAAAAAAATGTAATTCTGGCATTTTGTTTTTTTTTCTTGTTATGCTGTTAACTGATCAAATTAATTTATTTGATATTTTGATAGATTGGGCGTTTCTCAATGCAGTGATACCAAATATGTGCATTTTTTATTGTTTTATTTTGAATGGGTCAAAGGTGGGGTGATTTGAACTTTTATATTTTCTTCACATATTTTAAAACATTTTTTTTCACTTTTTACTTGTTTCAATAGTCCCCTTTGGAGACTTGAAGCTGCGATCTTCTGATCGCTTGTGCTACAACTTATGCTACAACTTATGCTATGTGTAGCAAAAATCATCTCCAGGGTTCATAGGAGATCTGCAATGACAAGAATGGGGGTCTTCTGCAGACCCCGGCTGTCAAACCAACCCATCGGCGCCCAGCAATCATGTGACAGTGGCACCAATGAGCGGGGTTTGTGACATGCTTCCAGGAAGGAAGAGATTGACAATGCCATTTAACATGTTAACAGTCGCTGGTGGATCACAATTAGAGGCACATGACAGCTAATCATATCAGCTGTCATGTGCCTGAAAAGATTTAGGCTCAGCGCTGGAGCCAGCATCAAATGCCAGGACACAACCTATGATGTCCCTATATATCATGAAAGGGTTCACGTATAATTACTCTTTGGCTGTAACACACTTACTCCAGGAAACAGAGGTACAGAAATGTTAAAGGCTGGGTGGGTAAAGTTAGGAGTAAATGAACATTGGAACATGTTCTTTGGAACAGGGAGTGTTTTTGAACTCTTTCCACAAAATATACAGAAGCGGGAAGACCATTGAGGGTTTAACTGAGTGCTTACTTCAGATTAGAAGCCTAGGAATAAATGATCTATAGCTCATAAGCCCTCAATTACCATTTGGCTAACTTGATAATGTCCAAAACAAGGTCTTGGGTGGAGTTTTTAATAGCATGAGTAATCATTTTTGAATATATCAGTCTCCTACGGGTCAAGTTCTATGTCAGAGATGAGGAGGCTATAAGGAGACACATGCAGTCAACCTCAAAGGTCAATCAACAAAGAATGTGCAACTTTGCTAAATACTCAGTTTATGAAAGGTTCTTGGAAGATAAACTAGAGTAGATCATAACCTTTCCTCTGACACACTTTTTTAGTACTGGATTCTATATTGCAATACAATTTCTTATTATGCACCCTTATCTATGGCTTTGGGGGATTGATAGGTGATTATCTGGAGGTTTCCCATGGGACTGTAGCACAATCAAGAGCTAAGAGAGTGGTCTAGCTTCATGGAAGACAACATAACTCAGAGATCATCCAATTCTGCATTGTGGAATGGCAAAAAGCAGTGTTAGCATCTAAAACTATATCACACACAACAGTAGTAAAGATAAAATAAAAGGGTAAATACATTCAAATAATGTATAAAATTTGGGAAAACAGAAGACTCTGAAACTCCTAGGCAATAAACCTACATTTTATCCAGAGTTGTCGTGCTTCCAGAGAGCGTAGAACAACTTCCATTTCGGGCATCAATTTCTGACATATCCCAGGAAACTGGACTCTGAGTTTTTTAGGTGTTTTGCCTCACATAACCCTATTAGATGAGCAGTTCTATTATTTATTTACCAATTATTTATGTTTGACAAGAGCCTATTGCGAATGGGGTAAAGTTATGGGAGATGATTGATGTATTTGTCAAAGTTGTATTGATGTATTTAAAAACTTATGAAATGCTTTTCATTTCATTTCAGTAACCATAGAAACATCTGACTAAAAGATCTAAAAACACTGAAGCGGCAAACCTTTTGGTAAACAAAATTAGTGTAATTTGCAAAACTTATGTCCATGATAGCAGTTTGTATAATTAGTATAGTATCTCGTTTGGATGATTAAATAACATAAAACCAATAAAGGTACACAAGAAAACATCTACATCCGAGCAGAATTCTGCTATTTACTATTAAACTACTATATAAAGTAGCATAATTAGAACGTTACAACACAACCCATATTTATATTAGAATTTCTAATGTTTTTTACATTCAAAAGAACTGTGGTCAGATTCAAATGTTACTTAACCCTTTAATGACCATGCCTGAAAAAGCCTTCACGACTGGCTAATTTTTTTACCATTTTTGCCTCTGCTTTTCAGTAGCCATAACATTTCTCTGACACGGTTGCATGATGATTTGTTTTGTGAGTGATAAATTATTTTTCAGCACTGTTTTGGGATACATTGGGATACATTTAACCCCTTTCTGACATCTGATGTAATAATCCATCCATGTGCCTTGGGCCTATTTGACCAGGGTCAGATTATAACGTCATTTCGATCGCCTGCATACACTGGTTGGTGTGCGGGCGATCGCCACCGGTTGTCAGCTGATTCTGACACTAAGTGTCAGGTGCGGTCACGCACCACTCTCGGCACTTTAACCCCCAAAATGCCGAGATTGAACATGATCGCAGCATTCTGGGAGCCCAAAGAGGGATAACAGCATCTCTGCCTTTGGTTCGGAGACCCTGTGGCGTGACGCGGCGGTACCGATCGTTGCCATGGTGACCCGATGTCGTCATGATGATATCCTGGTCAACAGAGCTAAGAAACTTGCTTATCATGCGCAGTGCATGATCAGCAACTTTCTCTGTCAGTGCAGAGCTTACAGTTCATACAGCATGGGGATGCTGCTGCATCCCATGCTGTACAAGTGATCAGCCTGCAAAAAATGATAGTCCCATAGTGGGACAAAGTAAAAAAGTAAAAAGAAATTTTTTAAATAATTGTAAAAATATTTTAAAGAAATAAAATCAAAAATAATAAAAAAAAATCAAGAGATATTGTATCTATAAACATTTGTATGAAAAAATATATAAACAATAGAAGTACACATATTTGGTATTACCACGTCCGCAACGACCCGACCTATCAAACTGTACCAGTATTTAACCCCTTTAGTGGACACCATTAAAAAAATAAATAAAAAACAAGGCAAAAAACAATGCTACATCATCATACCGCCGAACAAAAAGTGGAATAAAAAGATAAAACGCGATCAAAAGACGGATATAAATAAACATGGTACCGCTGAAAACATCATCTTGTCCAGCAAAAAACAAGCCGCCACCAGTGGAAAAATAAAAAAGTTATAGCTCTCAGAATAAAGTGATGCAAAAATTTGGTGTAAAAGCACCAAAACATAAAAAAATAAATCAGCTGTAATTGTACTGAACCGAAGAATAAAAAACCTGCCTTATCAATTTTACCACACACGAACGGCATAAACTCCCCCACCCAAAAAAAAAAATTCTAAATTGCTGGTTTTCGTTCATTCTGCCTCCCAAAAATCAGAATAAAAAGCTATCAAAAATGTCATGTGCCCGAAAATGGTACCAATAAAAACGTCAACCCGTCTTGTAAAAAACAAGACCTCACATGACTCAGCGGGCCAAATTATGGAAAAATTATAGCTCTCAAAATGTGGTGATGCAAAATCTATTTTTTTGCAATAAAAATCGTCTTTTAGTGTGTGACAGTTGCCAAACATAAAAATTCAATATAAATCTGGTATTGCTGTAACCACACCGACCCGAAGAATAAAGTCGCCTAATCACTTATACCGCACAAGGAACGGCGTAAAAAATAAATAAAACCAATTCTTCATCTGCTCTTGATTTTTTCATTCTGCCTCCCAAACATCACAGTAAGGCTTGGCGCACATCTATCCTGCGCTTTGCGCTAAGCGATTGAACCGAGGTTTCCATGTAAATATCTGAAATGCGTGATTCAGACGGAACCTCTGGCAAAGATTCCCTATAATGAGGCAGATGGAGGCACTGTAGATGCCGTCTGACCTGTGATCCGGCAGTGTCCGTCTTTTTAAGATAAAAGTGGGTTCGGCCACAGTTTTGTGCACTTCTGAAAAGAAGGAAACCGATGAACAGAGGCCAGACGGAGTCCAGAGTAACTCTGCTGCCTCATTATAGTGAATGGATCCTCGGGGGTTTCATGTGAATCACATCACTCAGAGATTTAGATGGAAACCCACAATTTTGGAAAGGTGCCGGATATGCTCAGCGTAGTGCACCGGATAAATGTGATCCCAAACATTTTGTAAAATGTTCCCAATAAAAGCTTCAAGTCAATCCAAAAAAAAGCAAGTCTCCACTCAGGTCTGTCATCTGTTAACGGAAATATAGGGGGTTTCCAATATTACTAGTAGCACAAAGGCTCTGGAAAAGCTAAATGGCTCTTCAGCCGCCAAAAGAAATTCAGCAAATTCTCCACTCTCAAATCCAATTGCCACCTCCCTTCTGAGACCCACAGTGTACCTAAACCATATATTGCGTCCACGTTTGACATTTCTGAAGCGTTGAAAGCCTGCCTAACTTATGGTGCACGCCTCAAGAAGCACGGGCTGGGCATAATGTACTGGTGACTACAGGGCACTGGTCACTACAAAAGCAGTTTGCAATTTTCACTCGGCAACTTTCATTGTTGCTTGCTTCTGGAAAATACCCATGGAGTTAAAATCGTCACTACACCTGTAGATAAATTCCCCAAGGGGTATAGTTTCCAAAATGGGGTCACTTGAGGGGGAATTTTGCTCTTCTAGTAATTAGGGACTCTGTATATGGAGTCCGCAAACTGTTATAGGAAAATATGCGCTCCAAGAGGCAAATAGCGCTCCGTTCCTCCTGAGTCTCTCCGTATGGCTAAGTAGTACTGTACAGCGACTTATAGGGTATTGCCACGTTCAGTAGAAATGGTGGAACAAACTTTGGTGCCATTTTTACCCACTTCTTGTGTGAAAATGTAAAATCTGGTGCTAGAACAAAATTTTGGTGGTAAAAATGTAGTTATTTTTTCTTCACTGCCCAATGGTATAAAATTCTGTGAAACACCTATGGTGTCAATATGATCACTGCACCCGTAGATGAATTCACTGAGAGGTGTAGCTTCTAATATGGGAAAATGGGGTCACTTATGGGGAGCTCTGCTGTTCTGGCACCACATGGGCTCTCCCACCTGCCAACCATAACAGTACGCCTTGCCTTCTTTGCTTTGCACTGTGCCTGAAAAATATTTTCTGGTTACATGTAGGGTTTTGGCGCACAGGAAAAATGGACCTCAGTTTGTTGTAAAAAAAATTCCTAGTAGCCCTTAGAAAAATTAAAACCTAGGGTCTAAAACAACATTTTAGTGGTAAAAAATGTAATTTATTCTTTACTCAACGCTCAGTGGTACAAAATTCTGTGAGGCACATGTGGTGTCAATATGATGACTACACCACTAGATGAATTCATTGGGGGGGTGTAGCATGTAAAATGAGTTCACATATGAGGCTAAGTGCACACGTTCAGGATTATTTGCGTTTTTTTTCGCGGGAAAAAACGTGTAAAAAACGCATGAATTAAGCATCCTATCATTTAGAATGAATTCCGCAATTTTTGTGCACATGGTGCGTTTTTTCCGTGAAAAAAAACGCATCGCGGAAAATCTAGCAACATGTCCATTAATTTTGCGGATTTCTAGCGTTTTTCCCGCTATATTATTGACCTAGAAAGTTCAGGAAAAATCGCTGTAAAACGCGTCAAATCCGCGCAAAAACCGCACCAAAAACGCGGTTTTTGCCGCGAAAAAAGTCCGGTTTTGCTCAGGAATATTCTGCAAACATTCCTGAACGTGTGCACTTAGCCTAAGGGATTTCTGTTGTTCTGGCACCTCAGGGGCTCTGCCAATGTGACGTGGCACCCTCAAACCATTCAGCAAAATCTGAACTGCAATATGGCGCCTGTTCCCTTCTGAGCTTTGCACTGTGCCTCAAAAGTAGTATTCCTCCACATATGGGGTATCGGTGTACTCAGGAGAAATTGTACAACAAAGTTTATGGTGCAATTTCTCCTGTTATCCTTATGAAAATGCAAAATTTGGGGCCAAAATAACATTTTTGTGGTGAAAATGTGATTTTTTTTATTTGCATGGCACAAAGTTATAAACTTCTGTAAAGCACCTGTGGGTTCAAGGTGCTCATCACGCATCTAAATACATTCCTTGAAGGGTACAGTTTCCAAAATTGGGTCACTTATGGGGGGTTTCCGCTGTTTAGGCACATCAGGGGCTCTCCAAATGGGACACAATGTCCGCTAATGATTCCAGGAAAATATACATTCAAAAAATCAAATGACATTCCTTCCCTTCTGAGCCCTGCCGTGCACCTAAACAGTAATTTTCTCCCTCATATGGGGTATCGATGTACTCAGGAGAAATTGCACTACAAATTGTATGGTGCAATTTCTCCTGTTACCCTTATCAAAATGCAATATTTTCTGTTAAAACATATTTGTGAGGAAAATTTGACTTTTTATTTTATGGCTCAAAGTTATAAACTTCTGTGAATCACCTGAGGGTTCAAAGTGCTCACCACACATCTAGATTACTTCCCTGAGGGGTCTATTTTCCAAAATGGTGTCACTTGTGTTGGATTTTCACTGTTTAGGTACATCAGAGGCCCTCCAAATGCGACACAGCATCCATCAAATGTTCCAGCAAATTACCGCATATACTCGTGTGTAAGCTGAGATTTTCAGCCCATTTTTTAAGGCTGAAAGTCCCCCTTTCGGCTTATACGCGAGTCGTATATGCCAGGGGGTCGGCGGGGGAAAGGGAGCGGGGGTGTCAGATCATATTTACCCCCCGGCTTGTCTCTGCAGCCCCCTACGTCTCCCATGGTCTCAGGCTCCTTCCTTCAGCGGTCACTTTGTATCGCTCATTAAAGTCATGAATATGCGCATATTCATGACTTTAATGAGCGGTACCACATGACCGCTGTAGGAAGGAATAGCTGCCGGAGACCGTGGGAGAAGAGCAGGGGGTGCAGAGACCGTGCCAGGAAGGGTGAGTATATGCGATATTCACCTGTCCCCATTCCACCGCTGCGCGCCGCTCCGACCTCCTCGTCCTCTGGCTGTGATGTTCAGGCAGAGGGCGAGATGACGTAGTTAGTGCGCGCCGCGCCCTCTGCCTGAACGTCACTGACAGAGGACCCAGAAGACGGAGCGGCGCGCAGCGGTGGACCGAGGACAGGTCAATATCTCAGGTGCCGGGGCCCTGAGCCAGCGGTGACACCGGCACATGGCCCCCATAGCGCGCCGGAGTCCCGCCTGCTCAGGACACCGGCACTGGCCCCCAGCGACAAGAGGTGAGCATGTCAATTTTTTTTATTTGCAGCAGCAGCATATGGGGCCTATTCTATGGAGCATCTTATGGGGGCATAATCTATGGAGCATCTTATGGGGGCATAATCTATGGAGCATCATATGGGGATAATCTATGAAGCATTTTATGGGGA